>CM044317.1:52779729-53404729 GCA_024291935.2 Okapia johnstoni
CTTGCCAAAGAAAACAATCATTCAGTGGATGTGCATGAGAAATTCTCTTACTCTCTGTGTCTCAAATTCTCTTCATTTTCCATCACTTCTGCATGATTTTTGTGTATACAATCCTAAATTTACTTAGATCTTCTCTCAGCATTTCGAAGGCACAACCCATTCTCTCTGGCATCAATGGTTGCAGAGCAAAATGTTGCTGTCTGTCATTGTTGTTAATCTGAAGTTAATTTATTTGCCCTAATAACTTTAAAGATTTTCCTTTATTCTTAATGACCTAGTTCCATTATATGTCTAAAAGCGAATTTATCTTGATTCATATATTTTATACTTGGAGTGTGTGAGTGACAATCTTATAGTCTAGAAATTTTAACAATTATCCTTCACATATTTATTCTTTAATATTTCCTTCATTCTCTCTCTTTTTTCTCTTGTAACTCAGATAAATATTGGAGCTTCTCAATTAATCTTTCACATCTGTTAACTGTTCTTCCATATTCGTTCTGTGTACTGAATGATGGATCAGCACTGCAGTTCTACCTTTAAGTTTACTATTCTCTCCTTGATTGTGTCCCTGCTAGAGTCTATCCAATATACTGCATTTTAATTTCATGAACTATATTTTTATTTCCAATACATTGGATTGGATCTACCAGGACACTATTTTATTGCACTCTAGTTTTGCCTCACACTGTTCTGTTCTTTTAATAATCATTTCAAAGTCTTTTTCAAGCTTTTCTAAAATTAATCAGAAATTAGTTTATGTTCTGAGATCCAAAGCTAGATTAGGTGCCACTTCAATGCTCTTCCTCTTGTATACTATAATACAACTATTATTTACTCTTTTTTTAACTCTATATTTTATATCAGGGTATAGTTGATTAACAATGTTGTGATAGTTTCAGATTAACAGCAAAATAATTCAGTTATATATATATATATATATACTTACACACACACACACATATATCTATTCTATTTCCAATTCTTTTCCCATTTAGGTTGTTACATAATATTGAGCAAAGTTCCCTGTGCTGTACGGCAGACTATCCATTTCTATGAACTTTCTATGCAGAAATATGAAATATTCATATGAATATGAATATGAATATGTGGCTATCCATTTTAAATATAACAGTGTGTCTATGTCAGTGCTATTCACTCTTGATTTCTCCCCCAGCAAACTATATACTCTGTAAGGACAGGGACCCTGGCCATCAGGATCACTGTTATATAACTCAATATCAAAAGCAATGCCTGAAAGTAACACTTATTAAATAACTGCTAAATTAAATGTTTGAATCACTGAGTAACATGTCTGATGGTATTGCCATTGTACCATTTTCTCAGGACCCATGGGTTAATTTTGGAACTCTATGCAATTTAGGACTTTTCTAGATGGTAGATGCTTGCCTCCGAATAGTAATTTAGTAAGCACTTGGCTTCCAGTTTAATCATGACTTTTTCTTTCTGAGTTATTTTCACATTGAATGGACCTGATGGGCCAGGAGCTATGAAACCTGGCAGGAGAAGAGGATAATACCTTCTACTCTGCATGTTGCTCATTGATGTAATTACTATGAAGATTAAAGATTAAACCTGATCCTAGTCATTACAATTCCCTCTTTGGAACCCAAAAATGAGAGGTTTCATTCTACAAAGATCTTTTCATTTGTTTCTGAACAGAAACTAAAATTAGTTCCAAGTCATTACTGGGCTGTCAAAATGGAAGTGCCTCCAGGATACTTACTTCCTGTCAATACTACCTGACAGTCCTATTAATAGAATCATTTAAGCCTGCTGCAAGTGGCTGTTAGGAAGCATATTATTTCATTGTATCTCTCTGGCTTACTGAGGATCTTATTGAAATCATTTGTTAAAACATGGGACATCCTCTCTTGATGTTTACAAAATAATCTAGTTTTATTTGTGTCTATTGTTTTGTTTATAAGACCTCTGGTATTTACTATTATGACAAATAAAAATATAGATGTTTCCCTTTTACTCATTTGTTGTTGTTCAGTCACTCAGTCATGTCTGACTCTTCGTGACACTGTGGACTGCAGCACGCCAGTCTTCCCTGTTCTTCACTATCTTCGAGTTTGCTCAAGCTCATGTCCATTGAGTCAATGATGCCATCCAACCATCTCATCCTCAGTTGCCCTCTTCTCCTCATAGAAAAGTTGTTTTTGTTCTGTTTTTGTTTTCTGTCAGTTTTAGTATTATTTTTATCCAATATTTATGCTAACATTGTTTTTTTTAAAAAAAAAAAGCTTAATTTTTATCAAACATTTTTCTTTAGTAAAGACAAGTCATAATTTAAATTTTTAAAAAATCCTTTAGAATACTCACTGAAACACAATTAGCAAGCCACAAAGTCTATATACTTCTAAGATAACACTGGGAAAAAAAATCAACCTGTTTCTGCTTTTCTTTATACAATGGGGAAAATATAATTTTTTTGTCTCTGAGGTATTTGATTATTTTCCTAAATCTATCATATTTCTGCATAGAAAGTTCACAGAAATTATTTCTTCCAAATATTATAGTCATCTTTACTGTACATATTTCTTTCCATGTAGAAACTAGCTTAGTATATAATTTATGTTCTTATACTTTAATATAGGTATATATATATTCTGTGGTTCCAATTTCTCACTGATGGGTTTTTTCTAGTTACATATTTTCATGATAAAATCTAGTCATAGTCCTTACTGATTAGCTACAGACTAGATTGATGAGAGGAAAATATAATCATCTCTTAAAAGATGCTCCTTTATGCAGTTGCACTCAGGGGGTTACTGATACGGTAAAGAATATGCCTTTAATGCAGGAGACCCAGATTTCATCCTTGGGTTGGGAAGATCCCCTGGAGAAAGGAATTGTTACCTACTTCAGTATTCTTGCCTGGAGAATCCTGGCAAGAGGAGCCTGGCGGGCTATAGTCCTTTGGGTTGTAAAGAGTCGGACACGACTGAGTGACCAACACTTTCACTTTTTCACTTTATGCAGTTGCACTCAGGGAGTCAGTAAAGTTCATATTTTTAGTAAAATCATGTTCAAAACTTATGACAACATGAATGTTTGTTGTATGCATGAAGCATTCAAAATTCTCAGAAGTTATAAATTTAGATCTGAAGACTATAAGAAATAATGTATATTGAACTAAAGTATATTATTGACTAAAGTATAGCTAATGTTTAAATGTTGAAGGATATAAAAAAGGAAGAATCAGATATGAAAAAAGCATGAATTCGTATTTCATAATATTACCCAACTACCTAGGTAATAACAGATAGACTAGAAACCAAGGAAATAATTTGAATATCAGTTCTTAGATTCCTAAGTGTGACTCTGTGATGATAAATACATTATTATTATCACTTAAAGTAATTTGTTTCTACACAAATAATGAATGCCTACTATGTGTATAGTGAAAAAGACACTATTTTTTGCCTCAAAGAATTAACAGAGAAATGGGAAATAAAATTCCAATGGTAGATACATTTTTATGAATAAATTCTTAATTCTGAACACTAATAAAAGTTGTGAGTGCTTCCATAATTTATAATTACAAACAAGTGAGCATTTATATTAATAAACAAAAACCTCCAATTCAATTAGACACTAATGTAAAACAGTCACTTCCCATCTGCCATCCCATTTACCAATGTGTACTGCCGCTGCTGCTGCTAAGTCACTTCAGTCGTGTCTGACTCTGTGCGACCCCATAGACGGAAGCCCACCAGGCTCCCCTGTCCCTGGGATTCTCCAGGCAAGGACACTAGAGTGGGTTGCCATTTCCTTCTCCAATGCATGAAAGTGAAAAGTGAAAATGAAGTCGCTCAGTCATGTCCGACTCTTCGCGACCCCATGGACTGCAGCCTACCAGGCTCCTCCGTCCATGGGATTTTCCAGGCAAGAGTACTGGAGTAGGGTGCCATTGCCTTTTCCCACCAATGTGTACTAGAAGACTACAATTAACTGTTGAGTGCCACACACACACTTTCATAGGAAGAGTACAATTAACTGTTGAGTGCTACAACACAGATAATCCGTTTTGTAAAATAAGTGTTATGAAATGCTTATAAAAATTTGGTGAGAAGAAATGAACAAACTATGAGCCTTTGTTTATTCCACATTAAGATAATTTACTGGCTTCATAACTAATAAATTATAGAAAATCTTCTGGGTTTGATATCTCCCCATCCCAAGCAGATCTCCTAAATCACGTCTCCCATATTTCAAAATTTTAAATACTGAATCATCACCCACTCCAAAGGAGTTCAAGTGGGATAGTAATATCAATGACTACCATGATCTTCTTATGCAGGCAAAACATTAGCTGACAACTTCATAAGTAGAATGGATGTGTACCATGGTCTTCCCTCAAAATAAGTCTATACAAATGACAGGAATGGAAAATGGAATAGGCAGCATCATCAGATGCCCACTTCCATGCAAGCAAAAGATGGCATAAAACTTGCAGCATGGCTGTTTCTGCCCTCATAGCCAAATTCCCTCATGGACTCTCTAGTTCATTGGAAATGGCTTGATTTTCTTTGTGTTGCATATAAAATATGCCTGGCACAAGGAACCTTCATCTTACATCTAAAGTTTAAGAGTCCTCCTCTCTAGTATAATCCAACCATCAGATGCATAATCTCAAATATTTCTCAACAAAGAGCTACCTAATGTCAAGTTAAGCAACTACATCCTAAAATATATTTGTTAGGTCACTTAAAAACCACCCACCAATCTTAGAAACCTCAGTCTCTAGGTGATAGCCTTTACCCTCTAGGTTTCTTGTGGAATAATCCACATCTAGTTGTTATCATTCTGTAAATTATAGACTAAACGATCACCTAACAACCATCACAAGGTGGTACAAGGCTGTTTATTTAACGTATACACAGAGCACATCATGCGAAATGCTGGGCTGGGTGAGTTACAAACTGGAATCAAGATGGCTAGAAGAAATATCAACAACCTCAGGTAGGCAGATGATACCACTTTAATGGCAGAAAGCGAAGAGGAACTAAAGAGCCTCTGGATGAGGGTGAAGGACGAGAGTGAAAAAGCCAGCTTAAAACTAAATATTAAAAAAACTAAGATCATGGCATCCAGTCCCATCACTTCATGGCAAGTAGAAGAGGGAAAGGTGGAAAAAGTGACAGATTTCCTCTTCTTGGGCTCTAAAATCACTGCGGATAGTGACTGCAGGCATGAAATCAGAAAGCAATTGCTTCTTGGCAGGAAAGCCATGAAAAACCTAGACAGGGTGTTAAAAATCAAAGACATAACTTATAGTCAAGGCTATCATCTTTCCAATCGTCATGTACAGATGTGAGAACTGGACCATAAAGAAGGCAGAGTGCTGAAAACTTGATGCTTTCAAATTGTGGTACTGGAGAAGACTATTGAGAGTCCCACGGACAGCAAGGAGATCAAACCAGTCAGTCTTAAAGGAAATCAACCTGAATATTCTTTGGAAGGACTGATGCTGAAGCTCCAATACTTTGGCTACCTGATGCAAAGAGCCGACTCATTAGAAAAGACCCTGATGCTGGGAAAGATTTAAGGCAGAAGGAGAAGGGGGCAACAGAGGATGAGAAGAATGGATGGCATCACCAATTCAATGGACATGAACTTGGGAAAACTCTGGGAGATGGTGAGGGACAGGTAAGCCTGGCATGCTGCAGTCCATGGGGTAGTGAAGAGTTGGACATGACCTGGCGACTGAACAACAACAAAACCACCATCATCACAATGAATACACAATTGTGAAAGAATACTAATGAGCTGGCCACAGCATCTTTTATTATAAAGGGGAAAACAAAAGGAAAGAAAGAGGCAGAATGGGCAGGAGTGGGGTGTGGTAATTGTTTAATTTCCAAATACCCATGCAGTGAAAAAGGGAAAGATGCCAAGGGTAAAGGAAGCTACCTCTTCATCACTGCAACTGAACATGAGGTTGTGGCGGGAACTTAGATTTTCCTCTTTTGCAATCAGCTCTATGTTCCTCCTGCCTTCTGCCAGTGTCTCACCAGACCTGGGTCTGCGGGATAAGCCAACTTTCCTTCACAATGGAACTGAGCCCTCAGTGGTTCATTTAAGACTGCAGTACTTTTTGTTTGTTTTTGGCAAAAAAACAGGAAACACTGTTTCTGCTTGGCAAGATTAAATAAACTGGCCAACAACACAGTCCTTGTCTCCATGCAGTTCCCTAATAGCATAAGAAGCCCACAAATGCCCAGGTAACTACCCCTGGTTCAAATTTAGTGGGATCATTATAAAATTTTGCCACAGTTGACAATGTGCACCATGAATTGGCTGGTCCTGGATGCCCAAGAGGAGAAGTTTCCCATCCTCTGGTCTAGATTCATACAACTAATTAATCACTTGTCTGTACACAAGTCCTGCCAATGTTACCTCTTCATTCTCTTTCAAATCAATGCCCTCTGGCCCCTCCAACGCTATAGCTCTAGTTCAGCTCTTCACCACTTCTCTCCAGGGTTATTCATGACAGCCCTAACCACGCCCTTATCACACAGCCATTTTATCTATGATACAGTATTTTATAAGTTCCCTGGAGGTAGGCATTGTGTCTTCTATGACTTTTTCCAGCTGTACATTATAAACTGTTAGGCACATATTAATCAAAAATTTTTGTAGAATGACTGCATCTCTTAGCTTTTCTCCCTCTTACCAGTCTCATCTTTCTACTCTAGCCTCTCCAACGCTACCACAATAACCTTCCTAAAACATAAACCTGATCACTCATGCATCTGATGAAAACCCCTTTATGATACCTAAAAGAATTCAGAATAACGGTCAGGTGTTCATATCTACCACTAGTCCTGTCTCTGTCTTCTTGCCCTGGGGGAAATCTCATTATGTTCCATCCCTACCAAAGCATTTCCCCACATACCATGCTCTCTCAGACCTACCTCCAAGCCTTCATTCATTCAGACAGTCTCTTCTGCCTTAGATGGCCTTGCTATCTTGATTCCCTGAACTAATGTCTTTACCCTTCAGCATTCAGGTCAAGTGTCAGTCTCTCCAGGAAGCATGCCCTAACTCTTCAATCTGGATTAGATGCTTCTCTAGGCTTTCAAAACATTCCAGGCATACTTTTAGCCAAACATTTATCACGCTAAATGGTAACTTTCTCTTGACTTATGCATTGCCCCACTTAGACTGAAAACTCCTTAAAGGTCTCCGTGTAGCTTATTCATGTTTGAATGCCACTGCCTAGCACAGTATTTGGATATATCAGTTGTTCCATAAATTGACAAATGAATACAAGAATGAATATAAGCATGATCTGTCATTTCCAAACCCACTGTTACATTTGATTAACACTTTAGTCCCATGAAATTAAATACACAGATTCCAAAACCCCTGTTTTACAGATAAGAAAATAGAAAGGGTGTCTTCCACATGATTATACCATTAGCAAATCAAGGATCTATATTTCAAATCTAGGTCCCTCTGGCTTCAAATGCAATCCTCATAATGTCAGTATGCAAGGATGCCTTAGCACCTCATTGCCACAGAAATTTAGCAACCTCATGGACCAAATTGCCTGCAACTCATTCCACACTCTATAAAGTACTTGGCTATTAACCTTAATATACCTGAATCATTCTGAACTTTTTCTTTACTCATCCCTGGTCAGCACTACATTGACTCTTGTCTGTGTAAGTGGTTAACTCAAAGGGTTACAGCACAGTGCCAAGGAGAGCAGGAGTAAAAGGTTAGGAGTAAAAGGCTAGGTTGGATTAATTCATCCAACACTTCACACACTTTCTTAACTCGCACCAACTACATAGAAAACAATGTATCCTTGGCCAACAGAGACTGGTTGAGATAATGTGAATTGATCCTGACAGATCCAGAAATTCGTTCACTGAGTCATACATTCTAAAGAAAATAAGAACCTGAAGCAATTCTAGAAGCCAATTACTCTGCTTTTCTAAGAGTGCCTTACCAAGCAAAAAAGAGAGAGAAAGAATTTCCTCCAGATTTTGAAACTATTTACCTATTGGACTTCTTACATCAGTGCATTACTGATGCAAAGACAGTTAACATCACCACACTTTTAAGTCCTCAATATTGCCTATCCACACCTTTTTTTTCTCTCTTTGCTTAAGTTTTTTGTAAATTGGAGAGAGTCTATACACTGCCTTTACTTACTGATTCAAAGAAAATTTCAGAATATTTTCCAAAAGAAATTATAGTAACAATAGCTCCTATTCATAAAATATGTACTCAGTATCCAGCACTGTGATGGGAGCTAAATATGTGTTGACATTTACAAACTCAAACTACATAGAGAAGTATTATTTATCTACTTTTACAGACAGGACAACTGACGCAATGAGAGGATATAAAGCTTTCCAAGTATCTCAACTGTGCTAAATAAGAGATCTTAGAATTTGAGTAGGTGTATCTAATTCCAAAGACCATGTTGTATGCCACTGTACCATGATGACACATAGTAGATACTCAATAAATATTTCTGTGTAAATGAACCAGCTGTGGCTGAACCTGTTATTACCTTAAGATGTTGACACTATTCTTAAAAATGAAGCTACTGACACTGTACCAGACATGACTGCCCAAAATACTTTGTTAAGGAACATACTTCAGGCTTTTATCATATTACTTTCACCTCAGTGGCCAGTACAACCCTGAATGTTCAATTATGCTACTAGTTTTATACCTAATCAATCTTTTTCATTAAAATCCAGTGAAGCAGACAACTGAGATAATTACTGCAGAATCATCTTAATTAAAAATTTTAGCTTCTAATTAAGAGTCATTGTTTATCTCATCAGGAAACAGGATTCATGACAGGGTTACTCTTTAATTAATGTTTTAGCCTTTTTTGAGGCTGGACATAGCACAAGATACTACTAACCATGTAAGCATTTGTGTTTACACATGCACATATGCTGAGAGTTAATTTTATCAGAGGAAAAAACTTAATAAAAAGCATGAAACCCAACAGAAACTCTCCTAGTAGAACCCTTGACCCAGTATTTATGTCTCAGCTAATTACAAAATGCTCAAAAGTGAATTATTTATACCTCAGTTACTAGTCAGATACATAATTATAATCACAACTGAACAAAAGCTGCCTTAAAACTTTTTCTCACAAGTTATGCATTTAAACTAAGATTGCTGGAGAATATACATTCAAGTCTAGGCAGCATAAAGAAATAATTATTATTTCCCTAGACTCCCATTTATAGAAAATTTCTTTTCACCACAAGAATCATGCATATAGGGCTTCAGAAGTATGTCAGAGTCTCCTTGGAATACAGAAAACTCCATTCACTCAGATGTTAAATACAACCATGATACATGGTCTCTTGGGAATCCCAGTTTCATCACTCACTGCAGCTGCACTGCAGCCTCCCAGTGTACATGTGTTGCTGTGTAATTCATAACAAAACACAGGCAAGTGCTTTAACTCACTATCCTTTGCCTCACAGTAGCAGACCATTCTTTCAATCTCACAGTGATAAATCATGAATTATCTAATTCCAAAGTCCTATGCTTTATAATCTATTAAACTTGGATAAAATTAATTATTGGAATTGGTTTAAGGATAATTTCAACATTATACATAGAACAACACTAAACATTTCCTATGTGGAAATATTTGGTTTCTATTAGCAGTGACAATTACCAGCATGGCCTCTCAAAATCTCAGCTGACAATGTTTTAAATATTTAAGCTGAGGTAGAAAAATCTCACTCAAATTTTCAAAACTAGCAGTTACCTGACATAAAATATACAGGACAGGGAAGGGGAAATAGAGGCAACAATAAGTTCAGTTCATATCTGCAACAGAGGTTTTAACACTGTCCTCTGAAGAGGGAAGATGCAGGAATTTGGGGAAGTGACAGTGTGCCCCACCGACAACCAAATGTTTCTTTTTTCCCCTCTACAGTTTCCACTGCCCTCCCACCCCAAAAATAGCAGACACTACAGCTTTCTAACAAACTTAAATACTTGCTTTGCACTTACTCTTGGACAGTGGGCAAAGGATGATCCTTAAGTGTTCAGCATCTTCCTAAAGGACTTCAAACATCATTTTAAATTAGAAACAGGACCAAGGTCAAGGGATAAAAATTAAACCTCTCCTGCAGAAAGTCTTGAAAGCAATCAGTGCTCTCAGTATGAAAACAAGATGCAAGTAGAAGAGACATAATCTAGGATGGAACTGTTTTTCCTCCAAAACTACTAAACACACCTGATCATACATACCAGGCTTCCTTTCTATGAAGCATCACTCCTAAGACAAACAATACAAAAGCACAGGTTTAAACATGCAGACGAGCCAGACTTCCAAATGAAAATTCAGATCTCTACACAAATTCAGAAATGCATTTTCTTCTAGAAACAATTTGTACATAGTTCCAGATGTTTCCCCTTCCAGAAAATAGTAAACTCTGCTTAGTACCCATTTTGCCAGTGTAAGCAATGGCTATATAAATCCAGTCTGCAGCACCGTGGCCCACTGTTATTACAGCCATTGCCTCACCTGAACTTTCACTGTACATTGATGCTGAAAGAATCTGTTCAAATAAATTACTGACTGGCAGCAGATGAGCTGATAAGGAGAGCATCATTATTTTGCAAAATGGTCAATGCAGGGTGCTGTAAAATAAAAATATAACCAAAAGATGCTTCACAGACAGCACATTTTATGGCAAAGTTGCTGATGAATAATATGCCTCCGGAGGCCATGCACTCTTCTTTTCTGTACTGACAGTGACATGCAGGACAATGTTATGCTGCTAGAAGTGTCCAGCCACTTGGGTTAACTGGCTTATAAATTCTTTTGGCAGCAGAATACTGATGGCTTGATAGACAGATTATTGAAGTAAAGGAGGACAAGGGGGATAAATGAGAAAAATTCTCAGATAAGTGTTGAGGCTTCTCCTGCCTAACTCCACTGTTAGGACAGATGAGGATAACTATCATCACATCCACCATTTCTTGACTACTTACTACATTCCAAGCACTGGGTGTACATACTACAATGGTTAATTATATGTGTCAACTTGACTAGACCACTGGGTGTCCAGATATTTCACTAAACATTATTTCTGGATATGTCTGTGAGTGTGTTTCAAGGTAAAAGTAGCATTTGCATAAGTGGGCTCAGTAAAGTGGACAGGCCTCACCAATGTGGGTGGGCATCATTCAAACCACTGAGGTCCTGTTTTGCCTTGAAAACAAAGGCAAGAGAAGGAAGAATTTAGCCCTTCCTGGCAGATTGGCTGAGCTGGAACATGATCTCCTGCTGTGGAGAATCCTGGTTCTCAGGTGTTTGGACTTGGACTAAGTAATGCCACTGGTTTCTGGGGTCTCCAGCTTGCAGATGGCAGATGGTGGGAACTTCCAGGCCTCTGTGATTACATGAGCCAGTTCATTATAATACATCTCTTCCTAGATATTTCCTGCTTGTTCTGTTTTTCTATAAAACCTTGACTAATACATCTATATTTCTTTATGTAATCTTTAGTGAATAATCCTGTGAGGAAGCTATTATTATTCTCATTTTATAGACAAGGAAACTGCGTCTTAGAGAAGAGCAGTAACTTGCCCAAATTAGTACACGGCCAAAATAAAGAATCAGAATTAGTACTGCTTGATTCCAAAACCTATACTCTTAACTACTTTGTTCTACTGAGTCTGATATTCAAAATGTCTTAGAATATAAAATTTACAATTTTCTTAGAAGGCAAGGAATTGTAATTGCTAATACAGAGGCATAAGATAGATATATATTAATTTCATGTTTTTAAATCACCCAGTAGCAAAAAAGCAGAGAATCAATCCATAGACTAACTCTAACTAGTTTAAGCTGAAATGCAAAACAAAATAATTTTTGTGTATTTTACTTTGTAATTTTAACATCATTAATGTTGGCAAGCATGAGTTGATCAGGTATCTGTCAAAGCAGTTCCCCACATATATATAGATAGTATAAAAATGCCACAAAGCCTATCTAATGGAAACATAAAATAAACTATTGAAATTTCTCCCTGTTTGTAAATATATTTATCTACCTGCATCCCAATTGTGGAATGAAATTATTTAAAAGTGAGTGAAGATCTTCAATCAATATGGTATAAGTTTCATGTTCAGAAAGTGGTAAGATTACCTCAGAGAAGTGGACAATTTTTAACAATTATACAGCCTATTTTTATTTACCAGATATAAAATGGATAGATGGATAGATAGGTAGGTAGAAAAACAATTGAAGGTAATTTTCATTTGTAAGAAAATATAAGTATTTTAGATCCTTAAAAGTTTTACTGTTGTAACAAATTACCACAACAGCACAAATTTCTTATCTTAGAGTTCTGGAGATCAGTCATCCCAAATGGGTTTTTATGGATAAATTCGAATTGTTGGCAGAACTGCATTCCTTCTGGAAGCTCTCTGGGAAAACCTGTTTCCTTGTCTTTGCAGCTGAGAGAGGCTGCCTGCATCCCTAGTCTGTGGCCCCTTCCTCCATCTTCAGAAAGCATCACCTTAACCTCTGCTTCCGTGATCACATCTCCTTCTCTGACTCTGCCTGCCTTGCCTTCTTTTTATAAGAACTCTTATGATTACATTTGGGCCCACCTAGATAATCTGGGGTAATCTTCTGATCTCAAGATCTTTTACTTAATCACATGCACAAAGCTCCTTTTGCCATATTCACAGAGTCTAGGGATTAGGACCTAGACTTCACTGGGGAGCCATTATTCTGTTTCCCACAGACTCTCAGTGAAACAACCATTACTGGTTGCTGGGGGAAGGAGGAGAGCCCAGGATCTTCTTTTTCCAAGGTGACTAACTTATTATACTAACCACAAAGGTGGCCAAAGGGAGTTAGACCTCAGGGATCAGCCTCAGTATGTCCGTTATACATGCACTGCGTTTAATGATCTCATCCAGTTTCACAGTATTAAATACCATACACAAGCAGAGGACTCCAAAAATACCTCTCCTGATTAAACTTTGTATCCAACTGCCTCCTCAGCACACCCACTTGGCTGTCTAGTAGGCACCTCTGACTCAACACATCTAAAATTGAGCTCCTGATTCCCCCTTACCCATGATGTTTCTCTCACAATTTTCCCCACCACCCCCCCCTTTATTAACAAATCTCTCCTTCCAGTTGTTCAAACCAGAAACCTTGGACCTATCCTTGACTCCTTTCTTACTTTCACAGCCTACGTCCAATCCATCTGCCAATTCTGTCAGCATTCCATTAAAACTGTATCCAGGAGCCTGTATCTTCTCATCTCCTCCACTGCTCTCACCCTGATCTAAGCCACCAGCATCCCTCTCTTGGGTTTTGGCAATAGTCTACTAACTGGTCATCTTCCTTTCACGCATTCTCCCTATGGCATATGCTGCACAGAGCAGCCAGCAGGGACTTGATGAAACCTAAGTGCAATGAGGGCTGCAGGGCACAACCTAGATTCCACCTTCAGGGCTGAGGAACTCGCTATCCCAGCAGCCAGGAACATCAGATGCCAACTGTCTTCCCTCTTGGAACTGCCTCATCCAACAGGAGTTGCCTCAGTGAAGTTTATGCCTTTCCTTAAGGTAGAAACAAGGGCTAATTAATGTGGGAATGAAAAAGTCCCACTCCTTTTCCTTAACTGTGGATGACATAGGAGGCTATGCCAGCTGCAAGACTCCCTGTGGATCATCTAAGGCCTCCCTCTCAATTATACTGTGTTTCAGCTTCTTCCTCTGCCCAGTCCTGCTCCACAGCTTCCTCAGAGATTTTGTTTCTAAGAACATTTCCAAAATAAATCTACTGCTTACAAGCATACAACACAGAGACTGTTGCCAGAAGAATTCACATTATGATACTAAATCAGATTACATCACTCCTCTGATCAAAACCCTTCAATTAGTCTCCCTTCTTATATAAAAGCAATGTCCTCACAGGGCTTCCCAGGTGGCTCTAGTGGTAAAGAACTCACATGCCAGTGCAGGAGATGTAAGAACCTTAGGTTCAATCCCTGTGTTGGGAAGATCCCCTGGAGGAGGGCATGGCAACCCACTCCAGTATTCTTACCTGGAAAATCCCCTGGATAGAAGAGCCTGGCAGGCTACAGTCCACAGGGTCTCGAAGAGTCGGACACAACTGAAGTGACTTAGCACACACGTATGCACAATGTCCTCGCAATGACCTACAAGTCCTAAAGGAAATGGACCCTCTTGCCTCATCCCCAATTACTCCTGACTCCACTTCTCTTTCTGGACGGCTTCCCCTCAACATATTCACATGGATTACTCACTCATCTCTTGCAAGTCCCGGCTCAAATGCCATTTTCCCAGAGAAGACTTTCCTGACCATCCTACAGTACTAGAATTACCCAGCAATGCTATACTCCATACCCTACTTTGTTTTTCTCCATAGCATTTAACTCTGTCTAACACCCACTATAATACAATATTTACTGTGTGTGTTATCCTTCTTATCTCACTATAAACATTTTGTATGTGTCTCTTTCATTTACTATTGAATCTTCCCTACTTCAAACAGTGCCTGGTACATAAACACATTCTCAAAATACTCAGTGAATGAATGAATGAATGAGTGCTGGCTGTATGCCAGCTACCTCTCTGGGCATACTTACATATATTATCTCATTCAACGTTACAGCAACTCTGAGAGAGAAGCAGTATGATATCCACCTTTCAACTAAGAAAACAGAGGCTCAGATAATCACATTACCATATATCATATATGTAAGAAGTAATAGAGCCCAGATGTGACTCCCTGTTGGTCCAAATTCAAAGTCACAGTCCTTCAACTGGACCAGATTCAGGAACAGGCATTGAGCACAGAGAGTAATTAACTGACCTGCTCAGAGAGCCTGTCTTACTGCACCTGCATTACTCTCGCCCAAACAAATCTAATCTCAACTGAAAAGACAATTCTAAAAAAGGGGTGGAGAGATTGAATGAGACAGAAATCATGATTATCCATTTTGTAAAATGCCATGTGTTTACTGTTACTGTAGATAGTCTATACGATGTTTACATTTTTAGCTTTATGGTAATGCCTGATGTATATGACCAGGAGGGACTAATTAACATGCAGGTAACTAGCTATTTTACAAACACCAATCTTATCAAAAGCTACTTACACTGCTAGCTATATTTGAACCAGTAGAGGGCGGGCAAGGGGTGCATGTGTAGAAAGAAAAAAAAAAAAGTCTGGGTTTTATATCTGAGTTAATGGAAAAAAATAACTCACTGTCTTCCACTTAGCAAAAGAAAGCTTTATAAAGGAAGTGGGATTACAAGAGCTTTCTGAACTCCAGAGAGGAGGAAGTTTGGCAAGTTGACACCACGGTCTTATTCAGAGCTCAACACCCATTAACTTCAGAGAAAGCTTCTAGCCTGGATCAGCCAGGCAGGATGCAATGCAAATGGGAAATGAGTCTGACCCCACCACAAAAACCTTTACTTCCACACACATGTGGGTCTGATGGAATCCACTGACATAAAAGGAAGGTGAGAAAGCTCTAAATTGGCTTTTACCATCTAAGGATGTTCACACACAAAGCGTGCATTGTACCCACTAATGAAAGACATGTGCTAGAGTGGTTACACATTGCGACTGAATGAAAACTAATGACATGAAACTGCCATGGTGCCTCGAGACTGACCCCTGTAAAACCTCAGGCCTGACGTGTAACAGGCAGAGCTAAACCAATTTATCACTGAATTATGCATCATTTAATAAAGAGTGGTGTGACTCAACCTGCCACGAATGCTAAAAGCTTGAGGACATGGCCTCCAAACTCCCATCATTTTCCCAAGCTCATCTTTAACCCTTCAGTGTCAGATGGACCAAGTGAAGTAAAAGTCTAAAGTTTATGGACTATACTAAATAACCTTGGGGTGGGCAGACTTTGTGATTTCTGGAGTGGTTTACTTGAGAATTACTGCTGTGGCAGAGCTAACTCCTGTTTCTGTAACTCAATGAAGTGTGAATCAAGGGAAAAGGGAACTGTTCTCTTTTTTGAACCACCACTGGCATCTCAAAACTGTACTTCAAATTATGTTTCCATATGACAACAAGTGTTGATTTTACAGAATGTCATTTACAGAGTCATTATCAAAATATATTTAATTTAAATAAAAATGAATCCTATAGACTTTTATGCTATGCCTGTTATTTTAGATGTTTGCCGTAAAAAAAAAAAAAAAAAAAAAAAAAACCCTCCAAACTCCATCATTGTCATAGAAATGGAAAAATCAACGCATTACAGGAAGATGTTTCAATAGGAATGAATCATACAGAGATGAGAATAGGGACATCCACATCAATTTATAGACCATTGGAGATAAATGATTTAGCAAAAATTCAGCTAAAGTCAAGGAAATCACAGCAATTTCCACCATCGGTCTCATACAAAAGCTTTTTAGAGATAGCCAAGCAGCATAGTTAGATATGCTCTAGAAAGTTAAACTTCTCCAAATCTTTCTTTACTTATCTTTTCAGGATACAATATTTTTTTATGAGAAATTTGTACCACTGTGGAAATGTTCAGGTCCCTTGAAATTTTATAAAGCTTTTTTTTCCTTGACAATGCACTAAGGATCATGTTTCTCTTTAACTGAGCCAAAAAGCTGGATAAAGCCAAAACACATTTATTATTAAGTTCAGCAACCATCAATTATGTTGAAGACTGAAGCACTTGTAATACTCCTTCATCTGGGAAGACACGCTATTAAAAAATCTGCTCATTGTGCTTTTGCATTTCATTCTTCTTTTTCTTCCAACCAGGCAATGAAAGCATCACGAGTCTGCAATATTGGATAAAGGAAATCAAAACTAGCATTCACAGCTGGAAAACTGTTACTAATCATTAAGGGTTTTCCACCATCTTTTTATTAACCTTTATTTTTCTTGAATTTCTTCATTATATTTTAGATGAGGAAAAAATATCTGGGATGAGATACAGAGGCTGTTCTAAGCACTTTACATGTATTAACTCACATGTATTAACTCTTGATACGCACAAGAACTTTATGAGAAAGGTCCTATTATTATCATTATCCTACATGTAAAGAAACCAAAGCACAGAGAGGTGAAGTAATTCACCTAAGATCAATAGCGATAAGTGGTAGAGACCAGATGCAAATCAAGGCAGTCCTACTCCAGAACCAACGCACTTATTCATGCCATACTGTTTCCAGAAAGGCAGTAAGGAAAACCCGAGACTTTCATTTTAATACTTTAACCAAAAATAAATTCTTCAGTCTCTGTGCATTCTATCAAGGTCCTAAGGTGATATTACACATTTCAGCAAATTTCTGTCAAGTGAAATAATGTGGATCCTAAGTTCATTTCAGAATTTTGTCCAAAATACAAAGATTCTTTTTATAGGGTAAAGGTGGCTTATTTCTGTTAAGAAAACAAAAACATCTTAACAAAGACTCAAGATGAGCTCTTCAGTCTTTCAGCTTCATTATTTTCAGGACTTAGTATCATGTTTCAAAATTACCACATCAGAAAGTCTCAAAGCAGATGGCCCCAAAGCAGGTTTTGAGTATCTCCATACCAATCGTATTTGGGAAGAAGTAAGATCACTACAGATGGTGACTTGCAGCCATGAAATTAAAAGATGCTTACTCCTTGGAAGGAAAGTTATGACCAACATAGATAGCACATTAAAAAGCAGAGACATTACTTTGCCAACAAAGGTCCGTCTAGTCAAGGCTATGGTTTTTCCAGTGGTCATGTATGAGTGTGAGAGTTGGACTATAAAGAAAGCTGAGTGCCGAAGAATTGATGCTTTTGAACTGTGGTGTTGGAGAAGACTCTTGAGAGTCCTTTGGACTGCAAGAAGATCCAACCAGTCCATCCTAAAGGAGATCAGTCCTGGGTGTTCATTGAAAGGACTGATGTTTTAGCTGAAACTCCAATACTTTGGCCACCTGATGCAAAGAGCTGACTCATTTGAAAAGACTTTGATGTTGGGAAAGTTTGAGGGCAGGAGGAGAAGGGGACGACAGAGGATGAGATGGTTGGATGGCATCACCGACTCGATGGACATGGGTTTGGGTGGACTCCAGGAGTTGGTGATGGATAGGGAGGCCTGGCGTGCTGTGGTTCATGGGGTCGCAAAGAGTCGGACATGACTGAGCGACTGAAGTGAACTGAAGATACAAATTAGAAAATAACCAAAAAGAAAAACAAGGCATGTACTTATGCAAAAATTGAGTGAATCCCAAGCTAATCATTCTAAAATTCAAATGTCTACCTTCATAAAACAGCAACAAGGAAACAGAAAATAAAATTTGGCAACAATAACAATCCTTTCTCACCATTTTACTCTCCTCTGATATATCCCAACCTTCCTCCTCCCATTTCTGGATGCTTAACCACCTAGCAGCTTTGATTTCCATATGCCATATTTGAAAGAACTTTACACATCTTTTAAGCATTTTGATTGTTTAAATGGAAAACTCAAAAATCAGTATCTCCAGGGACTCTTGAGAAATCTGAAGGGGAAAAAAGGTCTAGAATAGACTTCTAAAAATGAATGTTTATAGGAAATTCTAGAGTTGAAAAAGCAACTCAAGTTCATCAAACAGATAGAGACTTGATTATCTTCTGTAATAGATATTATTTTCTTTGAACATTTGCCCTATGTCATTACAAAGAATGAAAACAAATATGTACGAACATGTTTGCACACTTTATCCCTTTGTAAGGATTGGCAATTGGCAGAAAAGAACAAGAATCCTAATGAAAGCCTTGGATCCTAGAGAAAGTAGGAAGGTGACCACTCTCTCAACTTCTGTTTGGTGTCTCCAGTTGACCCAGGAATGACATTGAGACAATAATCTCTCTACAAGGTTCTGGAGGCCTGAAGCAGTCTGTTCTTTATTTTACCTTCTTCTGATCAAGTATGTGCTTTGCCTTTTGCAGGAGATTGATTATTGTTGACTGGTTTATACTGTCTGTCAGAGGTAGAGGGAAATTTGAAATTTAATGAACAATTTAATTCTCCAGAGGATGTCTGAATCATCTGGAGAATTGTGGTAGTGTAGACATAACACCCTTTGAATACAACTGTGATAAAAGCAATTTCAAATAGCATTAAGGGTAGCTTAGAGCCATTTCTTATTCCCAAATCACTTTAGAACGAATCCTGACAATGATCGGCAATGATACATTATGGGTGGCATGCCAATAGAAGCCCAGATGTGAGCCATCAACCATGAGCTAATGTTTCTCTGATAGGTGTGATTTCAAGATAGACTATTATGGCCTTCAACTACCCATAAAGGCCCATTTTATAAAGTATTATTATTATTTAATTATGAAGGTGGCAGTAGGCTCCAGGCTTTTATGCGTGTCCAGAAGCTATCACTAAAATATTTCAGATAATGTAAAATCATGTACCTGTGTAAACACTAATACTAATAATACCACGGCAGAGCAGAAAGTTAAAAAAAATAGATAAAGCTGAACTATGCATGGGGGCTCTAGTAATTGGAAGACTCAATGGCTATATGATTCAAGAAAATAGTCCCCCTCGAGAAGGAGACTGATTGTCCCGCATTTACACAGCAGCTAACCAACACTAAGCAGACCTTCCTTTGCATATTATTGGTGCCAGCCCAATGAGGCAGAAAATTGCATCGTGTCATTTAATTTCCCAATCTTTGTTTTCATTGTATTAATCTTTTGGCTTTGCTTCACTTTATAATTTGAAGGCTCAGCAAGAAGCAAACCAAATGGAAATTCAGCTTACTTTCATGTCTAGCTGAATGTGTTTGGTGCAGTTTCCAAAAGTTTAATTCTATGTAATACTGTCCATGAATAATAATAGGCTGCTTCTGCATGCAGACTTATTAGTGTTTATTAAGGGTTACCTTAAAGTTTCTGGGAAATGTGCCTAAAAGTCAGTCACCAAAACATGATTAACAAATTGGTTACAGAAGGAGAACAGATAATTTTTAAAATAGAAGTATACCATATAGTTGAGAAATAAGAACTAAAATCCTCAAAAACTGATTTAACCTAGGTGAAGTTATCTTTCTTTCTCTTTCACTCTCCTTTTCTTCTTTCCTTCCTTCCTTCTTTCCCTTATTTCCCTTCTGTTATTCCAATAAGGAAAAAAAAAAGTAAATTAATATGAAAGAAGCAGAAGATTCAGATTCCAGTGAGTCATACCAGAAATTAGTATCTTGGAGAATAAATGAAAGATATTCACAATTTGGGGGGTTGAAAGTGCAGTCTAGAGATCTGAATTGTTTGGACTCTGGAGTCAGATCCACCAGGCTTCATATCCTGCCATCTCTACTTGCCAGCCATGTGTCTTTTGGTGAGTTATTTAACCTCTTTAAGCTCACTCCGTCATCTGTAAAACAGGGGATCTGTAAGGAGTATGTGACAGGGCTATTAGGAGGAGAAAATGTGAAATGCATGTAAACATCCAGTGTCTTGCCTGTTGCCTAAGACACTTTCAACAAAAAGCATGTGGCATTGCTGCAGGGGCTGTTCGCCATTGCTACTGCTCCCATCAATACATGCTCAACAATAAGTAAAGGAAGGGGTGGAACAATCAGCTGAGTCCCTTACCTCTATCATAATAAGTCTAGTGTCACAAAGATTGCATTTGAGAATTCTGGGATTTGGGTTTTCTTTTCCTTGTGACTTGTGTTATTGGTAATGACTGCAAGCTTGTAATACATAATTGGCATCAAAACTAGAGTATATCTACTATATAACTTTTTCATTGCTACAAGAGTTCTATCAATTTATCCATTTCACCAAAGATACTGAACTATGGATTCTTCTAGGTTTGTAGATCCATCCAAAACATGGTTTATAATGAGATATAAATAACAAAGAAATACTTGAGAACCATGCAGGAATGCATTAAATCACATTTAGAATAGACCTAGAATAGCAAGTTCACTTAGCTTTTCAGATGTCATGATCCCTAAGTCCTCTCCATGGCAGCATTTTAAGTTTAGTGGGTCTTACAAACATGATTAAGAAGAAAAGATAGAGAGAAATTCACTGCACTTCCTCAAATAAAAATAAAGTTCAGCTGGAACTCCCTCTCTGGTTAAAACTGTCTAGTTCTTTACTGATCACCAATTTCTTTGATAGATCCTGAGGCAGCTGCTCTATGGGATAAGTAGTGAAAGTGAAAGTCACTCAGTCGTGTCTGACTCTTTGTGACCCCATGGACTATACAGTCTATGGAGTTCTCCAGGTAAGAATACTGAAGTGGGTAGGTAGCCTTTCCCTTCTCCAGGGTATCTTCCCAACCCAGGGATTGAACCCAGGTCTTCCTCATTGCAGGCAGATTCTTGACCAACTGAGCCATCAGGGAAGCCCCATGGGATAAGTAAGACAGGTATTATTGACTCCATTTTAAAAACAAGAAAAATTAAGGATAGTGAAGGTTATGTGACACATCCAAAGATATATAACTACTAAATAGAAGATTTGAGGCTTGAATCAAGGTCCTCTAATTTCAAATCCAGTGTCCCTCACACTTTCATATCGGTGCTGGACACTTAAAACTCCAGCCATCTCTAATTAGAGAAAAATACTCTATTCAAAGAGGTTCAGGAAACAGTCTAAGTAGCCACAGATATGAACCAGTAAAGACTACTTTTTAAAGAACATTAACCTTGACTTAATTGTTTGAATTTAAAGAATAAATCCTTCTGAGAAGAGATATGGGTGGAATTTTGCTGTTTACTTTTTTCAACTTTCCTTTAAAAAAAAAAACTGCAGCATCATACTTTTTAGTTCAAGGAATGGGAAATTCTTCTTTCTCATTTTCCTCAGATTCCTATCATGCTGTTTGTGCCAACCAACCCATAACAAATTGTAGAAATGATATTCCTGCCTCATCTGAGCTCCCTAGGCATCCATAAACAGTGACTGAAAGTCCCCAGGCTTCCTGTGACTTAGCCTTCACTTTTCCAAGAGTCCCTGGAAACAATGTCAAATTACAAGAATCAGCACTCCAAGTCAGCTCAAAATACCTGCTATGCATACTTCTCAATGTGAGTCATCACTGTTATAAAATGAATCGGTCTTATATAAATGTCAATTCTGGGTTATATTTGTCAAAAACCCAACTTGTTTCTAATACCTTGTTTGAAATCAGAGGATGGATGAGCTTCTCTCACGTGGTATGACATGGTATAAATTTATAGAGTCTATTTTTTGCCCAACAGTAGAGGTGTCTTAGGAAGTTAATTACCAGCACTTTGTGCTAACTGACAAATAAATTCTTAACTCCATGAATGCTATCCCAAATAGTTAATCATGAAGCTAATACAGATAAGATGGAAGTGTGCATACATCATCAGGACAAGCAAATTATAAAAAGAAAAAACAGGTCATTATGAGTTCTGTAGCTAATGTTTAAGGTTGCTCTTTAAAGCTATTGCCAATTGCCTTTTCAAAAATTTCTCCGAAGATTTTTTAACTGTTAAGGTATCTTTTTATTAGCTCAATTCATTTCCTATTAGCCTTGGAATTTAACAAGGCTTCATGGCAAAGTAGGTCTGGAAGAGATCTTATTAACTTTCCCTTTGGATAATAAGTCCCATATGGGATAAAGAAAGAAATCCAACTCCCAAAAGACATAAGTCATTAGAGTCAATAGAGGGTTAATATGATTTTTAATAGGAGGCCCATTACAATTCTCAGGACCATAAAGTTGGTACCACACTGGACATCTATTCAGATATAATAAGACTGGTTCCTTTATTATCCTCCTCCAAAGAAAAAGTAACATTTTTCTCCCTATAGTCTCAAGTTTTTTAAGAAATTATATAAAACAGTCATTCTTTTTCTTGTTACTAAACAAGACAATCATGCTTGTCTTTTCTGAAAATTTTTCACTAATTACCAAAAAATTCTTTCTTTCAGTTGCTCATTAGAAAATGAATTTGAATTTGGAACTAAGACAAGTGGCTCCAGTGTGAAAGGTAGTTAACATAAAATTGATATTTTATATAATTTTATATTAGAGATACATGCATTAATATCTAAAATATATTTTCTACCACATATATTGCTGACTATCCATACTTCATCTATAGCCTCCTTTGAAAAGCATCAAACCTAGGAATAAAAAAATGATGACACAATTCAAATAATTAATTCAGAGCACTAAGAATATTTTCAATCTCCTACACTGAAATTAGATGAGGAAATAAAGATTGCCATTTGGAAGGACCTCGGGAGGTAAAGGTAAGGGCAAGAAAGTTGTATGGGGAATGATGAGACAAAAGCTAGTACTAGATTCACAAGACCTAGGCTTGAACCCCTGCTCTGACCCGAACCAGATGAGTGACTTTGGCCAAATCATTTCACTTCTAAGAGCTTTCATTTCCTTGCCTGTAAAATGAAATGCCAGACATGATTAGGGACAGCAAACAGATTTCACCTGAAGCCCCATAAATAGTCAACAAATAGTAGCAGCCTGGAAGACAGACTGAATCCAGGCTCAGCAGGACTGTTGTGTCCAGTTAGTAATGTCTGCCATGGAAGGGTAAGGTGAGGGTAGGTGGAGCACAAAATTGCCATTACCAGATCAAATGGTTCCTAAAATTTTCTCTCAAGTCTAACATTCTGTGATTCTGTAAAAGAGAATATTTTTTTTCTTGTCCAGAATTTCTACTTGTCACACACAATTAAATGTACATCTCAGTTCATAGCAGAACAATCCAAGCCACTAAATTTGGAAATATTAAACAGAATGACACCTAGCTTGACAAGAAAGAGACTCAAAATAAAGAAAATACATAAGGAAATGAGGGCACAATACGTCTGAAGACTCCCTGAAAGTCTGAGAAATTTCTAGATGGAAAAGATCCCTGTTTGCCCTACTTGCTCTCCCTCACAGACTAACAGGCAAACACATAATTGACTCCATAGAACAGGAAAATTGTTTAAACTGGTGAAGATTTCTCTGAAAATGATTCATGTTTCCCCAATCCAATGACATAGCAAAATTCATAGCTTATAATGAAGTACAAAGACTGGATAATGCAGATTAAATTATCACCAACTTCAAGGTTTACCAACAAGCTGATTTGCAAGACAACAATATTTCATACCATGTGCTGGAATATTATTTATCAATGTTTAATAAGCACTTCATAAGTTTTGGCAAGCAAATGAGAAATGGATTACCAAAGAGAGGTGATGAAATATTTATAATGCACAATAGCTACTATTAAACTGTAGCTGTCCAAGAAATCTTACCAGTAAATTGAATGGAAATATAATACTGTAATGGATGTGGAAGTGTTCAATCGGCCATTTGTAATGAAATATGGAAGTGTTTGAAGACAGTAAATACATTTGTAATGGTTTTTGATTAGCTATAACTATATATGATTCAACCATCCATTATGAACAATGGGCAGATATTTTGATGGCTTGTAATATTTATAATAATGTGCATCTTTAGAGAAGTTTTTTAGGAATCTTTACATGTATTATCAACTTTCAATAATAAAATCTGTGTCATTACTTTGGAAAAACTTCTTTTACTTATACTTTCCTAATGATTTAAAATTATTTCTTTAACAAATTTAATAATAAATACATTTCATACTTATTTGTGATTAGTGGTACTGTTTTTCATTTTTTACAAATCATTGATCTCTGTTTATGCTCATGTAAGACTTTCTATTTATAGTAAACAGGCCAAAAACAACAAATAATTATATAATATATATAAGTATGTGTGTGTATATCAGTTCAGTTCAGTTCATTCTACAGGAAATAAATAAGCCTCTAAAATTAAGACAGTTGTATAGAATCATCAAAAACTCCAGTCTCCCCATATTGTTGTTATCATATCTGTAACTTAAATGACCCTTCATTCCTTCAACAAGCACGTCCCACCTTTGCTTACACCCTGCAGTGGCTTTCCAGTTGCCATAGGAAACAGACACAGTCTCCACTGGGCCCACAGAGCGTGACAAAGACCGTGCTCGCCCCTCAGCCTCATCCCTTACCCCTCCATTTTGACTCTTAAACCTCTAGCTTTGCCTGCCTTTTCTCAGGTACTCAAAATAAGTCCACCTTATTGTTGCCCCAAGTGCTTCACATATATTCTCTCTGCCTGAAGCATCCCTTCTGCTCCCCCAGCCCCTGAGCTTTACACCTCAGCTCACCATCACGTCCCAGGTGGTGGGGAGGGGGTCAGGCTCTCTCACAACAGGCTCCCACAGCACCCTCTCCTCCTCTCAGCAATTCTCACAACCACAGTTCAGCACTTAAGGTTCTGGTCGATTTCTTCCACCTTTGACTCTATTAATAACCAGAATTTCACTCTCTAAAAGTAAGGCCTTCTAGCGCGTGCATGTGTGAGTGCTAAGTTGCTTCAGTCGTGTCCAATTCTTTGTGACCCTACAGACTATAGCCCGCCAGGCTTCTCTGTCCATGGGGATTCTCCAGGCAAGAATACCGGAGCGGGTTGCCATGCCCTCCGCCAGGGGATCTTCCCGACCCAGGGATCAAATCTGTTGCTCCTGCACCTCAGGTGGATTCTTTACTACCGAGGCACCGGGGAAGCCCAAGGCCTCCTAGTACAAGAAATATATTCTTGTACACTTCACTTCCGCTCTATACCAGGCAAAGTAACAAACAACAACAATGAAAAACAGCACAATAAGAACAACAGAACTGTGTCAATCAGGGATCATTAGAGAAACACTACCAATAGATATAGCTTCCTTTCCTTTTATATATATGTCTTATATATATATATATATATGAAAAGCATGTTCCATTTTGTTATTTGGCTGTGAAACTATCAGGATTTAGACACTGGAGAATACAATCATCTTGCAAACATCTAGTGACCACTCCCATGACACAGCATGTGGGTGGACAGACTAGCTCATTCTGGCTTCTTCAAGAAATAGACTGGATTGGTGGGAGGGGCCTGAGATGCAGTTTCTCCCCTCCTTTCCCACAGTGGAACATCTCCTGATTTATTTCCCAGGGGATCCCAGGCTGGAGTCCTGAAGCATTCAGATGACCTGTTCTGTGACTTCAGGCTTATCAGAGCCTGACATACCTATTTACATATACATACACACATACATAGATGGACAGATAGACATCTTTAAAGGAACTGGCTCATTTGTTTCATGGGGTCAGTTGACCCCTCAATTGTGGGGTCTGGCAAGTCCAAAATTCACAGGGCTGACTGGCAGGTTGGAAGCTTAGGCAGGATTTCTACATTATAGTCCTGAGACAAAATTCCCTCTCTCTGAGAAACCTTCAATTTTTGTTCTTAAGGCCTTCAATTGATTGGATGCTTGAATGCAGCCCTCTCATATTATGGAGGGGACAAGAGGACTCTCCTTTCTTTACTTAAAGTTAACTGAGTCACTTTGCTGCACACCTGAAACTAACATGAGTGCGTACTCAGTCGTGTCTGACTCTATTTGACCCTCTGGACTGCAGCCTACCAAGCTCCTCTGTGCCATTTCTTCCTCCAGGGGATCTTCCTGACCCAAATATCGACCCTGTGTCTTCTATGGCTCCTGCATTGGCAGGCATATTCTTTACCACTGAGCCACCAGGGAAGCCCACACCCAAAACTAACGCAGTGTTGTAAATCAACTATACTCCAATACAAAATAGAAATTTAATTTTCTAAAAAATATAGTTAACTGATTGTAATCATAAATCACACCTACAAGTACCATCACAGAAACATCTAGAACAGTGTTTGACCAAACACACAAGTAGCATTGCCTAGCCAAGTTGGCATATCAAATTAACCATCACAAGGACTCTGACAGGTCGTATTCTTTGTTATAAACATTAATTCCTTCCCATCCTAGTGACACAAACATACTTTTGTACTCTATGAATTGACTACATGTCTTGCTTTGGCAAACAGCACATTCTGCGATGCATATTTCAGTGTGATTTTGTGGTTTGATTCAGCTCAGTCTGGCTGTTCCCCATCGTCATGAGAATGGGTTTGTTCCATAGAAAAGTTTCACTTTTATTTTTGATCCCAGAGTTAAGACAGTCTGCAGAGCAAACCAAAGTTTAAACCCCAACCTGGATCAGAGCTGAAGCATGAAGCAAAGCCACCATCATTAACCCACAGCCACTGACCTGTAAAATAAGGAAAAATAAAACCTTATTTCTTTCATAAACTACTAAGATTTGAGAATTTTTACACAGGAAAAAATCACTAGTAAGCTGACATACAAGATATGTTTGCAAAACTTGCCACATTTTGATAGCCTATGGCATTGTATCCAATCCATTTATGGTACCAATGACAAATACACATTCGCTGATTCTTACCTGGATACACAGTCTGGACTCCGATGTAGAAACTTTATCATTTACAAAACAAAGGTAGAGCTACTTAAAATTTATTCAGGACTTACTATGTTTCAGGCAATCTTCTGTGCCCAGCATACACAAATGTGAATGTGATGCAGTTTCTCTATTTGGAAGCCAATAGGCTAGTATGGAAAACTGTACATCCTAATGTGCAGAATAAGGGGAGCGTGACATTAAATTCTACCTTATGAATTACAGCAACGTCTCTCAGCTATCCAAAGATTTCCTCCCATGCCTCAGCGCTTAACTTGTGACAACTTTCTTGCAGCGGCTCCTGAGAAAGAGCCATCCCCTTAAAACCAACATTCATCTAGCCATCTCTTCACCTAAACAGAAGAAGGGCTTTGTTAAGAGAACACAAGTGAATGACTATAATGCAGTCATGATTCAGAATCCTGTCTTTCCTCCTAGTCTACAAGTATCTCATGAAATTCAAATCTCAATACCGCTTTTCAACGTTCAGGGCTGTCCATCACCAGTCCCTGTCAATCCCTCAGCCTTATCTCCTCCCACACCCAACAAGAGCATCTCCCTCCATCAAGTTTCTTGCCGCTGCCCTGTGGTACTGCATATGTTGTTCACGCAGAAGCATTTATCTCTCAGCCTCTCACTCATCCTTCTCAACTTGGTGCTGGAACTGGAACAGAAATCACATTTCTGTTTTCCTACCAGGGCTCTGCCAATAACAGACATTAGGGGAAAGGACTGGGAAAGGAAAAGAATCTTGTTCTTTCCTATTTCTCTCTACTTCTGTCAACATCTTCAAGACTTCTTTAACCTGGAAGGAGCAATTAGTTGGTTTCAGTTGCAATAACAGTTTCAGTTTGCTTTTTTTTTTTTTAAGACTCCCAGAGCCAACTTATCATTCTCCCTCAGAGATACAAGCAGCAGTCACTCTTCTGAGGTTTGAGTCCTGCCTTCCTGGGACCACTCCTCTAAACTTCTAAACTCTAATAATCCCAACTTCTGTTTGTTCCGCAACCCCAGAGGCAATGGCTGCTTCCTGTGTTTACTGCCTCTAGGATACCTCTTTATCCTCTTAATGCCTTTTCAGTTCTCTAATACCTGCCTAGTAACCCTTTACAGCACATTCTCCCTGCCAAACAGTGGTATGGTTCCTGTTAGCTGAATGATCCCAACTGATACACCTTAATACAGCACATTTACTCTTCACTCTTGATTTGGTATTACTTTTGCTTTTATTCCATGTTTTCCCCTTAAGCCTCTCATCCTCCAGTACTCTACCCATATGTCCTTGATGAAGATCTCAGTCCCAAACCCCTCTCTCGACTCTGAACTCCCAACAGCATCACTATCACCAGAAAACCCACCATCTATGGAATATACCTTGGGGAGGGCTCAGAAAGACTGGTTCAAGAACCAACTCTGCTACTCACTAGGTCTTTCTAAGATTCAGATCTCTGAAGTATATAAGGAAAGCCCTTCTTTCAGAACTTTGTATTCTAAGTTTCTCATTGGTAAATCTTGTCTTTCCAAAGAGGTTATAGCTCCCTTGAGGCAAAAAGCTTTGCCTGAAACATCTTCAGTACACCACCACCCCCCCTTTTTTTTTTGGTTGAGGAAAGTCTGCTGACAGCTTTATTTCTTTGGGGAAGAAAATAAAAATTCTCTCAGGAGCTCTTGTGGTGGTTGGAGGCGGCGCAGAGGTTGGGGGAGAATATCGTGGGGGAGCGGTGTCCACTTCTTCACCATCATAGGCTTCTAGCTGCACTGGATAGCGCTGACTCTGCAGACGGCAGCCATGCACAAATCTGTGCAGCACTTGTTCTTACGCCAGATGCTGCTAAGGGTGGCCCCGAAATTCTTGTTGATGGTGGTCCACCTCAAGAAGTGGCCAGTTTGCTCTGGCTGGATCTCCACTACACCACGACCCCTTTGCTTTCTGTCACCGGCTGCACTCCCACCTTCTTGTAGTGAATGAGCCCCTCGTAGCCGAAAGAGTTGCAGGCCTTCAGATTATTGGGTTCAGTGCTGTATATCTGCTTGTTCCTCTTGATCAAGAAACTGTAGCAGTTCCACAGACATGGCTGTGGCAGCGGGAGATGTAAACAGACACCCCTTTATCTATGCCAAGTCTGGCATCATTTTGCAGGCTAAGCACACAGTTCAGTTCAGTTCAGTTCAGTCGCTCAGTCATGTCCAACTCTTTGCGACCCCATGAATTGCAGCACGTCAGGCCTCCCTGTCCATCACCAACTCCCGGAGTCTACCCAAGTCCGAGCCCATCGAGTAAGTGATGCCATCCAACCATCTCATCCTCTGTCGTCCCCTTCTCCTTCTGCCCCTAATCCTTCCCAGCATCAGAGTTTTTTCCAATGAGTCAGCTCTTCGCATGAGGTGGCCAAAGTATTGAGTTTCAGCTTCAACATCAGTCCTTCCAATGAACAACCAGGACTGATCTCCTTTAGGATGGACTGGTTGGAACTCCTTGCAGTCCAAGGGACTCTCAAGAGTCTTCTCCAACACCACAGTTCAAAAGCATCAATTCTTTGGCACTCAGCTTTCTTCACCATCCAACTCTCACATCCATACATGACCACTGGAAAAACCATAGCCTTGACTAGAGGGACCTTTGTTGGCAAAGCAATGTCTCTGCTTTTTAATATGCTATCTAGGTTGGTCATAACTTTCCTTCCAAGGAGTAAGCGTATTTTAATTTCATGGCTGCAATCACCATCAGCAGTGATTTTGGAGCCCAAAAAAATAAAGTCTGACACTGTTTCCACTGTTTCCCCATCTATTTCCCATGAAGTGATGGGACCAGATGCCGTGATCTTAGTTTTCTGAATGTTGAGCTTTAAGCCAACTTTTTCACTCTCCTCTTCCACTTTCATCAAGAGGCTCTTTAGTTCTTCTTCACTTTCTGCCATAAGGGTGGTGTCATCTGCATATCTGAGGTTATTGATATTTCTCCCGGCAATCTTGATTCCAGCTTGTGTTTCTTCCAGCCAGCGTTTCTCATGATGTACTCTGCATATACCTTAAATAAGCAGGGTCACAATATACAGCTTTGACGCACTCCTTTTCCTATTTGGAACCAGTCTGTTGTTCCACGCCCAGTTCTAACTGTTGCTTCCTGACCTGCATACAGGTTTCTCAAGAGGCAGGTCAGGTGGTCTGGTATTCCCATCTCTTTCAGAATTTTCCACAGTTTATTGTGATCCACACAGTCAAAGGCTTTGGCATAGTCAATAAAGCATAAATAGATGATTTTCTGGAACGCTCTTGCTTTTTTGATGATCCAGCGGATGTTGGAAATTGGATCTCTGGTTCCTCTGCCTTTTCTAAAACCAGCTTGAACATCTGGAAGTTCACGGTTCATGTATTATGGTCAACAAAAGAGTCCAAAATGCAGTACTTGGATGCAATCTCAAAAATGACAGAATGATCTCTCTTCATTTCCAAGGGAAACCATTCAATATCACGGTAATCCAAGTCTATGCCCCAACCAGTAACGCTGAAGAAGCTGAAGCTGAACAGTTCTATGAAGACCTACAAGACCTTTTAGAACTAACACCCAAAAAAGATGTCCTTTTCATTATAGGGGACTGGAATGCAAAAGTAGGAAGTCAAAAGATACCTAGAGCAACGGGTAAATTTGGCCTTGGAGTACAGTATGAAGAAGGGCAAAGGCTAATAGAGTTTTGCCAAGAGAACACACTGGTCACAGCAAACACCCTCTTCCAACAACACAAGAGAAGACTCTACATATGGACATCACCAGATGGTCAACAACAAAATCAGATTGATTATATTCTTTGCAGCCAAAGATGGAGAAGCTCTATACAGTCAGCAAAAACAAGACCGGGAGTGGACTGTGGCTCAGATCATGAACCCCTTGTTGCCAAATTCAGACTTAAACTGAAGAAAGTAGGGAAATCCACTAGACCATTCAGGTATGACCTAAATCAAATCCCTTATGATTATACAGTGGAAGTGACAAATGGATTTAAGGGACTAGATCTGATAGACAGAGTGCCTGATGAACTAAGCACACAGAGGGCTCTCTAAATCCTTTCTAACTAAAATCTCAGAATTTGTCTGAACCATATTTTCAAATCGGTGGTTTGGAAACAAAACTCTGTCCACAAATATGACTTGTTTGGCCTACAGTGTATTTTTGTTAACTAGCTGCTATGATCTGCCAATTGAGAAACTGTATATACAAATCTAAAATGTATCTTTTGGTTTTCACAGATGAGAATATGTGTGATGAGGAGTTAAAGCAAACTGTTCAATGTCAAAGACTCTATCAGGAGTAAAACGGTCACTCAAATATGAATGCCTCTTTTGATTTGGGGGGGGTCCTGAACTTTCTTACTTCTGTAAAATGATACCATGAAGAAGGATTCAGAAGGGAATCCTATAACAGGATAATTTAAATCCTAAACTATACTTGCCTTTGTCCTTTGCCAAATCCTCTCCTTGATTAATAGATGTACAGCAAGTTTTAATACTCTACATAATGAGACTGTCTTAACACTTTTTCAATGCAGTGTTATTTTTAAGTAATTATAAATGATCGACGTTTCATTTAATTTGTATTGGCATTCATAATTCACAGAATTCACTGCAATTGATTTTGAAGAAAACTGATACCAAGGTATTTGTTCTCCGTAATGTAAAATTAACAGAACATGCATAACTGAGGGAAATTTTTTCCTGCTGTTTTCATAGTTACCAAAACTCTTGGATTCTGCTCTCTGTGTTTCTATCCCACAAGTTATGCTATCTCCCTTACTAACATGATTGCCTGCAGCATTTAAAAGTAATGGCTACTCTTTCTTAAAACTCTTCCATTGCTTAAATTTTTTTCATTATAATAGCAGCAGCTACCGTTTACTGAGCACTTACTATGTGACACACAAAGAAGGAAATAGCAACCCACTCCAGTATTCTTGCCTGGAGAATCCCATGGACAGAGGAGGCTGGCAGGCTACAATCCGTGGGGTCGCAAGAGTTGGACATGACTTAGCAACAAAACCACTACCATTTACTGAGCACTTACTGTGTGCCACACAGTAGATCAAGTGCTTGACAAATGCATCTTGATGAGTACACAAGAGAAGCTTTGATAGTAACATTACCTCCATTTCACATAGAAAATCAGCAAAGCCTCAGAGATAATGTATAGATTGCCTACAATGACACTGCCAGAGTCTGGTGGTGCCAGTGTTCCTGATATAATACTCTCTCCTCATGTTCTTCCTTCCCCTGTTTCCTCTGCTTTTTGCATCCTTCACAAGCCATTCTTCTTCTGCTGGACCCCAATATATTGGTATTTCCCAGGCTTCCATCTTCAGCCATGTCATTGTGAACATAACATGCCAGCTGTACATGTTCATCTCAACCTCTCTCATAAGCTCCAATCAGAACATAATTGTAGTTAAAAGTGGGATTTGGAGTTCAGCCCCTTCCCAGCTCTATGATATTAAATAAGGTACTTAATCTTTCCAGGCTTCATTTTCTCATCTAGAAATAGGATAATAGAGCTGATCCCAAGGGTTAGATGAGGTAATGCAGTTAAAACAATTGGCACTTTACTTACATATTCAGCAAGTATTGGCTATTATTTAAAACAGTCTGGATCATCCCAACATAAGTATCTTAATAGCCCTTCAGATTCGATCTGTTGACAACAGAGACTTCATTTCTCTTACAAGCTGCCCCTCCCTTGCATTCTCTTTCATAGTGAATGGCACTGCCACTCTTCACCAGTTCATTCACATCAGAAGTCTAGGTAACTCCTACACGCTTCTAGGGATGGGATGAAAAACTGTCCTGATTTTTTAATCTAACCTCTAGAATCTATCAACCATACTAATATAAGAGGGCTCTCTTTCTAAATTTCAAATCTGTTCACTTCTGCTCACATCATTTAAACTCCCTCAGTGGATCACTGTGATCTGTGGAATGAGGTCCAAATGTCTCAGCAGAGCACACACAACCCTTCACTGTGCAGTCTCTGGGGACCCTCCTGTCTCACTTTCCACCCGCTCCATAACCCAAAGAGATAAAAATACTACTGCTGCCCTGAACAGGCACTAGTCTTTCATGTCTTAGTATGTTGGCAAATGCAGTTTCCAGGCATTAAAAGTGCCTTCCTGACTAACTCCTTCCTGCTCTTCTAAATGCCATTAACATGCCCTTCTTTCCACCTCTTCAACAGCTCCTGAAGTTTGTTTGGCATCTTCCTCTGGCAGCCCTAACAGCCTGCCTTTGCCTCTCCCTTAGCCTTTTCACAGAGGTCCCTCACAGCTGGTTTCCTGCTCAGTCTCCCTTCTTAAGGGGCTTCCCTGGTGGCTCAGTGGCAAAGAACCTGTTGCTAAGGCAGGAGACACAGAAAACTTAGTTTGATCCCTGGGTAGGGAAGATCCCCTGGAGGAGGGCATGGCACTTGCTCCAGTATTCTTGCCTGGAAAATTTCATGGACAGAGGAGCCTGGCAGGCTACAGTTCACGGGGTCACAAAGAGTTGGACACAACTGAGTTACTGAGCATGTACACACATACATGTGACTTATTCAAGTTCCACAGCTATTTGAATTGTTCAGGCTCATCTCAGAACATCAGTTTGGGAGAATTAAGTGAGGCAAACCCATGCCTCAAACAGCCCCCTAACCTCATATAAATAATTTATTTACTTCTAATTTGTCATGTTATGGGAAAGATCTTGGACAGTTTGGAAAAATACACAAAAGGAATAAGAATTCAGTTTTATTATAGCTAATGAAGGAATTCTAGATGGTGGATGACAGAGATTATGAGGCTATTGTATGAAAGCCGAGAAGAGACAGGCTAAAATCCCTAGTGAGAGAAGTATTTAAAGGTCTGCAGTAAGATCTGGTTTTTTTTCTGGGAGTGAATTACAAATGTGCCTGCAAGTTACTTGGCAGACAACACAGAAAGGTGGGTAGAAGATATTCTCCAATTACAACATATGTTTTAAAACAAATCAGTGGTTCAGGAGAATTATTCCTGATGCTGAAATCTGAAAGTAATTTCTCCCATGGGCCTTTGTAAAGGAAAACATAAATACAGTAAACAATGGCTTTTTAAAATAATTCTGAGTTTTAGAATGTCATCTTGTATTATATTATTCAATGAAGGCCCAAATCCTAAAAAAACTGAAGTTCATGAAAATTGTTGGGCTTGAGTAGAGGGCAAAATGGTATGGAAAACATAGACATCTCTGCACAAAACAGTCTGCGCGCTTCATGAGGGCAGGCAGCCCCTGCCTGGTCATGTGCTGTTCCTCAGAGCTCCATCTACCATAGTGGAGACGCTCAATGGTTCAAATGTCCAACAAAACACCATATGGACAAATGTACATTAACAGGTCATACCTCAGTCAGTCAAGCGAGAAAAGTAAAAAGTGAGAAGTTAATTTTTAAAGCAGAACCAAGTTACTGACTGGGATCCCAGCAGACATCAGTTTCAGGCCCTACACTGGTATGCAAAGAATTTGAACAACAGTTTCAGAGGAAACATTTCAAGTTTGCAGTTAATACTAAATTGGAAGAGACAGCAAATAATGAGAAACAAAGAAGGCAGATAAAAGGGTTTTAGACATTTCAAGTACCTACCCAGCTAATAAATGCAAATGAAGTTCAGTGCAGATAAGCACAGAATTATGAGTCTGGAAGCAAAGAAGAAAAAGGAGGACTATCTGCTTAATGGAAATGAGCTGCACGGTGCTGACCAGGAATGAGATCTGGGGAATTATTGCAGGAGAAATCCTTCAAGCTTTCAACTCATTTTGCTGCAATGGAAAAGAAACACGGTGATGAGCTATATTAAAACACAATACGGGACTATCAAGTCAGGCTCCACATTGGGTGAAACGAAACCAAAGCAAGGAAAGCATACTTTTTTTTTTTTTAATTTAAAATGCTCTATTCAGGGCAGGACCATTCTCGACAGGTGTTTTTTTAAATCTCAACCTGAAGCAATTTTCCTCTACAGATTTATTGGAATGTGGTTCCCTGTGGTTTGCTTGTACATGCATGCTAAGTCACTTCAGTCAATCCAGCTCCTTGCAACCCTATGGACTGTAGCCTGCCAGGCTCCTCTCTGTCCATGGGGATTTTTCAGGCAAGAATACTGGAGTGGGTTGCCATGCCCTCCTCCATGGGATCTTCCCAACTCAGGGATAGAACCCACGTCTCTTATGTGTCCTGCACTGGCTGGTGGGTTCTTTACCACTAGCACCACCTAGGAAGCCTGAGCTTTGCTTATATTCTCTGTCATTTTCTATACTGTTCCACAATAATTCAAAGGTCCCCAGAATATGGTCATCATACCTAATAGCAGGAACCATCACTGTAAAAATCAGAAGACACTTGGATTACAAAGTTGAGTGGCTCATTCTGCCAAAGCTTTACATTTTCTTTCTTTTTTTTTTAAATTATTTGGTCAAAACAAGAATCATAGATTCATAGCTTTTAAGGCTAGAAGGTATTCTAAGTACACATTTATGAGCCTTCTTAACCATAACAGCTATTATTAACACCCCATTATAGCTGATATTCTTATACTCATAGGTCCAGTCCTGTCAACTGAACACATTACAGCCCACTCTAGAACTATGTGAGTCAAAAACTCAACACAACGTTGAAGGAGATAGGTGTGATGGAAGGTATACCTAAAGGCTTGCCTGGGTAAAAACAGTTCTCCCTGCTCCTGCTCTGGTTCCTAAAATCCCATATTCATTCATTCAACAAATATTTCTTGAGTTCCTCTTATGAGATAAGAACTAAGTATTGATGATATAGAGCTTCCCTGGTGGCTCAGTGGTAAAGAATCCTCCTGCAATGCAAGAGCTGTAGAAGATTCAAGTTCAATCCCTAAGTCAGGAAGATCCCCTGGAGGAGGGCATGGCAACCCACTCCAGTATTCTTGCCTGGAGAATCCCATGGACAGAGGAGCTGGTGGGCTATAGCCCATAGGGTCACAAAGAGTCAGACACAACAGAAGTGACTTAGCACACACATTGATGATATAACAGTAAACAAAGAAGCAATGTTAAAAATAAACTCAAAATGGATTAAAGATCTAAATGTAAGACCAGAAACTATAAAACTCTTAAAGGAAAATATAGGCAGAACACTCTCTGACATAAATCACAGCAAGTTCCTCCATGATCCACCTCCCAGAGTAATGGAAATAAAAACAAAAATAAACAAATGGGATCTAACTAAACTTAAAAGCTTTTGCACAATGAAGGACACAATAAGCAAGATGAAAAGGCAGCCTTCAGAATGGGAGAAAATAATAGCAAATGAAACAACTGAGAAAGAATTAATCTCCAAAATATACAAGCAGCTCATGCAGTTCAATACCAGAAAAATGAACAACCCAATCAAAAAGTGGGCAAAAGAACTAAACAGACACTTCTCCAAAGAAGACAAACAGATAGCTAATAAACACATGAAAAGATGCTAGACACCACTCATTATTAGAGAAATGCAAATCAAAACCACAATGAGGTATCATCTCACACCAGTCAGAATGGCTGCCATCAAAAAGTCTACAAACAATAAATGCTGGAGAGGGTGTGGAGAAAAGGGAACCATCTTACACTGTTGGTGGGAATGCAAACTGGAATAACCACTATGGAGAACAGTGTGAAGATTCCCTAAAAAACTGGGAATAGAACTGGCATAAGACTCAGCAATCCCACTGCTGGGCATACATGCCAAGGAAACCAGAACTGAAAGAGACACATGTACCCCAATATTCACTGCAGCACTGTTCACAATAGCTAGGACATAGAAGCAAACTTAGATGTCCATCCACAGACTAATGGATAAGGAAGTTGTGGTACAGATACATGATGGAAGAATACTCAGCTATGAAAAGGAACATATTTGAGTCAGTTCTAAAGAGCTGACTCATTGGGAAAGACCCTGATGCTGGGGAAGATAGAGGGCAGGAGGAGAAGGGGACGACAGAGGATGAGATGGTTGGATGGCATTACCAACTCAATGGACATGGGTTTGGGTGGACTCCGGGAGCTGGTGATGGACAGGGAGGCCTGGTGTGCTGTGGTTCATGGGGTCACAAAGAGTCAGACACAACTGAGCGACTGAACTGAACTGAACTAATGGGGTGGATGAAACTGGAGCCTTTTATATAGAGTGAAGTAAGTCACAAAGAGAAACACCAATACTGTATATTAATGCATATATATGGAATTTAGAAAGACAGTAACAATGATCTTAAATGCAAGACAGCAAAAGAGACACAGATGTAAAGAACAGACTTTTGGACTCTGTGGGAGAAGGCGAGGGTGGGATTATTTGAAAGAATAGCACTGAAACATGTATATTACCATATGTAAAACAGATACCCAGTGCAAGTTTGATGCATGAAGCAGGGCACTCAAAGCTGGTGCTCTGGGACAACCCAGAAGGATGGGGTGGGGACGGAGATGGGAAGGGGTTCAGGATGGAGGGACACATGTGCACCTGTGGCTAATTCATGTTGATGTATGGCAAAAACCATCACAATGTTGTAAAGTAATTATCTTCCAATTAAAATAAATTAATCAATTTTTTAAAAAAAGACAATGTCTTCACTGAGCTTAAATTCTAGTGATAGGAGAGAGGCAATAATCAAACATGGAAATGAGATGGATACTCTAAGTAATGGGAAGTGTTAGGAAGGTATAAACTGGATGATGTGAGGGGAAGAAAAAACAGAGGGGGTGTGGGGACTACTTAAGGAGGATGGTCAAGAAAGACCATTTTGAGAAGGTGACATCTAAGGACTTGAGAACTTGAAGAATGAGGAGCCTATAGGGAAATTCCATGACAAAATACAGTTATGACTCAAAGAGGTAAAGGCATTAAAAAGTTATTATTTGCCAAAACCTCATTCTGAATTAATTTGTCAGAATTTTTAATTTTTTAACCCATATTTTTAATTTGTCATCTTTTAAAACTGTGCTTTAAAAAAAAAACAAGAATAGATTATATTTAATATGGGAAAATGATGCAAAGGGTCAGGGACACGGGATTCAGACTAACGAGCAGGTCATCAACCTTGGTAAAGGATAAAGCAAGGGATAATATTTACTGAAAGGGATAGAAAACTGAAAAGATAGAAAGATTTCAAGCAATTATCAGAGTATGCTCCAAAAGATTTAGCCACACAATAATTTTAGTTCAGAAATGGCATTTTCTTCATCTCATCAGTAACTTCTATCCACACACAGATAATTTATATAAACTAACAGTAGCTCAATTTTCCTTTGAAATGGGAAAAACTATAGTAAACTGTGGGGCACGGCCTCTAAGATGACCCTCATTGACCCCAACCTTCTGATATTCATGACTTTATACACTCCTTTTTCCTGAGTATAGGTTGAAACTACATACTCATTTCTGTAAATAGGATGCAGAAGAAATGCTAAGATGTCACTTACAAGATTAAGTTGCAAAGAGACCATGGCTTCCATAGTACATGCCCTCTCTTACTGGCTCTGCCTGAAGTCAGACCCCATGCTGCGAGAAGCCTTATGAAGAGGGCTATGGGGTAAGAAACTGAGGGAAGACTGAGTCCTGCCAACAACCACACAAACCTAGAAGGTGTATTAAAAAGCAGAGACACTACTTTGCTGACAAAAGTCTGTATAGTCAAAGTTACGGTTTTTCCAGTAGTCATGTATGGATGTGAGAGTTGGATCATAAAGAAGGCTGAACACCAAAGAATTGATGCTTTTGAACTGTGGTGTTGGAGAAGACTCTTGAGAGTCCCTTGGACTGCAAGGAGATTAAACCAGTCAATCCTAAAAGAAATCAACCCTGAATATTTGTTGGAAGGACTGATGCTGAAGGGTAAGCTCCAATATTAGGCATGTATTGGAGATGCAAAAGAGCCTGATGCAAGGAGCTGACTCATTAGAAAAGGCCCTGATGCTGGGAAAGATTGAAGGCAGGAGAAGGGGGTGACCTAGGACGAGCTGGTTGGATGGCATTACCGACTCAATGGACATGAGTTTGAGCAAACTTTGGGAGATGGTGAAGGACGGGGAAGCCTGGTGCGCTGCAGTCCATGTGGTTGCAAAGAGTCAGACATGACTGATCGACTGAACAACAACTCCCTGTTGAGTCTTCAGACAAGATTGCATTCCCAGCCCGCACTTTAATTGCAGTCTTGTGAGAGAAGCTGTGGTGGAAGCTTGCAGCTAAGCCATGTAAGGATTCCTGTACACAGAAATCGAGACATAATAGATGTTGATTGTATTAGGCTGCTAAGTTTTGTAATGTGTTACACAGCAGTAGATAACTAATATGTACACCATGAAAGCATTCTCAGATTGTGCTCTGTCTCCCTTTGACATTTTCTACTTTCATCCAACCCTACTTATACAGTAAAATTCTATCTTCCCCATGCCTTCTTGAGCATCTGTTGAAAGTTAGGACTATGATGAAGCTGCATGCAAAGGTAACAAGTTAAAGGACAAGTTGCCCATTAAATTCCATGTCATTCTTCATATAATCCCGTAATATCGCATGGGATATAAACAAACCCTAGCAAAGATCTGTTGTTTACAATTTTAATTATTTGTTCAACTAGTTGGAACTTGATGATTTTCTTTCCTGGGGGTAGTTTGGGGGCATCCTTAAGCTCAGGTAACCAAGGGATATGACACTCTCTCCATTTAAATAGAAACACATCCACAGCTCTCTCTCCTCCCCCACTGCTTGGGGGTATTACAGCCAATCTCCTTTAGCAGCTCTTTCCTGTTAGCCCCCCTGTGAAGTTCCCAGCTTGACTCTGCCACATACAGAGACAAATAAAAAGGGATAAACTCCCAACTAACACCAAGAAAGAAAATTAAATCAATAAAGATTATTAAGAGTTTGTAATTTGAATTGAATTACTGTTGGATTAAATATCATCGTTTCTCTAATATAAACCCAAGTTTATTTGGGTGAACCAAAGAGGAGCTCTTATTATATCTAAATGAATAACACTCTCTTTGCTTATCTTTGAGAAACTAAGGAATTTCTCTACCACTGCACAGGTTGTTCCTATAATCCCCAAATAAATACAATAACGATGAAAAGAGACAGCCCTTATATAGCACTGCCACTGACCATTAGCTACAAGGTGCTACATAGTAGGTCTTCTTGACCACAGCAAGCACAGTGATAACAGACATTGCAAATTCAAAGAGACAGTTTCAGACTACAGAATATTCAAACATAAGGATCAAAACAAAAACATTTAAAAGACCTTGGAAAGATTTCTCCCTTGACCCATGGCCTTCCCATGGAGGGAACCACTCCAACAGGGGAAATTCAAAGGAGGAAAGCCTAAGAGAACTCCCCTACTTCCACAACATTGGCTTTAATCTTTCCACAACATTGGCCTACGTAAAAATCAATACATGTGCCAACCTTTCAACTCGAACAGTTCTCTTTAATAGGCTTCCATTCTGGAAATAGTCATAGATTTAAGTCCAACTCTGCTGCAGCACCACTGAGTGCCAAGTAGGAATACCTAAATTAGAATTGGCCCTAACAACACTGATCCTCCTCCACTCCATTTAAAATTTATCTTTATAAATGGAACCTAATGCGAAGCAACGGGAAAATGCTTTTCTTGTAAACTTCTCCTTGATATATCTCATTTATGGTTGAAGAAATCTAGTTTCAATTTTAAGATTTTCTTTACCAGATTCAAAGGAAGTTCAGGCAAATACTTTTTAATCTATGCCCTTTACATTTATACTGATAACCCTCACTCTCAACCTGCTGAGAATTCTTTCCAACACTTCTATTTTAAATCCATTTTTTATTGATAATCACAACATATCTCCTGGGTTAAAGTTTGGGAAGCGCACACACACACACACACACACACTTATATTTCATTTTAATATCAGCTCTGATAGATATTATTTGCTTTGTTGAAAAAAAGATAAGAGCAAAACCTCAGATTCTATCAGAAGCCCCAGCCCTTCTCCAACTCTCTAGTATATTGAGTCATAAGTCTCTTTTTTAAGTTAGAATTCATTTTTCCTTTTGTGTTTGAATGCTGCACATAGGTGCTTTGTGTTCTACTGAGCCTGTGAGTAAGAAAGAAAGTGTTACTCAGTCGTGTCTGATTCTTTGCGACCCCATGGACTTTAGCCCTCCAGACTCCTCCATTCATGGAATTCTCCAGGCAAGAATACTGAAGTGGGTTGCTGTTCCCTTCTCCAGGGGATCTTCCTGACCCAGGGATCGAACCCAGGTCTCCTGCACTGCAGGCAGATTCTTGTCCATCTGAGCCACGAGGCAAGCTCTCTACTGAGCCTAGTGCCCAGGTATTTATGAAAAGAAAATGTTTGAAAAGTCAGAGATCCGAGGTATCATGCCTTTACCAAGCACAAGAAGCACAGAAGGGCAAAGCGAAGCAAAGACAATGGTCTTCTCAAATGTATTAAAGTTGCTAAGCTAAAATTCTATCTTCTACATATTTAGCTTAATATTTGCTAAGCTATCAAATAAAATGAAAAATAGGAGGGTTGATGGAACTATACTATTTGCCTACACACCTTTGTAGTCATTATCTTTTTATTCATCAGATTGTTGGTTGGTTTTATACACTCCTTGAAAATAAAAATTATTCCAGCTTTCATCAAAACTGGCAGTATTCTCCATAATGTGCAAAATTCTTTATGTTTACAAGGAAAAGCTTGTGAGAAAATCACTGAATTCAAAGATTACAGAATGAAAGGAGAGACTGTTTTAGAAATTTACTTATATCCACATTACTGACTTTTAAGTAAAGCAAAATTACATTCATTCAAAAGAAATATCCATATAAATAATACTATATTCATGTTATACAGAATAATGAACATATTGATCAAAATAATCAATTGTGATTGTGGTGTACCAAAATTAAGATGCTGAATGCTTTAATGTTTTCATCTTATAAAATTGTTTAACATTCTTTATTAACTTTTCCTGAGAAGCTCCCAAAAATATATCTATTATCCATCAGACAGTCCAATCCCTTAAAGATGTAATTTTATCAGCTTTTATAAAATAATCTTATACTCTATAAATAAAAATGATTTTAACATCTGCCCTTCATAGAACAAAGAACTTGTGAAATACAAAAAATTCTGTAGTTTAATAGTACTGTACTGATGCTAATTTCTTGGTTTGATAAATGTACCATGGTGATGTAAGATGTTACCACAAGGGGAAGCAGGGTGAAGGGTATACAGAAATTCTCTGTACTATTTTTCAAGTCTTCTGCAGATCTAAAATTACTTAGAAATAAAAGTCTTTTAAGAAAATCATGCTTTGTATTTCAATGTAAGATTGGCAACTGGAGAAGAAAAACTTCTAAGATTTTGTTTGGAACCTAATCATAAACATGCAATTAACAAAGAACATGTGTTCTCAATTGACTTCTGACATTAAGCCTATTTTATAGCTCTAGAGACCACACTAAGGTAAAGGAGTTATGACTCCAACATGAGCACAACATATTTGTATTCTCATTCAGACCACAACCTTTCAAAGTCTCTGTAAATCAACATCTATTTTCAATCACAGGAAAGTAACATAAGCAGTTATTTCCAGAACGAAATTATCCAAACCAGTAAAGCACTTTTTAATGCACATATTATGAAAATTATTCATGGAACAGAGCAGAATATTGAAGTTACCTGTCTATGTCCATTATTTACATGAAAATTTTACATTCAAAACTAATATCTATCTTGACTCATGAGAATTTTAAAGACTTTGTGACCAGCAGACATATTATGTAATCCCATACTAATAGTGAAATCTCATTAGACCAAAGTGTAAGGGAGTCTGTGTATCTGCCCAGTGAAGAAATCCACTGTCAGCTCAAACCCAATGTGGAAATCACGCTTCCTAGCAATCAAAAACAAAGGAACCATAACCCTCCTCTCCACGTTAGCACAGAGGTAAACAAGAAAATGACCCTTCCCTGATGGAAATGGAAAAATGTATAAATGAGAAAACGGCAGAAAAGTTATATTCAAATAATAACAAATATAAACATTATGCAGCAACTCACAAAGAAAGCAACCCACAATACAGATGCAATACAGATGACGGAGGCACAAGAGATGAAATCTTCACTTTGAGTAACTGTAAATACAATGAAAATTCTCTGCAATTAGTAAAAAGAATTCTGATAACAGGAGGGTTCTGATCCCAGCACAAATGGATAATGGGGCAACACAGAAGAGTTCAGAGAGAAGAGGGCATGCAGAAACTGAACAACTAACAAACAGGAAAAATGGGAACCAATCAGAACAGAAACAGTTCCCATGGTGGTGGTGCTGCTGCTGCTGCTAAGTCGCTTCAGTCATGTCCGACTCTGTGCAACCCCACAGACGGCAGCCCATGGTGGTGAGAGATACGAATTAAGTGTCAATTGTCATCAGTGTCTGTAAAAGGTCAGTTTTCATTCCAATCCCAAAGAAAGGCAATGCCAAAGAATGCTCAAACTACCGCACAATTGCACTCATCTCACACGCTAGTAAAGTAATGCTCAAAATTCTCCAAGCCAGGCTTCAGCAATACATGAACCGTGAACTTCCAGATGTTCAAGCTGGTTTTAGAAAAGGCAGAGGAACCAGAAATCCAATTGCCAACATCCGCTGGATCATCAAAAAAGCAAGAGCATTTCAGAAAAACATCTATTTCTGCCTTCTTGACTATGCCAAAGCCTTTGACTCTGTGGATCACAATAAACTGTGGAAAATTCTGAAAGAGATGGGAATACCAGACCACCTGACCTGCCTCTTGAGAAGCCTGTATGCAGGTCAGGAAGCAAGAGTTAGAACTGGACATGGAACAACAGACTGGTTCCAAATAGGAAAAGGAGTTCACTGGAAGGACTAATGTTGAAGCTGAAACTCCAATACTTTGGCCACCTGATGCAAAGAGCTGACTCATTTGAAAAGACCCTGATGCTGGGAAAGATTGAGGGCAGGAGGAGAAGGGGATGACAGAGGATGAGATGGTTGGACGGCATCACCTACTCAATGGACATGGGTTTGGGTGGGCTCCGGGAGTTGGTGATGGACAGGGAGGCCTGGCATGCTGCGGTTCATGGATCGCAAAGAGTCGGACACAACTGAGCGACTGAACTGAACTGAACTGAACTGAAGAGTCATCAATTCCTAGCACAAGGAGCCAGAAATGAATCACTGAGTGTCCCAATATATCATGTCCTGGTATAGCGTTTGATATTTTTGCTTAATACACTTGCACTTAAACCCATACTAGGTAAGTGAATGCAACTCACATTCCACAGTAAGTGTTCTATCAGTGTCAGTACCTTTATTATCTTAAACCTGAGTTAAGGAAACTCTCCAGGCTTTCATAATCCTGCCTGATCACTGGACAAAGGGACCACACTGCCAGTGTGTCCACTCTGTGCCTGGAGGCACTCAGGTGGGCAGACAGGTAATACGATGACCTGCCACTCACCCTTCGATACAGAAAGCTACTCTACCAAGCCTTGTTTCTGGCTGCTACAAATCAAATGTTACTCATTTCACCATATTTTACATTTAAAATGAAGTAGCGATTGTCACCATGCTCACAGGAGCTCACAGGAGCATAAAAGGTTTCATTTTTAAAGAACTTTTTGAGATTTATTCATATTGACGATTGCTTATACAATATTATACTTAGTAACATCAGATGTATATTAAAGATGATATTTTATATAAATATTTCATAATTAAAAAGAAAAAAAGACTCTATTGAAAGTTCTGAAATGTCATTTATATACATATTTACATTTGTATGTACATGTGTATGGACTTCCCAGGTGGTGCAATGGTAAAGAATATACTGCTGACGCAGGAGAAGCAGGAGATGGGGATTCAAGCAGATCCCCTGGATGAAGAAATGGCAACCCACTCCAGTAATCTTACCCGGAAAATTCCATGGACAGAAGAGTCTGGCAGGCTATAGTCCATGGTGTCACAAACAGTCAGACACAACTGAGCAACTGAGCGCACACACACATATGTATAAATATATGCACACACAAAACATATATATTAGCTTTCATATTTGCTCTTCCAAATCATTTTTCTGAAAATATTTTATTTTTGCTCTGCAGTCCTTCAAAGAGGCAACTAAAGTGTACTGCATCTTATCTTAGGTTTAATTACTCAATATAAAAATCACTAGTCTCTCTGCAGTATCATGCTGAATCAGTGAAAGAGAATAAAGAACAACTTTCAAAACATTTCAGTGATTCTACAGTTCATAAAAGTTGTATACTTTATTAAGATTTCACCACAAAGTAATATTAGTAAAGATTATTTTTTAAATATATTAAATCATAAATGTACTGTATTATAGACTATAGTCCATTTCACAGGTCCCTAGAAGTTCTGAGCATGCAATGAAACAAAATGAACACTCATATCACTTTCTTCTTGCTTTCATGACTTGAGTTTAACTGTAAGCTTCTAAAAACAATCTAAGTTTCACTTGAACTAAATTCAGATGAGAGGCCAGCAATGAAACAAGCAAGCATTTTTTAGCTAGAGGTCCGGTTTCAATGAACAAGTATAAAAACACTCACTCTTTAATTTCTTGAAGCATTTGTTTAACAAGCCTAATGATTTAGTGAGGGCATTTGGCCTACTTTCCTAAAAGAAGTGTAGGTGTTCAGAAAACCAAACCATAACGGAACTGGGGGAAATTTCAGTGAGAAGTAAAATCATTAGACTCTTCCAGATTAAAACTCACACTTGCCCAAAATATCTCTATATCTTCATAGTCGCCAAGAGGGAAGACCCTACCAGAAGGCGGAAGCAGAAGAACAAAACAGATCCAAACAGTAGATTCGTGAACTTTCTGAGCACTTGTCACTAGACTACAAGGAACAGAAATGAACCACACAATATAGTATTGAAATACCTTCCCCCTATCATTGACACCTAGTATGAAAGGCAGACAGTAAACCAGATGTTTTATTTACTGTTCTGATAGTGGCTAGGAAGAACTTGAGAAGTAATTTTTCAAGCCTAGACAGAAGGTTCAAATACAGTTAGGGAGATTGGGGCAAGTAAGGACAGGAACACCCATCTCCTTAACAACAATGATATGAAACTGAAAACAGGTTCTATTTGATGAGCTCATTCTGTGTTAGAAAGTATCTCACATCCAAGACCCCATTTAATTTTCTCAGCCCTGTAGGGGAAGGGGAAGGTAAATTTTATTGTCTCAATTATTCAGAGGAAACTGAGGCTCAGAGTGTAAAAGGACTGCCTTAAGGTGCTACCACCTAGGCAATTAACCCTCTGTGGATGGTCTCCACTGCATTGAACCCAGTGGGGATCATACACCCTCACAACACAGTGAGAGGAATTTGCTGGGCCACTTGGACAACAGGAATGCATCAAGGCCATTTCCAGGAAATATCCCCAGAACCAGGACGTCCTTCCTTTGATAACCTGGAAGGTGTAAAAGTAGGCATCTCTTGTTTCTGGGGTCCAGACAGGAAAATACCCCACCCCACGGTCCTAGAAAGCCAAGTAAAGCAGAAACATCTCTTACAAATGTACTTTGTCAAAAAGAGATCAGGTCAAATTATTTCAAAATACAATATAATTTCATGATGAGATAAAAAGCTTAGAGAGCAGAGCAGTGAGCACCTTCTATCTCTTCTATTAAATATTTTCTTCATGGAAAATTAATCTGGCCAAGACAGCTTCCTGTATCTACCATCACACACTGAAACAAGAACTTTTCTTTCGCTCACCATCTCCTCCAAAACTGGAGCACTGGATGAGCCCAGTAGGTAACTGAATAATCTTTGGGGTTTTCCTTTGTTCTTCTAAAGCCATCGTGCTGCACACATCTCAGCAATGTGGCTATCTTCTGTCTATCACAAGCAGCTCTATATAATCGAAATACAATGTAAAAGATGGTCTCAAGCAAGGTTCTGCGGTTTGGCTCTAAAAGAGGCGGCCGTGCTGGGCACGTAGTTTCACCCCCAGCCCATGGTTCTGGCTCCCTGAGAGCTTTTGCAGGACTGCAGTGAAGTAAAGTGTTCCAGTAAATGAAAGGAGATAGGAAAGGGGGAGCGGCAGAGAGCAAGATTGCAATTTCCTTGTGTGCACTGAGCCTGAGCATTTTCCATTTCAACTAAATATGAAGAATCATGGCCTTGTTTTAAGGATTTAAGAAAAAGAAGACAGTTTAAAACCAAATGCCTGCTCTCTGCTATGGCAGTTCCACTGGCAGACTGTAATTTGTCAGTGAGAGGTAATGGAAATGCAGTTATGTTTGTGAAATCCATGGGCTGTTTATCAGCTAGGTAAAGCCCAGAGATACAGGGAGCAGCAAATCTTTATGTCCGAGAAAAGTCTTTCAACTCAGTAAAAGAAAAATTCCCACCATTTTAATATAAAATATAGTTGCATTTCATTTTTCTGTAGATTATTCTGAAGCCAAGGGAAGAGGTTAGTGGAAGAAAAGAAAGGATCTATAGGACGATAGGCATGTCTCATAGCACATACAGAAGGAACATGAATGAACATTTCTCAAAAAGAGACACTTCTATTCATGCCCTGACGTATCTTTAGCCCATAATTTGGAGCCAAACATCACAAATGACAGTTCTGAGCAAATCACTCCTTTGATACTAGGATTGCATCAGCCAAAAACCTTCTTTGGGAGGAAAAAGGCATTGTAATCAATGCAGGCAATAATTTGTTACACTTGGGGTTTTTTCCTTGTCATTGTTGGCTTTTCTGGAAGAATCAAGCTCTCAGTAAAACCTCACTGTTATCTGAAAGTATTAAATGAGCATTCACTAGTTTTGTAGCGAGAAATAATGTACGTAGATATTAATGTGATAGGCTCCTTAAGAGCCATGTAAAGCAAATTCTGAAAATTGCTTCTTTATTCACAGATATTGGTATTTACTTCTGAGTTTCCAGTTTCTAGGCTGTATGTTTTACTCTGAGATACAGTCTTACATCATCTTTTCAATGTCAGTATGTCAGTCTTCGATTAAATCAACAACGATGAAACCAGAGCTTATTTAGTAATAAACAGAAGGAACATGCACAGACTACAAAAACACCAAGCAAATACATCTCAGAATACAGCAGCACTAAATTTCCATTTCAGCACATCTTGCAACCACACTGTATAACACTAAAGAAACTGGAGTGAAATGGCATTTCAAACCAGGGCTTCCCTGTGAGGTTTCCATCCTGATCAGTGTCTGCACTGTTTCAATGAAAAGAGGAAAACACATAAATCATAAGCTTTTCTCCAGCTCAAACATCCCTTACTGGTATTTCGTTCTCTGTAATCTCAAGTGAGCTTCAAAAGCGAATCCAGCCATCAGCATCCAGCTGTACAAATAGCAAATCATTGCAGCTTTCTATCTTCTGATTTGGAGGGGAAGGAATACTTGCTCCTTGGACTTTTACAATTTTACCAAGCTCTTAAAAGTACTGGGGTATTTCTCCTTCACAGGATCCTTGTCAGGATTCAAGGCAGGAATCCCCCTAAAGAACATCACAGAGCACTGCACACATAGCAAGCACTCATTAAATCACGTGTCATTCTTGGTATTATCATAATTAGTGACTTTTCTAGTTATTTTCTCTAAGCCAGAATTTCTCATTCAATATGTTGTAGCACACCCACAGAAAGACTGCAGTGAAGAAAATTGCAATGATTTTTAAGGGACTTGCACTCAGATTTTGGCTTCATCATTTAACAGGATCATGACCTTGGTTAAGTTACCATAACTCACTGAGACTCAGTATACTTATCCATGCAATGGAGAAGATAATACTTATTTCATAGGCTTGGTGTCAGGATTAGATAATAAATCTCCTCACCCAAGAAGCAGTATAGCAGACAGATGTAAAGAATGGAAACTGAGTACAAATGCTAAGGCTGCCACTGTGTAACCTGAGAATTCTTTCTCTATGACTTGGTTTCCTTAACTGTAAAATGGGCATAATAAAAGTGAATGTGCCTAATACAGATGTGGTGATGACTGGATGATTTATAAATAACTTCCAGAGATGTGTCTGGAAGGCAGCAAGTATGAGTTATGATAGCTGCCTTTTTTTTTTTTTAGTAATGAGATATTTATGGAGCAACTACTGTGTGTATGTCTCTATGTTAGTCACTGAGGACACAAAACACAAACATGACCCCTACACTCATGAAATTTAGAGTCTAAAGAGGAGATAAACACTAATCCAGTAATCACATAGATACATGTTTACTTATGAACTGAGATATGTGCTTGGAAGCATGGGAAGTTTTATGAAAGCATAATTAAACGGGGGAATCCTCGCTGGAGAAGAGGTAATTGAGCTGAAAGATGAAGGATGAGGCATTAATCAGGCAAAGAGGACTGGGGAGATGGATGAGGGAAAAGGAGCTGTATATACAGAGGTCTTGTGGTGAGAAAGCATGCTACACTAAAGAAAATGACTAGAGAATGCAGGAAGACAGAGCAGAGTAGGAGCTAAGGCCTGGTGCCACACCATGCAGGGCTTGGGGACCAGGCTGAGGATTTAGGATTTTATCCTAAGAGATAAGGAAACTTCAGGAATTTAAGCATTGGAAGGCAAGGGGTGGTGACATGATTGGATTTGCATCTTAGGTTTGCAAGATTTGCATCTTGCTGACTGATATGATTTGGATATAGGCATAAATATATGTGGGCAGAGAAGGCAATGGCACCCCACTCCAGTACTCTTGCCTGGAAAATCCCATGGACGGAGGAGCCTGGTAGGCTGCAGTCCATGGGGTCGCGAAGAGTCGGACACGACTGAGCGACTTCACTTTCGCTTTTCACTTTCATGCATTGGAGAAAGAAATGGCAACCCACTCCAGTGTTCTTGCCTGGAGAATCCCAGGGACGGCGGAGCCTGGTGGGCTGCCGTCTATAGGGTCGCACAGAGTCGGACAAGACTGAAGTGACTTAGCAGCAGCAGCAGCATATCTGGGAGGGGGTAGTTTCCCAGGTGGTACTACTGGTAAAGAATCTACCTGCCAATGCAAGAGACAAAAGAGACTTGGGTTTGATCCCTGGGTCAGGAAGAGATCCCCTGGAGGAGAGCATGGCAACCCACTCCAGTATTCTTGCCTGGAGAATCCCATGGACACAGGAGCCTGGCGGGCTACAGACCATAGGGTCACAAAGAGTTGGACATGACTGAAGCAACTTAGCACACATGCCCATATTTGGGAGACCAGTTAGGAAGCTGTGGTAAATGACTCTAGAGCTGGATATGGAATAAATGGGAACATTTACTGAATTTAGTCTGGGGTCTGTGAGTATGCATGGTGGCAGTCAGCACCCTTTCCTTTGCCTATCATTGCTTGGCATGGTTTTCCTGTACCTAAAACAAGGATACAGATACAGATAGACATGTATGATCAGTTGTGGGGTGGGATGTGACCTAAGGATGGTCTGGGTCAGAAAAAAAGGGTCAGAAAACAAGAGTAGATGACCGGAGTCAGCTTCAGCAAGCACTTCTGAGGGTGAGTTTTCACGTGAACTCCCCAGACCAACACCAGCCCACGTAGAGCAGAGAGCTACCCAGTCACTCAGGAATCCTGCACACACAGGGGACTCTGGAATGCTGAAGCTGTTCAGCTCCCTACTGTTGCCTCTTTGCATGTGAGCGTGCAAAGTCACTTCCAGTTCAGTTCAGGCGCTCAGTCGTGTCCGACTCTTTGCGACCCCATGAATCGCAGCACGCCAGGCCTCCCTGTCCATCACCAACTCCCGGAGCTTACCCAAACCCATTTCCATCGAGTCGGTGATACCATCCAACCATCTCATCCTCTGTCGTCCCCTTCTCCTCCTGCCCCCAATCCTTGCCGGCACTAGGGTCTTTTCCAATGAGTCAACTCTTCACATGAGATGGCCAAAGTATTGGAGTTTCAGCTTCAACATCAGTCCTTCCAATGAACAACCAGGACTGATCTCCTTTAGGATGGACTGGTTGGATCTCCTTGCAGTCCAAGGGACTCTCAAGAGTCTTCTCCAACACCACAGTTCAAAAGCATCAATTCTTCAGCACTCAGCTTTCTTTATAGTCCAACTCTCACATCCATACATGACCAATGGAAAAACCATAGCCTTGACTAGACGGACTTTTGTTGGCAAAGTAATGTCTCTACTTTTTAATATGCTATCTAGGTTGGCCAAAACTTTCCTTCCAAGGAGTAAGTGTCTTTTAATTTCATGGCTGCAATCACCATCAGCAGTGATTTTGGAGCCCAAAAAAATAAAGTCTGACACTGTTTCCACTGTTTCCCCATCTATTTCCCATGAAGTGATGGGACCAGTAGCCATTATCTTAGTTTCCTGAATGTTGAGCTTAAAAGCCAACTTTTTCACTCTCCTCTTTCACTTTCATCAAGAGGCTCTTTAGTTCTTCTTCACTTTCTGCCATAAGGGTGGTGTCATCTGCATATCTGAGGTTATTGATATTTCTCCTGGCAATCTTGATTCCACCTTGTGCTTCCTCCAGCCCAGCATTTCTCATGATGTACTCTGCATATAAGTTAAATAAGCAGGGTCACGATATACAGCCTTGACATGCTCCTTTTCCTGTTTGGAACCAGTCTGTTGTTCCAGGTTCAGTTCTAACTGTTGCTTCCTGATCTGCATACAGGCTTCTCAAGAGGCAGGTCAGGTGGTCTGGTATTCCCATCTCTTTCAGAATTTTCCACAGTTTATTGTGATCCACACAGTCAAAGGCTTTGGCATAGTCAATAAGGCAGAAATAGATGTTTTTCTGGAATGCTCTTGCTTTTTTGATGATCCAGCGGATGTTGGCAATTGGATCTCTGGTTCCTCTGCCTTTTCTAAAACCAGCTTGAACATCTGGAAGTTCACGGTTCACGTATTGCTGAAGCCTGGCTTGGAGAATTTTGAGCATTACTTTACTAGCGTGTGAGATGAGTGCAATTGTGCGGTAGTTTGAGCATTCTTTGGCATTGCCTTTCTTTGGGATTGGAATGAAAACTTACCTTTTCCAGTCCTGTGGCCACTGCTGAGTTTTCCAGATTTGCTGGCATATCAAGGGCAGCACTTTCATAGCATTATCTTGAGGATTTGAAATAGCTCAACTGGAATTCCATCATCTCCACTAGCTTTGTTTGTAGTGATGCTTTCTAAGGTCCACTTGACTTCACATTACAGGATGTCTGGCTCTAGGTGAGTGATCACACCATCATGATTGTCTTGGTCGTGAAGAACTTTTTTGTACAATTCTTCTGTGTATTCTTGCCACCTCCTCTTAATATCTTCTGCTTCTGTTAGGTCCATACCATTTCTGTCCTTTATCGAGCCCATCTTTGCATGAAATGTTCCCTTGGTATCTCTAATTTTCTTGAAGAGATCTCTAGTCTTTCCTATTCTGTTGTTTTCCTCTATTTCTTTGCACTGATAGCTGAGGAAGGCTTTCTTATCTCTCCTTGCTATTCTTTGGAACTCTGCATTCAGATGGGAATATCTTTCCTTTTCTCCTTTGCTTTTCACTTCTATTCTTTTCCCAGCTATTTGTAAGGGCTCCTCAGACAGCCATTCTGATTTTTTGCATTTCTTTTCCATGGGGATGGTCTTGATCCCTGTCTCCTGTACAATGTCACAAACCTCTGTCCATAGTTCATCAGGCACTCTGTCTATCAGATCTAGTCCCTTAAATCTACTTATCACTTCCACTGTATAATAATAAGAGATTTGATTTAGGTCATACCAGAATGGTCTAGTGGTTTTCCCTACTTTCTTCAATTTAAGTCTGAATTTGGCAATAAGGAGTTCATGAGTCACTTCAGTGACTCACTTCAGTCATGTCCAACTCTTTGCGACCCTATGGGCTGTAATCCACAAGGCTCCTCTGTCCATGAGAATCTCTAGGCAAGAATACTGGAGTAGGTTGCCATTTCCTCCTCCAGGGGATCGTCCCAGGGATCGAACTCACGTCTCTTATGTCTCTTGTATTGGCAGGTGGGTTTTTTACCACTAGCGCCACCTGGGAAGCCCTTTGCTATCTGGCAACTTTATTTTCTTGGGCTCCAAAATCACTGTAGATGGCAACTGCAGCCATGAAATTAAAAGAAGCTTGCTCTTTGGAAGAAAAGATATGACAAATCTAGACAGCATACTAAAAAGCACTGACAACACTTTGCCAACAAAGGTCTGTCTAGCCAAAGCTATGGTTTTTCCAGTAGTCATGTATGGATGTGAGAGCTGGACCATGAAGAAGGCTGAGCACCAAAGAATTGATGCTTTTGAACTGTGGTGTTGGAAAGATTCCTGAGAGTCCCTTGGACTGTAAGGAGATCAAACCAGTCAATCCTAAAAGAAATCAACCTTGAATATTCATTGGAGAACATATGCTGAAGCTGAAGCTCCAAAGCTTGGGCCATCTGATGCAAAGAGCCTGATTCATTAGAAAAGACCATGATGCTGGGAAACACTGAAGGCAGGAGGAGAAGGGGACAACAAGGATGAGATGGTTGAATGGCATCACCAACTCGATGGACATGAGTTTGAGCAAGCTCTGGGAGATGGTGAAGGGACAGGGAAGCTTGGAGTACTACATTCCCTGGGTTCACAAAAAGTCAGACATGACTAAGCGACTGAACAAGAGCAACAAAAAGAAATTAGCCCTGATCTACCTAAGATCCACTCCTATGCCTAAGTCACAGATGAACTGAAAAGTCATCTATCAATGCTTCATGTTAATTATACCTACTTTTTGCCAAAAAAGCCTCATATCATAACTCATGAACAGTATCTGGTAGATCTTCTCGGTTACAGAGAATAGATCAAGTGTCTCTTTTCGTTTCTGTAGATGCTGACTTGTAGCCATAGAATACTATTTCTAAGCCTGACTCTGTAATGAGGTTTGTTTTCTTTTAATCTGCTGCTGACTGGTGGCAACTGTCTATTACTTAACCCTGACTTTTATAAACACAGATCCTTCCTCAACAAAGATCAAACATTTATTGAGCAAGTACTATCTACCATGCCTATGTCAGCTGCAGGGGACCAGTGAATAAGTAGCCCAGCCCCAGTATCAAGGATCAGCAGATTAATGGAAAAGACAGATATAAACCAGTTAATTACAACAGGATATTAAAGTGTTAGTCGCTCAGTCATGTCTGACACTTTGTGACCCCATGGACTGTAGACTGCCAGGCTCCTCTGTCCATGGGATTTCCCAAACAAGAATACTAGAATGGGTAGCCATTCCCTTCTCCAGGGGATCTTCCTGATCCAGGGATTGAACCCACACCTCCTGTATTGTAGGCAGATTTTTTACCATCTGAGCCACCACGGAAGCCTACAACAGGGCTTGAATAAGGGCATGAATAAACTGTGGAAATCTAGAGCTAGGTATAATTAATTGCAGTCTCGGGTGGTACATAAAATCTCCACAGAATTTGTTACAAAACACAATAAAAATTAGCTTTTCAATTAACAGCTTCCTTCTGGCATTTTGTTCTTATCTTTTAACCTCACTGCAATTGCTTCATAGTTCCTGCACAATAGTATTAATAAAAATGTTTCCCTTCATTATCCAGTGACTTTGTTACATAGACAATTGTGTTCTGGAAGATGCTTGAGAACTTCTTTAATTGATAAAAGAATTAACCTTTTAGACTAAGGCAGCCATTTACTTCTGGACAAAACACTCAGGAATTTTGATTACTTAGGAAATTCAGAGCATTGATTTTGTATGAGTATGTATATAGCCTAACAAATAACTACTCATAAGAGTGAAATTTTATTACAGTTAAGGGATTAAAGAACAATAATCCTCGTAATCATGCTTATAAAATATTTGAATCTCAATTTTTCTAGTTCCCAAAGAAGAGAAATGTCACACAAAATCTTTGGGGTCCAGGCCTGATCTACAGGAATGGAAGCAGAAGCCATGTGAATACAATGACTTGAGGATTGTGGAAAGACTATCAACCCAAAAAAATATCTTCCTCAGCGATTACGGTGCTTGGTTATTTTGTTGTTGTTCAGCTGCTAAGTTGCATCTAACTCTTTGTGACCCCATGTACTGCAGCATACTAGGCTTCCCTGTCCTTCACTATCTCCCTGAGTTTGCTCAATCTCATGTCCATTGAGTCAGTGACACCACCCAACCATCTCATCCTCTGTCACCCCCTTCTCTTCCTGCCCTCAATCTTTCCCAGCATCAGGGTCTTTTCCGATGAGTCAGCTCTTTGTATCAAGTGGGTTATTAGTGGGAATGCAAAAGTGATGTCCCCTGACATTCTATAGCTAAGAAATGAATTAAATTTAAGAACACATGAACTGAGGGATTTGTGGTACAAATGGATGGGAGATTCATACTCTGGGTTCTTGGGAAAGATGTCCTTCTTTCAATCTATCCCTCCCCATAACGTACAGAATAGAATCCAAGCATTCTAAGTGCCAATCTACATTCAGTGAGTTGTATCCCACCTTCCCCATAACAAAGCCTTCTCTCCAACCAGTCAAGCACAATCACTGTTCTCAGTTCATGCTTTCCTCTTTCCCTCCCAGTGGAGATTAGAGCAGGCAGAAATTCTGCGGGAGGTAGCTACAGAATCGGCTCCATTATGTGAGGGATGTTTCTAGCACCATACAGTGAGTTCCAAAGTCCCAAATCATATTATCAATAATCAAATTAGCAACTGAAGGAAAGACTAATCTCAGAAATAAACATCTAGAAATAGACACCTGATGCGAGGTAATGAGCTAAAACAACAGGTAGCCTTCCTGAGGGATCTAAATGCTGTGCCTTCAAAGGCAGTTCAGAATGGATCAGGCTTTCTTTTTAATTAATTTTTATTGGAGTGTAGTTGCTTTACTATATTGTATTAGTTTCTACTGTACAGCAAATATATCAGCTTCCCATGTGGCACTGGTAGTTAAGAACCCACCTGCCAATGCAGGATACATAAGGGACTCGGGCTCAATCCTTGGGTCAGGAAGATCCCCCAGAGCGGGGCATGGCAACCCACCCCCGTATTCTTGCCTGGAGAATCCCATGGATAGAGGAGCCTGGTGGGCTACAGCCCATCAGGTCACAAGGAGTCGGACGTGACTGAAGTGACTTAGCATGCATATATATGTATCCCTTCTTTTTTGGATTTCCTTCTCATTTAGGTCACCACTAGCACTGGGTAGAGTTCCCTGAGCTATATAGTAGGTTCTCATTAGTAGTGTGTTTATGTCAATCCCACTCTCCCAATTCATCCCACCTCCAAGCTTTACTGTGAAAATTGCATGCTAACCAAAGATCTAGTTAACCTAATCTTTGTTACCAAATGAGAGATGAAAGCATAATAATAACAATTGTGGTTATTGTTTAGTCGCCCCGTTGTGTCCAACTATTTGCACCCCCATGGACTGCAACACGCCAGGCCTCCCTGTCCAATAGCTAACATTTATTTACCACTTGCAGTGTGCCAGGCACAATTGTAAATGCTCTACATGTATTGATCCACTTAATCCTCTTGGGAGCCTTCTGAAGTAAGTAATGTATATTATGTTCACATTACAGATGAGAAAAATGAGGTCAGAAGTTGAGCAACTTGCTCCAAACCACATAATACCTAAGTAGTAGACTCAGAATTCGACTTCAGGCTATATAATTTAAGAATCTATGCTCTTAACTCAGTAGCCAGGAAACGTCAGACTATAGGTAGGACTATGTACATGAACTGAATCTTGATGCTTCAGGTTTTCTGGGATAAAAATATTTATGGATTAAAAATCAAGAAGAGGTATAGGCTTATTTTTTATACTCGCTGAAAAATTTGCTTTATCCAACCAAAATGCTGCTGTTGCTGCTGCTAAGTTGTTTCAGTCGTGTCTGACTCTGTGCAACCCCATAGACGGCAGCCTACCAGGCTCCTCTGTCCCTGGGATTCTCCAGGCAAGAATACTGGAGTGGGTTGCCATTTCCTTCTCCAATGCACGCATGCATGCTAAGTTGCTTCAGTCGTGTCCGACTCTGTGTGACCCTATGGACAGCAGCCCTCCAGGCTCCTCTGTCCACAGGATTCTCCAGGCAAGAATACTGGAGTGGGTTGCCATTTCCTTCTCCCATCCAACCAAAACACAAAAGACAAAAAGCCTTCCTACCAAATACATCTTCAGACACAGGAAAGATGAGCAAATGCCTTGGCCCAAATTACAGTAAAGTTTAAAGAATTGATCAAAATTTTCTCCAAAAGTCTAGACAAAAGATGTACACCCTGACCTATAAAGTTTACTGTGAATTTATCCCATTTGGCAAATATCTTAATCTAAAGGAAACAAATTGGTTTTTAGAAGACTTTTCATAGAAAGAAAATACAAAATTTTATTGCACCCTACCTTTCCCTCAGTAGTCCTAAACATGAATCATAATAATCCATTTGTAACATGGATCCATCACTTGCTTGTTTCTAAGTTATACAATAGAATAATATGCATCTATTAAAATCAGCTTTACACGCAGTTTTTATTAAGAGATTAAAAAGTCTTATACTATAGTTTTAAGTGAAAAATGACACAGGATTTTATATTTAGTATGAATATATGGCTGGGAATACACTTTCACAGGAAATAGGCTAGCAGAAAACAGTAATGTTAATAAAACAGTTGTCTTTGGTGGCATGTTGGTATATTTTTCCTTTATGCTCTTATGTATTTCTGTCTCTCAAGATTGCACATCTCTATATTTGTAAGAAAAGAAAGTAAAACTTTAAAGTAAATATGAACAAGAAAGTCATTAGCAATCCAAGTTCTGTTTCTACCCTTAGCCCTTTTAAGGAACATTTTACTACCTAGTTAAGAAAATTCCCTTTGAACCACACACCAGATGTAAGTTTACCTTTATGAGACCTCTCAGCATTTTATAGACAACCACTAATCCAGAATAATAAAGAAAATCAGACACTCTTTCTCTTGAGGGGAAAAACATTGTTTCTTTAATTGAGAAGAAATAAAATGGGCTTTGGACTACGTTTGAATCCTGGTTCAAATACTTCAGCAAATTAGTTAAGCTCTCTGAGCCTCAGCTTTCCCACATGTAAAAAAGTTGCTGTTACAATTAAATTCAGTAGCATCAGTCAAGGGGCTAGCTCAGGTGACTGCAGCCCCAGTCCACATCTGCCTAAAACTGCACTGCTAGTTTCTTTCCTCTCTTAGCCCTTAAACCTAGCACAGTATCCAATATTGGAAGGAAACACAAGTGGATTTCACATGAGAACTTCATTTCAGATTCACCTAAAATACCAGGGACTCCAAAAGTAAGATATAGAGAAAAGTCAAGACTTTTTCCCATCAACATGCTTATCATTCTTGTCAGTATAGAATGATTCCAGTTCTTAAATGAGTATTTAACTCTCTGAAGAAGAATGAAAAATTAATTTACTTAATTTTAAACATATTTTTCATAAGATAATGTGTTAAATTTACCCATCTTGCTTATCTTGGGGCTTCCCTGGTGGCTCAGATGGTAAAGAATCCGCCTGCAATGCAGGAGAACCAGGTTCGATCCCTGGATTAGGAATATCCCCTAGAGAAGGAAATGGCAACCCACCCCAGTATTCTTGCCTGGAGAATCCCATGGACAGAGGAGTCTGGCAGGCTACAGCCCATGGAGTCACAAAGATCAGACACAACTGAGCGACTAACACTTTCACTTTCTTGCCTATCTTATCTTCTGTCTGTCTGCTTTTTCTTCTTTATTTCCTTATATTATTTTTGACAAATGGGGAATGCAGTAACTGCTTTATTAAACACCCAAAATACTAAGCATTTTCTTATAACTGGATAGTCAATCAGGCACAATTTTATCTAGAAAGTTAAAATATATTATAATTCATACATGTCAAGAAATATATCAAAGAAAAGTCTTCTGCTTAGTATGAATGTTTAGTAGAATGGGTTAGAACTCTCACGTGATACTTCAAACAGTATCGTTTTCTCTTCAGAAACATTTACAATCTTTTTCATCTCCTGACCTTCAAAGTTTCCTTAATAGCATTCTATTCCTTCATAATATAGTTATTTTAACTGGTTTTACAGATCATAAATCCTTCTTACCTAGTATCAGTGACAGAACAAATATGAAAAAGGATTAGGTGTGTATAACAGATTTTATCATAAGAATGTCATTTGTATAAGCATTCATTATTTTTATATTTGTGAGTTGGTAACTCTTCTCTCTGCCTTGATAATTCCCACTTTTTTAAGATTTTATATACAAGTAGCACCCATTTTCTGAACTCCCACTCCTCCTTCTCAACTCACCACATCAGATGAGATTGGGAGCTCTAATTATGTCTTTTCACTCTACACTAGGTTTTTACTTTATACCACTATCCCTACAGTAACTAAACCATTACTAGTTAATCCTCCACTTAATGTCTGTCCATCTGAATAAACTATGATTTCCATGGAATAAGGGTGTACTTGTCCTATTCATCTTTGTACCCCAGGTCCTCCTGTGGATCCGACCGGTAAAGATGCTCACTAAACAATCACTGAAGAAATGAATGAATGAAGCCTTCACTTGGTGCCAGTAGAAACACCCAGGTTTCTGCTTTCAGTTTAGAGTAAAACAGCCTGAATCTCAAGGGCCCATTTAGAATCAACTGTACTCAACTCACTGTAGTTTAGTAAAAATATGTCAAGGAACCATTCTTCAGCTTCCAGTAAATATGCCAAAATAAGCAAAGATTGGCTGCCATTCACACAAGTTTTTGTATTACCAAAGATTATCTACAACTGCAGAGTTTGTAGCAAAAGATGCTTTCTAAATCCAGATGTGGACAGGCAACTGCTCTATCAGGTGTTTTTTTTCTCTTGAAGATTTACTATGACAATTAATGGAATGTTTACTTTCGGACATGACAAGGGCTATTTCTGATAGCTATCAGAAAGATCATATGCAATGAAGATAAAGTATATTATGAAACATGAACACAATTAAAATCAGAAATATGGAAGTTCTCTAGTGAAGTAGGGTCAGAGGCTCAAAGTTGCCCTAAACCCCACAACAATAAACAAGCTCAGACAGCCAACATGATCACTTTCATGGAGCAGAGTGAGAATTTTGAGCTGATAGAATGTTCACCATGGAGGAACCTATAGGTTTACACATTAGAAACAGTGTAATTCAGGTTACTCTACTTGCCTTCTGAAGTCATGAAAAACAGCTTCATTCTGGGACAGGCATGGTGTCAAGTGGACAGCTTAAACTCCCGCCGTGTGCTAAAAAGGAAATAATGAGAACACAGCAGTGAAAAGCAAAGCTCCAAACCCTCATTACAGCAGGCACCAGACAGTTATCAAAAAGTTATACCAAAGGATTTGAGACAATAACATGGGATTTTTCCTAACTTTGCTCAACAAATAATTATAGAATTTTATGTGCCAGGCGTTGAACATGGCTTTAGTGACAAAGACAGGCTCAAATCTTCACTGAATTTACAAAATGTATTCTGAAATACAATCAAGCAGCACTAATTTCTAAGGAGTGTTGGTGAATGCTGTTTACTTGCTAGTCATTAATGAATTGCACAAATGGCAGGCCATGTGTCCCAGTCACTTAGAAAACTTTTCAAGAGTTGACAAATGAGTGAGCCAAATGAAAAAGACTAAGAGAGTCCAAAACAGAGGCCACTCAGGACAGCAAGGTGGGGACGTTGTCATGTTAGAGGTGGGGCTTGAGCTGGGCTTTGAAAGAATAAAGAACAAGGGGAAAGGGAGGAGGGAATATGACCTTGAGGAGAAGAGTGAATTGGACCTTGAGGCTGTGAGGAAAAAGAAGTGGAAGCAGGAGTGCTGATGGCATCAAGGAGAAAGTAGATGGGTTTGACTGACTCCTCAAATACCTTATACTTTACACTGTCAAGTTCTGAGCTTTCAGAAGAAAAGGTTGAAGAAGTCTCTGCATTAGAAAGACTAATCTGGTAGTAGTTTCTAAAATCCAGCTTGAAAAGTGGTGCCAGCTGGTTTAATTAGAATCTTCTGGGGGCACTTAATGAATACCACAGATCCCAGGTCCCACATGCCCTCATTCCTAGAAATATAGACTATAACTGAGAATGGATTTTTTTTTTAAACTAGTATCTTAAGTGATTTCCTATGTGATTCTGAAGCACAGCCAGGTTTGGGAAGAGCTGCTACCATAAGATGAAATGAAAGTTGTGACTGCACTGGCTTAGGAAAAGTGACCAGGGCCAGGCCTAGAGAGAGTTTAGCTTCCCTGAAAGACAGGCAGACTGCTCAATCTAAGCCAAAGCTATGAGGTCTAACTGACATCTGGAAATATTTGTAGGAACTTTTGACCCCAAAAAGTACATTACTTTCACATTGCTGGGCTCATTATTTAAATAAAAGGTTATTATGCAAGGACTCTAAATGAATCAAAAAACTACATCTGCACATCTTGACTCCATCTGTTTTCTCCAATTGCCTTCCCATAAAGAGAAGGCAAGTTCCTGGAAGGCAGAGAACCCACTCTCTGCTCAATCCCAGCCCCTACAATGGTATTAGCACAGACTAGGCAAGCAACCTTTTTTTTTTTTTTTAACAAATGAAGAAAATCTAGTCTTTTTGATCACTGGAAAAAGCAGCTGATATTCACAGATCTTTGGGAACCATGTCTAAAATACTCATTTCCCAAGTAAAGACCGAAAAAATTCAATTATGTCCATCATGAATACTGAATGCTTTTGTATATGCTTGAGGATTTCAAGATAGGAAAGAATCCTGGAAGAAACCTCAAAGAAAACAATGAGACAAGGCAACAAGGCAGCAAGAGTAGCAAAATTCTCATTGTGGGCTAATTTCAACCTGATTATGAAGTGTCTACCATCTGTAGACATTATGCATTTCTGGGTTTTCTTCACCTCCTAACATCTGCAACAGAAATTTTGGATCATAAAGGAATTTTTTTTCTTCCCCTTTAAGAGTTCTAGAAGTTTGAGAGACTATCTTTAAATGTCCAGCATTAGTATGTGAGAGTTAGTAGACCTCACATATTTATTTTTCTAAAAATGAGCAAAGCTATCATATTTATATAATCAATTATTATTCCTTTAGTACAGATTTTTGAAAATTATCCTAATTTGGCATAGTTAGTTGAAATGACCATGTTGTTGAACTACCTGACTAGTTCCTTCATTCATGACTTTTAGGAGCATCAACCTGACTTTAAAAAGAGAGGCCTGGAGGCCTGGAGAGTTGACTCTGTGTCCAAAGTTTCAATGGTTACACAGTTTCAAAGCCACCATGACAACCAAGGGCTTTGCATCAAGAGTAAAGCAGTTATACAGAGTGAAGTCAGAAAGAGAAAGGCAAATATCATATATTAATGCATATATATGGAATCTAGAAAGATGGTACCAACAATCCTACATGCAGAGAAGCAAAGCAGACATAGATGTAAAGAACAGACTTTTGGACATGGTGGGAGAAGGAGAGAATGAGATGATTTGAGAGAATAGCATTGAAACATACACATCACCATATGTAAAATAGGTAACCAGTGAGAGTTTGATGTATGATGCAGGGCACCCAAAGCTGGTGCTCTGTGACAGCCTGGAGGGATGGAGTGGGAAGGGAGGTGGCAGGGGCATTCAGAATGGAGGGGACACATGTATACCTATGGCCAATTCATACTGATGTATGGCAAAAACCATCACAATATTGTAATTATCCTCCAATTAAATAAATAATTTTTTAAAAAAACAGTAAAGCCAACAATACAATGCTTCTTCTCTTAAAACAAACAAACAAAAAGCCTAGGATTTAATGTGTTTTAAACCTAGCACTTTTTCTTATTAGGCATTTTTCTTTCAGTAATCAAAAAGAAGCAACTTAATGAGAAACTGATTTTAAATTTTTGTGGATAAGATTGCTAATTTTAAATAATTCCATTTTACCAATAAAGAGAGCTTAAATTGTCCTTATGACAGATTATGAGGGGAAAGCATAACATATAAAAATAAAGTGTGTTTAGCTTCTCCAACACAAGTTTTTAATAGCATTGGTTAGGGGTGGCAATTGCCACTGCAAGTAGGAGTATTTTTATTACACTGCACTGTTTAAAATCACTGGAGCATGATAACAATACAAAGCAGACTGACCTAGTTTTATTCTTGTTTTTAAATTCTCTACTGATAATGCTCCTTCCCCCCACTGACCGCACCTGAGGCAGCTGGCTCCCACCACCAGCGTTTGCAGTCCAAGATGGCTTCCCAGTGGGAAAGAATCTGCCTGCCAATACAGGAGACATAAGAGACACAGGTTTGATCCTTGGGTTGGGAAGATCCCATGCAGGAGAGAGTGGCAACCCATTCCAGTATTCTTGCCTGGAGAATCCCATGGACAGTGTAGCCTGGCAGGCTGCCGTCCAGTGGACACAACTGAAGAGACTTAGCATGCACACACACAGAGTAAGGAGGTGCAATTTGACATAATCCAATGACACAAATCCCTGCCACAAATATCATCACCAAGGGTAGCAATAATATTCAAGGATCACTGTAAAAACATTTGAGATCATAGTAAAGGGTATACAAATGGGTAACACTGAATGAAAAGCAGTTGAAAGCGTATCGAGTGATGTGTTAGATGAGGGAGCTCTGAGTATATGGCACATGAAAGTTACACAAACTAAATGAAAGACTGTTCTAAGGGCAGCTCTTCAGTCTCCTCAGACCACAGGAACTGGCCTTCAGTTTCCCTGTTAGGATCATGCCCAGGTTTGCCTCACCATCCATTTACTAATGTGTAAATCATTCATTGATAGATTAACATTTAAAAAGCATAGTGAAAGTAGATATACAGAATAAATTCTATGATGCTGAAAGAACATCTCAGAATGTGGCATGCCATTATACAGAGTGAAGTAAGCCAGAAAGAAAAACACCAATACAGTATACTAACACATATATATGGAATTTAGAAAGATGGCAACAATAACCCTATATGTGAGACAGAAAAAGAGACACAGATGCATAGAACAGTCTTTTGGACTCTGTGAGAGAAGGTGAGGGTGGGACGTTCTGAGAGAATAGCATTGAAACATGTACATTATCATATGTGAAACAGAACACCATTCCAGGTTCGATGCGTGAGATAAGTGCTCAGGGCTGGTGCAATGGGATGACCCAGAGGGATGGGATGGGGAGGGAGGTGGCAGGGGGCTTCAAGATGGGGAACACATGTAAACCCATGGCTGATTCATATCAATATATGGCAAAAACCACTACAATATTGTAAAGTAATTAGCCTCCAACTAAAGTAAATTAATTAATTAAAAAATTAAATTTAAAAAAATGTGGCAGAGAGGAAGGGTCCCCCTGCAGCTCAACCAGCCTCTTCGATTCCTAACCTTGTGCTGTTCAGGATGACTGTCTTGGTCATCCATTCCTTCCAAAGCCCATCCTGTATGGTAGGAAAAACTCTTTGGATTCCTATGTAGGGATCCCAGGACCTATTTACTAGGCAGGTGTCATTTTCTTCACTCCCAGTTCAGGTGTAACCCTCCTCTGAGGTATAAAGCGACCATCACAAATAGGAAAATTGACTTTGGCAACACATTTTTCCGTCCTATGGTCAAGGATTCTTCTGTCCAGGTTTTCATGGTCAAAAAGTGAAGGTCAATGCTAAGTACTATATCTTCTTCTCAGAAAGTCACAATACAGCTTAGTCATATCATGGCCTCTAGGAACGTGAAGAAACATGTTTAACTTTGTTTTATCAGGTATTTCTGCAAAATCAGTAGAGCACAGAAGCCTTTTTTCTGTGGATCAGTATTCTGTATTCAGAACCAAGTGGAATTCAGATATTCAACCTTCCTTCTAAACATATTTTCTGAAACATAACAGACTTATAGAAAAGCAAGTACTCACATTTCAGTTCAGTTCAGTCACTCAGTCGTGTCTGACTCTTTGCAATCCCATGAACCGCAGCACGCCAGGCCTCCCTGTCCATCACCAACTCCCTGAGTCCACCCAAAACCACGTCCATCGAGTCGGTGATGCCATCCAGCCATCTCATCCTCTGTCGTCCCCTTCTCCTCCTGCCCTCAATCTTTCCCAGCATCAGGGTCTTTTCTAGTGAGTAAGTTCCTTGCATCAGGTGGCCAAAGTATTGGAGTTTCAGCTTCAATATCAGTCCTTCCAATGAACAACCAGGACTGATCCCCTTTAGGATGGACTGGTTGGATCTCCTTGCACTCCAAGGGACTCTCAAGTCTTCTCCAACACCACAGTTCAAAAGCATCAATTCTTCGGCACTCAGCTTTCTTTATAGTCCAACTCTCCCATCCACACATGACCACTGGAAAAACCATAGCCTTGACTAGACCGACATTTGTTGGCAAAGTAATGTCTCTGCTTTTTAATATAATGTCTAGGTTGGTCATAACGCTCCATCCAAGGAGTAAGCGTCTTTTAATTTCATGGCTGCAATCAACACCTGCAGTGATCTTGGAGCCCAGAAAAATAAAGTCAGCCACTGTTTCCAGTTTCCCCAACTCTTTGCCATGAAGTGATGGGACCGGATGCCGTGATCTTAGTTTTCTGAATGTTGAGCTTTAAGCCAACTTTTTCACTCTCCTCTTTCACTTTCATCAAGAGGCTCTTTAGCTCTTCTTCACTTTCTGTCATAAGGGTAGTGTCATCTGCATATCTGAGGTTACTGATATTTCTCCCAGCAATCTTGATTCCACCTTGTGCTTCCTTCAGCCCAGCATTTCTCATGGTGTACTCTGCATATAAGTTAAATAAGCAGGGTCACAATATACAGCCTTGATGTAATCCTTTTCCTATTTGGAACCAGTCTGTTGTTCCATATCCAGTTCTAACTGTTGCTTCCTGACCTGCATACAGGTTTCTCAAGAGACAGGTCAGGTGGTCTGGTATTCCCATCTCTTTCAGAATTTTCCACAGTTTATTATGATCCACAGAGTCAAAGGCTTTGGCATAGTCAATAAGGCAGAAATAGAAGTTTTTCTGGAACGCTCTTGCTTTTTTGATGATCCAGCGGATGTTGGCAATTGGATCTCTGGTTCCTCTGCCTTTTCTAAAACCAGCTTGAACATCTGGAAGTTCACGGTTCACGTATTGCTGAAGCCTGGCTTGGAGAATTTTGAGTATTACTTTACTAGCGTGTGAGATGAGTGCAATTGTGCAGTAGTTTGAGCATTCTTTGGCATTGCCTTTCTTTGGGATCGGAATGAAAACTGACCTTTTCCAGTCCTGTGGACACTGCTGAGTTTTCCATATTTGCTGGCACATTGAGTGCAGCTCTTTCACAGCATCATCTTTCAGGATTTGAAATAGTTCAACTGGAATTCCATCACCTCCACTAGCTTTGTTCATAGTGATGCTTTCTAAGGCCCACTTGACTTCACTTTCCAGGATGTCTGGCTCTAGGTGAGTGATCACACCATCGTGATTGTCTTGGTCGTGAAGAACTTTTTTGTACAATTCTTCTGTGTATTCTTGCCACCTCTTCTTAATATCTTCTGCTTCTGTTAGGTCCCTACCAATTCTGTCCTTTATTGAGCCCATCTTTGCATGAAATGTTCCCTTGGTATCTCTAATTTTCTTGAAGAGATCTCTAGTCTTTTCCATTCTGTTGTTTTCTTCTATTTCTTTGCATTGATCGCTGAGGAAGGCTTCTTATCTCTCCTTGCTATTTTTTGGAACTCTGCATTCAAATGGGATATCTTTCCTTTTCTCCTTTGCTTTTCACTTCCCATCTTTTCACAGCTATTTGTAAGGGCTCCTCAGACAGCCATTATGATTTTTTGCATTTCTTTTTCTTGGGGATGGTCTTGATTCCTGTCTCCTGTACAATGTCACAAACCTCCATTCATAGTTCATCCAGGACTCTATCAGATCTAGTTTCCTAAATCTATTTCTCACTTCTACTGTATAGTCATAAGGGATTTGATTTAGGTCATACCTGAATGGTCTAGTGGTTTTCCCTACTTTCTTCAATTTCAGTCTGAGTTTGGCAATAAGGAGTTCATGATCTGAGCCACAGTCAGCTCCCGGTCTTGTTTTTGCTGACTGTATAGAGCTTCTCCATCTTTGGCTTCAAAGAATATAATCAATCTGATTTCGGTGTCGACCATCTGGTGATGTCCATGTGTAGAGTCTTCTCTTGTGTTGTTGGAAGAAGGTGTTTGCTATGACCAGTGCGTTCTCTTGGCAAAACTCTATTAGCCTTTGCCCTGCTTCATTCTGTACTCCAAGGCCAAATTTGCCTGTTACTCCAGGTGTTTCTTGACTTCCTACTTTTGCATTCCAGTCCCCTATAATGAAAAGGACATCTTTTGGGGGGTGTTAATTCTAGAAGGTCTTGTAGGTCTTCAAGGAACTGCTCAACTTCATCTTCTTCAGCCTTACTGGTCGGGGCACAGACTTGAATTACCATGATATTGAATGGTTTGCCTTGGAAATGAACAGAGATCTTTTTGTTGTTTTTGAGACTGCATCCAAGTACTGCAGTTCGGACTGTTTTGTTGACCATGATGGCTACTCCATTTCTTCTAAGGGATTCCTGCCCACAGTAGTAGATATAATGGTCATCTGAGTTAAAGTCACCCATTCCAGTCCATCTTAGTTCACTGATTCCTAGAATGTCGATGTTCACTCTTGTCATCTCCTGTTTGACCACTTCCAATTTTCCCTGATTCATGGACCTAACATTCTAGGTTCCTATGCAATATTGCTCTTTACGGCATCGAATCTTGCTTCTATCACCAGTCCCATTCCCAACTGGGTGTTGTTTTTGCTTTGGCTCCATCCCTTCATTCTCTCTGTAGTTATTTCTCCACTGATCTCCAGTAGCATATTGGGCACCTACTGACCTGGGGAGTTCATCTTTCAGTGTCCTATCTTTTTCTTTGCCTTTTCATACTGTTCATGGGGTTCTCAAGGCAAGAATACTGAAGTGGTTTGCCATTCCCATCTCCAGTGGACCACATTCTGTCAGACCTCTCCACCATGACCTGTCCGTCTTGGGTGGCTCCACACGGCATGTCTTAGTTTCACTGAGTAAGACAAGGCTGTGGTCCATGTGATCAGATTGGCTAGTTGTCCGTGACTGTAGTTTCAGCCTGTCTGCCCCTGATCCCCTCTCTCAGTGCCCACCATCTTACCTGGGTTTCTCTTACCTTGGACACGCGGTCTCTCTTCAAGTCTGCTCCAACAAAGCGCTGCCAACCCTGACCTCCGGACCGGGGTTGTAAAAATAAAGGAGTGACTTAAATTATAGAATCCCAGAAGAAAAAGGCCAGGCTAAATGAGCCCAGACTTAAAAGTGGAAACCCATTATTGTATTTCTGGTGTTCATGTATATGTTAAATTTAATAATGGTAGAACAATGTTGAATATTTAATTGTATGCACTCCACATATAGGCTTTCCCAGTGGCTCAGTGATAAAGACTTCACCTGCAATGCAAGAGACCCAACTTTGATCCCTGGGTCAGGAAGATCCCCTTTGAGAGGGCATGGCAACCCACTCCAGTATTCTTGCCTGGTGAATACCATGGACAGAGGAACCTGGCAGGCTACAGTTCGTAGGATCACAAAGAGGCTGAAATGACTGAAGTGACTGAGTACGCAAGCACACACTCCACATACACATGGATACACAAAGCCCATGAGCATCTAATTGTTCACCTCAATGTTTACCCCCAAAGAAGTCTCTGGTTATGAATTCTTTTTTGAGTTGTAAATTACCAAAAGGCTGAAAAATGAGTGTTTTTTATTCTCAATTTAAGTCAATGACAGTTTTTTAATGTATTTGAACTTAATCTCCAGTTTACAAAACAGCCACACATTTCTTCAAATGTATGTGATCATTTAATAGGAAGTTTTAAAGTTTTGAGAATGCATGGGTATCAATTTAATTAAGGTGCTTTTTTAACACATTTCTAACCACCTGTTATTCTGACACTACATTTAGCAGATGTTATCTCTGAGGCCAATTAGTTTTTTTCATCCAAGAAGGGTGTGGGAGGTGACAGATTATTGTTGCCATGCAAGAGCAAAACTTCACATTCATTACTCTCAATTTGAAACCTATTTTTTCTGGCACCTTTAATTTTTTTGTGTCGTATTCTTTCCTTTACCCTTTATAACAACCTCCATTAGTGGACTTTCTCTCCTTGGGAGCTGTTAGTTACAAGATGCCCTGAATCAGATGTCTTTAGCTAATGCAACATTCTTCTTCTTGCAAGATTAGAAAAACCACCAAATAATGATTAGAGACAGAGTGTTTTTAGATATCCTAATCATATATCTCAATTCAATATTGATTAAAGTGATTAATTTTTCTATGATGATACAGCATTTTGACCAATCAAATATAATGCTTACAAGGTGCATTAATCATAGTTTACAGCTTTCTTATAGGTATGATGGATGGTGAACATTTTATGAATCAATAAATTGACAAAAAAGTATTCACACGTGACTTGCTCAATTTTTATATGTTTTTAAAATTTCAGCAATCTCTCAATTATATACTGCATTTCAGTTTATATTTAAGGTTTTCTTTTATCAGCTTGTTTTCAACAATATGGAGCAACAGAAAACAAGTTCAAAACTTTAACACAATGTCAAACTGAAAATAATAGCTAGTAGGGTGATTTATCCAGAGAAAACAATATTTTAAGTACTACTGCATAAAAATGATCTGCATATGTTTCATTTCCTTGGAGAACAGTCAAGATTTAAAGATTAAACCTAAAGTATAGTGGCCAGAAATAGATCAAGATTTTGCTAAGAAAACAGAGATATTGAGACAATAGAGGTTTCTTCTTACAATTCTGCATGATTATATTTCTTTTTATTGTTTTATTCTTTATACTAATTCACACCATTTTCTTGTGAATAATTGATTGATTTTTTAATTTATTTTGATATAATTTTAATTGTTGCCAATTTCATCTTGTGCATTTTAGTTCCATAATTTATCCTTCTTGTTGAGAGTCCAAGAATTACATGTATTAAGTTCCAGAGGGCTTTTTACACTTTCAGCTTCAGTTCAGTTCAGCTGCTCAGTCGTGTCTGACTCTTTGTGACTCCATTAACCACAGCACTCCAGGCCTCCCTGTCCATCACCAACTCCCTGAGTCCATCCAAACTCACATCCATCGAGTTGGTGATGCCATCCAACCATCTCATCCTCTGTCGTCCCCTTCTCCTCCTGCCCTCAATCTTTCCCAGCATCAAAGTCTTTTCTATTGAGTAAGTTCTTCACATCAGGTGGCCAAAGTATTGGAGTTTCAGCTTCAACATCAGTCCTTCCAATGAATATCCAGGACTGATCTCCTTTAGGATGGACTGGTTGGATCTCCTTGCAGTCCAAGGGACTCTCAAGAGTCTTCTCCAACACCACAGTTCAAAAGCATCAATTCTTTGGCGCTCAGCTTTCTTTATTGCCCAACTCTCACATCCATACATGACCACTGGAAAAACCACAGCCTTGACTAGATGGACCTTTGTTGGCAAAGTAATGTCTCTGCTTTTTAATATGCTATCTAGGTTGGTCATAACTTTCCTTCCAAGGAGTAAGTGTATTTTAATTTCATGGCTGCAATCACCATCTGTAGTGATCTTGGAGCCCAGAAAAATAAGGTCAGCCACTGTTCCCACTGTTTCCCCATCTCTTTGCCATGAAGTGATGGGACCGGATGCCATGATCTTAGTTTTCTGAATGTTGAGCTTTAAGCCAACTTTTTCACTCTCCTCTCTCACTTTCATCAAGAGGCTCTTTAGTTCTTCTTCACTTTCTGCCATAAGGGTGGTGTCATCTGCATATCTGAGGTTATGAGGGCATCAGGGGGCAGACAGGCTGAAACTACAGTCACGGACAACTAGCCAATCTGATCACATGGACCACAGCGTTGTCTAATCAGTGATACTAAGCCATGCCACGTGGGGCCACCCAAGACGGACAGGTCATGGTGGAGAGGTCTGACAGAATGTGGTCCACTGGAGATGGGAATGGCAAACCACTTCAGTATTCTTGCCTTGAGAACCCCATGAACAGTATGAAAAAGCAAAAAGATAGGACACTGAAAGATGAACTCCCCAGGTCAGTAGATGCCAAATATGCTACTGGAGATCAGTGGAGAAATAACTACAGAGAGAATGAAGGGATGGAGCCAAAGCAAAAACACCCAGTTGGGAATGGGACTGGTGATAGAAGCAAGATTCGATGCTGTAAAGAGCAATATTGCATAGGAACCTGGAATGTTAGGTCCATGAATCAGGGCAAATTGGAAGTGGTCAAACAGGAGATAACAAGAGTGAACATCGACATTTTAGGAATCAGTGAACTAAGACAGACTGGAATGGGTGAATTTAACTCAGATGACTTTCAGCTTAGCCTGTTTCTAACATCAGGAAATTGCCTACATTGTTCCAATGGCTGCCCCTTCCCTAGAGCAAATTTTCCAAAGGCAGAATTTTGAGCAGCAGCTCCTTCATCTTGCCATGTGCTAGAATGGAGCTTCTAAATACATGGAACCAGAAAGAGGATCTCAAAGGTGAGAACAGGGTCATATCATTTGTTTCCTGCACCTCCAGCCAGTGCTACTACAATAGAGCATATTTATGTGAGGACGAATACCATGATAAGAGGTGATGCATGACCAGTCTCATATTCGCAACACATGTAGCTCTTGAGTTCCCAAAACCCCAGGCTGATCTGCCCAGTGAGCAAGGAGGAAAATGGTGTCTACTGCCTGTCAGCAGACAGTAATCAAGGACTGACCCCCAGACAGCATGCTTGATCTTAGGAAAAGACTCTGGGAAATTTATCTGAATTAAAAAATGTTACTTCTCTGAGTTTTGCATTTAATTGTTCTCTTCTGAGAGTTTTCAACCAGGAGATGCTTCCATTTATCCAGAAAACAGTCCAGTACTTGAGAAAAAAGAAACTGAAAATTCTCTTATGCTCCCAGTGATATCCCAAACACAGGATTCATTTATCCTTTGGGGGTACCAGTTTAATATCAGAGAAGGCAGCTTGAAAATATTATTTTATGACATTAGCTTTTCATTGTGTTTTATTCACCACTTATCCAAGACCTACTATGTAACAGGCATTTGCTTTACACTGAGCACTGAAAAAAAGGATAAGACAGTCCCTGCTCCCAAGGAGTGCAGAGTCTAGGAAGAGAAGTAGACAAGAATACAGATGCTTTGGAATAGAAGTGATAGTGCTGTGACTCAAAAACAAATACAGAACTGTAAATGTTTAAGGTATGAGAAACTATTCTGCCAGAGGAAATCAGAAAAGACTCCACAGAGGAAGAGAATTTGAACTGAGTGTTAAGGAATTAGTAAAAGATTTCCAGAAGAGGAAACATGTTCCAAGAAGAAGAAGAATGTGTGCAAAAGCAAAGTCATGCCAGAACCTGGGATATTTTAGGAATGACAAAAAGGCCCCAGAGGCAACAGCATGGGGTGTTTAAGGATTAAAACAGGGGCAGGAGATGAAAGTGAACCAGACAGATGTAGAGCAACAGTTAACATCTGTTATTTGCCTATTGTTGGATCCTTTGAGGAAGCATTCCCCTACTACTCCTAGCTTGGAAAGCTGACAATATCTTTGTTTTTGGCTCCATTTGTGGACAGGTGAGCCAGGCCTGGCCAATCAGAGTGATCCATACACTGGACCAAGGGATATGTTCAAGGATCCATGCCTGACCCAGCATGGGCCAATCAGAATCCTCACCAAGGCTATAAGCAGATACCTCTTCAGGTGTGTAACCTGTTCAGTCACAAAGGCCCTGTGCTCAACAGATTTAAACAGGTTTGGTTTAATGTTCTGTACTTGCCATTTTGAAATTCTTAATAATTTTATCTTTGAACTTGTGTTTTGTAAAAGAAGCCCAATGGGACAATGACCATGCACATGAGCAGAAGAAATACAAACTTCATTTTCTGCATAGCATTTATGATGCCCATCAGCATAGCATTCCAGTGGACCTACAGTGTGTGACAATTCTATGAGATTCAAAGTGAGTACAAAGTAAGTATGTTATATTTAAAACAGAATAAATGACAACCCCAAGAGGCCATGTTTTCCATATTAGCCAGTTTCAGTGCAAAAGGAAGGCAGCAGCATTTTACAAAACAAGATCAAAGAACTTCATCATATTCTTTCGTACATGAGTTACTTCCCTCCATTAGACAAACTCAGCGAAAATGATGACATAGAAGGAAAAAAACCCATAATCCCCTTTCCTTTCAGTTCTTCCTTACTCATCAGTAAGCTGAAGAGCATTGGTAGAATGGAACAGTATCAAGAAGTGAAATGAAAACAGTTGAGTTCATTTTATACAACATTTCCACTGATCTACTAAAAACAAAATACATATAAATATATAAATAAAATTATGCTATTTTGGAGCTTCCATTTTGAGTTAAATGCATTGAAAACTGGCATTGCACAATATAAATAGTAAGATTCATATTCATAATTTAAATTAGTTTTATAACTTCAAATGATGAAATATTTATAAAAAGGTATAAATAATACTGGTGAAAAGTGGAAAAATATCAATAAAAATGAATGAGCTTGTATTTAACATCCAATTTAAAAATTTCTACCAGTGCCTTTGAGGCACCATAAGACCTCCCCAATCTCCATCCCTGACCACTCCCACACACCCACCCCAAGGTATCCATCTGAACTTTGTTATTAGCCTTCTCTTGCTTTTTCATATAATTTAGTAGCTTTCCATGGTGAACTGTGAAAGAGGAATTAGAGGAGGCTAATCTGGAAGCCAGGCTTCCCTGGTGGCACAGAGGTAAAGAATCCACCTGCCAGTGCAGGTTTTAATTCCTGGGTTGAGAAAATCCCCTGGAGAAGGAAATGGCAACCCACTCAAGTATTCTTGCCTGTGAATCCCATGGACAGAGAAGCCAGGCGAGCTACAGTCCATGGGGTCACAAAGAGTCAGACATGACTTAGCGACTAAACAACAACAATCTGGAATCAGAAGATCAGATAGGAGAAAAGTCTGAGTTCAACTGAGCATCATTTGTGAGTGCTTGGTGTAGTCACCAGATCATGTTTTGCCAACTAAAATTTGGGCAACAAAGTCATAAAGTGACATTTTTTCACAAGTTAAAAAACAAAGCATCTTTGTCCTTTTTTATGGGCAACTATTTAATCAGGCAAAAGTAAAAGCCTTACTATACCATGGCCCAGTTACTCAAGTCTAGAAATGAACTTTGGGCTTAGGCACAAGGCACAGAGGTTCGTGGATTTGATATCTGCCTCATCAGTGGTAGTGAGAAAGGGAAGTAGAAAAGGAGGAAAGAAGGGAGAAAGACATAAAGCAGTTTCTTGTCTCATGCTACATTATCCTCTCTCAACACGTTAAAAGCTAGCTGATACGTAATATGGTGCTTCTCATGACTTTATATATAACTGTCCTTCTCTTTCTATCAAATCCATTTTCAATAAATCACAGGACTAAAAGAAGAAATAACCCAGATAAATGATTCCTAACTGTAAAACTTTGTGCAGTGTGGCACTTAGTTAGCGGTACATAGTTAGAGGCATGTAAGAACTGAGTTTCCTAGTATTAAGTGAAAACTTCCTTTTATGTCCTCACATTCTTACAGGCTCACAGAATAAGAACTTCCACTCCAGCTGTAGAAACTGTAGCTATCTGGATCCTACCCACTGGCTTCCAGGAGAAGGAGCAAATTTTCTGTGATTTGCGCTGAGAGCCTGATGTCCTTTGCCCACTCTTCACCTCTGGGTAGATCAGCGATCCAAGGCTGCAAGTGGCCTCTCACTCAGTGTGCATTGGGCCAGTGTCTTTCAAGAAGATAGCAGGGAAATAGCACTCTGTAGGCACAATCTATCCACCACAAAGGTCTCACCAGCTACACTTGGAAGCAAGGGGAATAGGAAGCCCATTTTGGCCCCACATCTAAGTCTAGTTCTGTTTTGCTTCTTTTTTTTTTTTTCCTCAGTGTCCATTTCCTGTGTCTCTTTCCCAGTTGATTCAAAACTCAGCTGGGAGATATAATGAACTGATTGACCCCTTCAAACCCCAACACTCAGCATCCCTCACATTATATAATTCAGTTAACCAATGTATAAGACTGTCTTTTAAGCACAGAAAATTTTCCCTTCTTCTGAAGAAAATTAAATGGTACAAAAAGTCATGCAACATAATTCTAAGGAGTATACAAAACACAGATATGTACATTCTTAATATGAAAATTTATTTTCTGCCTAACTTATAAAGTCTTCAATTAAACAATACTATTCTTTACCTTCCCACTTTTCTATAAGCCATGATCTCCTAAAATAAAAGTTCAGGATTTGTAATGCTCTCCAGACTTCATAAAACAATCCCAAATACTTAAGTCAGCAAAACAAATTTACCAGTGAGCAACCTAGGAGCTGTCAGCATCAATTAAAAATAAGTGGTATAAGACAAACTAATGAAGGATAATTTTGATGCAATACCATTTCAGCTTATATAATGCCTTCCATTTCTAAAAATAAACAGACCTGAATAACAAAAAAAGAAAAAAATTTCCCTGAGAAACAAACATTTGTTCCATTCAATAAATATAAATGGCTTTTATATTATCTGAAAGGGTTCAGTCAAACAGAAATATTGGCTTGAATCACAATATTTGAATATTTTGGCAGAAGTGCTTTTAAACCACTTCTTTACATGATTTAATAAAACGGTGCTACCATTAGAAAAACAATGGAACAGAAAACTTTGCAACATATAATTGAGTTACCATAAAATGTAAATAAGCTTTATTATGCTAATGGTTTATATGGAACTTATCCCTAATGCCCCTGAAATTTTATATTTTAAAATGATGAGTTTTAAAATAACATGACTCCAAAGCTACAAAATATAATTTTCTATTTTAAAACTATTGTCTCAAATCAATAAGGAAAAGCTGTTTCTAAATAAGTCATCAGAAATCCTTATGTACTGAGTACTTTTCAGGGCCAGTTTCCCACTCCCCATCCTGAGTTTAAATTCCTTTCCTTTATTCCTATTATGATTGCTCCAAATCTTCTCCATATTGCTCAAACACACTGCTGTGTCCTCTACCTAACTAGTGGTGATGAACTTGTGATACTGAGACTAACAGGCTCTCATATTTTTTCCTCTCCTCTCCAACTTTTCTATCTTCAAACATCCTCTTTTTCCTTCCCACTTCTGTGTTCTTATTCCAGACTAACCCCCAGAAGCTCTTCCTTTATTCCACCTTCCCCTCTACCTGTTCCAATTCCCTGCTCTCCACCCCCCACAACAGCCTCAACATGGACTTCTCCCCCTTCACCTCTGCTAAAAAAAATTCAACCAAGTAAATGTAAAGATCTAACTGGCTTTTTTCAGCCATGCATGAATTGGGAAGCATCTCATCTAGTAAACAGAAGGGCACTCTGAAAGGCTGTGAAATGAGTGCAATTATGCGGTAGCCTGAACATTCTTTGGCACTGCCTTTCTTTGGGATTGGCTTGAAAACCGACCTTTTCCAGTCCTGTGGGCACTGCTGAGTTTTCCAAATTTGTAGGCAGCACCTTCATAGCATCATCATTTAGGATTTGAAATAGCTCAGCTGGGAATTCCATCACCTCCACTAGGTTTGTTTGTAGTGATGCTTCTTATGGCCCACTTCATTTTGCACTCCAAGATGTCTGGCTCTAGGTGAATGATCACACCACCGTGGTTACCTGAGCCATTAAGATCTTTTTGTGTATTTCTTCTGTGTATTCTTGCCACCTCTTCTTAATATCTTCTGCTTCTGTTAGATCCATACCGTTTCTGTCCTTTATCCTGCCCATCTTTGCATGAAACATTCCCTTGGTATGTCCAGTTTTCTTAAAGAGATCTCTAGTATTTCCCATTCTATTATTTTTCTCTATTTCTTCACACTGTTCACGTAAGAAGGCTTTCTTATCTCTCATTGCTATTCTCTGGAACTCCACATTCAGTTGAGTATATCTTTCCCTTTCTCCTTTTTCTTTCACTTCTTTTCTTAGCTATTTGTAAGGCCTCCTCAGACAACCATTTTGTCTTTTTGAATTTCTTTTTCTTGGGGATGGTTTTGGTCACCTGTACAATGTTACAAACCTCTGTCCATAGTTCTTCAAGCACTCTGTCTATCAGATCTAATTTCTTGAATCTATTTGTCACCTCCACTGTATAATCATAAGGGATTTGATTTAGGTCATACCTGAATGGCCTAGTGATTTTCCCTACCTACTGCAATTTAAATCTGAATTTTGCAATAAGGAATTCATGATCTGAGCCACAGTCAGCTCCCCGTCTTGTTTTTGCTGACTCTATAGAGCTTCTCCATCTTTGGCTGTGAAGAATATAATCAATCTAATTTCAGTATTGACCATCTGATGATGTCCATGTGTAGAGTCATATCTTGTGTTGTTGGAAGAGGGTGTTTGTTATGACCAGTGCATTCTCTTGGCAAAACTGTTAGCCTTTGCCCTGTTTCATTTTTAACTCCAAGGCCAAACTTACCTGTTATTCCAGGTATCTCTTGACTTCCTACTTTTGCATTCCAGTCCCCTATGATGAAAAGGACATCTTTTTTGGTGTTAGTTCTAGAAGGTCTTGTAGGTCCTCATAGAACCATTCAACTTCAGCTTCTTCAGCATTAGTGCCCCTTGGAAGAAAAGCTATGACAAACCTAGACAGCATATTAAAAACAGAGGCATCACTTTGTCAACAAAGATATGTATAGTCAAAGCTATGGTTTTTCCAGTAGTCATGCATGTATGTGAGAGTTGGACCATAAAGAAGGCTGAGTGCCAAAGAATTGATGCTTTTGAACTGTGGTGTTGGATAAGACTCTTGAGAGTCCCTTGAACTGCAAGGAGATCCAACCAGTCCATCCTAAAGGAAAATCAACCCTGAATATTCATTGGAAGGACTGATGCTGAAGCTAAAATTCCAACACTTTGGCCACCTGATGTGAAGAGCTGACTCATTAGAAAAGACCATGATGCTGGGAAAGATTGAAGGCAGGAGGAGAAGGGATGACAGAGGACAAGATGGTTGGATGGCATCACCAACTCAAAGGACATGAGTTTGAGCAAGCTCCAGAATATGGTGCAGGACAGGGAAGCCTGGCGTGCAGCAGTCCATGGGATCCGCAAAGAGTTGGACAGGACTGAGCAACTGAACTACAAGTGAAAGGCTACACAAAAACCAGAGGTTCTTACAGGCAGGAGGGTGGGGCAAGAAGCTATTAGCAAAAGAAAAGAAAAGACTGTTTCAAGCCAGGTCATCTTCTTTTGAGGGAAGGGTGAGGTCTATAATGCAGATTATATCTTCTTCCTTTGGGGAGCAGGGATGGGCAATAGAGAGGGCCCACGGGACAGATTACCTCTTTGATGCTGATCAGAATATTCCAGGTGGGCTGACTAAGGTTCTGTTCCTGGGGAAGGTGGAAACTACCACTAAAAGTGAAGGGAAAAGTGAAGTGGCTCAGTCATGTCCAACTCTTAGTGACCCCATGGACTGTAGCCTACCAGGTTCCTCCATCCATGGGATTTTCCAAGCAAGAATACTGGAGTGGATTGCAATTTCCTTCTCCAGAGGATCTTCCTGACTCAGGGATCAAACCCAATTCTCCCACATTGTAGGCAGACACTTTACTGTCTGAGCCACCAGGGAAGTCCTAACTGCCACTAAGTCAGGTGCTAAATCTAAGTTTGGTATGGGCTTTAACACAAGGAATGCCATTCAGGACTTTTGGTTTTCTCTTCAACACCTACGAATGAAGCCCAGGGCTCCTCCTCTCCCTTTCAAACCACCTAACAGATATTTGCATCAAGTCTAAGTCTCAAATTCACTTCCCTACAGAGGCCAGGGAGGTCATGCACATGAGAGAAATGAGCTGAGTGGAAAGGATAACCACAGGGACAGGACTGTGTGGTGAACCAAGAAAGCAGTTATTTCTAAGGTAGATGACTAATTATTGCCAACAAGAAGCAAACACTTAGTGCCAGATCTCCCAGTTTTTTTGAGAAATAAAAAATTATGCTTTATATGAAACTTCCCAATTTATAAATGTTGAAAACTATTTTTGTAACATTTGAATGCTTTGGAGGACAATTATGTGAAGGTCATTCAAAGTACATTTGTGAGGCACACGCACCTCCAGTTTATTACCTCTATACTCACTACTTTCACGTTTTCAGGCTCCTACTCCTGACTTGTTTCACACACTGTCTTCCGAACACCACATGCTGAAACTCAATGCCACCCTCTGGCTTCTTCTAGCTCCTCACCATGCCTAAATCACCATGGCATCTGACAGTGACAGATACTGATGACCCACTCACACTCCTGAAGTGTCACACCTCTATTGGTGACCTTGCCATGGTGTTTCCCTGGTTCCTCTTCCCTCTTTGACTTCTTCTTCCTCAGCCCCCCAACCTCCTCCACACCTCCCACATCTTTCTATACTGCCTTGTAGTACAGCATGGGCAGGTTCATACTGAAAGAATGCCTGCACCACCAACTCCACAAGGGCAGTTCAAGAGGACAATATTGTTTGAGCAGCAACAATGCTTTTCACTCAGAGGGGATATTTGGCTATGTTTCTGATCCCTGAATGCACATTAAAATCCCCAGAGCAGGGGAATGCATTTGGTCTATAGAGTTCCTTGGCCTAAGGATTGTTTTAAAGTTCCCCAAGTGATTCTTATGCACAGCAAAGTTGAACACCACTGGTATACATGGTGTCTAAGTAAGTGGGTGATGACTCAAAATTGGTGGGTCTCACTTTGTGCACAGTGCTGCTTTCAGGGTCGGCCAGACACTGCAGCTCCACATAGTCATTCAACCAAGATTTCTGAGTGCCAAGATTTCTGCACCACAGACCTAAAGGAAGGCAACAGAAGGCGGAGCCAGCACGGGTGCTGAGCATCCTCTCTCAAATTAGATCTTGTATAATCTGAATCAAACTCTTCCGTGAAAGCAAATTGTTTCATTGGAATACAGTTTGTAGAATCTTCTATTATACTGTTTTTTCCCTTTGGCTTATAAATGAAACCTTCCAAATTTATTCTCTGTCTCTCTAATTCTGAACGCTCTTTTAACTTTTGCCTTTCTGGTGTCAGTAAATTTAAGGTCCTTTCTTCCTCACAAAAGAATTCCGAGATGAAATGATAGCTAAGAAATGTATCTATTTAGAGAGAAACATACTCCACAGAGTGCAGGCCATCACAGAAGATGAAAGAGAGCACACAATTGAAGTGAGAGGGCCTTGAAACAGGGCATGGTTAGTTTTTATGGGCTGAGTAATTCCACAGCCCAGTGAATGGGAAGACTATTCCGATTATTTTGGGGAAGAAGGTGGGGATTTCTAGGAATTGGGTCACTGCCCACTTTTTGACCTTTAATGGTTGGCCTCAGAATGGTCACGAGGCTGGTGGGTGTGTCATTTAGCATGCTAATGTATTACAATGAGTGTACAATGAGGCTCAAGTTCTACTGGAAATCAAATCTTCCACCATCTTGGACCTAGTTGTTGGTTTCAACCAGGTTTTGTCATGTCCTATGGCCGTGTCCTTCTTTTAAAGGTTGTGCCCCGCTCCAGTACCTCCTGTTTCATTTCCAGCCTCCTGGTAGACACTGTCACGTCTCTTCTCCCCATTATCCACATCTTCTCCTCCTCCTCTTCCCTCCCACCTGAGTGTGAAGCCTTGACATAATCCTCATCTCCCAGCTCTAGCTTCTCCTTTCTAATATTCATTCTTCTAATTCCTCTGATATTGATTCTTCTCTCACACTGTCTCTGTCATCTCCCTTCCCACTACACCTTCCAACCTAAGACATGGCTACTTCATTCCTCACCTATAGCAATGGTCCTCAGTGCTCTCCCTGCTCTCAGCCTCTTTCTTAACCAATCCACTGTGCTCTGCAACTGTTTTTCCCACTTCTTACAAGCCCTTGTTGCACCCTGCAGGAATAAACTAAGACAGGCCTACAGCCTAGATCTGCTCAACTCTGTCAATTCCACAACCCAGTCTCTTGAGTAAAGACTTGGAGATGGGCTGAGCTTCTTCTGGAACAGTTTCTTGCACCTGGTAAGTAAGCAGACCCAAGCGAATGTCTACAACACAGTCAGACAGGTGGCAGGAGGCTATAAAACCCGCCAAGAATGTAAAGGTGAACCTCTCACTCCTGGCCAACTCACCACCAACAGAAATAGAATCAGTAGCAGCAGTACCCTCTATAGAACTTTGAGAGACCTATCCTTCCACGTGGGACCATGCCAAACAGACTCCTACCTTATGTAGTTATTCCAAGTGAGGATGTTTCTGGGGATCCTTTGCCATTGAAGAACTTTTCATCCTCTTGTTGTGTCTATTGGTATCTTTCTATATTCCATACCATGCTTCCAAAGTGACAGCCCCACAGATTTCCAATATTCAACAAGTAAGATCCACTCTCCTTGGGGCTGGCATGCCATGCCCTTTCCAGCCTATAATCACCAGTCCTTCTGACCTTGGCCCCCACTACACCTGGGCTCTGGTCCTATTGGGATTCTGGCAACATTCATTAAGGCCAAGATATATGTGAATTATGAGAAACCCCATCCAAAAACCTATGACCTTCCATACTTTCCATTAAACTATGAAAACACAATGTATCTGAAACTAATAATCTAGCATAATGTGCAATGTTGAAAATTATAATGAAAATTAATCTTGTTGATTTTAATAAGTTCTATGTCTCATGTTAACATTATAATTTTACATAACACTGATAGCACTTGAAAAGGTCCTTTGCCTACATTATCTCTTTAATCCCCACAACAATCCTATGAATATTTACATATGAGAAAGTGGAGACACAGAGATATTACTTTCATTTTGCCAAGGTCACACAGTTCCTGGGAGGCACAGATGGTTTCCAATCCCACATATGCTTATTTTAAAATTCCATTAACATTCTACCACCCAGTCTTGCTTTATTTATCAATGTAAATCTCCACAATGTTCACCTAAACTGACTAACAATGAAAATTAATAAAACAAACTACTCATTTTTGCAAATTTCAATGCAAAAACTATGTTTTCTTGACACTGTTCTGATTCTTTTAGTGCTGTAATAAGGGGTATATGCCTCTCTGCAGATCAGTGCCACTAGAAACCTCATACACTCAACCAAGACTGTCCACAGATGGAGAAATGAAAGCTTGTAAAAGGCACTAGAAATGAACAAAAATGATAGCAATGAAAAGGTAGGAAGACAAACAGCATGTCAGCAATTACACTATTCTGCACAGAAAGTTGCCCAGCATCAAATATTGGCCTCTTTATGTTGTTATGCAAACACCTAATTGCACCATTTACCTTCAATAGTGCTGAAGAGAGACCAAATGAGCCAAATGCTATTTCTTTATTTGTCATCTGCCATGGATTCTAATGCTAGAAGGAAGGAATGGAGAGTATATGAAACTGCAAGAATCTACTCTCTTCTGATACAGGTGAAGATAAACATCCATCCCTGGTAAAACCTTTGGCATCCATATGGAATGTGGAGTTGGGAAAAGCAGAAGTGAGTGAAGGAGCATAAGATGTAACTCTCAGGGCCTGACACATGGCACATAAAGGAGGGCTCAAATGGCTCCATTTAAAAATATTAAATATGAATATTTTTCACAGAAAAAAATACTTACTCACTTTTAAAAAGAAATGCCTCCCATATCTGACACAGCTATCTTACTTCTAGGAATTTACCTGAGAAGAAACACACACAGATGCACGCATCCATATATGACAAAAGTTTCAGTGCACACAAACACACTAACAAACCCCTATATGTGATAAAAGTTGGTTGAGATTGAGAAGGGTGTCAGAGAAAGACAAGGAAGGGTTGGAAAAGATTTAATTTTTACAATATTTTTTTGTACCTTTGGACTTTTCTCCAATGAACACCTATAATCCATATAAGAAATTAACTAATTTAACAAAAATTTTTAATCCATGCTTCAAATATACATACCTTGTAACCCAGAAATATCTCCTTTAAAAATATTTACTGGTTAAGAATTTGCCTGCAATGCAGGAGACCTGGGTTTGATCCCTGGGTTGGGAAGATCCCCTCAAGAAGGGAATAGCTACACATTCCAATATGCTTGCCTGGAGAATTCCATGGACAGAGGAGGCTCTTCTGTCCATGGAGTCACAAAGAGTCAGACACAACTGAGTGAGTAAACTTTCACTTTCAAGCCCCAAGAAGTTTATACAAGGATATTTTGTGCAGTAACATTTGTAATACAAAAGATTAGATGGAATCTAACTTCTTCCCATCAATAGGGAAGCACTTCCGCTCAATGTAAAACTCTGTAGCCATGAAAAAGAATAATATATTCACATGCAAAACACATAATTTTTAAAGCAAAGTGAAGAACAACATGTATAACTTACTACCATTATTGTAAAAATAGGGAATATATATAGATATAAACATTCCTGTATAAACTTCCTAGAAGGAGACTAAAGAAACAGTCTCACCAAGTAAAAGTGGTTAACAGTTGAGAAGGTTTCTAAGAGGTTCATGATTTTCAGAATATACCCCTTTCCATTTCTTTTTCTTTGTTTTTTTTACTTTTAACTTTTTTAGTATCAGTATGCATTAATTTTTCAATTAAGAAAATATCTTTCAAAAATCAGTGCCTTTCCACAATGACACAAAGAAAACCCACAGCAGCCACCTTTATCTATGAACTTTGTTCTTTAATCATGAATCTGAGCAGAAAATCAAGCATTAATGGTATCCAAGGAAAAGCAAGAATCCAAGAGAAAAGGACCAAGGCAAGCGAAGAAAACAACTGACCTGATACAAAAGAAAGCCACTTAGTATTCCCAGAGATATTTAAGATGATATTATAAACACTTCCTTCCCAAAAAAAAGCAAATGGAAAACAAACTGTTCTTGGAAACTAAAAATATGACTGACAAATATAAAAGGGTCACACACATTATACAATCAAAAGAAAAAGAGAAAATATGAAAGAAAAGTTGATGCATAGAGGATAAATCCTCAAGATCATATATGTATCTCATAAAAAGTAAGAAAAAACAAATAGAGATAAGAAAATGAAATAAAATTAAAAATTACTGAAGAAAATTTCCCAGAGCTTAAGAACAACATGAGTCTTCATATGAGAGTGCCAGTGACAGCCAAGCAGAAGACTTGAACAAATCCCAGTGAATTTCAAGAGCCCCAAGGATAAAATTGTTGATATTGTTCAGTCACTAAGTTGTGTCTGACTCATTGCAACCCCATAAGCCTGCAGCATGCCAGGCTTCCCTGCCCTTCACTATTTCTCTGAGTTTTCTTAAACTCACGTCTCCTGAGTCAGTGATTTCACCCAACCATCTCATCCTAAGTTTCCCCCTTCTCCTTTTGCCCTCAGTCTTTCCTAGTATCAGGGTCTTTTCCAGTGAGTTGGCTCTTTGCATCAGGTGGCCAAAGTATTGGGGCTTCAGCTTCAACATCAGTCCTTTCAATGAATATTCAGGGTTGATTTCCTTTAGGATTGACTAGTTTGGTCTCCTTGCTGTCCAAGGGACTCTCAAGAGTCTTCTCCAGCACCACAGTTTGAAGCATCAATTTTTCAGCACCCAGCCTTCTTTATGGTCCAACTCTCACATCCATACATGACTACTGGAAAAACCACAGCTTTCATTATTTGGACTTCTGTCAGCAAAGTGATGTCTCTGCTTTTTAATATGCTGTCTAGGTTTCTCATAGCTATTATTCCAAAGAGCAAGCATCTTTCCATTTTGTGGCTACAGTCACCATCTGCATTGATTTTGGATATCAAGAAAATGAAATCTGACACTGTCTCCACATTTTCCCCATCTATTTGTCACAAAGTGATAGAACCAGATGCCATAATCTTCATTTTTTGAATGTTGAGTTCTAAGTCAGCTTTTTCATTCTTCTCTTTCACTTTCATCAAGAGGCTCTTTAGTTCCTCTTCACTTTCTGCCATTAAAGTGGCATCATATGCATATCTGAAGTTGTTGGTATCTCTCCAGGCAATCTTGATTCCAGCTAGTGATTCATTCAGTCTGGAATTTCACATGATGTACTTCTGCATAGAAGTTAATTAAATAAGCAAGGGTGATGAGAGTGACAATATACAGCCATGATGTACTCCTTTCCCAATTTAGAACCAGTCCATTGTTCCATGTTTAGTTCTAACTGTTGCTTATTGTCCTGCATACAGGTTTCTCAGGAGGCAGGTAATGTGTCTGGTATTCCCATCTCATTAAGAATATTCCACAGTTTGTTGTGATCCACACAGTCAAACATTTTAGCATAGTCAATGAAGCAGAAGTAGATGTTTTTTTGGAATTCCCTTGCTTTTTCTATGATCCAGCATATGTTGGCAACTTGATCTCTGGTTTCTCTGCCTTTTCTAAATCCAGCTTGTACATCTGGAAGTTCTTAGTTCATGTACTGCTGAAGCTAGCGTAAAGGATTTTGATAATCTTGCTGGAATGTATGGTAATTTGAACATTTTTCGGCACTGCTTTTCTTTGGGATTGGAATGAAAACTGACCTTTTCCAGTCTTGTGGCCACTGCTGAGTTTTTCAAATTTGCTGGCATAATGAGTGCAGCACTTTACCAGCATCATCTTTTAGGATTTGAAATAGCCAGCTGGAAATTCTATCATCTCCACTAGGTTTGTTTGTAGTAATGCTTCCTAAGGCCCAACTGACTTCACACTCCAAGGTTTCTGGCTCTAAGTAAGTGACCACACCATAGTGGTTTTCTGGGTCATTAAGAGCTTTATTGTACAGTTCTTCTGTGTATTTCTTGCCACCTTTTATTAATCTTTCTGCTTCTGTTAGGTCTTTGTCATTTTTGTCCTTTATTGTGCCTATCTTTGCATGAAATGCTCCCTTGGTATGTCTAGCTTTCTCAAAGAGATCTCTAGTCTTTCCCATTTTATTGTTTTCCTCTATTTCTGTGCATTGTCCACTTAAGAAAGCTTTCTTATCTCTCTTTGCTATTCTCTGGAACTCTGCATTCAGTGGGTATATCTTTCCCTTTCTCCTTTGCCTTTCATTTCTCTTCTTTTCTCAGATATTTGTAAGGCCTGCTCAGACAACCACTTTGCCTTTTTGAATTTCTTTTTCTTGGGGATGGTTTTGGTCACCACTTCCTGTACAATGTTACAAACCTCCATCCATAGTTCTTCAGGCACTCTGTCTACTAGATCTAATCCCTTGAATCTATTCGTCACCTCTACTGTATAATCATAAGGGATTTGATATAGGTCATACCTGAATGGCCTAGTGGTTTTCCCTACTTTCTTCAATTTGAGCCTGAATTTTGCAATAAGGAGTTGATGATCTGAAGACCTTCCTGAGGATGAAACAAACCACATAAAACAAAGACAGATTTCATGCATAGGAATGAGAAACATAATGACACTAAATTTAACATCAGTCACACTAAGTGCTAGAAGACAGACAAACAATGGCCTCAAATTCAGAGGAAATAATACTGAATCCAAAATTCAATACCTAAGAATCCTATCAACATGAGGGTAAGACAGATATAGTTTAAGAAGTAAAAACCTCAGAAAATTTATTTCCCTTGTACACTAATATGGTTAATCTGTATTAAAGAAAAACTGGTTAAACAGCTGACAATCTTAGGATACGCTGTCTTTCTTATATAAAAAGCAAAGTGTCAGGAGAAACAAATATGAAAAAGAACGAGGTCCAAATAAACAGTGGCATGATCTTGAAAAATGACAGAGTATTAAAACAAAAAGTCTATCTGAGCTTTGTGCTTATAACATTCTTTTATGAGCAACACTAGTTTTGTGACATTAAAATTATACCTTCTCCATAAGTCCAATCATACTATTTGGTTTGGCAAAGAAATTATTTATATATTATAAAACTCTTTATTGGGACTTCCCTGGTGGTCCAGTGGTTAAGACTCTGTGCTTCCACTGCAGGGGGCCTGGGTTCAATCCTTGGTTAGGGAACTAAGATCCCACGTGTCATATGGCCAAAAAATAAATAAATAAATAAACCAAATGTGCCTAGTTTTTAAAAAAAATATTTAAAAGAATAAAATAAAAACTCTCTATTGATTTTCTATTTTCAGAATCAACCTACAGACCAACGTGTAAGACATAAATATATTACCAAACAGAATATAAATATGATATATCTTGACAATGTACAAGTAATATATGTGATGATAGTTGCGAGTTGGTTATATGGGAAGAGGAATTGGAAAGGATAGGAATGCTAATTTGCTCATGTCAATCACAGGGAGCAAGACTTTGTCTAAATCATATCAAGAAATAGGAGTTAGGTATATAATTTAAAGTTACAAAAGTAATCAATAGAAAAACTAAAATATGATTAACTCAAATGAAACTAGTGTGGTGAGGGTAGAAAGAAAATAATGCAAGCAGCCTTAATTCACCAATATTTATGGCATAGGTCGATTGACACTATTTAAAGTTGATAAATCACCTTAATGAGTATTTTGGAGACATTTTACATAAAAATTAATTTTTAAATATTTTTCATTGGCTTCCTCTGGGAAGTAAGGTGAGGCTGTAGGATAATAAAGTCTTTTCACTTTTTTATTCACATTTATGCTGTTTGAATTTTCACTTCAATGTTCTTAGCTTTTTCATAATTTTTTATAACGTACTTCTTGTATAATTAAGCTGCCTCATAAACTCTAATCAAGACATTTATATAAGTATTATTATGACAAATTATAACAATAATCATGAGTAAAAATATATTTTACTGAGATCTTTTTATGTACTATAGGTTATGTGAGCACTCCCATTGATTCATCACAACAATCCTATTATAGACACTGTTATCTCCTACATTTTATGCACAAGGAAACTAGTCTTAGAGCTTAAGTAATTTCCCATAGCAACACATCAAATAAAAACCAAGGGTAGCTATGGCTTAAACTCAGGACTGTCTGACCTCAAAGTTCATGCTTATAACCATTAAATCCTGCTGCCTGCACTTATCCTACGATTTTGAACTTGGAACTTGCAGACTCCATTGTCTCTATCAACTGTATCAGTTCTGACAGTTCTTTACTTGAATTCCAGGTACTTTGACTGAAGACAAATTTCAAGACCAACACTTTATATACCAGTTGCAGTAAAGGCTAGAAGGTAGAAAAGAAATGGCCACAAATTTTGAGAGCAGATAATTTTGACTAAAATTCAGCACCAAAGTATCCCATCAAATGTAAGGGTGAGATAGAGATATTTTCAGATATAAACAGAACTGAGAATATTTATTTCTTTTGAATCTTTTCACACACACAAAAAATCACCTGAAGATTTATCCTAGAGAGGGGGAATACACATCTGCACAATTAGACTACTTGAGTTTAATTTATTAAAAAGAAATCTGTCATTCCACTTCCTACAAGCTTTACAATTAGGAAAACCAATAAAAAGTCACCACTCATTACTTCACGTGACAAGTTAGTTAGTTTCCACATTTGGTAAACAGGAACAGACTCTGGTTATCCTGTCACTCAACAGGTGTTTGGAATCACATTTCTTGATGCTGGGGATATGACAGTGAACTAAAGACCCAGTTTTGAGTTGCTCATCGTAAAATAAATTGTGGTTGGAGGGGTGCTTGAAACTCCATCATCTCAACCAGCATCCCCATGCTTACTCTCACTACCATTCTTCTCATTTCTCACAATGATTTTAGTACTGAGCAAATAAAACTTCAAGTCCTCCATACATTCCTCCCCTTCAGAGAGATTGCAGCCCCAAGGCCATCCTAAATGAAAATTCAGAAACCATTATGAGAGCTTAGTGTCTTGTGGGGACAGACAAGCAATTAACCAGAATTATATTCACATACATGGGGGATGAAGTAAAGGGTTCTGAGCTTTTTTATTATTATTTATATGATTTTATTGTTACAGTTAAGTGGAAGAATGAGAAGTTACTGACCAAGCCATGCAACATAGTTTCAAAGTAAAGGGTTAGAATAATCAGTCACATTTCTTATCTACCACATACTTTGATAAGCTATAAACTGTATTTTTACATTTCAAACGTGTTTAAAATTTCCACATTTCTTGTATATGTATAGACACAAAAATCTCTTTGGAAACTACATGCTTCTATTTGCCAACTTCAAACAAGCCTCAGGATAGATCATATTATTAAGATAACACAAAATGCATCCTTTTCTCAGAATCCTTCCCATAAACTCCACAGCCAGATATTCTGCAGAAGTCTCTTCACCTTAAAATAGAAATTCTCTTCTATAGATAGCTGAAAAAGATTTGAGATGAAGAAGGTTAACTGCTCTTTTGTGGGTCACAGCACTGATGCACTTCAGCCCTCAGAGCACAGCTGAACTTTTACTCATTGACTAAAATAGTTACCACTTTCTTTCCCTCAATGTCCTTCTGACACATTGGTTTATTAACACATTGGCCCATATATGGTAAATTCATTTGATAGCTCCTCCCAATCCCTTCAGGCTCCCCTGATAGCTCAGTTGGTAAAGAATCCCAATCCCTTCATACTAAATATTGAAGCTTGATTAGAGATGGAAAAATGATGCTACTTATAGTAAAAGAAACCAAAATCCAGTCCTCTCTTCCCCTTTTGCTAAAAAGATGCCTACACTGTTTGGGTATCTCCTCCCCTCTGTACACTGATGCTCAGGAGAGGAAGGAAGACCTACTCCATGCTGCCTGGTTTCCTGTTCTTATTGTCAAGGATTAGTTTGGATATGCACATGAGGTATAATTTTGGATACTGTGACGTGTGGGAAATTTGGAAAGGCTCTCCTTATTAACAAAAGAAGATAGTTGGGGATAACCACCCCCTGTGCCCAATGTCACTGTGTTGGTAATGATTCCTGGAGCTGTGGCAGCCATCTTGCAACCATGTGGGGAACTAAGTCAACAGGCCCAAGAGGGCAGAACAGAAACATGCAGGGAACTTATATCCCTGCTCTTGTTGAGTAGTTGAATCAACAAATCTGGAGCTGTTCACATTTGGACTTACTGCTATGTGAGATAATAAATATATCTTATTGTGTAAGCCATTTTGAGCCAGGATTTTCTGTTACTCAGCAGATAAACACATCCAAACTTGTCCACATAGATGAATTCTGTTATCCCCTTCTCCCTCCACCCAGCTGCCATCCTTAACATAGTTCAATTGGTATTAACATTTTTACACAGGTAGACTTTAGCTTCCTTCAGTTATAAACTTAAATTCATCCTCATGTTTTATACTTATACTTTGGCAATCTAGTTTAAGAAACTGAATCTTATCAGTGATATCTGGTTACGACACCCTTAGGGCACTAATAATATTCCTAAGGTCACAGGAATAGCACTACGTCTTTTGATAGCCTAACATGTCCATTTTGACCAAGGAGTCTTTTCCCAATTAAAAAGGACAGAAAATAAACAACTGAGTTATGTGCGGAAGTATTTCAATTCTTATCCCAATTTATTTCTTTTTGGATAGACTTTCGTTATAGCACTCTAAGCCTGACTCTTTGGCTTTCCAGTTTAATTTCTTAGCTTTGAGTTAATACTATTCCCTTAATCTCACTAATCCTCTAAGAAAGATGAACATAATGGTGAACTTCATATAAGAAATATTCTATTAAATTTGAAATTATTAAATTGTATACATAAAAATAAAATATGAACTACACTGAATTCATATAACTGACTGCTCAAATTCCTGAATTTTAAGCCATCTTTTCACCAAAACCACTTCCAAATGTCTCTCTATGTGAGCTTATCAAGACGAGTATCAAAATTCATAAAATCAACCAAAGCAATTGAAAGGCCTATGCTAATAATAAAACATAACACAAGTCAATTACAATTAGATTTTATATATTTTGCTTGAGGATGCTAAGCTTATTTCGTCCGGAATATAGTTTTAAAATGAAATGCTTATATGTAAAAGACTTACAGTGTTATACAGCTTCAAGGTAGAGGGAGGAAGCCCTACCTGGCACTATTTAAACATTACATATTCATCTCCAAAATAACAAAAATAAGCAGTTTGACTGTAAAATTATTCTCAGGACTTTTAACCTTAAAAAAAAAATGTAACAGCTGTAATCTCTTAAGCACTTCTGGGCAATAACAATTTTTTAAAATTGTAACCTGGGGAAAGCTAAAATACCAACATTCATTTTTTGGATTTTGCAGCCAGCTTTGTCACACAAAGTGCTTTACTAATATTTTTTTTTCCATTTCTCTGTTCTATTCTAAGAGGAATTCTCTAGAACAAAGCCTTAAGTTTAAATCAAAGACAAATTATTCAGAACCCAGCCTACCATATCTGTAGTGTTTCTCTAGCTCCTTATAAGGAAAAATACTGGAGATGCTGCTGCTGCTGCTGCTGCTGCTGCTAAATCACGTCAGTCGTGTCCGACTCTGTGTGACCCCATAAATGGCAGCCCACCAGGCTCCTCTGTCCCCGGGATTCTCCAGGCAAGAATACTGGAGTGGGTTGCCATTTCCTTCTCCAATGCATGCATGCATGCTAAGTCGCTTCAGCTCTGTACGACTCTGCGACCCTGTGGACAGCAGCCCACCAGGCTCCTCTGTTCAAGGGATTCTCTAGGCAAGAATACTGAAGTGGGTTGCCATTTCCTTCTCCAACTGGAGATGAGGTTAAAATTTTTAAAAGTAAACATGAGGATGTGGTAAAGAATTATCTTCTCCAGTCTGTAAAGTGCGTATGGGAGTTTTAAAGTCCAAGAACAGTGGACAGTTTCATCCAAAACAGACTGAAGATATTCCTTAAGTAAAAAAAAAAAAAATACTCCTTAAGGAAAGTTTGAAGGAATTTTGAGAATTGCACTACAACTAGGCAAGATATAAACATCTAGAGGATCTGAGTGGAGAATATGTACAGTTCTTATTTTGGGTAATTTTTTGAAAAGTCTAAAATTATTATAAAATGAAAGGTTTTTAAATGTTTTAAAATGATTACTATTTTGGCATGAGGAATTAATTCAGCTGTCTAAAATGTTTTATTTTTTGACCAGAGTCATAATAGTAAAGAATATTATTGTGCCAGAAAAAGTTTCAATGAGTGGTATACAACCTCAATTCCTATCTTGGTTCTCAGTGGTATTTAGAGACATCAGTCTCCATCGATACATTTTCACACAGCTGAGTTAAACATAGAAGAAATAATTTAAAAGCTCCATGTAATATATGTTAATTATTTTTCAATAAAACTGGGGAAAAAGCTCCATGGACATTCGCCTGGTTTGGTTGGTATTTAAAATCTGACCTAAATACACTGCTTTTTCATTTGGTGGCTTATCAGTTCCTGAAAAATTATTTCATAACATTCCTATTTTTATGGGTACTTAAAAATAAAATGCAGGGATTTCCCTGGTGGTCCAGTGGTTAAGACTCTACGCTTCTAATGCAGAGGACAAAAGTTCGACCTGTAGTCAGAGAACTAAGATCCCACACGCTGGGTAGTGCAGCAAAATAAATAGATAGATAAAAGACAAAATTGTTGACCTAAAATGGCTACAATCATAGACTCAGAGACTCTCAGAGCTCACAACAATATTACAGATCATCCTGTACTGAACAGGGATATAAAGGAACTTACTCAAAGCCACACAGTACAACCTAACATATCACATCAGAAAACAGAACACACCAGCCAATTGCAATGTAGGAACCCAGACTGGCTTATATAAAAGACATTCTTATAACAACTAGAGAAATTTAAATATGGAATGACTACTAAATAATGTTTATGATTATTGTTAACTTCCTTAAGTATAATAAACTATTTCCATTGCCTTTACTGTTAGATGATACATGTTGAAATATTTATAATTTTGGAACTTTTACTAATTTTCAAAAAGTACAGCATATGTGTTTGCATGTGTTAATATGTGTGTATGTGTTACTATGCTGAGGGTGAGAAAAAGAAATTATAAAAAAATGTTAACAATTATTTTTATTTAGGTGGAGAGAACATAGGAATTCAAATTTTCTGTTATGTTTAAAAATATACAAGAGTCAGGAATTCCCTGGTGGTCCAGTAGTTAGGGTTCTGCAATTTTACTACCTAGGGCACAGGTTTGAACCCTGCTAAAGGAACTAATAAGATCCTGCAAGCCACATGGAGTAGCCAAAAAAAAAAAAAAAAAAAGCACAGTAGCAGTGCACTTCACCGAAAGCCATAATAGCTCCCAGAAAAAAATGTACTAAGGACTTTGTTTAGAGCCTTAGTGATTCTTTTTAAGCAGACGGTTCTTAATGAAGTTGATTTGTCTGTTTTTCTTTAGTACAATAGACTAGAAGTAAAAGCTAAAAGAGAGAAATGAATATTAGAGACAGTCATGGTCCACTTGACAAACATTTATAAAGAGTCTCTCAGACTTGGGAGATAGCAATGGCCACAACATGATCTTGGTCCTGAGGAAGCCTACAATCCAGCTGGTAACAAAGACATGCAAACAATTAGCCATAAAGGATAACTTAGATACCTAATACAGAGAAAGAATATGAAACAGTAGATACAACTGTATTAGCAACCAGTGCACAATGAGACTCATAATGACCATCCCAAGCCATAAAGGAAATGTCAAATTTTACTTCATATACATTTAGAAAGTTAGAGAAGTTAACATTACATTTTATTAATACTATTGTGAAAGTGTTATATCGTGCAAAGTTTGAAAGTTTACAGAAAAATTTTTTTACAAATTAAAAAATTTATTTCCCTGGTTAGGAAAAGTCAATATTCTTAAAATATTAATTCTCACCAACTTAACCTTAACTCCAAAATCACTGCAGATGGCGACTGCAGCCATGAAATTAAAAGACGCTTGCTCCTCAGAAGAAAAGCTATGACCAACCTAGAGGGCATATTAAAAAGCAGAGACATTACTTTGCCGACAAAGGTCCATCTAGTCAAAGTTATGGTTTTTCCAGTAGTCATGTATGGATGTGAGAGTTGGACTATAAAGAAAGCTAAGCACCAAAGAGTTGATGCTTTTGAACTGTGGTGTTGGAGAAGACTCTTGAGAGTCCCTTGGACTGCAAGGAGATCCAACTAGTCCATCGTAAAGGAAATCAGTACTGACTATTCATTGGAAGGACTGATGCTGAAGCTGAAACTCCAGTACTTTGGCCACCTGATGGGAAGAACCGACTCATTGAAAAAGACCCTAATGCTGGCAAAGATTGAAGGCGGGAGGAGAAAGGGACGACAGAGGATGAGATGGTTGGATGGCATCACCAACGCAATGGACATGAGTTTGAGTAGACTCTGGGGGTTGGTGATGGAGAGGGAGACATGGCGTGCTGCAGTGCATGGGGTCGCAAAGAGTAGGACATGACTGAGCAACTGAACTGAACTGAATTGAACTTAACCTAAAATCAATACAATCCAAATCAAAATCCTAGCAAGTTTTTTGTGTGTCAACAAAAATAAATACTAAACCTTCTATACAAAGACAAAAGACCCAGAATAACCAATACAATATTGAAGATGAATAAAGTCTGAGGATTGACACTATGTGTGACTTCAAGACATACTATAAAGCTACAATAATGATCAAGACAGTGTGGTATTGGTTAAAGAATAGATAAATCAATGGAAAAGAATAGAGACCCCCAAAATAGACTCACACAAATACAGTCAACTAATCTTTGACAAAGAAACAAGGACAATTCAGTAGAGAAATGATAGACTTTTCAACAAATGGTATTGTAACAGCTGGATATTCACATGCAAAAAAAAAAAAAAAAAAGACTCTCAACACTGGCCTTACACATTTTGCAAAAACACTCAAAATGGATCATAGGCCTAAATGTAAATTGAAAAACTACAAAACTTCTAGAAGATAACATTGGAAAAAAATCCAGGTGACTTTGGGTTTGGCTATGAGTTTTTATATAGAATATACATATATGCACAATCTATGAGGGAAAAAAATTGGCTAGTTGGACTTCAAGAAAATCAAAAACTTCTGTTACGCAAAAGAGATTGTTAATAAAATAAAAAGACAAGCCAAAGACTGAGATAAAATATTTATAAAACATATATGATGAAGGACTTATATACAAAGTCCTTCAAAGAATTCTTAAAATGCAATAATAAGAAAACAACCCAATCACAAAACAGGCAAAAGATCTAACCAGATATCTCACTAAAGAAGATAAACAGATGGCAAATAAGCATATAAAAAGACGTCAAACATCATATATCATTAGAGAATTGCAATTAAAACATCACTTGGATACCAAGACATATCTATTAAAGTGGCAAAATTTTTTTAAAAAATGAACAATAGCAAATGCTGGCATGGATGTGGAACAATAGGAATTCTCATTCATTGCTGATAAGAATGCAAAATTTTATAGCCACTTTAAAAAGTTTGGCAGTTCCTTACAAAATTAAATATAGTTTATCATACAATCCAGCAATCACACTCTTAAGTATTTAGTCAAATGAGCTAAAAGTTACATCCACACAAAAACCAGCCCACAAATGTTTATAGCAGCTTTATTCACAATTTCCCAAAACTAGAAGCAAACAAGATAGCCTCCAAAAAGTGAACGGATAAGCAAACTGTGGGACAGCCATACAATGGAATTTTATTCAGCAATAAGAAGAAATACGCTATCAAGCCATTAAAAGGCATAACAGAATCTTAAATGCATATTTCTTAGTGAAAAGAACAAGTCTGAAAAGTCTGCACACTACATGATTACAATTATATGACACACTGGAAAAGCTAAAACTAGTGACGATAAAAAGATCAACTGCCAAGAGTGGGAATGGGATGAATAGGTGGACCATAGAGGATTTTTTTACATCAGTGGAACTATTCTTCAGGATGTTAAAATAATGGACACAGGACTATGCATTTATCAAAACCCATAGAACTTTATGACACAAAAATGAACCCTAATGTAAACTATAGACCTTAGTTAATAATAATATACCAATATTGGTTCAGTTGCAACAAATATACTGCACTAATGCAAGATATTAACAAGAGGGGACACTCCCAACAGGGGAGAGAGGGAACTCTGTACTACATGCTCTAGGGTCTGTAAACCTAAACTGCTTTAAAATATAAAGTCTGTTAATTTTTTTAATTTTTTTTGTGTGTGTAACACTCATTTTCCCCAAATGCCAAATAATGAAGCTCTATTAGAGTAAGCATGTGTTGCTCACAGTTAAGTCTTTACCTACACTAAACTGTGTTTTTGTGAATCATCAGTCACTTTCAGAAATGCTCAAATAATGAGCACATAAATTATGGGTAGGCCCTGGGCAGAGTTTCGAAAAGTGTGGTCTTCAAACCACCTGCACCAAAATCATTGGATGCTTGTTAAAAATCATATCCCTACTAAATCATAACCTCAAGGGGTGGGCAATCGGCATTTTTAACAAGTTCCCTGGGGATTGTGATACATGACAAGTGTGGGAAGCACTGCATTAACAGTGTATAAGGATACTTAAGGACTACTCCTTTTATTTTACTGCTTATAAAAAGCAAACAATTAAAACATACCAGCTGCCCAGTAATTGAGAACAGGTTTCCCTTCATCTCCCTGGCACAAGCTGACTTATTTTTCAGTTTCAGGAACTCCAGCCATAAGGACTAACTTCTCCAGAAGCAATTTATTATATAACACCATGGTTTTTAAAATTCTGGTCTTTCAAGAAAGAAAGAACTAGACAGTGAAGACTAGGATGATGCTTATGGCCCTTTTGTGCTTTTTTAATTGAAGACTTTTGAATCATACCTTTAATAAAGGATTAAAGAAGAAGCTTTCTGATGCTTTTATCATTTATTATTCCTCAAACTGAACAAATATTTTTAGATAAAATTTTCAGAGGACATTGTCAACTCCTTTTTATCTGAGGAAATTAATTTCTTTGAAATAATTTTTGTCTTGCCCTTTTCAGGAAGATATTATTTTACTGCATCTAAATCAAAGAAGGTCACAGAGTCAGAACCCAGGGCAATGGGTTCACGATCATGTCCCAAAACAATCATAGAGCGTGCCTGATCAATCCTGGCTGTCATCATTTCTTTGACTCTCCACCTTGCCCTTTTGTGACCTTGGCAATCCACCTTGAAGCAGTATAGTATTGTTATTGCCCCAATTTATCCAGTGGTCAAACTTCAAGCAATCTTAGTCATTCAGAACACAGCAGAGACATGTGTCTTTCAAATCTTTGCCTTGTCTTTCTGATTCCTTTCCCTCTTCATCCAACAAATCATTCATAGTCCTTCCCTAGTGGAAGCAATCTGAGCTTCATCATTTATACTTATAACCTAGGGCAGTGCTGCTCAGACTTGAGCATGCATAACAATCATCTGGAGGGCTTGTTAAAAGACAGATTGCTGGGCCCTGCCCCCAGTTTCTGATGCATTGGGTCTGGGATGGGTCCCGAGAATTTGCATTTCTAACAAATTTCCAGGTGATGCTGATACTGCTAGCCCAGGGACCACACTCTGAGAACCATTGATATAAGAGAATTTGCCACATTTGTTCTGGTATTTGCACCAGATAATTTTATGACAGGTGTTGTAATTTATATAAATTGTTACAAGACTCATCAGAGTGAGAATCATAATTAACAAACCTTAGATGGTATAATAGAGACTATGCAAATTGACAACTCCTTTTGACAGTGGTCAAGGCTACTATACACTGGTTTGGCCAAAAAGTCCATTCAGGTTAAGATGGTATGGAAAAACCTGAACGAACTTTATGGCCAACCCTATAATTACTTTTCCATTGTCCCAGAGAAAATCATGCAACAAAAATCTCAAGTTAGCATGTCAGAATTCTTGCCTTTAATCAAAATATGCATAGAAGCGAATGAAAATGAAAACACAACAACCCAAAACCTATGGGACACTGTAAAAGTAGTGCTAAGGGGAAGGTTCATAGCAATACAGGCTTATCTCAAGAAACAAGAAAAAAGTCAAATAAACAACCTAACTATACAGCTAAAGCAATTAGAAAAGGAAGAAATGAAGAACCCCAGGGTTAGCAGAAGGAAAGAAATCTTAAAAATTAGGGCAAAAAATAAATGCAAAAGAAACAAAACAGACCATAGCAAAAATCAACAAAACTAAAAGCTGGTTCTTTGAGAAGATAAGTAAAATTGACAAACCACTAGCTAGACTCATCAAGAAACAAAGAGAGAAGAATCAAATCAACAAAATTAGAAATGAAAATGGATAAATCACAATAGACAACACAGAAATACAAAGGATCACAAGAGACTACTATCAGCAACTATATGCCAGTAAAATGGACAACTTGGAAGAAATGGACAAATTCTTAGAAAAGTAAAACTTTCCAAAACTGAACCAGGAAGAAATAGAAAATCTTGACAGACCCATCACAAGCACAGAAATTGAAACTGTAGTCAGAAATCTTCCAGGACCAGAAAGCCCAGGACCAGACGGCTTCACAGCTGAATTCTACCAATAATTTAGAGAAGAGCTAACACCTATTCTACTCAAACTCTTCAGAAAATTGCAGAGGAAGGTAAACTTCCAAACTCATTCTATGAGGCCACCATCACCCTAATACCAAAACCAGATAAAGATGCCACAAAAAAAGAAAACTATAGGCCAATGTCACTGATGAACATAGATGCAAAAATCCTTAAAAAAATCCTAGCAAACAGAATCCAACAACATATTAAAAAGATAATATATCATGACCAAGTGGGCTTTATCCCAGGGATGCAAGGATTCTTCAATATCCACAAATCAATCAATGTAATACACCATATTAACAAATTGAAAGATAAAAACCATATGATTATCTCAATAGATGCAGAGAAAGCCTTTGACAAATTCAACATCCATTTATGATAAAAAACCTTCCAGAAAGCAGGAATAGAAGGAACATACCTCAACATAATAAAAGCTATATATGACAAACCCACAGCAAACATTATCCTCAATGGTGAAAAACTGAAAGCATTTCCCCTAAAGTCAGGAACAAGACAAGGGTGCCCACTCTCACCACTACTATTCAACATAGTTTTGGAAGTTTTGGCCACAGAAATCAGAGCAGAAAAAGAAATAAAAGGAATTCAGATTGGAAAAGAAGAAGAAAACTCTCACTGTTTGCAGATGACATGATCCTCTACATAGAAAACCCTAAAGACTCCACTAGAAAATTGCTAGAGCTAATCAATGAATATAGTAAAGTTGCAGGATATAAAATTAACACACAGAAATCCCTTGCGTTCCTATACACCAACAATGAGAAACAGAAAGAGAAATTAAGGAAACAATTCCATTCACCATTGCAACGAAAAGAATAAAATACTTAGGAATATATCTATCTAAAGAAACAAAAGACCTATATATAGAAAACTATAAAACACTGATGAAAGAAATCAAAGAGGACACAAATAGATGGAGAAATATACCGTGTTCATGGATTGGAAGAATCAATACAGCGAAAATGAGTATACTACCTAAAGCAATCTATAGATTCAATGCAATCGCTATCAAGCTACCAAAGGTATTTTTCACAGAACTAGAACAAATAATTTCACAATTTGTATGGAAATACGAAAACCTCGAAAGCCAAAGCAATCTTGAGGAAGAAGAATGGAACTGGAGGAATCAACCTGCCTGACTTCAGGCTATACTACAAAGCTACAGTCATCAAGACAGTATGGTACTGGCTGCTGCTGCTGCTGCTAAGTCACTTCAGTCGTATCCGACTCTATGCGACCCCATAGACAGCAGCCCACCAGGCTCCGCTGTCCCTGGGATTCTCCAGGCAAGAATACTGGAGTGGGTTGCCATTTCCTTCTACAGTGCATGAAAGGGAAAAGTGGAAGTGAAGTTGCTCAGTCGTGTCTGACTCTTAGCGACCCAATGGACTGTAGCCTACCAGGCTCCTCCATCCATGGGATTTTCCAGGCAAGAGTATTGGAGTGGGGTTCCATTGCCTTCTCCGATGGTACTAGCACAAAGACAGAAATATAGATCAATGGAACAAAACAGAAAGCCTAGAGATAAATCCATGCACCTATGGACACCTTATCTTTGACAAACGAGGCAAGAATATACAATGGAGAAAAGATAATCTCTTTAACAAGCGGTGCTGGGAAAACTGGTCAACCACGTGTAAAAGAATGAAACTAGAACACTTTCTAACACCATACACAAAAATAAACTCAAAATGGATTAAAGATCTAAACATAAGACCAGAAACTATAAAACTCGTAGAGGAAAACATAGGCAAAACACTCTCCAACATAAATCATAGCAGGAACTTCTATGACCCACCTCCCAGAGTAATGGAAATAAAAGCAAAAATAAACAAATGGGACCTAATTAAAATTAAAAGCTTCTGCACAACAAAGGAAACTATAAGCAAGGTGAAAAGACAGCCTTCAGAATGGGAGAAAATAATAGCAAACGAAGCAACTGACAAAGAATTAATCTCAAAAATATACAAGCAACTCCTGAAACTCAAGTCCAGAAAAATAAATGACCCAATCAAAAAATGGGCCAAAGAACTAAACAGACATTTCTCCAAAGAAGACATACAGATGGCTAACAAACACATGAAAAGATGCTCAACATCACTCATTATCAGAGAAATGCAAATCAAAACCACCATGAGGTACCATCTCACACCAGTCAGAATGGCTGCTATTCAAAAGTCTACAAATAGTAAATGCTGGAGAGGGTGTGGAGAAAAGGGAACCCTCTTACACTGCTGGTGGGAATGCAAACTAGTACAGCCACTATGGAGAACAGTGTGTAGTTTCCTTAAAAAACTGGAAATAGAACTGCCATATGACCCAGCAATCCCACTGCTGGCATACACAGGGAGGAAACCAGAATTGAAAGAGACACGTGTACCCCAATGTTCATCGCAGCACTGTTTATAAGAGCCAGGACATGGAAGCAACCTAGATGTCCATCAGCAGACGAATGGATAAGCAAGTTGTGGTATATATATACAATGGAATATTACTCAGCCATTAAAAAGAATACATTTGAATCAGTTCTAATGAGGTGGATGAAACTGGAGCCTATTACACAGAGTGAAGTAAGCAAGAAAGGAAAATACCAATACAGTATACTAATGCATATATATGAAATTTAGAAAGATGGTAATGATAACCCTATATGCGAGACAGAATAAGAGACACAGATGTATAGAACAGTCTTTTGGACTCTGTGGGAGAGGGCAAGGGTGGGATGATTTGGAAGAATGGCATTGAAATATGTATATTATCATATATGAAACAGATTGCCAGTCCAGGTTCGATGCATGAGACAGGGTGCTCGGGGCTGGTGCACTGGGATGACCCAGAGGGATGGGATGGGGAGGGAGGTGGGAGGGGGATCAGGATGGGGGACACATGTACACTTGTGGTGGATTCATGTCAATGTATGGGAAAACCGCTACAATACTGTAAAGTAATTAGCCTCCAATTTAAATAAATTAATTTAAAAAGAAAACAAGAATTCTTGCCTTTTATTTATTAATCAACTCTTAACTAGCCAAACCACTCATCTGTGCCTGCCCTGCGCACTTTCACTCAATTTCCAATTGCCTGCCTTGTATTCTTGGCTAATCTGTTGGACTTGGACCCACTCCATGAAGACCTGCCCCTTCCTACCACAGACCCATGCTGCCACTGCGACCCTGCAGAATCCAACCTGACTTTCTGAGCCCTAGTCATGGATCTTCTCCCTCTTTCTCCCTGAGGACCCGAGGAGTTCTGGCCCAATTCCTCCCAGGGCTTCCAGGCTTCTAGACGTGTCATAGGTCTCTGGTATTGGTCCCCTTTGCTGCCTTGCTAGGCATAATTTGAAGAATGTTTATGCTCTTTTAAAGAGAATTGGGAGAATGCCAGAGCCAAGGCAAGGCCAGGGCCATTCTGGGAATTAGATAGGGAAAGTGCCCTCAGTATGTGGCAGGAGAAAGGGGAACATTCACACACAGGAGTATGTTGCGGAAGGAATATCAAGTCCCACATTCCTTGATTTTCTCTGATTTTCTCTGATATTTTCCTTACGTGAGGTGCCAACCAGAATGGTTTCTCACCTTCAAATAACAGCTGCACACTCAGCTGAGAGACGTTGCACTAGGAAGATCAAGATCAAATCCAGAAGAGATGAAGCAACAGTAAAGGTGGGCTACAGGACAGCAGAGGGCAGCAGCCCGCATCACAAGAGGGGCTCCATCCCCAAGCAGCGCTTCCCATCGGAAGCTCAGGTCTGCTGAATTACTGGGGTTTCAAATGGGAGTACACTGGAATATTATTACTTCCTTCCATTTTATTACTCCTCATGGCTGGATGCTAACAAGAAAATGTCAGCAGAAGAGAAGAGCACTGGATCTGAAGTCTAAAAAGCCAGATTCTAGAATTTTCTGTTTGACTTGGCCAACAACCCAGAGCCTCTATATTCTTACCAGTGAAATGGAGGAGGAAAATAATTAAAAGCAATCAATAGCAATCACCTGTGGTTCATAAGTAAAAGGAAAAAATCTATATGTACAAACATTAGTTATCTCCCAGGTTGTAAACTCAAAACAAAAGAAGTATGTTCATCTGGAAAGGTCACCTCAGCTCTTCCTTCCACAAGCCCAATGCTTGAGAATCCTTTAGCCTTATAACAATTGTGGAGAGATATTTTAGGCACTGGCCTGCAGAAATAGAGGGGATTTCTGGAGTAGGAGCCTATTTAGGGAGGCACTTAAATCCCACTCCATAATCAACGACACAGACCACGCCACCCCAATCCCAGGTACTTAAGCGAGGCTGGCAAAAGAGAATCCAGGAGCCTCAGTGCAGAGAATTGAGTGGGGGGGAAGAGTAAAGAGAAAGACTAAATCTAGGGCTGTCTTTTCCAAACAATTACTGGACAATTGCAGAACCAATCTGCCCCAGGGAACCTCAGGGAAAATATTACTTTGATTGTGTGATTGCATCTTTCACAGAGCACACAAGAGCCCTGGCCAGCATGGCAAGGCAGAAGTGCAGAACTCCAGTACTTCTATTAAGCCTTTGTGGAGTTGCCATGCTCAGCTAATGTTGAAAGAAGCACAAAATTTTAATGCCAAAGTTAAAATCACAAATTCTGGACCAAACTACAAGACCGAATTCCAGATGATTTCATTATATTTTTGTGTGACAGGCTATTTATTAATTGCCATCACTGCACAGAACTTTTATTTTAGGATAGGTAAGATTTCTCTTGCTTCCAAGCACAGCCAACACTGTCCTCTCTTCTGCTAGAGAAATTTCTCTAACCAATCTTCCGGTAATTTGCCTCAAGGGCTTACTCAAATTGACACTGGAGAGTTAATTTACACCTTCTTATTTTACAAAAACAATCCCAGAAGAAAGTACCAGATGATCTATACCATTCGGATTAAAAGTCTAAATTCTAATTTTTGGTCTTTACTGTGGATTATATAAATGGGAGCCCTCATAGAAGCTAGGAAATTTTTTCTGTCCTTTAAATTATTTTCTCAACATATCTGTGCTGGTTACTTTTAAATCTGTCTCTTCCTCACAATCTAGCTAACAAACAAATCATTATAAATAGTGCCATTTTGGGGAAACAAAATATAAAACCATTGAATTTTTCTACAAGGAAGTCATTAATTCAGATAACTGAATCTGACCAATTTCTGGAGCAGCCATATCTTTTCTGAACCTTAACAGATCTAGGGCCCTTTTTAAGTTGTAGCTAACATATACTGGAATTTTTTTAAGCTAACGTATAGTTAAGACCAACATAGGTTTCTTTTGAATGTAAGTGGTATTAAGCTATCCACTGACACTGCCTATTGCCTGCCTTCTGTACACATGGTGATAACACATTTCCCTGCCCCAGTGAAAAGGCAGGGCCAAGTGAATTGCTTTGGCCAATGAAATAAGAGGACATGCATGCATCACTTCTAGGCAGAAGGCTATAAGAACCAATGCCCAACTGGCCCATCCACTTGCCCAGTCACCGTGTCCAGTTATCTACCCGGACTCTGAGTGAACAAACCATGAATCAGAAACCCCTTAGAGAAAAAATGGACATGTGATGCCAAGGGTTATAAACAATAAATCTTTGCTGTTCTAAACCACTGAGATTTTGGCCTAATACAGCTTAATCCAGCCTATCCTGACAGGCCAGGTCCAAAACCTGGCTCTAACACTTATTATCCTTGACTATACAGGCAAGTTCTTAAACTCTCTGAGCCTCAGTTTCTTCCACCGTAGTATGAGGAAAATTACACCTTTCTTAAGTGAGAACCTACATAGTAATATACCTTTCATATAGTAAATTTTCAACATGGATTAATAATTGCTGTTATCATTATCACTTGTTTATATAGAAGAGAATCCGAAAATGGGCAGCGCAAGAGCAGAATAAACATTTCCACTTGTTCTTCCTTGAAAAATGTTAGGTTAAGAACTACCACTTACATTTTCTAGTTAAACAAGCCCTGTACAGGAAATACAAATTCTATTAATAGCAGTACTGGCATATTATGAATGCAGAAAACAATGAATATATAGATATTAAGTATTCAGCAAGTCGATGACAGAGAGGGATTTATTTATTTACTCAATTTAAGAAATTGTGACCTTGAAACTCTTATGCAAAAAATCCATTAATTCCAATTTGTAAAGTACATGAAACTAGCAACAGGAGTAGTCATATAGATAAAGGACAACGCATGAAGAATTAGAATGGCTTTTAAAGCAACATTTGTCTGCTCCCTTCTCATTAAGCCTGTTTTAAGAGGTGAGGTATGTCCCTGACCCTAAAAATTAAAATTCCTCACCCCAATCAGTCTGGTTTTGTACATTGAGATATATTGCCTTCCTCCACAAGCACTAAAAGATTTCATAAACCCCAGGGTAACCAGAGATAAATTTCTTAATAAAAATTCAATTTGCAGGGTTTAGATATTATTTACTTCTTGATTGGAGAGCAATTTGTGAACCTTACTCAACATGGCTATGTAACTTCTTCCTCTGGCAACGGGAGCAAAATTGATTGGATCCTTTCATGGAACAACACATGGATTGATCCAAATTTTTTTCTCTCACATCTCAAGATCGCCTTGCTATTTACTTTCTGTCAAAATAATCCTAGCATGCCAGCTACCAGGCAAAACATAGATTTTTATGTAAGATTTTCATCTTTTTCTGGTAAATGATCCTGTCTGTAGCAGATTCTTTCTGCTTACCAAATTCATATTTTAAAAAGAGATAATTCAAGTTTGTCCATTTATCCCACCTTTGTCAAAAATTTGCCGACACAAGTCCTTGCTTCTCATTTGTATAATATTAAGAACTCCGTTCCTCATTTTGCACATCCAGAGCTGTTAGTTCTCTTCAATAATCACTTAGGACTTAATTACACCCTCAGAGCCAGAAAAGATGCATCTACTAGCCACAACTACATGCCTACCTCTCAGTTACACAGGCCAGCTGGAGGCCTTGGCTCTATGGACTTGGCCACGTTTCACGAAACACTGGCAAGACAAGATAGTCCATATGGGTACACAACACAGGACTTTTAGAGCCTAAAGGAAAATAAATCTATTATGTTCCCTCTGAATGTATCAATTCAGATCATAAATACTTGTACGGTACCCCTCTTTCCCATGAGGGAGTTTTTGCTGAGAATGGGAATCATGAACACATGTGGCTCCGCAGGGGCATTCCCAGTAAGCTGGACCCCCTGAATGATCTCTCTGACCAACTGTGACTCATTCAGCTACACTTAAACTGAGAGGACAAATAGCAATAATAAAACTAAAATATCCAAATCTCATAGCACATCGTAGGATAATTTCATGCAGTGCCCAGGAGCTCAATGACATGGAGAGGGTATTTCAGTGTTGAAAACTGCCCTTGATTCTCTCTGGGGATAAGACAGAGAACAAAGTAAAGGAGACACCTAATTGAAACTGCCCAGAAGCCTCCAAGTGCTTCAGGCTGAAGCTCACCAAGCATGATGTAGAAAATGGCTAGGTAGCCTGCATTTCCTTTGGGCCACAAACCCTGAATATGGTTGTAATAGTGATTGTTACTGGTCAGAATTATTAGACTTTGGTCGATGGTGTATGAAGTAGTATAAGGATATGGGCTTTTGTGTGCAATTGTACACAGTTTGTTGACTTTACTCTCAAATTCCCACACTATGCTCATCAAAACAGCATAGGAGCTGCCCCAAAGAGGAACATTCATCCAAACTGTCAGTTACAAGAGAGGCCAAGGAAACTGCAGCCAGAGGAAGAAATTCCAACATGACAGATGTTTGACTGTTATAAGTTCAGAAAAGCAAAGAAAATGAGAAACAGAAGCCTAAAGCTGAGGTTATAAAGTTTTCTGAATGTCTTGCTCACAACTCAGGAAGCACAAATTGCCACAAAGACCCCTCTAAGAAGATAATCAACAAGAAGGCTTTACCCAGAATGGTAAAGATCAGAGAGCTGAAGGCATCTTGGTCCCAGCCTAGAACATCACAGATCAGAGAGACCTGGCTTGGAAGCCTTTGGTAAGATTATCAAAACAATCACAGTTTATTTTGATAACATGCAATCCAAATAAAGATGTGCCTCCTCCTGCTTTACAACCAGCCTCACTACAGAGCTGTTTTAAGAAAATAAACAAACAAAAGCCTAACTCTGGATCATTGCTGAAGATTTTCATTAAGAGGAGCTGGTTGAGGAGCAACAGAGGTCTAAATTACAATACTGTGAACAACACACAGGAACACTTTCTAAAAATCCTCCTTACTCATCTCTGTCCCCCAAGTTCTGTTTCTTGGTAGAGCTGCCCTTGTTCTTATTCTCTCTTAAAATATTCCAGCATCAATAAGCTCTTTCTCATTAATCTGTCAGCATCTTTTCCTTTATTACTCAGATAGTTTCAGGCTCTTTCTTGTGTTCAGTCATCAATCTTCTGCAGCTCCTTCAGTTTTTAACTACAAACATTTCCCCAACTATATCCAGTAGTTCAAGGAAGAATCTTGTTTCTTGACAAAACAGGAGGAGAAAAAGGTTGCCTTTTGAATATTCATTTTTCATTGTACATATGCAGAGATACTCATACACCACAGTTACAGGCTATCTACATAAGCTAAAGTCATTAAAATATTTACCAACATATGGTTTCTGTTTATCCCACAATTCTCATAACCTTATCTATCACTATTGTCCTCTCTGAGGTCAGCATTTTGATTGGTATCTGGCTGTATCAGATTATTACTACTATAAACTAAGTCCCTTAAAACAACACTCTTTTTTTCTCTTACGATTCTGGAGATCAGAAGTCTGAAATAATTCTTGAGGGGCTAATATCAAAGTGTTAGCAGGGCTTCTTCCTTCTGGAAGTTCCTGGGGGGAATCTGTTCCATGCCTCTTTTAACTTCTCAAGGAGGTGAGCTTTCCTTGGCTTAACTGCCTCTTGCCAACTCTTGCTTCCATCATCCCATTTACAACTCACTCTGATCTCCTGCCTTCCTCTTGTAATGACCTCTGTGATTGCATAAGACCCACCCCAATAATCCAGGATAAGATTCTGACAATCTCAAGAGCCTTAACTTAATCATATCTGCAAAGTCCCTTTTGCCATATAAGATGACATTCACAAGTTCTACACATTAGGATGTGAACATCCTTGGTGGGGGGGAGAGGTTATTCACACTATATCACAAGCTATATAGAAACTCAGTACAAATTCAATGCAAAACAAAGTAAATAGCCAGACTTGCAAAAGATGAATCAATTCATAAAGTCAACAAAAGTTATGGTTGAGAACTGGTGGAATTACGAGCAAAGCTATCATAATTCAGCAGAGACAGAACCCTTTAATCAGGGATAATAACAGCTGAGTATAGCAAAGAAAAAAATATTTAAATACCATCGGATTAATAAAGAATCCTTGGAAAACTGATAAAGCCCTCAAATTTTTTGTTGATGATGAAAAATGTGAAATAAATGATATCATATATATATGATCATACAGTTGTCTTAGAAGAAAATCTTTTTTACCAAAAATGAATCAAGCTTGATGAATTCCTCGTTCACTCTAAGTTTATAGTTGGAATTTTGTCAATGTTATCCCAATAAGGAAACTTATTTTCAAAAGTTTTAGTTTTCAAGACAAGTAATTAGCTTTAATTTTTTTCTCTATGTGCAGAAAGCATATTCCAGGGGCAAGGGAGGAAACAGCAAAGTCATGGAGAAACTGAAGTCTTTCCCACCATAAAGCTATTTTTACTACAGCAGATTTCTGAGCATGGTTGTATGCCATGACAGGTGTACTCCGGGATCTGTCTCTCCCTGTCACAAGGGGATAGATGAGACTGGTTAGATGTGTAGACAGTGCACTGTGATAGAAAGAGATCAACAATGTAAGGGAGAAAATCTGGTCCTAGGCCCTTTTCAACACTTGTCATTTTTGTGACTTCGAAAAATAAGGATATTTGGTACCTCTCAAAACATTCTCCTCTCAATTCTCCTCTATAAAATGAGAATTTTATTCATACTTGTCCTCATACATTTGTTAACTTAAAGAAAAATCACCTTGAAATTCAGATGAATAGCTTGTAAGACTCAATATCAAAGACGTCCATTTAATGCTATCCCAATAAAGACACTAACAGGAATATTTTGAATGAAACAATCTGATTCTAAAGTTAATAAAAACTAAACTCACAAAATAGTCAAGAATATCCTGAGAAAGGTCAGTAATGAGAAGGTAAGCCCAACCACAAAAGGAAAGATACTATAAAATTATACTAATTAAAGCAGTATGGTATTACACCTGAAAGTACAGAACAGAGAGCAGAATATAGAGTTCTGAAATGGACTCAAATACATACAGACATTGAAGATATGATGAAAGTGTCCTTCCAAATCAATAGGTGAAAGATAAACTGTCCAATAAATGTTGTCAGAATTGAGTAGCCATCTGGCAGAAAATGTATTTCTGGTTTTTTTTTACCTTTCACAAAAATAAATTATGGATGGATAGATTTCAACATACAAAATGAAACCATTATAATTACTAAAAGAAAACATGGGAGAAAATTTTACTATCTCAGACTATGATGGTCTTGAAACTATCTTAAAGCTATAATATAAAAATGATGAATTGACTACACAACAATTTTTAATTTCTACTTGAAATCACAAAGTGGAGAAAGACAGCCTCACTGTTCTTTCTAGTCTTCCTGTTTGCCTCAGGATATTTTCACTTGCTATTCTCTCTGCCTGAAAATGCTTTCTCCCACTTGCAAATAACAGGAGAATGTATTTGCAATACATATAAACACTCTAACAAATCAATAAGAAAATATCAACATCTCAAATGGGAAAAAATAGACAAAAACAGTGAGTCACAGAAAATTAAATACAAATAAATGACTTCCTAGCATATTAGAAGATAGTCAACCTTACTCAAAATAAGTGAAACTCGCTTATGATTCCATTTTTTAACTATCAGACTGGAGATAAACAAAAATTCAACTGTGTATTAGATTGAAAAGGTGAAACAAATACTCTTCCATAATGTTGGTGGGAATATAAGTAAAACAACTGTTTGGTTCATAACATCAAGAGTTCCCAGGTGAAATCAGAAATTTGTCCCTATACAGGGTGGGCAAAGAGAAACTGAAGAGGCAGGCAGAACCTCCAGATTGGTAGGTGGAGGTTTAATAAGCAAGGGAACTTACATATAAGTCTTGTCTTGGGCAGCTGCAAGATGAGTAGACCCTCACGCTCACCCACCAGAACCTTAAAAGTTTACACAGAGGTCTTAACCACATTCAGTCACACATACTGTCTAGATGTCTCAACACCACATTATTCTCAAGGCTGTGTCCTTGAAACAGCTCCATCTATGGGAACCCTGGGCAGAATGTACATTCCATGAGCAGGGGAGGGTATAGGAGCCTGCTATTACCAAGGTCCAGCTTACAGGAAAACCAGCAGTCACATCCTCTCAATAACTTCCTCCAACAACACTTTACAGTGATACTTGGGAATATTTGTCAAAAATATAAATACACAAATTTTTAAAATTTATTTATTTTTAATTGGAGGATAATTGCTTTACAATGTTGTGTTGGTTTCTGCGATACATCAACATGAATCAGCCATAGGTATACATATGTTCCCTCCCTCATGAAACTCCTTCTCACCTCCATATCATCCCACCCCTCTAGGTTGTCCCAGAGCACCAGGTTGAGCTCCCTGTGTTAAAAAGCAAATTCCCACTGGCTATCTATTTTACACATGGTAATGTATATGTATCAATATTATGCTCTCAATTCATCCCACCTTCTCCTTCCCCTCCTGTGTCCACAAGTCTGTTCTCTATGTCTGCATCACATGTTAAGTCACTTCAATAGTGTCTGACACTTTGCAACCCTATAGACTCTACCCTGCCAGGCTCCTATGTCCATGGGATTTCCCAGACAAGACTACTGGATGGATGCCATGTTGTCCTCCAAGGAATCTTCCCAACCCAGGGATCAAAACTGGGTCTCCAATGTCTCCTGCATTGGCAGGCGAGTTCTTTACCACTACTGCCACCTGGGAAGCCCTGAAGCTCTATTGCTGCCCTACAAATAGGCTCATCAGTTAAATGCACAAATTTTGACACATAAGTTCCACTTACATCAAAATTAAGTCTATGAAAATTTTACAGACACTTATTCTGACCTTAATGTATCATATAAAAATACTTACACATGTGTACAAATAAGTATAAACGAAAATTAAATTGTAAAGTTTTGGGTAATAGAAAACAATCACATAAAAATCAAATGCCCTTCAGTGGAGGACTGGTTAAATAAGTGCTAGTACACACATACAGTGAAATATTCTACAATCAATAAAAGGAGTGAGATATATCTAAGGGTATAAAAATATTATTATAAGAAATAAATCAAGGTGCAGAACAGAACATGTGGCATGCTACCACATTTGTGTGTTTAAGGGATATATGTATACAGGTACATGTATACAATTGTAGAATCAAGGATGGAGGAAATCTTTTGAATTTTTCAGTCATGTTCATATATTATCTATTCAAAATATTAAGAAAAAATGTTCAAGCAAGGCCTTGAGACATTAGGCAATAATCTGTGCTTTAGCACTGCTGGCACCACTAAGTCTTGTTGTTGACATAGATAATGAACAATTGACTGTATATCATCTCTCATTGTTCATCAAGCACTAAATTCAGTGAAGTCTGAAATTCAGTGGCAAAAAGCATGATGCAGTGTGAATGCACCACAAGTATTTGGAGTTAGAAGATCTGAGTTCAGTTTTCAGCTCCATGTCTTGAAAGCTAAGTGATCCTCCAAAAAGCACTCACATTTTGAATCTCAGTTTTCTCAACTATCAGGAGGGACAAATACTATAGGGTTTTCTTGAGAGCTTCCAACTGGGTAATATTTAGGTTGGTACAAAACTAATTGCAGTTTTGGACCATGAATTTTAAATCATTGTAACTAGGCTCAAACACATATTTGTTAATCAAAATAGGAACCATTACAATCAATACATTTTTGCCAATAATAAAAGCTTGTTTATTCCTGTAACATAAAAATCCATGTTTCAGAATTCAGCAAACTCTTGGAAAGCATTTTATGCCTCCTGCTGGTTGTGGAAGCATTTTCCCTAAAAAAAGTTGTCGAGATGCTTGAAGAAGTGGTAACTGGTTGGTGAGAGAGGTCAGGTGAATATATGGCGGATGAGGCAAAAACTTCATAGCCCAATTCGTTCAACTTTTGAAGTGTTGGTTGGGGAAGTGTGGTCAGGGGTTGTCATGGAGAAGAATTGGGCCCTTTCTGTTGACCAATACTGGCTGTAGGCATTGCAGTATTCGGTGCATGTCATCAATTTGCTGAACATACTTCTCAAATATAATGGTTTCGCCAGGATTCAGAAAGCTGTAATGGACCAGACTGGCAGCAAGCCACCAAACAGTAACCATGACCTTTTTATTGTGCAAGTTTGGCTTTGGGAAGTGCTTTGAAGCTTCTTCTCAGTCCAACCACTGAGCTGGTCATCTCTGGTTGTCATATAAAATCCACTTTTCATTGCACATCACAATCTGATCAAGAAATGGTTCCCGTTGTGTAGAATAAGAGAAACCACTTCAAAATATGATTTTTTTTTTATTTGTGATCACTTTATGAGGCACCCACTTACCGAGCTTTTTCACCTTTTCAATTTGCTTAAATTGCCCAATGGTCAGTGCTGATTTCTTCAGCAACTTCTTGTGTAATTGTAAGAGGATCAGCTTCAATGATCCTCTCAATTTGTCATTGTCAACTTACGATGGCCAGCCACTACACTCCTCATCTTCAAGGCTCTCATCTCTTTTGCAAAACTTCTTAAACCACCACTGCACTGTATATTCATTATCTGTTCCTAGGCCAAATGCGTTGTTGATGTTGTGAGTTGTCTCCACTGCTTTACGACCCATTTTGTACTCAAATAAAATCACTCGAACTTGCTTTTTCTCTAACATCATTTCTATAGTCTAAAATAAATATAAAATAAACAGCGAGTAGTAAGTCATTAACAAAAAAAGTGAGAAATGAGCATTAAAATGATGTATAGCATAACCTATATGTATAGGTATGCTATATGTATAGCATTATGCTATACATAATGATGTATAGCATAATTGGAATACATGTAAGAATGTATTCCAATATCAAATGGCAAAGTTCAACAACGCAAAACCGCAATTAGTTTTGCACCAACCTAATAATACAAATAAAGGTGACAGGTAAACAAAGTGACATAAACATGCTAGTTAATATCTGACTGATACTGTTACCAAAAACAGAAGTTCATATGCCCAATGCACAGTGAGGCCAAAAATACCAAAAGGTCGGAGTTTGCAACAGAGAAAGGTTTACTGAGGGCCATGCAAGGAGACAGGTGACCTTAAAAACCCCAAATTCCCAAAAAACTTTCAGGAAAGCCCTTTTCTAAGAAGGGTGAGGGAGGAACATGGTTAACTGTTGCAAACTTCTTGGTGTCACAGCCTTTATTCTTGAGGTCAGGTCATGGTCGGGTAACCATGTTCCTATAAATCTCTCCCAAACGAATGTTATTCTCTGACAAGAAAGAGAAAGGTCCCAAGGCACAACTTTCCCCCTCTGAGTTCCCGGTCCTGGAGAAGAGGAGGCAGATCTCAGTTGGCAGCTCCCTCAAGGCCAGGTCCTCAGCCACCGCCCAGCTGTCATAGCTGAGGGAGCCAGGTGCCCAGGTCCCAACTGGCCCTCAGGCTTCTTAGGCCACCCAGGGTGGCAGAGGAGGTGAGTGGGAGGGGGTAGGTTGGTCCCACAGACTGCGACCCAGGCAGACTGCCGCTGCTATTAAGTCACAGGGACAGGGATGGGGGAGAGGTTCGCCACTGCCTCAAGGCTTCAATCCACCCAGTGGGTAGCCCTGGTGAGGACTCTGGAGCCACACAGGAGACAGCCCCCAGTTTGTTCCTTGAGCACCCCCAACTCATCCACTGGCCCAAGGCCCGGTGGGCTGGAGTGCTGGGGCAGGGTAGAGGAAGGCCAGGATCTGCCTCTTACCTCATTCTTCACCCCACAACCACCATTTCCCTGACAGCTGGCTGAATGCCCCACTAACGGTCACTCTGACAGTTGGTTGCTTGTGGGTGGGGCCCACTGTGGCACTGACCAATGGCTGAGCAAGACCATGGCCGGTCCTGTGGAAATCACTGCCTGGTAATAGGGTGTGGGATAACAGGTGCACAGCAACAACAGCTGTGTGCTGAGGGTTGTACTCAGTCTTGCTCTGTTAACAATATCTAACAGTTTATTGCCAAAGGGCTTCCCTGGTGGCTAAGCAGTAAAGAATCTGCCTGCAATGCAGAAGACGCAGGAGATTCGGATTTGACCCCTGAGTCAGGAAGAGCCTCTGGAGGAGGGCATGGCAACCCACTCCTATATTCTTGCCTGGAAAACCCCATGGATTTCAGAGACTGGCAGACTACAGTCCACTGGGTCATAAAGAGTTGGACATAACTGAAGCGACTGAGCACACATACACCACACAAACTTTAAGTAACATAAACAAGATGGTTAATATGTAAGTTTCTTTTAATTAAGAAACTCAATGGCCTGACTATAAGACAATAACCTGGAAAGTCTTGACTGTGGACTGTAGCCCACCAGGCTCCTCTCTCCATGGAGATTCTCTAGGCAAGAATACCGGAGTGGGTTGTCATGCCCTTCTCCAGGGGATCTTCCCCACTCAGAGATCAAAGTCGGGTCTCCTGCACTGGTAGGCAAGTTCTTTACCACTAGCACCACCTGGAAAGCCCAGTTACACAACAATGAGGATTAAATAGAAAACCCCTCTATGGCTACAGACCAAGATGTTCAATGTACCCAAGCAGAGGGTGCCACTTATATATTTGTCCAAAGAGTGGCCATTTTGTATGTATGTGTCTATGTGTTTGTGTGTGTACTGAGAGCAGGGGACATACATTTTTTTTTTCATTTCAGCTTGATCCCAACTCAAGAAGTTTTTCTTCCTCTTGAAGAACTTCAATAAATTCAACCTCTTCCTCTTCCCTGGCAGGTGTAGAGCACAAGAGGCAGCTTGCCACCCAGTCCAGAGCTCAGTGACAAGCAGGAAACTCTGACAAGCAATCTCCAGTGGGGGCAGAAGCATTTCATGAAGTAAATTTGAATGTCATAATTTCATACAACTGTTAATGACATATGATTTAAAATTTATATTTGACTAACCTCAAATTAAAACTGAAAAAAAAAAACTACAAATAGTACTAAGGACCCTCATCTAAGGAAAGGGTAATACACATGCAACAAGAATAAAGAGAATGATCAGCAGAACACAGAAAAGTCCTAAAAAGGCAGAGGCAGCATTTACATTCAAGTCTGCAAATTCATTGACACTCTTGTCATCCCAAGATGAGTTTCCAAGTTCCCTGCCCTTGAAGATGGGTTGACCTTAGTGATGGGTCCACCAAGTGTATATGATGAGAGGGACACTATGTGACTTTCACAGTTGTGGGACATATGACATCATAGAGGGCAGCATGCTTAAAAGAACCCCTCACTTGGTTTGCATGTGCATAATAAGTAGTTTCAGTCATGTTTCACTCCTTGTGACCCTTTGGACTGTAGCCCAACAGGCTCCTCAGTCCCTGACATTCTCCAAGAAAGAACACTAGAGTGTGTTGCCATGTCCTCCTCCAGGGAATCTTCCTGACCCAGGAATTGAACCCGTGGCTCCTACGTCTCCTGGACTGGCAGGTGGCTTCTTTACCACTAGCACTACCTGGGAAGCCCCTCACTTGGTTTAATGCTCAGGTATTACAATCTTGAGATTCTGAGCAATTTTTGAACAAAGGACCCACATTTCCCTTTTGCACCAAGCCCCACAAATTATAGAGTCAGTCCTACTTCTGAATCTGGGTCATAAAGGCAATACAGCTTGCACTTGGTGTTCTAGAACATGCATGCCTGAGCCCTAAGCTATCACATAAGCAGTCTGACTTACCCTGAGGCCACTATGCTATGAGGAAACCAAACTATCCCAACCAACGGGAACGCGAGTGCTGAGACTACATGAAGAGAACAGTGCCAGGCAGCACCCAGCTACTCAAGGCCCCTGAGTTCCATTTCCAGCCACTGTCTGATGTAAATACATGAGAGACCCAGAGTCAGAACTGTCCAGCTGAGCCCTCCCCAAATTCCTTATTGGAATTTTATTAAAAATTTTATTAAAATTAATTATTAAATTTAAATTTATTTAATTAAATTTATTAATTTATTGAAATTAATTTAATTTTATTAAAATTAAAATTATTTAAAAAAAACACAAAAAACAGTTAACTGGAACACTGGAATATGCCAGACTAGCTTTAATTCCTTAAATCATACCTTCTTAATCTTTTTTATGCAGCAAAGGGGAGAGGAGCAGGTAAGAAAGAGTAGAGACACTTTCTTTAGACCTCTTCTCTGAGTCAGTGAGTGAGTGAAAATCTCTCAATCGTGTCTGACTCTTTGTGACCCCATGGACTGTAGACCTGCCAAGCTCCTCTGGCCATGGGATTTTCCAGGCAAGAATACTGGAGAGGTTTGCCATTCCTTTCTCCAGGGGATCTTCCCAACCCAAGGATCGAAACCGGGTCTCCTGCATTGCAGGCATATTCTTTACCATCTGAGCCACCAGGGAAGCCTTTTCTCTAGCTACTAGCCATTAAACAAGAAAGGGAGACAGTCTAGGGGGGCAACTGGGCCGGGGATGCAGGAAACAAGGCACATCCATCCAGTCACTGTCTGGGTTGGTGCCTTGACCTGGAACCTCAGAAGCCAGGGATGCATCAACTCCATGAGCCTAACTGAATGAGGTAAAGAGAGTAAAAAGAGACCATATCTCATTAACCTAACTAATCTCCATGAGGTTTGTGTGTCTCATGGCATCAACTATCACACTGCTGAATCCTTCTGCAACTCCAACCTCTGATGGGGTTTGCAAGGCTCAGGGAGAATGGTGACCATTCATCAAGGACTCAGCATGAGTCAGACTCTCCACCTACACCAGCTCTAATTCCACAAACTCCATGGAGAGGGTTTTATTGTCCCCATTCGAGGATTTAGGAAACAGAGCTTAGTGTTGAGAACCGATGTCTTTTGAGTGCTGACTGCATGCATGCCCTGCTGCCTGTTCCACGTGCATTATCCCACTGACTGCTCACAGCTGTCCTCTAAGGTAGGGACTAGCATCATGCCTGTTTCCAACAGAAGATACCTAGTTTCAGAAAGGTTAGGAAACTTGCCCAGGGTCAAGGGTGGCCTTGAGAAAGCAGTATGAAACCTTGCTCAGGGCCTCTCTGCTCTGGTCCCACAGACCAGACTCGGCCCATGAGACATCTCCCTGCCTCCTTGCAAGACTCCCTCTTCAGAAAGAGGGATCAGCATAAACAGTATAATCTTTGGAGAGGGAATGGAGATATGTCCCCACTCCCAAGGTCCTGTAATGAGACTATTGAAATACACAATCTTTACAGATTGGGAGATTCACAAGGCCTATTTTATAACAGATATCACCATAAAACTTCAGTGAGTGCATCTTGCTTCCCACAAAGTCTCCCATCAAAGGAGTCTGCCATTCAGATTATATATGGCAAATAGTATACTACACAATTTAGCCTGGGGAAAGTGCTCTGGAAACACGTGCTCCTCTTGCCTGTATTTGGCCTGAAATGTTTTCTGTGATTATACACAGCTGTTGTTTGGTTCCACTTCTCTCAGACCAGCAAGGCAGTACTGCTTACAACAAGCAACCAGCTATACCATCCAGGCCAGACCTTGTCACCATTATGTGGGTGATGGGGAGCCACACAGAACCTAAGTTTTTACTGTCTTTTTGGTTTATATTTACAAGTGTTTTATAACTTTCAGAGCCAATTTGTTGACAGTTTCTAAGGTTAGCAACATCACCCCCATCAGACACCTCTTGGCCATCTCCTAGATGGGATCTTACACCATCTATTCCCAATCATTGCTTCTTGCTTATTGTGTAAATTGCATTTATCACTCTAAAAGGACTTGAGACATCTTGACTGTTTTCTCCTATGTGGAACTTGAAGTGCATCGATTTCTGTTGCTACAGCCCTAGCTATATGTTTATTATCTGTCAGTTCTAGTTTACACAGAAGTTACCTCAACAGAACTTAACAGTCTAAAACCAGCTCACAAAAAAAGAGAATCAAAAGCCAGATTTCATTCACATATTGACATTTGTCATCCACCCTCCTGCTTCTACTCAACATGATGCTACCGGAGAGGCCTCTGGCATCCAAGGGCTCTCTCTCCCTCAGCAGTGGCCAGCAGAAAAGCCTTCTAAAAGCCTCCATAGCTAGAAGAGAACAAAGTTGTCACTTCTTGTGATCAAATTCAGCACTTCCTGTTCTGCCACCATCATGAATATATGTTACACAGAAAAGCCACCTGAGGCTGAGTCCCAGGACTCCCATAAAGCCAGGAATACAGTTATCTCCAGGCAGGTCCTGGGGAACTACTGCAGGTAAGTAAAGGCAGGTCTAGAGGGCAGACAGTGGGCTTTGGAGCCACAGATGTGGTGTTGGAAGTCATTTAACTGCTCTTGAGGGGTAGTTTTCTTCTCTATACATGGTGATGCTAATTCAGGGTTCATATAAAAACTGATGATGATAATTCAGGGTTCATATAAAAACTAGAAATAAAGTCTCTGAGACTTCCCTGGTGGTCCAGTGGTTAAGACTCTGCCTTCCAATGCAGGGGATGTGGGTTAGATCCCTTGTCAGGGAGCTAAGATCCACATACCTCCTGGCTAAAATAAAAACAAACAAAACAGAAAATGAAAGCAATATTGTAATAAATTCAATAAAGACTAAAAAAGTGGTCCAGTCAAAAAAAAAAAACTTAAAAAAAAAGAATGTCTCAAAAAACTTACTTTCATGACTAACAGAATGTCCCCAGTAAAGAGTAGCAGCTATTATTGTTATGAAAAGAATTTAACATAATAGCTTTCTTTAAAATGTTACTTTTAACCAAGTTACACATGTGAATATTTTAAATGGTCAAATGGGGCAAATAGTCCTCTTATAAAACACTATCTCTTACCTTATGCCTACTTTCCCCTCCACATGTAACACTAAAGTGGTTTGACACATTGATATTCCCACCAGTCCATGGGCTCTTTGATTCTGGAAACTCTTGTCCTTCAGTACTGCAATGTTTTAAATATTATTTTTTGGTCTATCTTCTGGCTTATTTCTTCAACTTTATCTTCATGCCCTTTCACTGACTTTTCATTTCTTCTCTCATAGTTTAAACTTTTAGGATCGCTTATTGTTTTCTGAATGTTATTTTTATAGCCACTATTTTTTTTGGTCCATGGCTGCAGTGTGTTCTTCCATCCCTGATTGTATTAGTAATTTCTTCTGGTTCTATTTTCTTTTTCTATTGCTTTCCTAGTGCTTACTCCCTCCAAGATGCTTTTTTTAGGTTGTTTTCATCTCTGTCTGTCTTAATGGACATTCTCCTAAAAGGCATGAAGATTTCTAGTTGTCTGCCTCTATTTAGAAATCTTTCACTAATAACTTTATTGAAGCTCTGTATACTTGGATGAGGTTTGGCAACTTTGTTTTTCTGTGTAGTCACCTGCCAAGGTCCATTCACTCAATGTCAGAAGTTGAAGGTCTCTTTCTTGGGTTGATCAGATTTTTCAGACGCTTTCAAGTTTCCTGAATATAGGTAAAGCCTGACTCTCTAACCTGGGAACTGACAGGAGAAGTGAAAAGGGAATTGGAACCACACTACCAGTATGTAAACATTCACTTAATCTCTCTATTTTTAGTATGCGTGTGGACATGCTCAGTCGCTCAGTCGTGTCCAACTCTGCAATCCCCATGCACTGAAGCCTGCCTGGCTCTTCTGTCCATGGAATTTTCCAGACAAGAGTACTAGAGTGGGTTGCCATTTCCTACTTCAAGGGATCTTCCTGACCCAGGGATCAAATCTGCATCTTTTGCATCTCCTGCATTGGCAGGTGGATTTTTTACTACTATACCACCTGGGTATGGTCCTGGATAAATACACCTCCAGTATTCTGCCATGTAGGCAAGAAACAGTCATCTGGCTGTGCAGAGTTAGAGAGAAGGTCCTAAGATCTGTTTTTTTGTTTATTAGGAAGATACTTAATTTTTATCTCAAAAAATACTTCAGAAGTTGACAGATGGTCATGGGTGGGTAGGCTGTGCTTTGTGAGGAGAAAAAAAGAAAAAAAAAATAGAAAAAGAAAAATCCAGGTGCATTCTAACTGTTGCTCCACCTTCTCCTAGGAGGTCCTCTTCATTGGTATGGGCATGGTCAAGGTTAACTCAGCATGATATCTACATTCCAGCCCACAGGAAGAGAGGAGAGAGAAACTGAAGGGCAATTAATTTCTTTTCCAAAAGCCTGACCCATCACATCCCATTAGCTAAAACTGATTCATGTAGCCATCTCTCCCTGCAAAGTAAGTCCAAGAAATGCCATTGCTCTCTGGGTAGCACATGCTCAGCTAAAACTTGGTGATGAGGGGGCACTGTTCCAAAAGGGAGCAAGGAAGATTGGATCTGGGGAAAGAAGCTTTAACACTTACCAGATTTTTCAATCAGTGCCCCTGTCCTTGGCCCACCTCCACATCTCCTTCTGGCATATTTGACACCAATGGGGGGCTTTATCAGAGTTTCGCAGTGCTACTCAGGATGCTTTTTTAACTTTCCCAACTCTGGCCGAGGGTTCAGACTTCTCAAATCTACTTCGGCATTTGCAAAGAATCCATCTGTCCTCCAGCATCCGAAATTTCATGGCTGTTGTCTTCTCCTGATCTCCTTTTCCTTGAAGATGTATTCCTTGTTTAAAAAACCTTTTACTCATATTTTAGTGGGATTAGGGGAGAGAATGGTGTTTAAATATGTGTGCTCAATCAGCCAATTTTAAACAATTCTGATTTTACCAATTCTAATTTTTAATCAGGATGAAAGGTGACAGACATCTATTTTGGGCCTGTTCATTGGTCATATTTCATAGAGTCATTCATTAATTCGACAAACATCAATTAAGGGTCTGCCATATGGTAGTCATCATGCTAAACACTGGAAAGACAATGCCTTTATCAACCTCATAGCCCAAGGCAAAAACAGATAAGTAGATTTTTAGAAGGTAAACATGAAGTAAAAATTAAGAAATATGCAATAAGGAAAACAAATATTACACTGAGATAGAAAACAAAGAGAAGGTCTCTGAATTGGTCACATTTGAGTTGAGACTTGCAAAAAACCTAGAAGTTACCAAAGCAAGGAACATGTGCTAAATTTGCTTTGTTTGAGGAGCTAAAAAGATGTTATGTTTTTATGGCTTCTTTACAACTTCTTACCTAGTGACCTCTAAATAGTACCATAAAGTTTTTCTTGCTTTTTTCCTCCCAATTTACAGTTGGTGGTGGCATAATAAATAGGACATCTTTTAACTCAAAAGACAAGGGTTCAAATTCCAGCTCTCGCATTTTCCAGTTGTGTGACTCAGTCAAGTTATTCAACTTTTTCAAATTTAATGTCCTCAGTTGAAAAATGAAACATTATAAAAGGCTTATTTCTAGTAAGAATCAAATTAGATAATTCATGTGGAAGTGCCTGGCATTTAGTAGAAACTCAGAAACTGTTTGTTGAAACAAAATCTGAATATTGAACATGTTCTCAGCTAACATTAACCCTGGATTCTCACTAGCAAAAGATTCATGAATTAATTTTCTACTCAGATAATAAGGAAAATAAATGAATACCATCAGTGAATGTTACAAACAAAGTATCCTAGGTAAAGAAACCAGAAGTACTGGGTTAGATCCCTGACTTCCCCTACTTATAACTGCATCTGCTGGTAATATCCAGACCCAGGTTGTATGAGGCAGTGGTTATGTACCTTGATATCTGTTTCAAGAGTAGGGATATAACATGCCTTAACACTCTCCCTGTCAATAATCCATTACAGAACTACAGCTAATGGACTTATCTAATGTGTTTTCAGTAATTCTGCTTTTTCAGCACATATGAAGTCTTGGAAGGCATAAACTCCATAAGTTTGGATTTGGAGTACTCTTGTTTATTTTTCCATAACTTAATGTCTTGAATATTGTGAAATGCTCCTAGTGATATTATCCAGACTTAATTTAACAAGTCTTTCTTCTTTGCTTCTTAGACACACAATACTGTCTTCATATAGAGGGAGGAACACAAAGATGATGTGAATATTTGTGGTCTAGAATATAATAAATAACAGATAATTCCAAACTCTATTTTCAGTGATTCAGAGGGCACTTTAGGACCTTACAACATCCCAGAATCATAGTTATGAACATCAGTTACTATTTTATATGATCATGCTTGTAAGGAAAGGCTGAATAAGGTCTATAAGACACAAAATAATGGCAGAAGAGTAAGTTTCTTTCTTCATGTTCCTATAAAAAGCACTTGGTTCCACATGGAACTTGGAGGTTTGTAGTAACTCAAATGCAGAGAGAACTGCCCTCCAGATTCTGAAGTGTTTAGTGGCCAGGTCTCTGTCCTGTCCATTTTTGCAGCCTCAGTACCTAAAATCAAGTGAGACATGCAGTGTACACTCAGTGAGTGTGGAGTATCTAAGACTGTCTCTATTCAGTGCCCTGGAAACTATAAAATGGTAAATGTTCATACTAAAAACACTCTACTGGCACACTGAAGCTTGGCATTAGCATTGCATCTAGTGATGCTACCATTTCTATTGCAGCATGTATAAGTGCAAGCAAAGAGTTAACACCAGGCCTGGCTGAGGCAGGCCTGCCTGAGAATGACCTCTGTCTTGCAAGGCTCTGTTTCCTTGGAAACAGTAGAGTTAAGATAAATAGAGAACAGTTGTCTCTCCCTCTCTAGTGTTTGAAACAAAAACCTGGGTTGGGGATCTGCGAGCTGGCATGCAGATCTCAGGCTTGATGAAAACCATATACAAGACTGATGGAGGAAGGAGACTGTGGCCTCTTTGTAACAAGGTGACCCCACACACCTTGGCTCTCACACTTTGGCCTTGCATGGGTGAGGGGCCAAAAAACAAAAAGCTGCTACTAGGGTGACTGCCAGGCCTCCCTATGAGTTGACGATGCTGTATTTCTTTGTTGGGTCTCTTGTCGTCTTCCCTTCCAGAAAGCTCAGTATTCTTACTGAGTGTTAGATTCAAGTGTTAGATTAAAGCCTGTCTGTATCTCCAGAATCTGATTTGCCAACTCAGACTCAAGGGCCACACAGTTGTCATAGTCAGTAACCTTCATACCTGTTCTCCTGTTCCCAAATGTCACTCTTAACACAGAGAAGAGGCGATGTAAAAGGAAAAACAAAAGAGAAGCAAAATCTTCAATACTATGGAAAATAAAATGTTTGTATATATCTGGGGTTGCCATGAACCCCAGGCAGAAGCCAGACTGGCTCCCAAGAGGTCAGCATGCTTGATGGTTACGTCCCAGCAAGACCAGAATGGAGGGGATTAAAACTAATCCAAGTAGCAATGTCTGGAGGAGGCACTGCACAATTTAAACTGCATCACCAAAGAAAGGCCATTTGGAAAAGGAAGTGAAAAAGAGAAAAAGCAGGATGAGGGTAATTTGATGACTAGGTAAAGGTCAAAGGGGCATATTCATTGAAGGTCTCTCTGGATCAGTGAAACAAGATGGAATAAAAGCACAGGCATGTTCACTGAAGTTAAAGACCCTTTTAGGTTGTCCTCTCTGTTAAATTCTTATGGCTTGAAAATGATTTTAAATTCCTTCCTGAAACTCCTTCCCCTCTGAGTGAATGTGTAGCCACTGTAAGATGCTTAAGCCTGGGAGTTTCATACGTGCCTTCAGCCAGGAAAAGTTTTAACAGGGTCTACTATTCCCTTTAGACATATGCAATTTTGGCAAGCACCAAACAAACCGGGTCCACAAGCTAATAAGATCTAAAAAGGCCACAAGAGGTGACATCATACAGAGCGCCACTCAAAGCACCAAACTCATCCTCAGAATTCACATTCACTAAGCTGACCATCTTCACTATCCTTCATTCATTACCATATTTTTTAACTTGTACTGAGAGCCCACCACGAACAAATCTAAGTGGCCTTAAATTTCTTTTACTTCGTTTATTCCAAGTGTTTAGTTCCAAAGAGAAGCAAACTATAGGTAATTACTCTTCACATATTTAAAAATATCTAAACCACCTTCAGTAGGCCAATTCCAAAAAATACTGATAGTTTTAGTTACATCAACATAATACTAAGGTAGACTCTATGAGAAAAAGCATTTTCCTCTAACAAAATCCTAAATGCAATATATTTAAAGCAGTCTACATATACGGATACTATTTTAAGTAAAACTGCTTATATTCCTGTAGTCCTTTAATATCTAAACGTTTTGCATAAATCATCTCATTTGATATTCTCAATAACCTGTGATATAGTAAAGCTGATATTATTATCACTATTCATCTCTCTTGCTAAGAAAAGTGGTTTTAAAATGTCCATTAGAACACAATGTTGTTAAATGACCTTAAACTACAGCCTAGATATTCTGACCTCTAGCAAAATGCTCTATTAGAGAACTTAATACAAATTAATGAAAAATTTGTATCAGTTCATTTCTTCAAGTTTTCAGTCAGTTAAAACAAAAGTTGTTAAACATATCTCTCTCCCTCAGTAATAAAGTTACTAAGTAATTCATCTGTAAGTAATTATGTAAAGAGGCAAGCTTTTGAAAAACATGCAGCCATTTCTGTGAAGCTACTGGGTAAGGAACTTACTCTATTTCTTTTCTATTTTTCAGGAGGGATTTGTTATACAAATACCAAGTTTAAAAATTCATATAGCTCAAGCATAAATTCAAAAGATTTAATCCCAGCAATACAAATACTTAAAATTTCCTGGGAAGAACATTTTTTTAAAAATCAAAATTTGGACCCATTTCCTTTAGTACTCAGTTCACCAAGCTCCAAATTTTGTTTCAGAACAATTCTAGTGGGCATTCCATCCCCTTGGGTAATCTTCAGATTTGACTTAATTCTTTTGGAATATTCATACTTTTATAGTTGGGAAAGGAAATTAATGACTTCTATAAAGGATAGGGGGGAAAAGTATTTATAATGGGATTTAGGGGCAGGAGCTTTGCAATTAAAAATACCATTTAAACATTTTACTTAAATCCAACCAAACTAGAGTGTCAGCGCAATTCTATTCGTTAATTTTGACATGATTTACTGAGTATAATCCCCTTAAGTCAGAAGCTGACCTCCACAGCATTCAAACTTCCTGTGGGATCAAAAGGAATAATAAGAAACATGTTACTACTGTAAAGCAAGCAAGGCCGGTGTTGTGTGCAGATCTCTTCCTATGCTGTCAAATAGACAAGCATGCAGCAAATACTCAGCAATAACAAAATAAATGTCCAGAGACCTTTTCCCAACCAACCAAGCCGACAACTCAGCAACTTCAAACAGATTTTTTTTCTTTCAGAGCCAATTCACTTGCAGTGTAGGCTGATAAAGCAGTATTAATCTCCTGCTTTAAATCAAGTTTCTGTCACTGGGCTCCATTAATCTCCACCCTGTTATCAAGTGTCTCCATGGCAGGAAATTATATTTCTAAATTCAATTTTGCTCTGTTTCGATGTAGTAAGAAATATTTTCCAGACTACTAATAGGATGCATAAAGATTGTGACTCTGACAATACTGTTAGACAAATAAAAGCTATAAATTAAAACCACCTTCGTTCACTAACCAGCATAATAGCAAAACAGAAAGCATTGATTACCTGGAAAGAGTAATCAAATAAAAGATTTTAAATGAAAAGTGAGGTAGCAGATGGTTAACTTTTTAATTTACCTTTTTATAGCAATTTCCCATAAAGGTAAAAAAAAGAAAAAAAAATCAATCCAATGAGTCTCTCAGTGCTAATAAAACACATATTGATTCTTAGTGCATATGCTTACTCTACAAGATGCTAGAACTTGGGTCTTCCACCCATAATGGAAGCAGATACTGTTTATGAGCACTTCAGTGGAGACAAATTTACAGTAAAGAAATATCTCTGAACTAAATCATTATCAAAGAACAAAAATTTATAACCTCAAGCAACACAGAGATTTCACGTTATTGGTTGGGATCCACTCACAGGAGGCCAGGACAATTCAGTCAAATGGCAGTTCAGTCACTGGAAAAGGTCTTCAAAATTATAGTCTCGTTTTTTGTTGGTGAACAATACAGTGATTCCACTAAAGTTTAGATTTCTTTTTCCACCAATATAAATTAGTTTGTATTGCTTCCTTTAACACAGGTCTAGTTCTCCTTGACAGTAACAAGGTGAGGAAAGTCTCTTCAAGATGCTATTGAAAGAATAGTCTCAAGGCGGCCCATTTAAAACTTCCCATATTTAAAGGAACACTGCACAAAAGAGGGGCTTTCTTCATGGCTTAGATGGTAAAGAATCTGCCTGCAAAGCAGGAAACCCGGGTTCAGTCCCTGGGTTGGGACGATCCCTTGGAGAAGGGAATAGCTACCTACTCTGGTACTCTTGCCTGGAGAATCCCGTGGACAGAGGAGTCTGGCAGGCTACAGTCCACAGGGTTGCAGAGAGTCAACATGACTGAGCAACTAACACTCTCACTTTTCATTTGCAAGAAAGAAAGTTTTCCTTGGCCATCAGTGTAAGGAGCCTGTGGAACAAGTAATGAATGCTACCTATACCAAAACGCTTGAAGGATAAGTAGAATTTAACAAAGGTACAAAGGAATGGTTGGAATGTTTTACAGACAGAATAGAGATGAATGGATACCAGCACCTTTTTCCCACTCTGAAGCATGGGAAATAGATAAGATATTCAGATAAAATCACATCTACATTCTTTAAATTCAAATTCAGAATATCTCAAACAATTATCATGGAGACTTAAACCACCGAAACACATACTATCTTCATCAGCTTAAGTATTTTGAAGCTCCTTTAGATTAAACACATAAAGGTGACTTCTAATGGGTAAAGAAATAATAATAATTTGACGTCACAGGTCTTAAATTTTACAAAAGTAAAACTAAGAATCTGATGAAAATTATAAACATACCTTCAAATTAAGTATTAACTAGAACTGGAAAGCTAACTGAAATGGAATATATTGCTTTCAGAAGAGAAAGAAATACAATGTGTTCTTTTCTTACATAAATAAAACCAGGTGGTAAAGGGGAAGCCAGCATTTGAAAAACATACATCCTCCTCCTTTATCCTTTGAATGGATCTCACCTGTATATGTGAAAAAGAAACTCCAGCATCACACAGCAGAGATCATAAGTTACATTCCCTAAGAACAACCAACTGGTAATGGTAAGTTTGAAACCCTGTGAAGCTTATCTGTTATTATTATTATTATTATTATTGTCATTTAACATAATTTTGACTAGCAAGCAGACAATAACATGCTCCTGGGAGGCATGGCAACAAAAGAGAACAATCATTACTTTTTTATATGCTGAAATTTGACAATATATTTTGCATAAACAACAACACCAGATGTCTAGCCTCTGGACTCAATTTTTATCAGAAAGGCCAGCCATCTCATCAAGTGTGATATACATTTCAAACATTAATATCATGCTCCATTTAACACCAAAAGGTTTGCTGGGGTTCCACATGGAATTAATTTATGATCCTGAAAGCCAGTTTAGGACATTCTCAATTTTAAGCTAAGTCCAGCTGCCACAAAAAGGTTGCTTCACACATGAAGTGTACTTGCTAGTGGCTAATGTTCAGAAGCATCTCATAGTCACCTACCAGCACATAAAATGTATACTTCAATTGCTTTTTCATTAAGGGGGGAAATCGATAGTGCCTAAATGGAGTACAACACACAAAAGGGAGAAAAAACACTTCAGTCTTTCAGTAAGAGGGTCTCATCACATTTTTAAAAATTTTCTAGCATCAGGCATTCTCCTGGGCTGATTGTTCAAGATTTTCATTTTCACCATTAAATGGTTCCACGATTCTATATGCAAGGCAGCAAAAGAGACACAGATATAAAGAACAGACTTTTGGACTCTGTGGGAAAAAGTGAGAGTGGGATAATTTGAAAGAATAGCACTGAAACATATATATTACCATATGTAAAATAGATAACCAGTGCAAGTTCGATGTATGAAGCAGGGCACTCAAGGCCGGTGCTCTGGGACAACCCAGAGGGATGGGGTGGGGAAGCAGGTGGGTGGACGTTCAGGATGGTGGGACACATGTGCACCCATGGCTGATTCATGTCAATGTATGGCAAAAACCACCACAAGATTGTAATTATACTCCAATTAAAATAAATTAATTAATTTTTTAAAAAATAAAAGGACTGCCTTATTTGGCAAAACATATTTAGACACCCAGTCATGTTGGTTCAAAGGCTTCTAGTTCTAAATGCTCATAGGTAGAAAAGAGAAAAAGTTAGGAGCCTACTTCACCTTGGGTTTCCCTGAAATTTGTAAAAGGCTGACCACACACCAGAGTGACAAGTTGTGGCCAGAGGCTTCATTCTTCTGCTGTGAGACAAAGTCCCCAAGAAGGAAATCTCAAGTAAGAAAGGAATCAGGAAACCAAGGACTATGGCAGTCATCTGCAGAGAGCTCAAAACCCTTTCGAGCACAAAATGCTCAAGCCAGCTCTTTCTGAACAAAAAAATCAAATCCCATTATCGGCAAGAAGAAAAAGATCACAGGGGATATTCTATCTCTAGCTCCCCCCCCAAAAAGCACCCATTCTCAGTTTTTAAAATGCATCTTTAGTCACTTGCAAATATTGCTTTAAATATATTGAGAGTTTTAAACATACTGCTTTAAAATAAATAAATAAATATACTGCTTTGAATAATGGTCCTGGATTTTCCATGGTCATGTGTCCTAGGCCATGTACCTTGAATGTCAAAGTGCCCAGGATGCTTCCTTATGAGAGCTTCACTTCCATAAGATACCAATCCTTAAAACTTGAACTGAGTAGGAGAAGAGATGCTTGATTTTAAAGCATTTTGTCAAGTTCTAGCTTAGTAAAGGGGACAACTCCCAGGGCTAACATAAAGTGTCTTTGAATATCCAACTTCATAAGCAACTGGCTAATCAAGTGTGAAAGCTTAAACAGGGAAGAAAGTTCACTGACGTAGCTTCTTAATACCTATCTGGCTCCAAATAGCCAAAATTTATACTAAAAGGCTACAGCTGATAACTTTTTTCTTGTGTGTGTCAGTGTTAAGGTCTAGCAAGACCATCTTCTAGAACTCCCTCAATTATACTCTTTAGCTACATCCATCACCAATTCATAGCAAGCTGAGGACAAAGCAGGATACAAATAAACTAAAACAGCAGAGTGTCTGACTTTAACAGAATTTTAAGAGTTTTTAATTCATTGCTGCTATTTAAAAATTTGAAGATTTCCTATAAATTTCCAGATTTCTGTTATTTTTTTTAATTGGAAGATCCAGTATCACTAGGCCCTCAGTCCAGTCTAGAGATAATTGACTGGCACTGACTGGCATTGAGTGGCTGCTGTGTAATTCCTGGGCCAGATAATCTCCAAAACCTTTCCAGGAACAAAATTCTGAATGTCTAAAATATGACTGTAGAAAGTTTGTTAAATTTTTCCATTCAGATTGCATTAGCAAAGTAGAATTCAAAAGTGTGAAACTCAGTACACATCTTTGAACTTAAAACGAATTCCAGAATTATTTAAAATGGCTGGGTGTTTCCTCTTAAACTAATCAGCATTACCATGTCAACAACATATCAACAGTAGGGTGAAACTAACCTGTCTCTCCACGGTGAAATTTCGGCTCACATTCTCTATCAGGGTGAAAATCTGACCATTGATGAATTGTGCTTCACAATGATACGAAAAGCCAACATCGAAGGATGGAAGAACAGCATCGCTATGAATACTTGGCTGCCACAAGTCAGTTATGCCTCTGGTAACTCTTCTGACATCTCCTACTTGAAATGCAAAAGGTCAGCAAGATCATGAGGCTCCACTTTCATGGTCTGTATCCATACGGAATATCAAGATCAAGGGAGGTTTTGGTCCTCCCAGAGGAGCCTAGCAGGCTCCAGTCCATTGGGTTGCAAAGAGTTGGACTCGACTGAAGCGACTTAATACGCACCCATGCCAAGCTCACCTTAGGATATCTGCGTACTGTTTAACAGGTCTACTGCCCCAGTCCTGAGCAGCCTGCTGGCCCCAGCACATATGTGCTTGTTCAAAGAGATGTTGTGTGGTGGGAGTTCAGTCCTAGTTACTTGATCATGTCTAAGAGAGCTGAGGCATCATCTTCGTCCAGGCTAATCTGCTCCAGACCCACGACCTTGAACTGTAGCCTCTTGAAGATCTTCTTTGTCCAGGCTAATCTGCTCCAGACCCACGACCTTGAACTGCAGTCTCTTGAAGATCTCTTTCAAGGCCCAGTAGGTCTTACAGTTGAGCTTCTGAACCTCCTCCTGAAGCTCCTTGGACCAGAGGAAATGCATGGCCAGTGGTGAGGAGGGGAAAGAGGAGGTGATGGAGATGGACCAGGCCAGGGCTGATGCGGCCAAAGAGGAGGAGGCCGCCCAGAATATGATGCCCATTCCTATGGGACCTGATACAGAGGATCGCACTGCACCGTGCATGACCAGTCTGGCCATATCCCATACATCAGCCCCAGGCTGGCTGAATCTAGAGAGACACTGCCACTGCACCACCTGAGTCAGCTCATGTGGCATATGTGTGCCCTTATTGCCATGATGGCGTGGAGCCATCACCCACCAGGGCTGGATGACCTTTGCGCTGCTGCCCTGGGCCTGCCACACCCAGACAGGGCTGCAGTTCCTATCAACTGGCCATATTCTGCTTCCCCTTCATCCTGCTTTATGGGCTTGTGCTACATGTGGGCCATGTACCTGCCCCTCCACCCCGCCACCCCGGGGTCCCTCAGCCTGTGTAGCTAGGGCGGGGCTGGAGCACACCCACTGCGCTGCCTGGACCTAGGCGTCCATGCTGCACACTCTGACCTTCTAGCTCCTGCTGTGCTGGTTTATTCCAAGAGCAGCTGCTGAAGAAGGTGAAGGCTGTCAATGCAGCGACTGAGATCATCGCAGCAGACAGAGAGCCTACGAAGTCACAGATGATTCTCCAGAGCCTGGGGGGAGCGGCTCGCAGACATTTGGTCACGGAAAGGCTCTGTCACGGCAAGGCTCTGCCTCTCGCTCTTCCAGGTCTACTACACACCTGTGGTGAAAGCTGCTCAAAGCGTTCTGGGAGCTGGAGGGGCCTACACGACGCTGGTATTCATCGCGGTCTACACCTTCCAGTTCCGGGACTTGCCCATGATGACGCACACCTGTGCCATGCAGGGCCGGGCTGGCCGTGGCCCCCTCCAGGGACTGAGAGTCCGGGAGCCAGGGCCTGACAGTCCGGGGGGCTCCTCCCTGCCACAGAGATAGCGGTGGAGGCTCTGACTGGACCATGCCACAGTCATCCACTCGTGGGCCTGCTTCCTTTTCGAGTCCAGAGGAGAAAGCCCAGGCCGAGAACCCCAGGCCGTGGGCACAGAGCACCCTCCAGAGGAACTACCAGGCATGGGTAGCCATGGCCCATAAGGTGCGGAGCTGGCCGCAGCCAGGAAGTGGAGCCGGCGACGGTACCAGAGCACAAGGTGGCGGACCACTGGCGCCTGACGCAGCCAGTGCCGAGCGCTCGGCAAGCAGCTGGGGTGCGGGGGCCAGCGCTGGCGGACTGACTGGGCGCCCACCGGCACGTGACCGCCGGCCGTGGAGCTGAACTGCACCCTCTCGCGAGAGCCCCTCAGGGTAAGAGGTGCACCTGGCCGGTTGTGAACGAATGAAGCTCAGGGCCCCTCTGACGCCCGCGATGCCCAGAACACAGCGCCCAGAGGGCTGGGGGCCAAGGAGCTGCTGCGCAGCCCCCCGAGCACCTGCTACAGCCCTGCAGCACCAGCACCAGCGGTGAGGAGAGGGTCGCCCACCCCTGGGTTTCCGCGGCCTCCAGAAGCTTCCAGCCCCACGCTAGCACCGGGACTTACTCGGCCTCCCGGGGCTCTTCCCCGCAGGGCGCCTGCGTATCCGGAGCTGGAGAAGCCCAGGTGGCGCACGGACTGGACGCGCAGGGCTGGGGCTGCGGCTGCTGAACTGCTCTTCGACTTGGTCCTTGTCGTCCAACGCGTGGCCACCGCCTCCCCACCTCCTGGCGCTGCTCGCGCTGTCTGCGTGTGGGCCTGGCTGTTTCAGACTCACTGAATGTCCTTTGTTCTACTCAGTGGCCCTCAGGCGCACCCCCAGTTTTTAGTATTTCAGATCCCACAGGGGAGGGATTGAGGTTCTTCTGATGTGGCTGGAGATGGGTGTGTGTAGGCCGATTACTGGGTGTCAGGTTCCGCTGGGGAAGCACTAGCCAGAAGTGACCAGTAGCCTGTTAGAGCTCATCTTGCTCCCTCTCTTCTCTGTGTGAGTGACCCTGTTGCTCCATTCAGTACTTGACTGTGTTGTATTTCCCTTGGTGACTCAGATACCAAGATGCAGTGGGCAGAGTGTTTCGACTTATCTTCCTGGTGACGGGCACTGTGAGGATCTTTGCTATTCTCTGTGCAGGTAGAGTCATTGATTTCTGATACTTGGGTTTCTTTGCGATGATGAAAATGGTCTAAACTCAGGTCATCATAATGGTCACGCAAGTCGACAAAAGATACTAATAGATGAACATGGTAATGATGCTGTTTGTTGACAAAAATCCACTACAAATTCACTAAAATTGAAACTGTATAACCAAGGCTTTCTGTAGCCTAGGTCCAAGTGAGGATTACACTCTCAGGGGACTTCAACTTCTAAGAGAGTAGACAGCAGCCCATCAAGCCAGGCTTCTCATCTCCTCCTCCTCTCCATCACCTTCCACATTCAAAGAGGTTAAGGAGTCTAAATATAAAAGAGAGCTGTGATAAAAGGGATGGTGTGTATGAAACTTTCCTCTTACTCACCCTTGTTTCAGGACTCTGTTTTGCTAATTCACCAGAGATAGAGTGGATGTCAGCTTAATGTCATCTCAACCTCTATTTTTATCTACAGCTAACCTTGGAGTACAGAATGAAGCAGGGCAAAGGCTAATAGAGTTTTGCCAAGAGAACACACTGGTCATAGCAAACACCCTCTTCCAACAGCACAAGAGAAGACTCTAAACATGGACATCACCAGATGGTCAACACCAAAATCAGATTGATTATATTCTTTGCAGCCAAAGATGGAGGTGCTTTATAGAGTCAGCAAAAACAAGACCGGGTGTGGACTGTGACTCAGATCTTAAATTCCTTATTGCCAAATTCAGACTTAAATAGAAGTAGGGAAAACCACTAGACCATTCAGGTATGACCTAAATCAAATCCCTTATGATTGTACAGTGGAAGTGAGAAATTGTTTTAAGGGACTAGATCCAGTAGTCAGAGTGCCTGATAAACTATAGACGGAGGTTTGTGACATTATACAGGAGAGAGGGATCAAGACCATCCCCATGGAAAAGAAATGCAAAAAAGCAAAATGGGTGTCTGAGGAGGCCTTACAAATAGCTGTGAAAAGAAGAGAAGTGAAAAGCAAAGGAGAAAAGGAAAGATATTCCCATTTGAATGCAGAGTTCAAAGAATAGCAAGGAGAGATAAGAAAGCCTTCCTCAGCGATCAGTGCAAAGAAATAGAGGAAAACAATAGAATGGGAAAGACTAGAGATCTCTTCAAGAAAATGAGAGATACCAAGGGAACATTTCATGCAAAGATGGGCAAAATAAAGTACAGAAATGGTATGGACCTAACAGAAGCAGAAGATATTAAGAAGAGGTGGCAAGAATACACAGAAGAGCTGTACAAAAAAGATCTTCATGACCCAGATAATCACGATGGTGTGATCACTCACCTAGAGCCAGACATCCTGGAATGTGAAGTCAAGTGGGCCTTAGAAAGCATCACTATGAACAAAGCTGGTGGAGGTAATGGAATTCCAGTTGAGCTATTTCAAATCCTGAAAGATGATGCTGTGAAAGTGCTGCACTCAATATGCCAGCAAATTTGCAACTCAGCAGTGGCCACAGGACTGGAAAAGGTCAGTTTTCATTCCAATCCCAAAGAAAGGCAATGCCAAAGAATGCTCAAACTACCACACAATTGCACTCATCTCACACGCTAGTAAAGTAATGCTCAAAATTCTCCAAGCCAGGCTTTAGCAATACGTGAACTTCCAGATGTTCAAGCTGGTTTTAGAAAAGGCAGAGGAACCAGAGATCACATTGATGATCTGCTGGATCATCAAAAAAGCAAGAGAGTTCCAGAAAAACATCTATTTCTGCTTTACTGACTATGCCAAAGCCTTTAACTGTGTAGATCACAATAAACTGGAAAATTCTGAAAGAGATGGGAATACCAGACCACCTGACCTGCCTCTTGAGAAACCTCTATGCAGGTCAGGAAGCAACAGTTAGAACTGGACATGGAACAACAGACTGGTTCCAAATAGGAAAAGGAGTACGTCAAGGCTGTATATTGTGACCCTGCTTATTTAACATATATGCAGAGTACAACATGAGAAACACTGGGCTGGAAGAAGCACAAGCTGGAATCAAGACTGCCAGGAGAAATATCAATAACCCCGCAGGTGACACCACCCTTATGGCAGAAAGTGAAGAACTAAAAAGCATCTTGATAAAAGTGAGAGAGGAGTGTGAAAAAGTTGGCTTAAAGCTCAACATTCAGAAAACTAAGATCATGGCATCTGGTCCCATCACTTCATGGGAAATAGATGGGGAAACAGTGGCTGACTTTATTTTTGGGGGCTCCAAAATCACTGCAGATGGTGATTGCAGCCATGAAATTAAGAGCTTACTCCTTGGAAGGAAGTCATGACCAACCTAGATAGCATATTAAAAAGCAGAGACATTACTTGGCCAACAAAGGTCCGTCTAGTCAAGGCTATGGTTTTTCTAGTGGTCATGTATGGATGTGAGAGTTGGACTGTAAAGAAAGCTGAGCACTGAAGAATTGATGCTTTTGAACTGTCGTGTTGGAGAAGACTCTTGAGAGTCCCTTGGACTGCAAGGAGATCCAACCAGTCCATCCTAAAGGAGATCAGTCCTGGTTGTTCATTGGAAGGACTGATGTTGAAGCTGAAACTGCAATACTTTGGCCACCTCATGCAAAGAGTTGACTCATTGGAAAAGACCGTGATGCTTGGAAGGATTGGGAGCAGGAGGAGAAGGGGACAACAGAGGATGAGATGGTTGGATGGCATCACCAACTCGATGTACATGAGTTTGGGTGGACTCCGGGAGTTGGTGATGGACAGGGAGGCCTGGCATGCTGCGGTTCATGGGGTTGCAAGGAGTCGGACACGACTGAGCGTCTCAACTGAACTGAACGCAGGATGGGGATGTAATTTCAGACATCAGGCTTAAATTTCACTTAAATCAGATATTCCGCTCACTTTTTAAAAGATGATTTAAATCTTAGCATACTACTCTTTCTTCTTATTGATAGTATTGTTTCTTCTATTAAATTCTGGGGTATGTTTAGAAAGGGGGAATTGTGAGACACCTGCATATATCTCAAAATACTTTCCACTGTTCAGCCAGAACATGAGTCCTTCCTAATCCAGTTCTAACAGTGGTCAGTGTTGTACAGATGTGATCAGAGTAGTACCTCACACATCTGTCACCACCTTCACAGTACATTGGGCACGGATAAAGTTGCTATTAAAAGCAATGTACCCTTCCCTCCCTTGCATATGCCTAAGGTCACTTTTGTTTGGCATTTACACTCCTTCACATTATTACAAAACCATACCCCAGAGTATTGCTAACTCAGTTTTCTCTTCACTACAGTGGATGCAATTTTCACATCAAGGTGTTTCTATAGACTGGACACAGTTAGAGTTCAGTTACTTCTAGCCAAAGTGTTTAAATTTGACTAGACAGCAGCAATTGCTTTTTAATCTAAGCAAACTGATCTGTCAAAGGCAATCTACTCAGGGAAGTTATTCCTGGAGGATCCTAATAATCCCGATGAATCACACTGCCCTATGTGAAACTCAGCTGCTGAACCCTTGACATAGTGTGTCACAAGTACTTAGAGGAATAAGCACATACAGCAGAAGTCTGTGTTGACACACAAACTCTAGCTTCTTGTGCATAGGTTAATGATCACTGCTTTGGGTCTGGTGGAGGAGTACACTCCTGTGTGTGGTGATGTCAATTCATGCTTAATGATATAACCACCACCAGGCTTCATGTCATAATAACCCTCTATCCTCACAAGCACCTACCAATGGTGTGCTCCATTCCTCAAGATGTTTGCATTGGTGCTTTTAATGACTCCCTATCTTTTAAACAAGGGTTCCTAAACTCTTAATAATCATCGTACCAATTTAGGGCTTTACAGTTATCAAGATCTTTAAGTACTTTTTCTTGTTTAGTTATCACAGCACTGAGAGGTCAGTAGCATCATTTACACCATTAGTAAACTCCCAGGGCTGAAACTCAAACCTAGATCTGATGACCTTGAGTTTTGAAGTCTTCTCAATGCTGGAAATCTTGTTACTGGAGCTTTGGTTCTAGTGTCAGTTTAGAGTAGCTGGGTTAAGGGGAGATAGCAGTGTTGAGGGTCCCAGTCCTGAGTAGGGTGGCACTGTCCGAGTCCCTCTGCTCCCTACAGAGAGCCCTTCCACACTTTAGAGAAGGAAACAGAGAGCAGGTGTGGAGGCAGCAGTAAATGTGTGGGGTTTGGTAGAGGGCAGTGCTGAAAATTCTCAAATTCTCTCTAAGTGATGGGACAAGTGTTCTTTGAGAATGACTTCCACTTATTAACAGTTGGAAGACAGCTTTAAGAAAAATATTGACATGTAGTTTAAAGGGCAATGAAAGAGTAGATTGGCTAGAAGGTATATGAAAGAATGGTCATAATAAGAGGTAAGGAGTTCCCTTGTGGCCCTCGGCACTTCCTAACGCCGGGGCCCAGGTTCAATCCTTAGTCGAGGAACTGAGATCCTGCAAGCCACGCAGCAGGGCCAAAAATAACTAATGTATAACAAGCACTTAATATTTTCCATTATTATAAATGCTTTATGTTAGTTATTAAATGCTCATTGTAGCTACATTAAATAGGTACTGTTCTTCTGATGAGAAGACTGAGGCAACAAGAGGTTGATTTACTTACCTGTGACTACACAGCTAGCAAATACTAAAAAAAAGATTCTAGCCTAGGCAAACTGACTCTCTCACTTGTGCTCCGGTTACTGTGTGGCAGTAATGATGAAGTAGGGAAGACTTTCTGAATTCTGAGAAATTCCATTAATTTTTCTTACTAAAAACAATAACAAATATTTTCATGTCAGGTCATAGCACAGCATAGATGGTCAGTCCAACTTACCATCTCACTGAAAAACTCCCAAAATTGATACATAAACTCAAATGGAAAAAAAAAAATTAACTTGCTAACAAGCTGGCAGGAAAGTAGAGAACACTGAGGTGCCTAAAATCAAACAAAAATGTGGGCCTAGAGAGGCAAGCTGAACCATGAAGTCGATCTTCACTCATGATGTTCACTGATCCTGAGGACCTTGCTTTTGATTTCATAGGGTTGTGGGGATGGAGACACAAGTCAAAGTCCAGGGCCTGACCAAGGTGGGAAGGCTAACAGGAGACTTCAATGACCCATAGATCCACTGCCTCCTCCATCACAGATAAGAAAATCTATTAATAATTTCTCATTCCCTAGTGCTAGCAGCAGAGGAAAAAGCCTTTCCTAAGAATTTGTAACCACAAAACAGACCTTCATTGGGGCTTCTAGTCCAAATTCATACCATTGGAGTGGTATCAAAGAAACATCAAGGTAGGACTAGGGTTTAGAATGATCCTGGGTTGGTCGTGCACCCACATGCCTAGCAGAATCAAAGCAGTCCCACCCTAAAGGAGCCAACCTCAGAGTCAGATGTCACCACATCCAAGTGCCCCTTGAAAGTGAAAGTAGCTGTCTGCAGAGGCATCTACAGCTCAGTGGTTCTCAACTAGAGGCAGTTTTGCCTCCCACGGGACAATTGGCAACGTCTGCAGGCATTTTTGAATGTCATGACCCAGGGACAGATACTACTGACATTTAGTGGGTAGAGACGCTTGTTCCTTGGAACAAAAGCTGTGACAAACCTAGACAGCATATTAAAAAGCCAGAGACATTGGTTTGCCAACAAAGGTCTGTATAGTCAAAGCTATGGTTTTTCCAATAGTCATGTGTGGATGTGAGAGTTGGACCATAAAGAAAGCTGAGTGAAAGAAAGAAAAAAGAATTGATTTTTTCAAACTGTGTTGGAGAAGACTCTTGAGAGTCCCTTGGACTGCAAGGAGATCATACCTAATGTATGATTAATCCTAAAGGAAATCAACCCTGAATATTCATGGGAAGGACTGATGCTGAAGCTGAAGCTCCAATACTTTGGCCATCTGATGTGAAGGGTTGACTCACTGGAAAAGAAACTGATGCTGGGAAAGACTGAAAGCAGGAGGAGAAGGGGACAACAGAGGAAGAGATGGTTGGATGGCATCACCAACTCAATGGACATGAGTTTGAGCAAACTCCGGGAGATGATGAGAGACAGGGAAACCTGGCATGCTGCAGTTCAAGAGATTGCAGAGTCAGACACAACTGAGCAACTGAACCACAACAAAGTGGGTACAGGCCACTTTTGTTTAGTTGCTATCTCATGTCTGACTCTTTTGCCACCCCATGGACTGTAGCCTGCCAGGCTCCTCTGTCCATAGGATTTTCCAGGCAAGAATACTGGAGTGGGTTGCTATTTCCTTCTCCAGGGTATCTTCCTGATCCAAGGATTGAACCCGTGTCTCCTGCATTGCAGGCAGATTCTTTACCACTGAGCCATCAGGGAAGCCCACAGGTAGAGGCCGGGAATGCTGTTAAACATCCTACACTGCATAAGACAGCCCCCTACAACAAGAAGTATCCAAAATATCAGTAGTACCAAGGTTGAGAAACCCTGGACATACACTTCGTATATGGCCTGAAAAGAAAACAACAGTATGCCTACTACCTCTCTTTGGCAAGAAATAAATATGGTTATTAATGCATTGATATCTTACTTTGTATTCATTCATTCATGTTACAGTATTGGCTTCTACGAAGCTAGTTAGTAGTCATCGAAAATCCTCAGGGTAGTGTTCCCCTCATTAATTACTCTCAAGCTACATGTTCCCTATATTTTCAACTGTTTTTTTTAAAGCAAGATATGAAATTTTATATTTAACTGTTTGTTTCATGTTGTTTATTAATTCCTATTTTCTAGTCCATAGCTATCTTTTTAAAAGAAAGAAAGTGAAATCACTCAGTCGTGTCCGACTCTTTGCAACCCCATGGACTGTAGCCTACTAGGCTCCTCTGTCCATGGGATTTTCCAGGCAAGAATACTGGAGTGGGTTGCCATTTCCTTCTCCAGGGGATCTTCCCAACCCACGGATCAAACCCAGGTCTCCTGCATTGTAGGCAGACGCTTTTACCATCTGAGCCACCAGGGAAGTCTCCTTTTTAAAAACTGAGATGTAATTGACATATTACATTAGTTTCAGATGTAAAACATATCGATTCAATATTTGTATATATTGCAAAATGATCACCACAGTAAGTCTAGCTAACATCTGTCATATTTTTGTAACATAATTACAAAAATTTTCTTGTTTAAGATTGATTCTTTTAGCAAATTTCAAACATGCAGTAATTATGAACTGTAATCACCAAGTTGTGATTAACGTAATACTTAATCATAATACTTAAATGTGATAAATGTAATAGTTTACATTTCCATGATTTATTTACTTTAGGTTTATACCTTTTGACTCTTTTCACTCATTTCATCCACCATCTACCCTCCTACCTCTTGCAATCACCAATCTGTTCTGAGAACTTGTTCTTTTTGTTTCTCAAGATTCCACACGTAATTGAGATCATATGATGTTCATCTTTCTGACTTACTTCACTTAGCATAGCACCCTCAAGGTCCATCCATGTTGTCACAAATGGCAAGATTTCCTGTTTTTATGGCTGAAGAATATTCCATTCATACATGTACCACATTTTCCTTATCCATTTATCCAGCTATGGACACTTATGCATCCATAACATGGCTATTGTAAATAATGCTGCAGAAGAACATGGAGGTGCATATTTCTTTTCAAGTATTTTCATTTCCTTCAGATAACTATTCAGAACTGGAACTGGTGGATTATATGGTAACTCTATGTTTAATTTTCTGAGGAACTTCCATATTGTTTAAGAAATTTGGAATTTGAATGACAATATTAATTTTACTTGAATACTGTATAGCCACCACTTTAAGAACTCTTCCCCACCTTTACAATAAGCTTTTCAAAAACAGTCAGATATTGCCACTCTTCTCAGAAAAACATAGACAGCCAGACACAAGAGTCTTCAAATCATGAAGCCCCCAGATCAGAATTCTCAATGAATAATCACGACACAGAACTGAGCAAGCTAATAATACAGTAATAAAAAACTTTAGAAAAACTCAGTGACTAGCACACATTAGTTTTATTTCATTCTAAGTTTATCATGTTTAACATTTTCACCTATTTGCTCAATCAACAGGCTAATCAATTTATTTGTCTCCAAATCTAGAGGGCAATTTGACAATTCAATTAGACCAGATGCTTAAAGCTGCCTTGGACACTCAGTCTATATGAATCGCTTCTTCTCCTCACTAATACTTTCTGTAACTGGTTTTTACCCTCATCATATGCCACATGCCACAGTTTTAAAACCTCACCAAGTAGGCCTTTCATCTGCCCAACTTCACTTTATTTTCTTTGAGGGGAGTGACCTGGTCACTGTCCCTAAACCAGTACTGAATACATAGAAGGCATTTAAGGGAATTTGTTGAATTGTTTTGAAAAGTTTTCTCCACTAACCATATAACCAGCATCCACCTAGGACTTCTTCTCCTCCATTTCAGCTAGACTCGATTCACTCACACGAATATACCATTATAGTCATTATATTCTCAGTTTATGGTTTTAATGGTTTTGCAACATTAGATGCACAATGTCTTTCCAAGCACCAAGTATGCTTGAAACTGAACACTTTTATAATGATAATAAAAGTTAATGACTACCCATGATCTACGATCTGACAATACATCTGTTCTTTTTCATCTTGAGATGGTAAAATATCCACCCTTGCTTATTGTGGCACAGTAGGAGAGAAGAAATATAGTCCAATTAATCACTCTTAACTATCAGCTTATTAAGTTATAGTTTCCCAACAGGCTTGTCTTACATGACTATTAGTAGGCTGCAGGTGTTTTTCTAATAGTCTTTTTATAATGCAGTTATGTCATAAAGAGACAGCATGGAGTAAAAGAAAACCTAGTGGACTAAAAATAGAAAATCTAAGTTCTAAATTCTAGCTTGATTACGTAGCCATGAAGGCTTAAGGAAGTCATCACCTCTCCAGTCTCTAATTTTCTCATCTGTAAAATGAAAGGACTAATTATAAATTAAATAAACAAACTTATGCCAATTTACACCAGACCAATAGTCAGGTATCCACAACCCAAGACCTAAGAATTTCACAAAAGACATTCTAACAGAAATCTTGTCCACATTAAAATATCTTAAATCAAACTGCAAAGTTGGGATTTATGTTACTACTGTTAACCTTAAAAATACGTTTTGTTGCCTAACAACTGTGGAATATATAGGACACAGAGGAGCATGTTTCACATGAAAAAGCAACTGTGACTGTAGGTACACATGGATATGCCTAAATTTTGTGGTGAAAATAGCCAAAATTTTGGTACTAGCTAAATGCCCGCTCACACAGCTATTACACCATTCTCCAATTGACAAAAGGGTTGCACTCCAAAAAAACTGTGAGTCCATTTTTGGGAAGTCTTATAAATGGAAGCTAGGTTTCTAGTTTAACACATAAGCACGTAAGTGACCCTTGATGTAGCTGAACTATATAACATTAAATGCTTAAGTTCCAGTTCCTGAGACTGGGTCTTGTGTCACATACAAGGTGAATTTCCTTCCCTATTCTTGGGGAGAAGACTGGAAGTAAGCAATTATTAAAACTAATTTACTTTTGTCACAGCCTTCTAGCTCTTTCTAACCCTTTCACACTCTGGGAGGGTCTGGGAGGGTACACAGCCCTAATTGTGCTTTTGGAACAATCCTATCAGTCCTACTTAAGGGTTCTCTGTTCCAATAGCCTCTTCCTGAGCCTTCAAACAGTAATTTCACAACTATGGAGCAACTGATGAACATTTCTACTTAAACATTTCAACAAATAACTCAGAAAATGTTAGTTACTCCTGGAATATAACTAGTGCTAAAAGAAGCCACCTATTATTTATTTATAAAAGCAAAAGATATTAGAAATCTAAGTGTTAATTTTTTTACAGATCTGGTCAAGTAAATTATGAAACATCTATATGACAAAACATTGTGCCATCATTTTCAAAAGGTTTACAAATAAGCTGCAATAACATAGGAAAAGCTTAATATAAATGATGAATAAATAAAAAAGATACTAAATGCTATGTCCTTTATGAACTCAACTATGGGGAAAATGCATTGAGAAAGATTAGAAGGAAATACAATTATTGGGCCATATAATTTAGTGCTTTCTCCAGTCTACACAAATCCATGCTTTTCATAGTTTACCATAATAAATAAGTACCACTTCTGTTATTTAAAAAAACAAAAATTGGGGTGGGGAGGTGTAAATTCAAATAAATTTCTAATTAATAGAATTTAAGAGAGCTATAAACAGTGCTGTTTATCAGGCAACATGGAAACAGAGCTTTGTGGGCAAGGAGGCATTCTTTTCTTTGACTTTGTTAGGACAAGAATTTATTTTAATCATTTTATTAAATGTTTTGTGATTATTAAAATATTACTTATGACTATTGTTGTGGCATTTTATAGATTTAATAAAACCTACTACTGAGATTTCTCTTGATTTAGGATACTGGACATGTAATACATATATCATATAGAAAATAACACAGGCTTGTGATTTAGATGCTTCCTCCTTGGAAGAAAAGCTATGACCAACCTAGACAGCATATTTAAAAGCAGAGACATTACTTTACCAACAAAGGTCCATCTAGTCAAAGCTATGGTTTTTCCAGTAGTCATGTATGGATATGAGAGTTGGATTATAAAGAAGGCTGAGCACCAAAGAATTGATGCTTTTCAACTGTGGTGTTGGAGAAGACTCTTGCGAGTCCCTTGGACTGCAAGATCCAACCAGTACATCCTAAAGGAAATCAGTCCTAAATATTCATTGGAAGGACTAATGCTGAAGCTGAAACTCGAATACTTTGGCCACCTGATGCAAAGAACTGACTCATTTGAAAAGACCCTGATGCTGGGAAAGATTGAAGGCAGGAGGAGAAGGGGACAACAGACAATGAGATGGTTGGATGGCATCATCGACTCTATGAACATGAGTTGAGTAAGCTCCAGGAGCTGGTGATGGACAGGGAGGCCTGGCGTGCTGTAGTCCATGGGGTCACAAAGAGTCAGACACGACTGAGCAGCTGAACTGAACTGAACCTTGATTTAGACAAACAGGATAAAAACATTATATAGTGAAAAAGTCTTCATCCCATCTTACGCTTTCCCAGATATAGCATGTCTCTGGCCCAGAAACTTTTCTTGCATATAACCCTATATATATATAACGGTATTTACACACTAATATTAACAGCACTTTGATACATCTTATTTCATATAATGAACTTAAGAAACATTTACGTATCAGATGTATACATCCATTTCATTCTTTGTAAATGTGACTTAATATTCTATTGCTATAGATACAACACAATTAGTTACCCCTTACTGATATTTATTTCCATTTTTCTCTATAATGAACAAGTCTTCAGTGAACATTCTTGTACAAATATGTTATATATGTGTACAAGTATCTCCATAGATGAATTCTTAGATGTAGAATTGTTGAGTCAAAGACTTGTGTACATTTTAAAAGTCTGATATTGCCAAATTGCCTTCCAAAGAATTTGTTTCACTTTATACTCCAAGAGAACATTTCTAATCAACACAATTTAAAAAAAAAAAAAAAGCAAACTCCAATGCCATCAATGTCCAGGTAAATAGTGAAGCAGGTTGGGGTAAGAAAATGACAAACTGGAGAGTATGTTCAGCATTGCAAGAAGTGACTTTACTCAATCCCAGCCCACTACTAATGCCTTCTAGGGAATCTCTGCCCAACATTAAATTATCTGATTTCTCAAAAGTCAAAAATATTGACTTCTAAGTGAAATCTCCAGATTTTTTAAAATGTTGACAACCTATTCAACGTTTAGAATTGGCATGACAAACAAAACACATGTGTAAGTGGGAATTATCTGTGAACCTCCAACACATTACCTATGTTTAAAGCTATCGTTCTGCCACCAAAGTCAACCAAGACATCACCACAACTGGCTACGCTTAGCATAGATTTCATTAGATTATGTTACCTTTTGTTTTTAGATGAATTAGAAGATGGGTTTTTATTAACTATGTGGTCACTATCCTCTCAAATAACTTTAATTAGACTTATTTTAAATTAATCATATTATAGATATAATGATTATAATATCAATATTACTCTTGCCCAGATGTTTTCATTAGTCAGTTTCCTACAGTATGCTCCTTTGCCTTCTAATTTCATTTCTGTAAAATGCTGTATTTTTCTGTTTTCTTCCTTATATGAAACTACCACATGTTGTAAGAGTTATTTTCCTATTCTTTTACCCAAAGGGGAAGAAAATCTCTAATCACTTTTTTATACTTGCATTCAACATATTCATCTACTTACAGAAAAAATTGTGGCAACAGAATAAATTAGAGACCCGCTGCCTCTAGTTTAAATAGGATTTTTAATCCATATAAAACCTTTTTATATTAACTAGATTCTTAAAAGTTTAGAAAAAAAGATAATATAAAAGAATAAACTCTAAAATTGCTAGCTCTATATAAAAATATTCAAGTGCATGGATATAAAACCATGAGATTTTAAATGTTTTATTATCTCCTCTCCATAAATACCTGCAAAAGGACCAGCCTGACAAAGCCAATGTATGATTATAAACAGAAATAAATGTTTATAAATACTAAAATTATAAACAACATATTAAATAACCTATTTGAAGTTAGAAGGCAATGACGTCTTGTACAAAAATTTCAAAACCCAACGTTTTAAAAACTACTAGCTTCATTTCTTGTAAATAAAGCATCTGAACCCTAATTTTAGAGCTACTAGTAATTTTAAGAGATTTCTTTGTTTCTAATGTGATCTGTTGAAAGATGTTTTCTTAACATTTTAAAAAAACCAACAATGGAAGAGGACCAAAAACATGTACTAAAGAAGTTTTAAAACTTAGCAAAGCTTTCAACATATAAGCCTATATACATGTATATATATACATTTTGTCTATATTGATATATACATTGTCTATATTTGTCAGTGACAACTACAGTGGCTGCTGTATTTGCATATATATGAGAAAATATGCATATAAGAGTCATTTTACCAATAATGATGCCACTGGATAGTCTATTTTTAGTTTCCAGAGGCAAGGCCCTAAACATTACAAATTCCTCCATTAATATTTTTGAATGTCAGAGTGTTCCTGCTTCCCCACTAAAAGGTATGCTGTAACTATTCAAATACATCTTTTCAAAAGAAAACTGATTAGCCCACCCTAAAATTTAAAAATCCAATGCTCTGTATTAGGTATACATCACTTGAATTCAACATTTTAATCATAAAAAGCAAATTTAAGGAAGAATTACATACTTAAATTGTAATCTGCACACTGGATTATGTTTTCAAATGTGACATTAGAGTTCACAGATAAAATAACAGTAATGAAAAGAAACATGGTAAAATATCATATTTTAATTTTATTTAAAATATAATTAAAACAAAGCATAATAACTTTGAGACAATAATGCATACAATACAGCATAAGCTTTAATATATAAATCAGATGTCATTTCATCAGCTGTTTATTAGTCACATCAGTCTAAACTTTACATATTAAAATACTGAAAAGCTAAAAAACATCATTGCAATATAGATTCAATATGGGAAAATACATATTTGTGGCTTTATACACAATGTAAATTAACCCATCTGATACAGTAGTTTTCCAAAATATAAACGGCACTTTACATGCAATAGGACATACCAGGCTGGATGTCCTGATACCATTTATTATATAGAAAAATAAAGGGAACACCTTTTTAACATAACAGGTACATAGGAGATGTGGAATGTAGAATAGGATGCTGCCTTAACACACTCTTGGATAAGATTAAAGAAATGTGAAAAAGGACAGTTTCTATTATTTTCAATTGGCATTTCTGAAATGAAGACTACTGTGATTTTATATTTTCTAATTGTATCACAAACTGAGAAAACATGAAAGGGAAAGTGAGAAAGAAAAAAAGAAAACCTGATCCTTTATGAATTTTAAACATCAGCCCTGCCTATGGGTTGCATTTGGGCTGCTTTTCTGTTGACAGTTTCCTAAATTACTTCTGCCACTCTGAATTGCGCATCAGCAGTCAGATGAATTTTCCAGACTTCATTATGCCATTGTGTAACCATAGCTGCCACAATGTAGTGCCACAAGAAGCCTGTCCTTGAGTATTTCTTTGCTCGGGTATTCAGGTAACTTGAGCATGTTGATGCTTTAAAGGAAAAATATACCACTAATAAATAGGAAAGCTCTGAAATATTTTATTGTTTTGTCTAGAAGTGAAAACACTACTCAAAATTAACATAAAACCACACTCTGAAATTTGCATTCAAATTGGAAAACCCTGAAGTAGTATTTAAAAAGGAAAAAAAAAACACACCAAACCCTGCTGCACTGTAGTTTCCTTTAGTATGCAAATGTACTAGACAAAAATAAGTTCCCTCCAGTCTAAAATAAACAAGCAATAGGGCAATTAAGTTTGAAATGATGGTGTAACTCAGTGATAGTTATGACAGTGTAACTTTAGTGATATTTGAACTATATGTATTCAATTAGAGTATAGGTGCGGCTTGCCAGGTCGTGCTAGTGGTAAAGAACCCACCTGCCAATGCAGAAGACATAAGAGACATGGGTTTGGTCCCTGGGTTGGGAAGATCCCCTGGAGGAGAGCAAGGCAACCAACTCCAGTATTCTTGCCTGAGAATCCTATGGACAAAGAAGCCTGGCGGGCTATAGTCCAAACGGTCGCAAAGTCATACACAAATGAAGCAACTTAGCACACATGCACACACAGAATATAAGTAGGTAGTTCCCTCAAACATTCTCCCTACCTACAAAGGGGAAGGCAAGAAACTATTACTATATAGTTCTTTATTTATCAGCGATTACAAAATGAACAGAGATCACTGTTGAGATTTTCCTCTCAATGAAGCAATAAGCAGTCAGACCTTTGATCATTTAAAATTAATCAGAAAAATTCACAGTGCATTTAAATAAACCAATTTAACATACCATGTGCTTGAAGTAGGTAGAAGATTTGGAGTATATGGCACAGCAGCAATTGTGAAGTTTTGCAATCCACTACCACCCATGATATTAGCAAATCCACCATGTGGGACCCTGGAACTAAGAGTTCATATCTAGTAAGTTGTAACCATGCAAGAAAAATCTTTGATATAGATATATTTCGAATTATAAAAATGACTAGTATCTAGCAGACATTCATTAAATATTTGCTGAATAAATAAATGGCTTACTTGATTAATTCAAGCAACAGAGGCTTTTCTGTGTAATCCAAAATGACTTCCCTGTCTGTGAAAAATATCTTGGCTCAAAGGTTTTTGTTTTGTATTCTTTTACACAGTGGGAAAACTAGAAAATTCTGTACACTTACCTTTCCAGAGATTTACATTGGATGCATTTTTTTAAATGTTACCTGACATAATGAGAATGCATTTGATGGCCGAGTTCCAAAGAACAGCAAGGAGAGATAAGAAAGCCTTCCTCAGTGATCAGTGCAAAGAACAGAGGAAAATAGAATGGGAAAGACTAGAGATCTCTTCAAGAAAATTAGAGATACCAAGGGAACATTTCATGTAAAGATGGGCACAATAAGTATAGAAATGGTACGGACCTAACTGAAGCAGAAGATATTAAGAAGAGGTGGCAAGAATACACAGAAGAACTATACAAAATAGATCTTCATGACCCAGATAACCACGATGGTGTGATCACTTAGTTGGAGACAGATGTCCTGGAATGTGAAGACAAGTGGGCCTTAGGAAGCATCGCTACTAATGAAGCTAGTGGAGGTAATGGAATTCCAGTTGAACTACTTCAAATCCTAAAAGATGATGCTGTGAAAGTGCTGCACTCAATATGCCAGCAAATATGGAAAACTCAGCAGTGGTCACAGGACTGGAAAAGGTCAATTTTATTCCAATCCCAAAGAAGGCAATGCCAAAGAATGCTCAAACTACCATACAATTACATTCATCTCACACATTAGCAAAGTAATTCTCAAAATTCTCCAAGCCAGGCTTCAGCAATACGTGAACCGTGAACTTCCAGATATTCAAGCTGGATTTAGAAAAGGCACAGGAACCAGAGATCAAATTGCCAACATCCGCTGGATCAGTGAAAAAGCAAGAGAGTTCCAGTAAAACATCTGCTTAATTGACTAGGCCAAAGCCTTTGACTATGTGGATCACAATAAACTGTGGAAAATTCTGAAAGAGATGGGAATACCAGACCACCTGACCTGCCTCTTAAGAAATCTGTAGGCAGGTCAAGAAGCAACAGTTAGAACTGGACATGGAACAACAGACTGAATCCAAATCGGGAAAGGAATATGTCAAGGCTGTATACTGTCACCATGCTTATTTAACTTATATGCAGAGTACATCATGAGAAATGCTGGGCTGGATGAAGCACAAGCTGGAATCAAGACTGCTGGGAGAAATAGCAATAATCTCAGATATGAAGATGACACCACCCTTATGGCAGAAAGCGAAGAAGAAAGAAGAGCTAAAGAAAGAGCCTTTTGATGAAAGTGAAAGAGGAAAGTGAAAAATTTGGCTTAAAGCTCAATGTTCAGAAAACTAAGATCAGGGCAGCCAGTTCCATCACTTCATGGCAAATAAATATGGAAACAGTGGAAACAGTGGCAGACTTTATTTTCTTGGGCTCCAAAATCAGTGCAGATGGTTCCTGCAGCCATGAAATTAAAAGACGCTTACTCCCTGGAAGAAAAGTTACAACCAACCTAGACAGCATATTAAAAAGCAGAGACATTACTTTGCCAACAAAGGTCCATCTAGTCAAAGCTATGGTTTTTCCATTAGTCATGTATGGATATGAGAGTTGGACTGTAAAGAAAGCTGAGCACCAAAGAATTGATGCTTTTGAACTGTGGTGTTGGAGAAGACTCTTAGGAGTCCCTTGGACTGCAAGATCCAACCAGTCCATCCTAAAGGAAATCAGTCCTCAATATTCTTGGAAGGACTGATGCTGAAGCTGAAGCTCCAATACTTTGGCCACCTGATGTGAAGAGCTGACTCATTTGAAAAGATCCTGATGTTGGGAAAGAGGGAGGAGAAGGGGACAACAGAGGATGAGATGGTTGGATGGCATCACTGACTCTATGGACATGGGTTTCAGTAAGCTCCGGGAGTTGTTGACGCATAGGGAAGCCTGGTGTGCTGCAGTCTATGGGGTCACAAAGAGTTGGACACGACTGAGCGACTGAACTGAACTGAACATAGTGAAACTACAGAAAGGTGAACAAAGTTAGAAGTCTCACAGTTTCTAATTTTGAAATTTGAACTACAAAACTACAGTAATCCAAACAGTGTGTACTGACATAAAGACAGACAGAAATAGAATGGAGGACCTCAAAATAAACCCTCAAATATACAGCCAAATGATTTTTGACAGGAGTGTTAAGAACATTCAATAGAAAAAGGACAGTCCTTTCAACAAATTGTGCTGAGAAAACTGAATATTCACTACAAAAAAATGAAGTTAAACCTTTACCCTATACCGTATACAGTTAACTCAAAATGAATCAGAGAACTAAATGAAGAGGTAAACCTATAAAATTCTTAGAAGAAAATCCAGGGGAAAAGCTTTATGACACTGGATTTGGTAATGGTTTCTAGGATATGATACCAAAGACACAGGCAACAAAAGAAAAATAGATAAATTGGACATAAAATTAAAACTTGGGTGCCAAAGGATACCATGAACTGAATGAAAAGGTGAGCCACAGGAGAAAAATTTTTAAATCATAAATATGACAAGGAATCAATATTGAGAAAATACCACATTGGCCAAAATGTACATTCAGTTTCTTCTGCAACATCTTACGGGAAAACCCAAATGAACTTTTTGCCCAACCCAATATACAGAGCTCCTACAACTTAACAACAAAAACCCAATTTAAAAAATAGGGACAGGGTTCAAACAGACATTTTTCCAAAGAAAATACACAAATGGCTTATAAGCATTCAAAAGATGTTCAATCAAAATCACTTGTCATTAGGGAAATGCAAATCAAAACCACACTGAGGGCTGAGGGCTTCCCTGGTGGTTCAGTGGTAAAGAGTCCACCTTCAAATGGGTTTGATCCCTGGTCCAGGAAGATCTCACATGCTGAGGAGCTAAAACTAAGCCCGTGTGCTGCAACTACTGAATCTGTCCTCTAGAGCCTGTGACCTGCAACTACTGAGCACATGCACCATAACTGCTGAAGCCTGCATGCCTTAGACCTCGTGCTCCACAACAAGAGAAGCTACTGCAATGAGAAGCCTGCATACCACAACTAGCAGTAACTCCTGATCTCTGCAACTAGAGAAAAGCCTGTGCAGCAATGAAGACCCAGCACAGCCCAAATAAGTAAATTAAATTTTTTTTAAATGTTAAAAAAAAAAACCTACACTGAGATAACTACCTCACAGGTATTAAGATGACAGCTATTTAAAAAAAAAAATGGCATCAGAAAAAATACAGTTTTGGAAAGGACATGCAGAAAATGAAACCATTATGCAACTGCAGAGGGTAATATAAAATGGTGCAGCCAACTATGGAAAACACTATGACAGTTTCCAAAAAAATTTAGCATAGAATTATAGTATATATCCAAAAGAACAGAAAGCAGAGACTCAAGAGATATTTGTACATGCCATGTTCATAACAACATTACTCACAATAGCCAAATTGTGGATGTAACATAAGTAACCATCCATAAGCACAATGTGGTAAGCATGTACAACAGAATACTATTCATCCCTAAAAAGGAAGGGAATTCTGACATATGCTACACTATGGATGAATCTTGAGGACATTATGCTAAGTGAAATAAGCCTGTCACAAGAAGGCACCATATGATTCTACCTATAAGGGACCTAAAGTAATCAAACTCATATAGACAGGAAGTAGAATGGTGGCTGCCAGAGACTGGGGGTATGGGAAATGGAAAGTTAGTGTTTAATGGGTACAATTTCAACTGAGGAAAATGAAAAAGCTCAGGAGATGAACGGAAGTGATGGTTGAAGGACAATGTGAATGTACACAGAATTGTACATTTAAAAATGATTAAAATGTTAAATGTTATATATGTCTTACCACAAACACTAAAAAAACTGTCGAATAATGCACCAAGGTTTTCTATTAATATTTAAATCACAGATGATATGCACATATTCACAGAGAAAAAAAACAATCCAATAGAAACAGATCTCTAAAACTAGCAGTTTCCTTTTCTAGCTAGGAAGCAGTTTGGTTACTATTAAATACTTTATTGATGAAATGCCCAAACTTACCTTAGAAATTCAAGTGAATGTTAAAAGGATGCCTGAATCTTCCTAACAAAACCCTAACATATGAGCAATTCCTACTTAGGGCAAGAGAATATCTAAAGACCTGAATATATATGTCTATAAAGTGAAATAAAATTCATCATTAGTTTATCTATGCATATTAACCTTTGCCAAAAAAATTAACAAAGGTGACCAAAAATAAAAAGGGATGAAAGATAATAGAGGCAGATTTTAAATACAAATATACCACTTCATCAGGGCAGGTGAGAAAATGAGCCTTGACACTGATTCTTCCACGAATTATAGCACAGAATTTCAATATCACAATCATATAAATAAATTTTGAAAAATTAGGTGAGCCTCCAATTTTAATATCTAAACTGAATATATTCTATAAACTGATATTCACAAACAATACCTGAAATCTTACTCTTCTTCTAAACTATAAACAATGACTGGGCCCCCTACCTGAATAACCAATGGATCTTAAGTTAAGATTATGTCTCATCAAGCTTAAGCATGTATGAGAAAAATAAATGAAATTGTCTTTGGTTGAGTATTATGACAACTGAATTATACAGTGTAAAATTACAGTTAATAAAAATGACATATTTCTATTTTATACAAAGTAGTCATATAGTCTGACATTCATTACTGACAGATAATGAAACAAAAGTTAGAAATTTAAGACTGTCTTGTAGATAAACAAAATACTGTAACCACCATAAAAATATTTTAAAGTTACTGATGATACAGATTCTTTCTCCTACAACTAGAACACAAATCTAGTCTCCTACAACTCTTTAGTAAGATTGTTCTAGATTAAATAATGGACATGGAGGAAAACATTTTACAATCTAAATATAAAGGATAAACAGAATTTTCCAGAAAGTGCAAAAAAAGGAAAAAAGTACATAGTTTTGGTCTAGAAGGGCAAATACTATACCTATTGATAACTGGGTCTAGTGTAAAAGGAACGTTATAGTTCAAAAAAACTTAAGATTTACTCTGTTTAAATTCAAAACAAGGACTCCATTTTGACCAAGTGCTGAAAAGTGGACTTTTCAACTTGAAGGTAAACCTTAGGTCCATGTAGTTTCCCCTCAGCCTCTTTGGCTTCTACTCTTTACCCAAATCCTTCACCTCAGTTTAAATGGATTTGCCACTACACTTCTCTATCAGTTAAACAGCAAACAGCGCAGTTCTTTTCAGCATTGCTAACTATGACTATAGACACAGGAGACATATTGTATATCACTAATCCAAGTGTTTTTCTATAACAGAGGCAAACTAACAATTTTAGTACTAAAGAACTTGAATAATTATTTCCTGCATTTTTTAAAGGTTCATACTTATCAAATCATGAAGGAAAATATAGTAATTTATTAAATAGCGTTTAAATATAAACCACTTAGAAACAAATTAAACAGCTCTGGCTTATAACATAAACCAAAATAAAGTCCAGATGACTTACAAACTGGTATGTAAAAACAGAAACAAAAATGTTACCAAAAACTGTAGAAAAACATATAAATATACAAAATCTTGGGAGTAGGGAAGAATATATTAAAAAAAAAGAAACTGTAAGGAAAGTAATAATCAACTTGCAACCTAATTTAGAATCTTAATTATAGAATTTTTATAAATTAAATTTATAATCTATATGGAAATCTGTATGTTTAACTTAAAACTAAAAGGAAAATGATAAACTGGGAAAAATATTTTCAGAGTTATAAATGTCCCTATCTGTATATCTAGGGACATTAAAAAACAAATTTGTTTAAATGATGGTAGAATAATGTACAAAAATAAAGACAGGAAATCTATTCCAACACAAAGTATACATATACGAAACTATGGAAATAAAAATGATTATATCTTACATTGACAGAATAAAAGAAACAGAGCCTCTCATTCCCTGCCGATGTCAATAATGGTATCTTTCTGAAGTTTAAGTGAGGAATGTCTCAAAGTTATAAAACTTTATATACTCTGCATGCAAAAATTTCCCTTTTAAGAACTTTCTCTATATGTTTGTCCTATTTATCCTATAAATAATCAAACTGAAAAAAAAATTATGAAACTGATCTACCAGTATAAAAAGCATACGAATTCCTTATTTGTTCAGCATTATTCATAAACAGGGATATTTAGCAATAAAGGACAATATCCACTCAGTTCAGTTCAGTCGCTCAGTCCTGTCTGACTCTTTGGGACCCCATGAACCACAGCAACCCAGGCCTCTCTGTCCATCACCAGCTCCTGGAGTTTACCCAAACTTATGTCCATTAAGTCGGTGAGGCCATCCAACCATCTCATCCTCTGTTGTCCCCTTCTCCTCCTGCCCTTAATCTTTCCCAGCATCAGGGTCTTTTCAAATGAGTCAGCTCTTCACACCAGGTGGCCAAAGTATTGGGGTTACAGCTTCAACATCAGTCCGTCCAGTGAACACCCAGGACTGATCCCCTTTAGGATGGACTGGTTGGATCTCCTTGCAGTCCAAGGGACTCTCAAGAGTCTTCTCCAACACCACAGTCCAAAAGCATCAATTCTTCAGTGCTCAGCTTTCTTTATAGTCCAACTCTCACATCCATACATGACCACTGGAAAAACCATAGCCTTGATTAGACGGACCTTTGTTGGGAAAGTAATGTCTCTGCTTTTTAATATGCTCTCTATGGTTGGTCATAACTTTCCTTCCAAGGAGTAAGCATCTTTTAATGTCATGGGTGCAGTCACCATCTGCAGTAATTTTGGAGCCCAGAAAAATAAAGTCAGCCACTGTTTCCACTGTTTCCCCATCTATTTCCATGAAATGATGGGACCAGATGCCATGATCTTAGTTTTCTGAACATTGAGCTTTAAGCCAACTTTTTCACTCTCCTCTTTCACTTTCATCAAGAGGCTCTTTAGTTCTTCTTAGCTTTCTGCCATAAGGGTGGTGTCATCTGCATATCTGGGGTTATTGGTATTTCTCCCGGCAATCTTGATTCCAGCTTGTGCTTCTTCCAGCCCAGCGTTTCTCATGATGTACTCTGCATATAAGTTAAATAAGCAAGGTGACAATATGCAGCCTCGACGTACTCCTTTTCCTATTTGCAACCAGTCTGTTGCTCCATGTCCAGTTCTAACTGTTGCTTCCTGACCTGCATAGAGGTTTCTCAATAGACAGGTCAGGTGGTCTGGTATTTCCATTTCTTTTAGAATTTTCCACAGTTTATTGTGATCCACACAGTCAAGAGGTTTTGGCATAGTCAGTAAAGCAGAAATAGATGTTTTACTGGAACTCTCTTGCTTTTTCGATGATCCAGCAGATGTTGGCAATTGGATCTCTGGTTCCTCTGCCTTTTCTAAAACCAGCTTGAACATCTGGAAGTTCATAGTTCACGTACCGTTGAAGCCTGGCTTGGAGAATTTTAAGTATTAATTTACTAGCGTGTGAGATGAGTGCAATTGTGTGGTAGTTTGAGAATTCTTTGGCATTGCCTTTCTTTGGGATTGGAATGAAAACTGACCTTTTCCAGTCCTGTGGCCACTGCTGAGTTTTCCATATTTGCTGGCATATTGAGTGCAGCACTTTCACAGCATCATCTTTCAGGATTTGAAATAGTTCAACTGGAATTCCATCACCTCCACTAGCTTTGTTTGTAGTGATGCTTCCTAAAGGCCCACTTGACTTCACATTCCAGGATGTCTGGCTCTAGGTGAGTGATCACACCATCGTGATTATCTGGGTCATGAAGATCTTTTTTGTACAGTTCTTCTGTGTATTCTTGCCACCTCTTCTTAATATCGTCTGCTTCTGTTAGGTCCCTACCATTTCTGTCCTTTATTGAGCCCACCTTTCCATGAAATGTTTCCTTGGTATCTCTAATTTTCTTGAAGAGATCTCTAGTCTTTCCCATTCTATTGTTTTCCTCTATTTCTTTGCACTGATCGCTGAGGAAGGCTTTCTTATCTCTCCTTGCTATTCTTTGGAACTCTGCATTGAAATGGGTATATCTTTCCGTTTCTCCTTTGCTTTTCACTTCTCCTCTTTTCACAGCTATTTGTAAGGCCTCCTCAGACAGCCATTTTGCTTTTTTGCATTTCTTTTACTTGGGGATGGTCTTGATCCCTGTCTCCTGTACAATGTCACAAACCTCCGTCCATAGTTCATCAGGCACTCTGTCTATCAGATCTAGTCCCTTATATCTATTTCTCACTTCCACTGTATAATCGTAAGGGATTTGATTTAGGTCATACCTGAATGCTCTTGTGGTTTTCCCTACTTTCTTCAATTTAAGTCTGAATTTGGCAATAAGGAATTTATGATCTGAGCTACAGTCAGCTCCCAGTCTTGTTTTTGCTGACTGTATAGAGCTTCTCCACCTTTGGCTGCAAAGAATATAACCCATCTGTTTTCGGTGTTGGCCATCTGGTGATGTCCATGTGTAGAGTCTTCTCCTGTTGTTGGAAGAGGGTGTTTGCTCTGACCAGTACGTTCTCTTGGCAGAACTCTATTAGCCTTTGCCCTGCTTCATTCTGTACTCCAAGGCCAAGTTTGCCTGTTACTCCAGGTGTTTCTTGACTTCCTACTTTTGCATTCCAGTCCCCTATAATGAAAAGGACATCTTTTTGGCGTGTTAGTTCTAAAAGGTCTTGTAGGTCTTCACAGATCCATTCAACTTCAGCTTCTTCAGCGTTACTGGTTTGGGCATAGGCTTGGATTACCGTGATATTGAATGGTTTGCCTTGGAAACGAACAGAGATCATTCTATCGTTTTTGAGATCGCATCCAAGTACTGCATTTCGGACTCTTTGTTGACTATGATGGCTACTCTGTTTCTTTTAAGGGAAACCTGCCCACAGTAGTAGATATAATGGTCATCTGAGTTAAATTCACCCATTCCAGTCCGTCTTAGTTCACTGATTCCTAGAGTGTCGACATTCACTCTTGCCATCTCCTATTTGACCACTGCCGATTTGCCCTGATTCATGGACCTAACATTCCAGGTTCCTATGCAATATTGCTCTTTATAGTATAGGACCTTGCTTCTATCACCAGTCACATCCACAACTGGGTGTTGTTTTTGCTTGGCTCCATGCCCTCATTCTTTTGGAGTTATTTCTCCACTGATCTCCACTGGGCACCTACCAACCTGGGGAGTTCATCTTTCAGTGTCCTATCTTTTTGCCTTTTCATACTATTCATGGCATTGCGTTCTCAAGGCAAGAATACTGAAGTGGTTTGCCATTCCCTTCTCCAGTGGACACATTCTGTCAGACCTCTCCACCATGACCCGTCCGTCCTGGGTGGCCCCACACGGCATGGCTTAGTTTCATTGAGTTAGACAAAGCTGTAGTCCATGTGATCAGATTGGCTAGTTTTCTGTGATTGTTGTTTCAGTCTGTCTGCTCTCTGATGCCCTCTCTTAGCGCCTACCGTCTTACTTGGGGGGTTTCTCTTACCTTGGACATGAGGTATCTCTTCACGGCTGCTGAGAGGTCAATAGATTTAAGAATAGATAGCCATTTAAAAAATTAGATCTATAAATGAATCCATTTTAAACAATATATTGCTAAATTCGAAAGTTATAAAAGAGGAACAATGTTTTTAAAAAATAAAAATTTGTATATGTCAGAAAAACTCAGGAATAATAAGCAAAATAGATTACATTCAGAGCCTGAGATGAGAGATGATTTTATAAAAATTTAGTGTAACCTTCCTACATATAAAAAATAATTTTTAACTCTTTTTATTAAATTACTCAAATCTCAAGGTATTTCTTGGCACTAAGAAGCCAAGTAAACAAAAAACTGACAAAATTTTGTTTCATATTTTTAGTCTACAATCTGTGACTAATTCATGTTTTATTTATTCTTTAAAATTAGGTATAGATTGTAACTCCAACTATTTTTCTAACTATATACTTAAAAAACTAAAAAATACAGCAAAATATTAATAGCGTTACCTATGAACAGTGTAATTACTTAATAGGATTTTCATTTTCTATCTATACTCTCCATTTTCTAAATTTTCTATAATGGTTACAAACTACTTTAAAAATAAAACAGTGGGAACTTCACTGGTGGTCCAATGGCAAAGACTGCGCTCTCAATGTAGGGGGCCTGGGTTCGATTCCTGGTTGGGGAACTAGATCCCACATGCTACAACTAAAGAACCTGCATGCTGCAACAAAAATCAAATTGCCTGCATGCGACAACTAAAATGCAGTGCAGACAAATAAATAAAATTTAAAAAATAAAACAATGGACTTTAAGTTACATATATGTAATACAGATATACACACTATGTTTTTAAAACAGGTAGTAAAAAAATAAACATATCAAATTATTTATAATGGTTACTGCTGGCAAGTGATGGTTTTTCTTATTTCTTTTAGTTTTCTATGTTCCAATTTTCTTAGAAGAAACATGCAAATTTATAATGAAACAACTGAACTATATTTTCATAAATAGAAGGATACAGATGAAATTCTAAGTTATCAAGAATGAAAATCACACCTTTCTTTTACATCTTTCAGAACTATAAGTTAAGAGAGATTTAAATCATTTAGTTTTCTAACACTGATGATGTTTAATTGTTTCCAAATACAGACTTTTCAATGTATGATATCACAAATTATTTTTTAGGCCACAAATCTTAAAACATTAAGATTTGACAAAAATTGAAGAAAAAATGCTGTGTATGGGTATTGTATGTATTATATGTGTCTGTGTGTGCGTTGTCCCAGCAACAACTATTGGCTACTGTTATTGACTTACAGATTGAAAAGACTACCAAGTTACAAAATAATATATATGTTGACAGTTCTGACAGAAACAATTTTTTTATACCTTAAATAAACATATTTTGGGTACTACTATATATTTTAACTTTAATGCTTAAATAACCCTTTATTTAATGTCTAAAAAAATAGAAAAGGAGGTGAGAAACAGACATTACTCTGAATTCAGAGTAATAATTTACTTTGAGTTGCTTATCTCTAATCCATTAGAAATGGAATACATTAAATTCTTTCTACATTATCATAAAAACACTTCTTACCTGCCAGTAACAAACTGCAAGAGAAGAACTCTCTCCTCTGGAGTAATATCTTCCACAACTTCCCAGAACCACTAAAAACAACAATAAAAAACTAAACTCTCATTTCAGAGCAATTGTAGGCTTCTTAGTACCAGAGCAATATGCAGTATTCATAAAGCATATTTTATTCTGTGAACCTCATTTATCAAAAAAGATTTCATACAAAGCTTTCACATGGAATTCCCATGAGAAGAATTTAGGGAAAAACTTTACTTTGTTAATTAATATAGGTTTTCATTCAATAGTGCTGAAAAGCTTACAAGATTAAATGGCAAAACTTAACTTCATTCTAAGCTCTAGAGAGATTTTACCTGAATAACTGGATCTTCTCTTTCATAGCCACTTGTGTATTCTGTATTTTTTATCCAATCACTCACATCAATTTCTGGCATGCCAGAAAGCAGTAGCTCCTTTGGGAAAGAATAAAAATATTTCATTAATCTTCTTTGGGGGAAAAAAAGATTACATTTAAATAGCAAATTTGTCTTAATTAGAAACTAATCCCATGTAAAACTGATTTATTTCTGTGACAGTATCTACATGTTATCAATGACAAGTACTACATGGTAGAGAATCCTTGATACTGATAATAGCAAATATTGTGAGATGTGGAGATGTTGCTACACTAATACAGTTTAAATAAACATAAGCAATAATCCTTCATGTTTATATAGAAACACATATGCCACAAGTTTATATGTGCAACAATTTTATGAACATTATTCTCTTTGGTTTATATATATTTTATGAATTTGTTAAATTTTATAAAGATGCTATACTTTCAATACAGAAGTAACAACAGAGACCTAAATAAATCTGAGTTAAGCAAAGAAAAAGATCAAGAAACTCTAATCAGTAGAAAAAAGAAGTTATAATAAAAAGTTATTTTTAAAAATATCAAAACAGATTTAGGCCTAGGAAGAACTCTATTCTGAAATAATTCCAATCCTTTAAAACCAAATTTCCATAAGGTGAAAAAAAATGCAATTTTCCTACTAATGACTTTTGGTATCCTTTTTTTCAGGAAGATCATCAAACAAACAAAATATCAATCAAATAACTAAGAATGAAATTAAGAATGGCAAAAGTATTTTACCATAATATTCCTCAAGTGAAAACAGAACATGAAAAAAGCTTGTCCACATCTCTGAATCAGCCCATATCTCACAGTTAGATGCATTTACTCAGTAAAGTAAGGCAATAACTAGCCTACGCTCAACACTGACAAGCCAGAACAGCAGATTTTGTTACTGCAGAGAAAGATACAACGTGGTTCAAAGTCACTTCTCCTACAGCAACCCCTCAAAAATATATACAGTGTATATAGTATAGTGTGCTCTGAAAAAGATTAACGAGGTCAATATAAGGTGGTATCTGAGAAATCTTTGGTGTTTGAGATCTATTTAAGGAGTCTTCAAGGTTCTCCCTTTTCCAACTGAGGCTGAATTTTCTCTATATATTTCAGTCAAACAATATATCACAACAGATTATAAGCAAAAACAGATATGAGAACCCAGTTTCTTCTATGAAGCCAGACATTAAATTTGGAAAGATATAAAACAATAATACTTTTCCACTATTTTTGTTTTATTCTGGAATATGTAGCTTTAGTTTCTTAAATCTTATTTATGTTAATAGGTAATGAATTGTTATTCTTATATGAGCTAATAAGATATTTTACATTTCTGTTCAAATTTAAAATACAGTAAGTATCAATTACTATAACCAACATAAACTCTCTTCTTATAAGGGGTCTTAAGACCAAATAATTTAATAATTGCCTATGTAGGGTGTCTTTTAGTTCTCCTTACTAAGTACTTTGCCCACCTGATGCGAAGAACTGACCCATTAGAAAAAGACTTTGTACATATGCTGTCTACAAGAGACCCACCTCAAAACTAGGGACACATACAGACTGAAAGTGAAGGGATGGAAAAATATATTTCATGCAAATGGAGACCAAAAGAAAGCAGGAGTCGCAATACTCATTTCAGATAAAATAGACTTTAAAATAAAGGCTGTGAAAAGGGACAAAGAAGGACACTACATAATGATCAAAGGGTCAATCCAAGAAGAAGATGTAACAATTATAAATATATATGCACCCAACATAGGAGCACCACAATATATAAGGCAAATACTAACAAGTATGAAAGGGGAAGTTAACAATAACACAATAATAGTGGGAGACTTTAACACTCCACTCACACCTATGGATAGATCAACAAAACAGAAAATTAACAAGGAAACACAAACTTTAAATGATACTATAGACAAATTAGATTTAATCGATATTTTCAGGACTTTCCACCCCAAAACAAGCAATTTCACCTTTTTCTCAAGTGCACATGGAACTTTCTCCAGGATAGATCACATCCTGGGCCATAAATCTAGCCTTGGTAAATTTCCAAAAAATTGAAATCATCCCAGCCATCTTCTCTGACCACAATGCAGTAAGATTAGACCTCAATTACAGGAAAAAAACTATTAAAAATTCCAACATATGGAGGCTAAACAACACGCTTCTGAATAACCAACAAATCACAGAAGAAATCAAAAAAGAAATCAAAATATGCATCGAAACGAATGAAAATGAAAACACAACAACCCAAAACCTATGGGACACTGTAAAAGCAATGCTAAGGGGAAGGTTCATAGCAATACAGGCGTACCTCAAGAAACAAGAAAAAACTCAAATAAATAAACTAACTCTACACCTAAAGCAACTAGAGAAGGAAGAAATGAAGAACCCCAGGGTTAGTAGAAGGAAAGAAATCTTAAAAATTAGGGCAGAAATAAATGCAAAAGAAACAAGAGAGACCATAGCAAAAATCAACAAAACTAAAAGTTGGTTTTTCGAGAAGATAAACAAAATTGACAAGCCATTAGCCAGACTCATCAAGAAACAAAGGGAGAAGAATCAGATCAACAAAATTAGAAATGAAAATGGAGAGATCACAACAGACTACACAGAAATACAAAGGATCATAAGAGACTACTACCAACAGCTATATGCCAATAAAATGGACAACTTGGAAGAAATGGACAAATTCTTAGAAAAGTATAACTTTCCAAAATTGAACCAGGAAGAAATAGAAGATCTTAACAGACCCATCACAAGCACGGAAATCGAAACTGTAATCAGAAATCTTCCAGCAAACAAAAGCCCAGGACCAGACGGCTTCACAGCGGAATTCTACCAAAAATTTAGAGAAGAGCTAACACCTATCCTACTCAAACTCTTCCAGAGAATTGCAGAAGATGGTAAACTTCCAAACTCATTCTATGAGGCCACCATCACCCTAATTCCAAAACCAGACAAAGATGTCACAAAAAAAGAAAACTACAGGCCAATATCACTGATGAACATAGATGCAAAAATCCTTAATAAAATTCTAGCAAACAGAATCCAACATCATATTAAAAAGATCATACATCATGACCAAGTGGGCTTTATCCCAGGAATGCAAGGTTTCTTTAACATCCGCAAATCAATCAATGTAATTCACCACATTAACAAATTGAAAGATAAGAACAATATGATTATCTCAATAGATGCAGAAAAAGCCTTTGACAAAATTCAACATCCATTTATGATAAAAACTCTCCAGAAAGCAGGAATAGAAGGAACATACCTCAACATAATAAAAGCTATATATGACAAACCCACAGCAAACATTATCCTCAATGGTGAAAAACTGAAAGCATTTCCCCTAAAGTCAGGAACAAGGCAAGGATGCCCACTTTCACCACTACTATTCAACATAGTTCTGGAAGTTTTGGCCACAGCAATCAGAGCAGAAAAAGAAATAAAAGGAATACAGATAGGAAAAGAAGAAGTAAAACTCTCACTGTTTGCAGATGACATGATCCTCTACATAGAAAACCCTAAAGATTCTACCAGAAAACTACTAGAGCTAATCAATGAATATAGTAATGTTGCAGGATACAAAATTAACACACAGAAATCCCTTGCATTCCTATACACCAATAATGAGAAAACAGAAAGAGAAATTAAGGAAACAATACCATTCACCATTGCAACAAAAAGAATAAAATACTTAGGAATATTTCTACCTAAAGAAACAAAAGACTTATATATAGAAAACTATAAAACACTGATGAAAGAAATCAAAGAGGACACAAACAGATGGAGAAATATACCGTGTTCATGGATTGGAAGAATTAATATAGTGAAAATGAGTATACTACCCAAAGCAATCTACAGATTCAATGCAATCCCTATCAAACTACCAATGATATTTTTCACAGAACTAGAGCAAATCATTTCACAATTTGTATGGAAGTATAAGAAACCTCGAATAGCCAAAGCAATCTTGAGAAAGAAGAATGGAACTGGAGGAATCAACCTGCCTGACTTCAAGCTCTACTACAAAGCCACAGTCATCAAGACAGTGTGGTACTGGCACAAGGATAGAAATATAGATCAATGGAACAAAATAGAAAGCCCAGAGATAAACCCACGCACCTATGGGCACCTTATCTTCGACAAAGGAGGCAAGAGTATACAATGGAGAAAAGACAATCTCTTTAACAAGTGGTGCTGGGAAAACTGGTCAACCACTTGTAAAAGAATGAAACTAGAACACTTCCTAACACCATACACAAAAATAAACTCAAAATGGATTAAAGATCTAAATGTAAGACCAGAAACTATAAAACTCCTAGAGGAAAACATAGGCAAAACACTCTCCGACATAAATCACAGCAGGATCCTCCATGACCCACCCCCCAGAATATTGGAAATAAAAGCAAAAATAAACAAATGGGACCTAATCAAAATTAAAAGCTTTTTGCACAACAAAGGAAACTATAAGCAAGGTGAAAAGACAGCCTTCAGAATGGGAGAAAATAATAGCAAACGAAGCAACAGACAAACAATTAATCTCAAAGATATACAAGCAACTCCTGCAGCTGAATTCCAGAAAAATAAACGACCCAATCAAAAAATGGGCCAAAGAACTAAACAGACATTTCTCCAAAGAAGACATACAGATGGCTAACAAACACATGAAAAGATGCTCAACATCACTCATTATTAGAGAAATGCAAATCAAAACCACAATGAGGTACCATTACACACCAGTCAGAATGGCCGCTATCCAAAAGTCTACAAGTAATAAATGCTGGAGAGGGTGTGGAGAAAAGGGAACCCTCTTACACTGTTGGTGGGAATGCAAACTAGTACAGCCACTATGGAGAACAGTGTGGAGATTCCTTAAAAAACTGGGAATAGAACTGCCATATGACCCAGCAATCCCACTGCTAGGCATATACACCGAGGAAACCAGAATTGAAAGAGACGCGTGTACCCCAATGTTCATCGCAGCACTGTTTACAATAGCCAGGACATGGAAGCAACCTAGATATCCATCGGCAGACGAATGGATAAGGAAGCTGTGGTACATATACACAATGGAATATTACTCAGCCATTAAAAAGAATACATTTGAATCCGTTCTATTGAGATGGATGAAACTGGAGCCCATTATACAGAGTGAAGTGAGCCAGAAAGAAAAGCACCAATACAGTATACTAATGCATGTATATGGAATTTGAAAGATGGTAATGGTAACCCTATATGTGAGACAGAATAAGAGACACAGATGCATAGAACAGTCCTGTGGACTCTGAGGGAGAAGGTGAGGGTTGGACGTTCTGGGACAATAACATTGAAACATGTATATTGTCATATGTGAAGCAGAACACCATTCCATGTTCTATGCATGGGACGGATGCTCAGGGATGGAGCGTGGGGATGACACTGAGGGATGGGAGGGGGAGGGAGGTGGGAGGAGGGTTTGGGAGGGGGAGCACGTGTGAACCCATGGCTGATTCGTGTCGATGTATGGCGAGAACTACTGCAATATTGTAAAGTAATTAGCCCCCAACTAAAATAAAAAAAAAAAAAAAAAAAAAAAGACTTTGATGCTGGGAAAGGTTGAAGGCAGGAGGAGAAGGGGACAACAGAGGACAAGATGGTTGTATGGCATCACCGACTCGATGGACATGAGTTTGAGCAAGCTCCAGGAGTTGGTGATGGACAAGGAAGCCTGGCGTGCTGCAGTCCGCAGGGTTGCAAAGAGTTGGACACAACTGAGCAACTGAACCGACTGACCATAGTATTATAAAATACTTTAACTGATGAAGGCGTTCTGGTAGGGTCCATTTACCACCCCAAATACATTTTCCATCTTCCTTTGCACATTCTGTGCCCCGGTGGCCGATCCCTGCAGAATGGCTCTCTTGTCTGTTGGCCTCAGATTGGGTTCTATCACTGGGAAACAGGCAGGAGTCTGCAGGTGAGAGTATATTCTGCTCCTTCCCTCCTCCAGTACATCTTTGCAGTAGCTATGCCTCCTCAACTACAGCTACCACCTGGTGATTCAGACTCTCACAGGGCTCCTCACAGTAATTCCTCCACATGTCTTCAATTCTAGGGATGATAAAGGCTTTCTCCTGTTGCTATTCTCTGGATGCCTCAACCATCTCTTATTTATTCTTAACCCACCCATGCCTCTGTAAGTTCCTTCATTAAAGTTTCTTTATTTGAACCATCTAGGGAAATTCTGTTCCCTGGCACTACCCTGATACAGGTCTGCCAAAAAAGGAATATGGATGATTGTTACATGTTTCTCACAATCCAGAGTTTAATCCTCTTCCCTTCTAGGCTGAAGATAAGCTTTTAATAATACTGAGTATGCTTTCATTGTTAATAATTGTGAATAAAAATAAGACTATATTCTCTCAAGGAATTTGAAGTATTTCATGAACATCATATGTTATTATTTTGTGATGGAACAAAATATCCTTATTAGCTCATTTAACACTTGGGGGGAAAAGTTATTAAGTTGACTAAAAGAAGATGAAATTGGAAGTACACAATAAAAAATATCAATACATATATATATAGCAAAAGATTTTAGTCCAAATCAATAATTTATTATTTTTTAAAATATGACAAAATAATTGATCTTTTGGAATTGGGTACAAAATATATAACCCAAAAATTAACAGTCAGAAACTGAATCATGCAAGTGTTCACAGCTGTTAGCTTACCTAGTATTCACATGGCTCAGTGTTTTAATATCCTGGTACCACCATGGATAAACTCATAAGGAGCACAGTATGGCAGGACAGTCCCTCAGACATTTGAGGAACCCTTCAACTGTAATAATACTACAGATATAGTAATCACAACAATGTTGTCACCATTTCTGAACCTGATGATCACCTCTTGACTTGAGACTGCATTCTGTCCTGAATACATCAATTTGTAAGGACACTGATGCTACTAGATACTTTCTTTTCATGAAAACTCTAGAATCTAACCTGTATCTTTAACTCTGATGAACATGTTTATGCCATGATCTTAGATGAAATGAACTCAGATAGTTGAGCCAAATTTTAAAAAAAAGTTTCCTATCCCAGTGTAGCGGAGCCCTTTCCTCTGAAAGACACACAGTCACAAAAAAGGTTCCAAATCCAAGTCCCATTTATAACTCACACCACTGAGAGGCAATACTGATGGAGAGACTGGGGTGTGGGTCAGAGAACATGGTTCACAGTCTGGTCTTGATCCCTGTCTCCTGTGCAATGGCAATAAGTATGGCAATCATGGCACTCACATACTCTGTGAATGTGGGCAAGTCCCATACTTTCTTTGGCCTAGTTTTCCTCATCTATAAAATGAGAATAACACATGATGTGAAGGGGTCTGATGTGAAGGTTTTAAAAGTTAGTACACATGAAGTACCTGGCAAATACTAAGTGTTTAATAATAATAATAATCATTACTGCGTAAGTCAGTGTCATGCCAACCACAGTGCTCTTCCCAAACAATCGCACCATCTGAATCAGCTCACTGAGTAAAGCCAGAGTCTAAGACAGACTAGGAATCCTGACCTACCTTCTAATATATGAACCACAATTAAAAACTTACCAGTAACAGACTCAAAAGTGAAAGACAAAGGAATTAAATATTCAGAAGGAAACAGGAAAATACTTTCATGACCTTGGAATAAGAAACAATTCTTAAATAGGACACAAAAGTTCCATTCATTTAAAACAAAAAAAGAAAGAACAAGTAATAAACTGAACTGTGTTAAATCTAAAAACTGTAAGACACCAGAAAAGAAGATATTCACAATACATATATCTAACAAAGACTCCTGTAAGGTATTATATAATGACTCCTACTGCTGCTGCTGCTAAGTCGCTTCAGTCGTATCCGACTGTGCGACCCCATAGACGGCAACCCACCAGGCTCTTCTGTCCCTGGGATTCTCCAGGCAAGAGTACTGGAGTGGGTTGCCATTTCCTTCTTCAATGCATGAATGCATGCTAAGTCACTTCAGTTGTGACTGACTCTGTGTGACCCCATGGACAGCAGCCCACCAGGCTCCTCTACCCACGGGATTCTCCGGGAAAGAATACTGGAGTGGGTTGCCATTTCCTTCTCCTAAAGACTCCTACAAATCAGTGTAAAAAAACACAAAAACAAAGAATGCAATAGAAAAATTACTTGAATAAACACTTCAAAAACAAGAGTATACAAATAGTCAATAAACAAACAAAATACACTCAATCCCACTGATCATGAGGGAAATGTAAATTAAAATCATAAGGAAATACCAATACTCTACACCAGAATGGTAAAAATAAAAAAGACAGAAAAATAACAAAAGCTGACTAGGATACAGAATACCCAGAACTCTCACACCTGTTGGTGGGAGTGTAAACTGACACATTACTTTGGAAAACTACTTGCTAGTATCTACTCTAACGGAATAAATGCATAGCCGAAATCCTAGCAATTCCACTCCAAATCACATAATCTACAGAATGCATATGTATGTTCTCCTAAAGACATGTACTAGTGTTTGTAGCAGCACCAATTTAAACAGCCTGAAACTGAAAAGTACCCACCAAATGTTTACCAAGAGTAGAAAGGACAGGAAAAAAAAAAAAAAGTAGACTGACACAATGAAGTACTATAGAGCAATGAAAATGAACACATTACAACTGCATGCAACAATACAAATGATTCTCACAAACAAAAAGTTGTGCTAAAGAAGTCAGACATATTTAGGTGACTATTCCGTTTACATTAAGTTCCAGAACAGGTAACCTAACCTATATCATTACAAATCAGCAGAGTGGATACCCATGAGGGGAAAGTGACTGGAAGAGAACATGAGAAGGATCTAGGGTGTTAGGATTTCTCAGTTTCTTGATCTGGATGCTATTTCATGGGTGTACACAGTGTGAAAATTCATCAAGCTGTACATTTATGATGCATGTTAGGGTTAGGTTATACTTTTCTCAAGTATACTGTAACTCAACAAGAAGTTTCATAAAACTTATCAGTATCAATAAATTATGAGGCAAAGTTTTTGTCAATTATCTGTATTGTTGCTACTTGTTTTTTATACACTGGTCCATAAAAATAATATAATTTTCTGTTTAATAACTCATAAGTACACCTCCATTTTCAAATGCTAAAAATAGTAACTCTTATGGGTATGCAAAAACTATATGCTCCTATGCTAAAGAAAACCATTCATCTTAAATCTAAGAACAGGGACAAAAAACTCAAAGCTGACATTTAGTGAAACTAAGTCACCACGGCCTTCCACATTATTTATTAAATTTTCTTCACTACTATATTATGGTATACTATGAGTGATAAATTGAGAATACTGCTATATGTAAAATTAACCAGTACACACCAATGTACTTATTCATGTATTAAAATGAAAGGCACAGGCTGAAACTAACTTGCGAGACAATAAAAACCAATGAATTCTTTTCCATCAACCTAAAATTTATTATTCCAAATTATACTTTTTAAACTAAGAAAACAGCGATGCTCTACTTAAAACACTGCATATTTTTATTAAGACGTTAGACAACTCAAGAGTTTGAAAATAATTTAATACCAAAAATAAAAGAGAGGAAAAGAAATGGGGGAAAATGCAGACATAAATTATATAAAATCAGAACTGTTAGATCACAATAAAAAGCAGGCAAATTAAAGAAGCAAAACAAACATTCATTAGAGACTAGAGGCAAGGAAAGACAGTGGACTCAATACAGGCTTAAGATGGAAAATTACTAACATATATATGATGAAATAAGCTGGAGAGGATAACATAAATATAACAAGAAAATTCTTCTATCAATTTTTCTTTTTGGAAGTACAAGTTTCCTTTACCAAATTAAAAAATTCAGAAATACTGTAAATAATGCCTCTGGGAAGACTGGCCTTCATCATCTCCCATGTGGAACACTTTGGAAATATATTGATTTTTGTTAACCACCACCTATACTCTACTTCTCATTAAGAACTGCTAACCTAGTTATTAACCTTTAGAGAAGCACAATCACAAATCTTACAACTCCCTAAACATGAACATTTTAATTGTTCACCATATCTTCTACATTATTCCATTCATTATTTTGCACTAAAATTATTTCTAAATTACATCAAATGGAGTTTTCTGTTGTATTATAACAGCAAAGAACTGATGCTTTTCCTTACCAATTCGTATTCATCAAAAAGTTGTATGAGGGACGGTGGAATGAACATGTGAAAGCCCTGTAAAAAAGCATTGATCTGAGGCTGAATGGCTCTTGTCATTCGCAGTTCAGTGACAAGCTGGACGTATTCTGCCTATTAAAAAAAAAAGTTTCTGCAATGATTTTTTTTTTTTAATTTCACATACTTAAGACACTGCTGACCATTTCTCATTTTAGAAATAAAGGTTTAGAATTAATTTGGCACCAATGCTCACACATCTCAGCAAAAGAGTAATCTATCATTCACTTAGCTGTTTAGGCCAAAATCCTAGGAGTCAATCATTCAGGTTTCTCTCACACCTTCTATCAGTGAGTGCTATAAGCTCTATCTTCAAAAAATATTCTCAGTCAGATCTTGTGGAATCACCTCCACTTGTGGCACCTTGGTTCAAGCCATCATCATCTCTCACCTGGATATTAGACTATCTGGTGTCACTGCTCCCATATTTGCCTCTGTATTTCTTCTTCTCCAAATCAGAGCAACTTTTTAAACTATGTGTGTAGAGATATATATTTTACATATAATTCAGATCACATAACCCCCCTTTCAAAAACCCTACAATGGCTTCCCGGACACTTGGAGTAAAGTCCAAATTCCTTCCCTAGTCCATAAGGCCCCAAAAGACCCAACCTCTGCCTTACCCTCTCATCTCATTTCCTTCCACTTTCCCCTCTGTTCCCTCACTCTATCCCCCAAACACAGCTTGTTCAGGTCTCACCATCTATATACTTACTGCTTTTTTTTTTTTTCCTTAAATGTCTCATTAAACTGTAATCTCTCTGCAAGCAGGGGTTCTGTTTTGTTTACCAGTATATATCCTCAGCTCTTCCTCAGTGATCAAAGAAAGAGAAGAAAACAATAGAATGGAAAAGACTAGACATCTCTTCAAGAAAAGAGATACCAAGGGAATATTTCATGTAAAGATGGACACAATAAAAGACAGAAATGGTATAGACACAACAGAAGCAGAAGATACTAAGAGGCGGTAAGAATACACAGAACAACTATACAAAAAAGATCTTTATGATCCAGATAATCACGATGCTGTGATCACTCACCTAGAGCCAGACATCCTGGAATGTGAAGTCAAGTGGGCCTTAGAAAGCATCACTACAAACAAAGCTAGTGGAGGTGATGGAATTCCAGCTGAGCTATTTCAAATCCTAAAAGATGATGCTCTGAAAGTGCTGCACTCAATATGCCAGCAAATTTGGAAAACTTAGCAGTGGCCACAGGACTGGAAAAGGTCAGTTTTCATTCCAATCCCAAAGAAAGGCAATGCCAAAGAATGCTCAAACTACCACACAATTGCACTCATCTCACACACTAGTAAAGTAATGCTTAAAATTCTCCAAGCCAGGCTTCAGCAATACATGAACCATGAACTTCCAGATGTTCAAGCTGGTTTTAGAAAAGGCAGAGGAACCAGAGATCCAATTGCCAACATCCACTGGATCATTGAAAAAGCAAGAGAGTTCCAGAAAACATCTATTTCTGCTTTATTGACTATGCCAAAGCCTTTGACTGTGTGGATCACAACAAACTGGAAAATTCTTCAAAAGATGGGAATACCAGACCACCTGACCCATCTCTTGAGAAACCTGTATGCAGGTCAGGAAGCAACAGTTAGAACTGGACATGGAACAACAGACTGGTTCCAAATAGGAAAAGGAGTACGTCAAGGCTGTATATTGTCACTCTGCTTATTTAACTTATATGCAGAGTACACCATGAGAAATGCTGGGCTGGATAAAGCAAAGGCTGAAGTCAAGATGGCCAGGAGAAATACCAACAACCCCAGATATGCAGATGACACCACCCTTATGGCAGAAAGCGAAGAACTAAAGAGCCTCTTGATGAAAGTGAAAGAGGAGAGTGAAAAAGTTGGCTTAAAGCTCAACATTCAGAAAACTAAGATCATGGCATCTGGTCCCATCACTTCATGGGAAATAGATGGGGAAACAGTGCAAACAGTGGCTGACTTTATTTTTCTGGGCTCCAAAATCACTGCTGATGGTGACTGCAGCCATGAAATTAAAATACACTTACTCCTTGGAAGGAAAGTTATGACCAACCTAGAGAGCATATTAAAAAGCAGAAACATTACTTTGCCAACAAAGGTCCATCTAATCAAGGCTATGGTTTTTCCAGTGGTAGCGTATGGATGTGAGAGTTGGACGGTGAAGAAATCTGAGCGCCGCAGAATTGATGCTTTTGAACTGTGGTGTTGGAGAAGACTATTGAGAGTCCCTTGGACTGCAAGGAGATCCAACCAGTCCATCCTAAAGGAAATCAGTCCTGAATATTCATTGGAAGGACTGATGTTGAAGCTGAAGCTGCAATACTTTGGCCACCTGTTGCGAAGAGCTGACTCATTGGAGAAATCGCTGATGCTGGGAAGGATTGGGGGCAGGAGGAGAAGGGGACGACAGAGGATGAGATGGTTGGATGGCATCACCGAGTCAATTGACATGAGTTTGAGTAAACTCCGGGAGTTGGTGTTGGACAGGGAGGCCTGGCGTGCTGCAGTCCATGGGGTCGCAAACAGTCAGACGTGACTTAGGAACTGAACTGAACTGATCCTCAGCTCTTAAAAATGTGGCTGCCATTTTGTGTTCAACAAATAACATGATGAATGTATACATTCAATAGATTCAATTAAAACACACTTTGAACTTGATCAAATGACTCATTTAAGTGCAGCCTATTCTGAGTTAAACAACATTCTGAGTTACAGTAAGCTATTTTGACACATTTAAAACATACATCATCAAGAACAGTGTCACGTAAAATTTAACTAGCAGTAAAAAATGTATTTTGGCTCAGATCAAAGTCAATGACCATATCTCTCTGTATATAAACCCTATCATTGCTATTATTCGTGTGTGTGTGTGTGTGTTAGTCACTGAGTCATGTCCGACTCTTTGCAACCCCATGGACTGCAGCTCACCAGGCTCGGCTTCTTTGTTCACAGGATTCTCCAGGTAAGAATACTGGAGTGGGTTGCCAGTTCCCATTATTATTCATACATTTAAAATTGCCCATCTAAGTTAAACTTCAAGAATTAAAAGCAATATGTATATAGTTCTCACCTCCCAGGAATGAATGTTCTAAACACAGAAAGAGAAAGCCTATTTTAGGCCCCTTCCTTAAATTTTTTTTGGAGGGGTATTAATCTGACACTGTTCCCCTCAACCCCCCAAAAATACCCACAGGCACTGAGCCAGCACATTGTACATGACTCCAGCCATGAACTGTCCATACATCTCAGAGCTACAGAAATGTCACAATGGATTGCTCACAGCTTTCACCAACCCTGCATGGCTCCTTCTGCAAAGCATGGGGAAAGCTACCATCTATTACCATCTACTATTCAATCTACTCTCACTCCAAATCCCACTCCCAACCACCCAAAAGTTTTTCTCCACTGAAAAGGAATTAATCAGATTCTACAAGTTACATCCAGGTATTTAGAGAAAGGGGGACATAGAAACGTGTGCCAATCAAACAGAAACACAAAGTGAATCTTCAGGATCCAATCTAAGAAATAAAATATACACATAATAACTAGCAATGATTTTTGTACTAACACATGATTATTTTTTAATTGATGTCTGCTCTAACTAAACTGCTTAATGAAAATACTAAAAATTTTTCTGCTCCATTCATTAATTATATATTTCTCTCAAGAGATTTTACTTTTATTATCTTAAGGTACTATTCACTTGAGTCATTAATCAAGACCTCAAGTTATGAAGTATGAACTGCTCAAGTATAGTTTTATCTATTTTAATTTGCCAATGCATTCCATATTTATCTGAATAGTACACACTGTTCTATTAATTAATTCCTATTATTTCCACATATATTCTGTTTTAAAAAATTAATTTTCACAAATATACTATTTCCCACACTTATTTTTGTAGCTCTGGCTCAGTTATTGGATATCAATTTGTATAAAATCAGTTCCTTCAAATCCCAGTCTCCATATTAATTTGAATATGGAGAAATCTTGGTCTAAGTTATTTCTCAGTAAAATAATAAAATCCTAGCCAGCACAAATTCTTCTGAGTTGTTTAGTAAAGTAAGAGTTTTCCAGATAGCTGAAAGATAACTGTGTTTAATAGAAAAAAATCTAAATCCAACTGTTTCTAAAATGTTTCCCTGCTTCCTTACAGAGCACATCCTCAAAGATAGTAACACATATTAACATGTTCTTGATGATACAATTATTACTATGAATATCAACTATCATTACACACTAACATTTCTACTATTCATACTGTGAAGAAATACTACACTGGCTACAGTCCCACCACCTACAAAGGCCAAGGGACTCACCCCCACATTTCACGCTCCTGAGTAACAACATCAAATACCTTAAATGCTCTAAGGAAACAGTCAACATGTAGATGACCATCAGTCCACAAAACACTGGCATAAAGAGTTGCTCAAATAAACATGAAATATAAGTGAAACCTAAAATCTCACTTAATTCTAAGGTATTTAACGAGATGACATAACTTGGGGGTGAGGGATATCTTATCGCCAACAGATAGCACATCCTAGGAATCATATTTGCTCCCACCTGAGTTTTGTTAATCCTTTGAGGGCATAAAAATAATACCAGATATCACAGAATTAAGTTGGAGAATTAACTATACTAAAGAATCTGAGTACCTGTTCTGGTGAAATAGTTATGATTATAGAAAGTTTTCAACTTAGAAAGTCTCAGCACAGGCAAATGAGAGAGTCAATTCCTAGGCAGGTTGATAAGAAATCTGAGGTCCTCGAAGAGGAGAAAGGGGTCTGGGGCTCTCAAAGTGGATATAGGGGTCTGGGATTCTCAAGGAGGAAAGGACAAACATCTTTTCTCTACATTCCTTAGTCTTAGTCACAGAAAATGTTTTTTTCTTTAGGCCTGGAACTGATGATTACACAACAACTCAGCTTAAACTCTGTAGTAAGGATTATAAAACAATAATGTTTCTCCTGCCTGAAAACCTTCTGGCTAATTCTGCTATCTTAAAATGTAAATTATGGGAGTGGGTCTAGTAAGATCTTTACAACCTTGAGACATTCTTTTGATTTACTGTAATAAGCAATTTAAAAAGTATGTAACTCCCTTTTCTAAGACTAGCGAGTGGGGCACTGTCCGTCCCCCTTCTGATATTTATGTCAGACGCTTTCTCTGCCCCTTTTCATACTTTAATAAAACTCTGCTACAGAAAAGGACTTCCCTGGTGGCTCACATACATGGTAAAGCGTCTGCCTATAATGCGGGAGACTCAGGTTCAATCCCTGGGTTGGGAAGATCTCCTGGAGAAGGAAATGGCAACCCACTCCAGTATTCTTGCCTGGAAAATCCCATGACAGTGGAACCTGGTTGGCTACAGTCCATGGGGTTGCAAAGAGTCGGACACGACTGAGCGACTTCACTTATACAAAAGCTCTTGAACGATCAAGCCTGGTGCCTGGTCCTGAAGCTAAATCATCTTCTTCAGAGATCACGAATCCGACATCATTCACCATAAGCTATCATCTTGGGGGCTCGTCCAGGATCCTCAAGACAAGATGAGAACACTCAGAGCTCTAGCCTCTCTGCTTTCTCCATATACACATTTTCTGCTTTACTTTACTAACTCTATGGTGTGTTTGTGTGAATGAATGACACGCCCTGCTCTGTGGTTTCGCTGTGCCTCGTTGAAGAAGGAATTCATAGGGCCTGGACTCCATCTTAGGCCTGTTCGTGCTGATCATGTTCGGCCACCTCTCTAATGGACTCTGAACTCTGTGCTTAGTGCCTGTGGAAACGACAATAGAAGGATAAGACCCCCTCCGGACAGGGGAACCTTGAAGATCGTATCCAGGTTACTCATCGCCTAAGAGAAAACATACACTAATTACCCCTGTCTCTGGACAGGCTGTAAATATTTTTGTACCTATCAGAGTGTAACCTCAGGCCTATTGATTATCGGCCAATTGTTTGAACTGTTTGAACACATAACACCTAAATGATGAGATTATTGTGATTATATTTACCCTTCCTTTGTTTATGTAAGTCTCAAGGAATTTGGGGTGGTGACTTCGGACATGTACACATGGGGTATAAAAGATTTTCACAAATGCTGGTCGGGGTCCTTGGCTAAGAGGAGACTCTGCCTTGGGCCCGCCGGTGTAATAAACTGTACTCCACTACCTGCATTGTCCTTCTGAGTGAGTTTGTTTCCCAAAACGCGTGGCTATAACATCGTAATGACTGAAGGCAGCCCCCAAAAGGGGAACCTTGTTGGGGGGTTTATACTGATCTGCCAATGTCAAGAGACACCCAACCTCCCTGTGAGAGGAACGGCAAGAGATGAGCAAAGCGTGTGGACCAAACTTAACCTTTCTTGGTCACCTGTTCCTGGTCCCTTTGACCATTTCGTAATTGCATGCAGAATTAGAACTACTAACCTAATCTGTCAGATCATAGACTTTGAAAGGAATTGTGATCCATGCTGTTACTATGTACTTTTACTTAGACCCCATGTATGGAAGCACCCAGCCTTGCTAGGAGCCGAAAGTTACAAGAGCATGTTTGGGAGTGAGGCAGAGCTCAAGCTCCGGGAACGTCTCTCAGGCTACAGGTCACTCTCTTGGCTCCCTGCCTCAGGGGCCAGCAACCTGAAAGTGAGTCCAATCTATGTGGACAGAAGCACTGCTGGTGACCATGAGGTTTTTGAGGACACAGACTGGGAACTGGAGGATCTGGTAAGACTGGAAATGCAACGGGCTTCTTCCTTTGGTAGCATTAGCTCTTAGTGGACCAGAGGAGGCTCTCTAATGGCTTTTGTCTCAACTCCTTAGATATTCTTTTGTGGAATCTGTGGAAATGAACTGGAAGGATTGGCCTAATAGCTTGCAGACAAAAATAGCTTTTCCTCGCTGGCCTACCCTCCACCACCTCTTTTGCTATCACATATACCAGCGTGGTGACACTCAGAAGCGACATCTTAAAAAAAAAAAAAAAAAAAAAAAGAAGAAGCGACATCTTGGTTGTTGTTTGTCCCTTTATAACTCACCACTTCTACTGCAGTCAGGACTGTACTCAGACATGTGCATAGGCACACAGAACACAGATGCTTCCCCTAGTAATACTAGCTTGGGAAACATTCCAGGAAAGCTACTCTGTTACACTCTGGGTGGCATCAGAGAAAAGGTCAAATCAAGCAAAGATCCTGGTGGTAGGGAACTAAATCATTCTGGGATGACATCAAGTCTACCCCTGGTGCATCTCCACCCCGCCTCAGTGGTAGAACCAGAAGGGACAAGTAAGGTGCCTGTGTTGGTAAGGGACAGACCAAGTCTGACCAGGGAAGGAAAGTTTCAGTGGAAAGTCTGTCTACACCCCCATCTAGAGCAGGGAAGGACGCCTCTGGTGGAAAGAAGCCATAGGTGTGGATGCTGCTTTTTTCTCTCTTATAGATGGGAGCTAACAGTTACTGAACCACTCCTTTAAAATGCATTTAAAAAACTGGGACAAGTTTGATCCCCAGTGTTTAAAAAAGACACTCCTGATCTTCTTCTGTGATACTGAACGGCTACAGTATCCTTTGGAAGACGGGGAACACTGACCAGTTGAAGGATCTTAACTATGATACTATTTTACATCTAGACCAGTTCTGTAGAAAATAAGGGAAGTGGGTAGAAGTGCCATATGTGTTGCTCTTTATCTCTCTGCAAGACATGCCAGATTTATGTCCTAAGGGTACAGATTTGGGTGTGAAACCTTCAGCTCCCTCCTGTCCTCTTACTTTGGCCCTGTATCCAGGGCTCCCAATTGAACAGGCTGAGAATCAGGGCACCCTTCTAGGAGGGGTTACCTCAGTCTTGGTAGACTATTTAGAGGATGTGTCTTCAGACAGATGCTGACTCCTGACTTGACAGCTCAAGTTTTGGGGGAAGCTACTGCTTTGGGAGATGAATGGCTTGAAGGCAAGGGGAAAGAGGGAACACAAAATAGCCCTCCTCCCTCCTGGGAGCCAAGCGGTTCCCACAACATAGCCACTTGGTCAGATGTATTCTTGTAGGGCTCAAGTGAGCATGTGCTAAGACTCTATGCTAAGTTGGCTGACATATAACAGGGAAAGAAAGAAACTCCTGGTAAATTCCTAGATAGACTGTGGGAGGCTCTCTGAAAGTTTTCTGATGTTGATCGCAAAAGTGCAGAGAAAGGAATAATCGTAAAAGATAGATTCTCACTCAGTCAGCTCCAGGTATCTGCCATAAGTTATGAAAACAGGCGTTCAGACCAAATCAGTCTTTAAAAAACTATTGTAGCTGGCTCAGGAAATGTATTATGGTAGAGACTATGAGGAAGAAAACAGAAGGAAAAAAAGAACCAGGCAAAAGACTGAAGCCACAACAACGGCAGTTAGATTGGCTCTGAAACAGCCTAAGAAAAATGCCCAGAGGAACCCAGGTGAAAAAAGATGGACTTATTATTACTGTGGAAAGGAGGGGCATCTCAAGAGGGACTGCTCTTAGGCATCTAAGCCATACCCTGGCTCCATGTCCAGTCTGCAAAGGACCATATTGGAGAAGAGACTGCCCTCCGAGGTGTAGGTCCCAAGGGCAGACTCTCAAGGCAATCAGGATGAAGGTGCCCTGGGGGTCCCCACACAAGCTCCCATCCTAATTACATCAGAGGAACTCTGGGTGTTAATAACTGTGGGGGGCCAATCAGTCAATTTTCTTTTGGACCCTGGGGCAATTTTCTCTGTGCTCACTGAAGCCCCTGGTTCGCTTCCTCCCGATTCACTACTGTAATGGGACTGTGAGGATAAGCCAAATGCTATTATTTCAGACATCCTTAAAGCTGCAACTGGGACTCTGTACGATTTTTCTCACGAGTTTCTAATTGTGCCAGGGTCTCCCTCACCCCTTCTGGGGAGGGATATACTAAACAAGGTCCAGGCCTCTGTTGTCATGAATATGAAGCCTGCTCTTTCTCTTCCATTAATTGAACAAAATGTAAATCCTAGAGTATGGGCTGTTGGAAAAACTATGAGTTGAGCACAAAATGCTTTCCTGTCATTATCAAGCTCAATGACCCTCACCTATTTTCACATCAAAAGCAGTATCCACTAAAGCCCAAGGTTAATGAATGGGCAGAATCTTACTCTACTGACTTCTCAAGACGTAAGTGGGATTTTAAACTCTAAAGTTCAGAGCAACAATGTTCCACCTTTAAAGCTGCTGTAACTCAAGGGGTGTCAAAAGCTCAAGGAATAGAATATCACTTACACTGTTACTGGAAACCCCAATCTTCAGAAAAAGTTGAAAAGGCTAATGACATTATTAAGAGGCATCTGTGTAAGCTAACTCAGGAAACACAAGACAGTTGATTCAAAGTTTGACCCACAGCTTTAATGAGGGCTCAAACTGCCCCTAAGAAGAAGGGACTGACTGTCTCTATGGCAGACTGTTTTATGTGCACAGATATTGTCATAGATTCCAAAGCCTTAGAATTAATTATGTGACTCAGCTTTCAGCTTTTCAGCCTCATCAGGAAAAGGCATTGCACAGTGGGTGTCCTCACTTCAAGGAAAGGACTTTCTTCAGCTCTGCAAATACCTTCACCAACAACAATTGTATGTGATGCCTCTTCTTGATCTGATGACATCTAACAATCCTAAGATGGACTGATGTAACTATGAACACAATGTGACTTTTAATTTTGATTATGTTTTAACTTGGTTTAATCACTATTTTGCCTTACACCTGTAACTCTATAATGGGGTTTGTTTCTAACCATCTGAAAGCTTATAAGTTAGAAATGGTTGTCCAGGCTCCTACAAGTGCCACAGCCTTCTCCAACTATTACTTAGGGCCTCTGGATCAGAGACCCTCAATATGAGGGTTAGAAGAATATGTTGCCTCAACAATTTAGGGATGGTGCGCCTCAACAGCAGGAAGTAGTTATGGAACAAAAATGACGTCTCTTTCCCTTGACAACATAATTCTCCTAAAAGAAAAAGGGTGAATGAGAGAGTCAATTTCTAGGCAGGTTGGTAAGAAGTCTGAGGTCCCTGAGGAGAAGAAAGGGGTCTAGGGCTCTCGAAGCGGAGATAGGGGTCTGGGATTCTCAAGGAGGAAAGGACAAACGTCTTTTTTTTTTTTTTTCTCTGCATTCCTTAGTCTTAGCCACATAAAATATTTTTTTCCTTTAAGCCTGGAACTGATGATTACACAACAAACAACTCAGCTTAAACTCTGTAGTAAGGATTATACAACAACAATGTATCCTGCTTGAGGACAGTTTCTCCTTCCTGAACACCTTCTGGCTAATCCTGCTATCTTAAAATGTAAATTATGGGAATGGGTCTAGTAAGATCTTTACAACCTTGAGGCATTCTTTTGATTTATTGTAATAAGCAATTTTAAAAGTATGTAACTCCCTTTTCTAAGACTAGCGAGTGGGGCACTCTCCATCCCCTTTCTGATGTTTGTGTCAGACGCTTTCTCTGCTCCTTTTCATACTTTAAGAAAACTGCTACACAAAAGCTCTTGAATGATCAAGCCTGGTCCCTGGTCCCTAAGCCAAATCTTCAGAGATCACGAATCCCACATCATTCACCATAAGCTATCATAACAACAATAAAAAAGAGCCTTAGCAAATTCATCAAGCTCAACCCCTGAGCCTCATAACTGATATAAGATTGGTAAGCAAAAAATAACTGCAAAGGGAAAAAAATAAAAACAGTAAGATTGAGATTCAGCTTTCAGACATAATATTCTAGTTAAATTACATAGGTAGTTACAGAAACATTTTGCGTTAAAATCTCCTAGTCTTCTGATTGTGTGGAATGAACAATATCATCCCTTGAAATCTTCCTTAGAATTTTAACTTCTTTTCAGGCTTTGAGTCTAAATTATGTCTTTTTATGAGGAGTAGTGGTAATGCTGAAAACTGACACCTTTTTTAAAAGCTATTTTTCCTCTTGAAATTTTTTTTCACTATTTCTTAAAAGATATACTTACTTAACTAATAGTTAACTTTTAACAGTGAAAGCAAGATGTTCTTATCCCCCTCGAAGTAAACTGATAAACTTGGACATACCTGTAAAATTGTTTGAAATAGTTATTTTTAGTTTTAAATTAACAGTTTAAATGGCATTATAACTGGTACAATGCAATTCACTGTTTGAATATAAATCCTTTAACAATAAAAGCTTCTTTCTTGGGCTTATCCACTTGATTACTATTGCTATCATATGTAAGTGTTCTTACTGAAAATTTCTTCATGGAAAACTCAAAGGACACCAGGTTTCTTCTGCATGAATAAGTAGGTATAAGAAAAGAGAGGCACATTTAAACAATGTAACATTTTCCAATAATTTATCCTTTACCAGTATATTATTTTTAAGGTCACAAATTAAGCTATAAAGATTGATAGTATGATAAATATTCTATTACTTCAGTTTCCTTGGAACAAATTCAGTCATTGAAAATAGTGATTCTTCAGATGACTATTACATGGATTTGGTGATTATTAAAGTCAATTTTTAGAATATATGAACTAAAATGCAAAGAAAAGTATATTCTCCATTGTTGACAAAAAGATACTAAAGATAATTTAAAACCCAAATCGAAAAATACACTCAATATTGAGAACTTTAGACCTAAACTGTTTTAAAAGTTTTCAGAGTATAAAAAGATCTTTCATAGTATACTTTTCTGAAGACATACATAAGCAATCCACTTTAAGTCAATAATCTATATAGAGAAGTCTGGATTTTGTACTAGTACAGGCATCAAATGTGTCTGTATGTGAAATAAATCAAATGAAACCAGCAATAAAATATAATAATGAGTACACACACACACACACACACACACACACTGGGCTTCCCCAATGACTCAGAGAGTAAAGAATCCACCTGCAATGTGGGAAACCTGGGTTCGATCCCTGGGTTGGGAAGATCCCTTGGAGGAGGGCATGGCAACCCACTCCAGTATCTCTGCCTGGAGAAACCCTATGGACAGAGGAGCCAGGCAAACTATAGTCCATGAGGTCACAAAAAGTCAGAAGCGACTGAGCACAGCATAGTTAACATACACACTGAGTACAACCAAATAAAAATGAAATGGAGGAAACTATACCAAGTTTTTTAAATTGAAGAACAGTTGATTTACAAAATGGTGTTTCAGATGTGCAGCAAAATGATTCAGTTACACATGTGTGTGTATATATATCTATATATTCTTTTTCATATTCTTTTCCATCATAGGTTACCACAGTATATTGAGTATAGTTCCCTGCGCTACATGGTAGGTCCTTGTTGTTTATCTGTTTTATATATAGTAGTACGTATCTGTTAATCCCAAACTCCTAATTTATCCCTCCCTCCCTCCCCACCCTTACCCTTTGCTAACCATAAATTTGGAAAGCATACTAAATTTGTGTTTTTTACCTTGTTCATATTCACTGCCTTAGTAAATAAGAGACCCAGCAGTTACACAACCATACAGAACTTGATTTAAACTGAGGGTCTACCAGTTAGCAATTTTAAGCCCTTAGACAGTTATTTAACTTAAAAGAAATATAGTGTCATAGTTACAAGCTCAGGCTTGAAATTTATAGACTGTCTGGATTTACATCCACCATTTATTACCCTGAGATTTGGAGGAAAGCAATTTAACCTAGCCATGCTTCAGTTTCCTCACCTGCAGAAATGGGTATCTAGACCTCATATGATTGTTTAAGTTAATACAAATAAAACACCTTTAACAGTGCCTAGCACGTTATAAGCACCTAATAAATATCACATGCTTTTTATTATTAAAGCTGTTTCCACACTGAAAGAGTAGAAATGATTATCTCAAAAGGCTGTTACAGTAAACGAGAAATGCACAAAGAACACGGCTCAAAGACATAAAATATACACGAAGTATTTAATAGGCAGTGGTTATTACCATCACTAGAAAATACAAATGCTATGATGAGGTTAATGGCTAGGAGGATAACAATACCACTTGTCATTCTGGAGACCATTCACCTAAGCAGCTCATCCTCCAGTTCTTCTTTTTCACCTTCCCAAACAGCTAGTATGGATACCATGTTCTATAAATTCTATATCCTAAAAAGTTATCTCATTTTCTCTATCTCTGCTCCCACTGTCTTATAAAATCCCTTATGCATGCTCCCCAACACCAATTCCACCATCACCTATCAGTTGCCCTGACTCCAATATCGCCTCATTTCAACTCATTGTTCACAATCCAAGCTGAGATTGGTGCTGTTTTTCTTAAAAAAAAAAAAAAAAAAATTTTTTTTTTGAAACAGAAATTCAATCATGTCATTGCCCTCTACAGCATCTGCAATCATCCCCTAGCCTTCAGAGTAACTTTCAAATTTCTAATTGTGGATGCAATGTCTTTCAGGATTTGGCCCCTGTCTACTTCCTCCACCTCATCTTCTCCCATTCATTTACTTTGCAATCTAAGCTAACATCCACAACTCTGACCTACCCGTGCTTACCAAAACATACCATGCTCTATCATCTCTGTGCCTTCCTATAAGACCAGAACATTTCTTTCTCCCCTTCATTACTCTTATCTGATCACTTAATGCTTTTCCTCTGCAACTCAACTTCCATGCTATTTCTTACATTCCCTGATATCCTGTCCCATCTCACCTCATTTTTTCCCCTCCTAGCCTGAATGAACTTTATGATTAGTAGGGTAAAGGTGTTGATGCTTAAAAGCCACAAAGCTTAACTCTTCAGTTCTAAGAGCTAGAACTGAAGGTCTAACAAAAATATTTCATTCTTAACACCCTTTGGTCAAGAATTTAAAACTGAAAATGAAAAGTGAAAAGGAAAAAGCTCTTCTTTAAAAAGCTGAAAATACCATTTAAATGTAAATGTTCATCCCCTGGTAATTCAGTCATTTTCTAAAGTGAAATGAAGGGGTTTTTTTTTCCTCTAGATTTTAAAACAAATCACAGATACAAAATTAAACTTAAAAGAGCATTTTACTTCAAATGTGGAACTGATATATATTGTTCTCCCTATATTACCTGTATTTATTAATGTACTTTTTTAAAACAAATGTATTTTACCTATTTGGTTTCAGTCTATAATTACCAAAGCCTTTCAATAAAACAGGAATAAATGACTCCCCCGTGTGGAGATCAGCTTACATAGACTTTTTTCTTACTAACAAGCTTGGCAAGTCATTTAAGATTCAATATGCTTACAAATTCTGAAGTTGACTCCAAATGTGACAATTATAACTTTACATCTATAAAGATAAATAAGTAAAAGGCTGACCCTAGAATAACAAAAGTTCATGACAGAAATGTATGTTAAAAAATAACATGTCTAAAGAAGACAATTTGAAAATTTTATTTGTAAATTAAATTCTAAATCAAGTGATCAATTTAAGATATTTCTAAAGATTTTTAATTTAACAAGTCAGCTTGCTTATTGTTTACTGGTAATATTAGAAAATGAAAAGGCTCAATTTATTGTGGCAATTGTTTATATTAGAAAAACAAAAGCTGAGAACTAACATATTAGTGATTGAGATCCTGCTTTTACCTCTACTACCGAAGCTCAACATGGGAAAGTAACATTGACATATATACACAACCATGTGTAAAATAGACAGCTAGTGGGAAGCTGCTATGTAACACAGGGAGCCCAGCCTGGCATTCTGTGATGACCTACAGGGGTGGGCAAGGTGAGAGGAAGGCTCAAGAGGAAGGGGATGTACATATAGTTATAACTGATTCACTCTGTTTTATGGTAGAAACCAATACAACATTGTAAACCAATTATTCTCCAATTAAAAACAAAAAAGCAGTTAGCCTGTCATTAACAAAACAATGTCAATAGTATAGTGTTAAACTTAGAAACAAAATTTCCAAGCTTTTTAATGTTATAGGACTATTCCAGCCTCAGGCTAGACCATGATCAAGAGTATAACCTCAATGTAAGTGTATTTGTATTTGTTATTATTTATTAAAAATGTTCCTTCATTCTAGATTTCAATAGAAAGATACAAAGGCAGATGAATTAATAAAAAACATATTTTAAAAATCTAAACAAAAATCACATCAGAGTGGGAGGGACGCTGTTAGGAGATACAAGTATAAATATGGCTATTTACCACGCAATTGCTAATGAGCCTTTCCACTTCCTCATATAAAATGTATCTGAGAGGAATGACAGATTCACCTACCAGATAGTGTATTCACAGACAGGAGTCATATGAGGGTCTCCCATGAAAAGCAATCTCTTGCTTATAATGAAGACTCTATTCTATGACTTTATTACCCCTAACTGAGAGTAAGTATCCAGTGTAAAATAAAATAATAAATGCACTATGAGTGTGTGTGTGCTGAGTCGCTTCAGTCATGTCTGACTCTTTGCAACCCAATGGACTGTAGCCCACCAGGTTCCTCCGTCCATGGGATTTTTCCAGGCAAGAACACTGGAGTGGGTTGCCATGCACTCCTCCAGGGTATCTCCCCAACCCAGAGATCAAACCTACATCTCTTATTTCTCCTGCATTGGCAGGTGGGTTCTTTAGCACTAGTGCCACTTGGGAAGTACTATGAGACAGACAATCTAATAATTAGATTTTTTAAAATATTTCCATTCACTGACAAATTCATCAATCTAATTTTGCTATTTTAATAGCATTTTAATCTTCTAGAGCTAAACATATTCATCATATTAAAAATATATTAAAAGATCTTCCTCAATGTGATTAATTTTGCTAACAGGATGAACAGCATTAGACTTGAAACTAGGAGACCTGGGTTTTGGCTCCAGCTTTACCATGAATTCTTCAGACTTCAGTGTCTTCATGTGTAAAATGAGAGGGTAGACCAAAATTTTACTAAGTATAAATGTGCAAAAACTCAGCTTCTGATTTTATTTTCCAAAACTAAATTTATTCATGCACTTTTTTAATATGTATAGTATCTAAGTTTCAAAAAGTAAAATTACATAGCTTAACTTAGGTCTTCATTCCTATAGATATGTGAAATCCATGAATCTACTTTTATAGAAAACTATTCAATAACAACTAATGTTTGGGTTGTGTTTTTCAGTTGACAAAATGCTGGTACCAATTCTGCATGGAAGGTGTTATTATTCCAGTTATACAGAATAGGAAACTGAAGCTCAAAGAGGTTAAAATATGGCCAAGTCTTTTGGCCTTTAAAAAAACAAACAAACAAAACACTATATTAAATCTTTAGTCTACAAAATGATTCAATGATTATTTTTATAGTTAGCTGATCCTGAAGCTGTCTTGAAACTAAAATACAATGAAAAGAAAGGAAAAAGGTTTTAGTTGTGTTTTACCATAAGTTGCTACTAGTAAGCGACCAATTTGGAATTCCAAAATCAGATTTTCTGACTCTCAATTTCCTAATTTATCAAAACATAAAATTGTATTATATATTGATAAAAAAAAGTGAAAGTGAAAGTCACTCAGTCGTGTCTGACTCTTTGTGATCCAATGGACTATACAGTCCATGGAAATCTCCAGGCCAGGATATTGGAGTAGGTAGCCTTTCCCTTCCCCAGGGGATCTTCCCAGCCCAGAGATTGAACCCAGGTTTCCCACATTGCAGGCAGATTCTTTAGCAGCTGAGCCACAAGAGAAACTCATATCATATATTAAAGTAATATAACTTTTAACAGTGTAATTTAAAACATGCACCAAGTTTTTAAAAATATATATACAAACAGGAGATATAATAATAAATAAAAATAATCAAGTTATAAAGTTAAAAAAAAATCAAATTCACAGGTCTAACAGAATACACTGGATCCCAAAAGTGTGTACAAAGTTTAAACACTGGAATTTTTTTCTCTGTGTTAGAACTCAATATTTTACTTTTAAAAGATAAAACAGTGATTTAGTGCAAATATGATACTGATGTGAGTTTGTCTTTCTAATGGCATGTTTTGATATGCACATACCCAACTTACACAATCAACTGAACTGTGATCTAGGCTGCTTAAGAAACTGCCTCAGGATATCTAACACAGCAAGGAAATGATCCTTTATAATTTGAAGTTTATTTGATGGTTTAGTCAATTTAATTTTATCTGTTATAAATGTTACAAAACTCTAACAGTAAAAGTTTTTCTAGCTAGTACTAAGACTTTAGAGCAATTAGCAAAATATCAGGGAGGGCTAAGTTACAAACAATGGTAAAGGTAAAAATTGGAATACTTACTTTGTTATTTTGTGTTACAAGAATACTTCCACCCCCGGGTTTCAAGGGCACCTCTTCCATAGCTCCAAACACATCAGTCTCAACAGAAAAAGTTAATTCTAGACCCAAATCACTAATATCATTATCTAAAATCCATTGCAAGTTTTTGGCATATTCTGGATCAATGGATGCCACATCTTGGTAATTCACAGGAATACCTAAAAATGCAAACATACAGCAGTTACATTCTAAATGTTTCTGCCTTTCCTTATCTGTTTAATGGTGAAACACTGCCCTCTACAGATACTCTGTAAAACTGCAAAATATTATAATCCAATGCACAGCATGATTTAAATGAACGCTAATTCCTAAATTTGGAAGTCTGTAAATTTAAGCTTATGTTACTACCACATTTCTACAATGTAGCCTTTCTTTGAAAGAATTCTTCAGGAAATTATTATAAACTTTAAAAAGTGCCAATTCTCTTAAGTATATTCATATTAAAATGCATTTTTAGCATAAACATATACATACTAAAATGGGAAAAAATTTTTTATCAAAAATTTTTTCTTCTCTCTCAGGCCCTCAAATGCCTTACATATGCAGACAGAAAAACAGCAGGAGCAGCACAAAATAACATCAATCAAATAAATCTCCAATCAAAATAAAAATTATTCACCCAACTGCCACCACTTATCTACTTAGCTTTCTCTAAAGACTATTAAAAAAACACTTTAAATATATGTCTATGGAAATAACAATAGAGCCATACCAAGAATGTGCTTGTAGAATGATCTCGTGAAGTAAATGTTCACCAGTTGCCTATGGTTCAGAGCTAGTCCCAAGATCTGTCCAGCAAACCGGAAATAGTTCAAGTGATCAGGATTTACAGAGGAGTTGCTATTGGGTTGAAAAGTCGTTCCTATTAAAATCAAGATAAAATAATTTATTTTTAAGATCATGTATAAGAGAGATCATTTCAATGCAGGTAAATTATTAGTTCACAGACAAGTTCAGCAAAGCTAAGGTTACACTGTGCATAAACTTCCATAAAAACGTTGTGTGTGGAATATTCAACAGTGCAATTTTCATATACTTATCAAAGTAAGCCTGTGCAGAGAGAAAATTTTAGAATACTTTTCACTGAAAGTAGCTGGAAGATGTGTCAGAGAGATCGTAGAAACACATAAACAAACACATGTGCACACGTGTTCACATTTTCCCAAGCAGTGTGGAAGTAACTACTTAGGCTGTGAATTAGGGCAGACATTGTCTCATTCATCTATAGATGCCCAGTGTAGCAGGTAATCACCTCATTTTGTTCCTCAAAGAATAGAGCACTGCAAGAGAATAACTAAAATTTCTAAATGTACAACTGTTTTCATCATAACAAATAAACAAGTTTCAGTAGGTACCACTGAGGTGTAAAAGTTAAAACAGTATTAGTAATAGTTACTACTGCCAAACTCGAGTGCAATGGAGTGCAATTCAAAGCCTGGAAACAGATAGTGATGAATGTACTTAAGGTCAGTGAAGTATACACTTCTAAATGGTTAAAATGGTAAATTTTATGTTATGTTTATTTTACCACAATGAAACGGTCTCAAAAAAAAAAAAAAAAAAAAAAATCCAGTGCAATGGAAAAACCTAAACAGCAAGATCTCAATCCTCCTTTCTTATTTTCTCATGTGATCACTACCTCAAATTACAAATTCTCTCATTCACTCAATAAATATTTATTAATATCATGCTATTTACTTCTCTTCTAGGCACCTGGGCAAAAAGAAAGAATAACTGATAAATCTAATGAAATAACATCAAAAATAAATAAAGGAAAAGTAAAGTATTGGAAAGTAAAATGTTTGGTTATCGAGCATACATTTTTGTTTGTTGGCCAAATTTATTCAATACCCATTGATGAGCATCATCTTTAAGCCCTGCACAGCGCTGGGAACTACAGACATGAAAGGGGCCAAGGCAAGGGCGGTCTCTGTCTCACTTGCTGGATGACATGACAGATACACAAGTGAAACTTTACTCAACAGGAGCATACATTCTCTAACTTTTTGTGCTTTGCTGGTCTGTATCCGTGCTGGCACTGGACTAAATTACCATAACCAGTAAGTTTACTTAAATGTAAGGTACACATATGGATGCTTACAGCTGAATGACTTAAAAGGGCCACTGTTAAGTATCTTTTGAGAATCATTCCCAGTCACAATGTGAGATTGGGTATTAAAAGTCAAAGCAAAGTTTTGTGAGATGGAGAAAGACTTCAAAGACAAACAAATAATAATTTCAAAAATAACAATATTCTGAGAATAACCACAATTTTACCTATTTCCCCTCATAAGTCTGTACATAACTTCTTTAAGTACTTTCTGGGAAATCTGAATTATCAAAAAGAATAGATACAGAGAAATCAAAAGAACACAAAGGAAATAAGGGGAAAAGTCTTCAGGAAACGCATAAGTTTCTAACTTGAAAATGAACTAAGATAGAATATAAAGTTTATGTCATGCTTTAAGTTCAAATCCATAAAGCTGTGACATTTCATCATCTCAGAAAAAACCTATTCGATAAGAAAATATCATTTTCACAGAATAGTAATAATAGCCCCTAATATTTACTTCTGATTTCTATGTGCCAGGCATTGGACTAAGCATTTTTACACATCAGCTGATTTCCCACTACATTACAAACCACAGGTAATCATCACTTTCAAATAAGGGAATTGAGCTCCAGAAATATTACATTTACAAGCCCAAAATCATAGCAAAAAGAAGGACAGCACAAGGATTGACATTCAGCAGAACACACCAAAGGCACTGGCCACTCCACTCCATGACTACTGCTCTATAGTAAGCATCTTAATTTAATTAGAAGCACGTTTTAAAGAAATTACTGTATATATTAGGTCTACCCAAGCATCTCCCATATTTGGGAATCCTAAATGTAACTTTCTAGAACAAGAAAATGTTTCATTTACTTTTTAATTTATTAATAATATAACCCCAAAGAGAAAACCTACATGGCTTACGAAAAGGACGAGTCACAAACTTTATGGTCTATGTGCTTCAACAATTTATCTGCTATTAATCTGTAGAGTAAGTGGTGGTGGTGGTTTAATATTTAAGTTGTGTCCAACTCTTGCGACCCCAAGGACTGTGCCCTGCCAGGCTCCTCTGCCCCTGAAATTTCCCAGGCAAGAATACTGGAGTAGGGTGCCATTTCCTTCTCCAAGGGATCTTCCTGACCCAGGGATCAAACCCAGATCTTCTGCATTGCAGGTGGATTCTTTACCAACTGAGCCAGCAGGAATGAGTAAGTACACACCAAACATATTTCTCAGATATGAAAATAAAGAGACAGCTCAGACTATGGGACTATAAAGAAAAGACCACCTGACCTGCCTCTTGAAAAACTTGTATGTAGGTCAGGAAGCAACAGTTAGAACTGGACATGGAACAACAGACTGGTTCCAAATAGGAAAAGGAGTACGTCAAGGCTGTATATTGTCACCATGCTTATTTAACTTATATGCATCATTTATTATTATTTTATTTATTATTTATAATTATATTTATTTATATAAATTATAATTAATTATTATTAACTTTTATGCATCATGAGAAATGCTGGGCTGGAGGAAGCACAAGCTAGAATCAAGATTGCTTGGGAGAAATAGCAATAACCTCAGATAACAGATGACACCACCCTTATGGCAGAAAGTGAAGAAGAACTAAAGAGCCTCTTGATGAAAGTGAAAGAGGAGAGTGAAAATGCTGGCTTAAAACTCAACATTCAGAAAACAAAGATCATGACATCTGGTCCCATCATTTCATGGCAAATAGATGGGGAAATAGTGGAAACAGAGGCTGACTATTTTTTTGGGCTCCAAAATCACTGCAGATGGTGACTGCAGTCATGAAATTAAAAGATACTTACTCCTTGGAAGGAAAGTTATGACCAACCATAGAGAGCATATTAAAAAGCAGAGACATTACTTTGTCAACAAAGGTCCATCTAGTCAAGGCTATGGTTTTTCCAGTAGTCATGTATGGATGTGAGAGATAGACTATCAAGAAAGCTGAGCACTGAAGAATTGATGTTTTTGAACTGTGGTGTTGGAGACTCAAGAGTCCCTTGGACTGCAAGGAGATCCAACCCGTCTATCCTAAAGCAGATCAGTCCTGGGTATTCATTGGAAGGACTGATGTTGAAGCTGAAACTCCAATACTTTGGCCACCTGATGCGAAGAGCTGACTCATTTGAAAACACCCTGATGCTGGGAAAGATTGAGGGCAGGAGGAGAAGGGGACGACAGAGGATGAGATGGTTGGATGGCATCATCGATTCAATGGACATGGGTTTGGGTAGACTCAGGCAGTTGGTGATGGACAGGGAGGCCTGGCATCCTGTGGTTCATGGGGTCGCAAAGAGTTGGACATGACTGAGTGACTGAACTGAACTGAAAGAAAAGATATAAATCTAAAATACAATGTCTTAATGCTAAACTTTGCTTGAAAGATTAGGCCTAAATAGCTAAACCAGGGCTTCATCAAACTTGTCATAAAAATCACAAAGACGCCAATTTATCTCAGAGAAAAATAATCAAAACGTTATAGAATTAAAGCAGCAAGTCCCATATTCCTAAATAACTTCAAACACACCAAGTGTGTTTGAGGAGCCCATCAAACAGGTGAATTCCTGCAGTTGCCTTGCATCAAGAAGCCCAGCCCCACTTGCTTCTCTTAGAGTCATCCTTATTCAGTAGAGATTTCTGCTGGCTTGGTTGAATGCAATCAGAAACTATAATTAATAAGACACTCTCTCCTTACAGAAGAATTTAAACACCGAGAAAGAAAAAATTTTCAGAAAATAAAAGCAACTGTACAAAGCATTTAAAAACTGAAATCCCACCTTCACTTGGATGTAAGTCTTAACTTAAAAAACTCTCAGGTATGTTATACACATGAGGTGGTAACCACTTCTATTTAGTCTACAATGTGTGTGTGTTAGTCGCTTAGTCGTGTCTGACTCTTAGAACCCATGGATGCAGTTCAGCAGTCTCCTCCGTCCATGAAATCCTTCAGGCAAGAATACTGGAGTGGGTTGCCATTCCCTTCTCCAGGGGATCTTCCCCACCCAGGAATCGAACCCTGGTCTCCCAAATTGCAGGCAGATTTCTATACCATCTGAGCCACCAGGGAAGCCCTTTAGCCTACAATATCAAATCGTAAGTCTGTAGGAAGCAAACAACATTTCAGTAAGGAAGTTTTTTTATCTGTATTACATGGTTAAATAAAAGCTTTTTAGTTACCACATCAATCTTTTAAAAGGACTGAAAACAAAGTTACTATAGTAATGTAAACATACTGTAAGTTAAGATTTAATACCATGACTTCTAGACTTTTTTTTTAATGCTTAAAAAATTTCCAAGAGTTGGAAACTCATATAGGGTTAGCAAATTTTAATTTTTCCAAACAAAGACTTATATTTTTTTAAAAGTTCATCTACTAGCACCATTTTATAAAAGGAAATCTTAACTCAAGAAAAGTAGACTAAAGGACAAGCCTTAAATTGAATAAATTTTAGTTTTATTTTACAAATAACTGATGAAAACTTCCTTGAGGCCAGCAACAGTACTTGAGATAAGCATTTGAGAACCAACTGCTTATAGAGGGAAGAATGCTACGCTGAGTCAGGTTCCACTCATGATCCTACCACTCATGAACTGCTATCATAGACAAAAACTCTGAATTTCAATTTCCTCATCTATGAAAAGGGAACAGCCACCCTAGTTTACAAGGCTACTGTAGAAATCAAAGGATAAAAGGCACTGAAGTAGTGTAGTCTGAAAATGTGATGAATCACAGAAAAAGTCATTTCGACTGTACAACTTACCATCAGCTGACTGGGTAAACAATGCATAATCAGGATTGACTATCTCATTAGATAGAATATCAAACCACTCACGGACAACACCTTGACCCTGAGTTCAAGAAAATAAGATTAAGTATCAATAGAAATATAATGGTGAAATTTTATCTAAATAATAATAACATTAAATTATAATAACATTAAATTTCTTCCATTATCAATTAAATATTAAACTTTATGCAAGAGCTTTTCAATCTTTTATAGACACTGATTTTAACAACACTTATTTGTATACCCACCATGCCTTCTTCTCCATGGAACCGTACAGCAATTCCTTGCTTTAGCTTTGCACAATTTGCTTTTGACACAACTTCACAGCTACTCCTAAAAATAGAGTCTAAATATGTAGCAGTGGTTAATTTCACATACTAAAATTTACAAAAACTAGTATTTTGTGCCTTATACACACATCACTTTATTTCTAAACATACCTCTATGAACCAGCAGGATATCATTTTCATTCACTGGCCTGTGCACCATGTCTGAGTCTGGCTGTCCTGAATGCAAATGTTCATAGAACCATTCACAGCGATCTTTAAATGGCTAACCCAACAAATAACAGTGAAATATGTTAGCAGGATTTCAATCACTTAACTATCAGATTTACTTAACTAGCATTCTAAATGTCCTTTCTACAAATAATCATTCTTATACATTTATAATTAGTTCTAAATAATGTTTTGACATTTCTTCTACCATTCACAAAAAGGCCAATCTAAGTTGAAATATTTTGACTACCTAGATAGTGTGTTTCTTTTAATTCCTGCATTATCTACAGAAAAGACTTGATAAATTAAAAGAATTTAATATCAGACATATAATTGAACACATACTTAATTTCTTTTAAACCCCAAAAGGTTTGTAAGAATGAATTTCCATATCCAGAAAAATTATGTTGCATAGTTCATTTAATTTTCCATGAAAATAATCTTTACACCTAATTCTAACTTCTATCCTTCGAACATATGCAGCAACTAAAATGGAATTTGTTAAACTTTTTTCTTTCCTTCCTCCACCCGAAAAACTGAAAAATAAGATCTTGTGAACAGTTAAGATAGTCTCTACCTTTCGTTTATTTGCCAGATATGCAAACTGTAAGTGATTTGTAATTTTATTAATCAGAAAGTAGAACTGAGTACCTAGTATGTGTGGATACTCCAGGTAACATAAGGGCTGTAAAAATTTCATTGCCAGAAACTGTTCAGTATAAGGAGATGAGACTAACACTGAAACAATACAACACATATAATGATACCAAGTTCTAAACAGTAATGTACAGATCACAGTGTACTAAGAATTTTGAGAGTGTGCAGATGAGTGAAGTATAAAGGCTTCATGAGATCCTGGTCTGAACCAGGACTTACAGGTGGGTAGAATCTGCTCAAGCAGGAGGGAAAGAAGGCACACCAGGCTGAGGGAGACAAGAAAAAAGGCACAAAAGAAACCATGTCCCCCTGGAAGATGCAGGGAAGTACCAGCATAACCCTATATATATTTAAGGAAATAAGTTTTTGTAAATAAATCAAGACATAATTATGGATCCTTCAAATCAAGACACAATGGCCACTGAAGGTACCTGGTCAGAGAAATAGCATGGTAAATGCAGTAATTAAAATGAGAGTAGTACCAGGATAAAGGAAGGCCATCTACACAGCAGCTGAAATACCAGTAACTGAGGGATATGGTCCTGGTGGTAAGAAAGAACAATAAAGAAAATGTGAAAGACATTACTCCTTTAAGAGAAGGTCTCTAAGGACAGAACTTTACATCAGAAATAGCTTAGAGGGGAAACCCCCTGCCCCACCACTATCTACCCCAATTCCTAGAAGGTACTGGTGAAGATAACAAATGAGATCTTATAAATTCTGAATTTAAGGTTAATAGGGATATAACTACTAAGAGCTTGAAAATGAATACTAGAATGTTCTACAGGTGAGACTGGAAAGAGTCATGAATGAAGATAATATAGGAGACAAGGTAATATCTCATGTTCAAGAGATTAAAGATACAGGGACATATACCAAGAATGGAGAAGTTTATGATCACAGGTCAATACTGAGAATTTGCTTATTACCAAATGATACACACAGCTAGAAAAGTCAAAGGAGAATCAGGGTGCTGAAATCTCACAAAAGCCAACAGTTTCAAGAGATAGATATGATCAATATCCAACACCACAAAGAGGTTCTCTCTCACGCAATTTTTAGGACACCAGTAAATTTCTTTATCTGAGCTAAATATTAGTTTTGCTTCAAAAGACATAAACGTCGCTTTTAGCTAGTTCTTAATAAAATATTTTTATGAAAATAACTCGTGCAAGATTAATTTTTGCCTTTTAATATCTGTTCTTCCAATAAGAAAATATGTTCCCTTTCCAAAATCAAATGTATAATTTTATCCATACTTCTACAAGTTTTCCACATTTTGAATAAAATGTTGCTGTTGTTATATTCATTACTGGGTATATGTCATTTTTAGTAAACAGACTAGAATGTTAAGTGCTTGACATTTTAATGCTGATTATTCCTAAAATCTAGGTAAAAGAGGAGAAAACATTACACAGAAGTAATGTATTTAAATACGGGCTTTGAATTTTGATAAACAATGTTTTGAAATCCTAGATCTATCACTACTAGGTTTGTGACCTGAGGGGAATTATCAATCCTCTCAGAAATTCCTACATGTAATCCTTTCAGTCTTCCTACCTGTAAAATGGGGAAAATCATACCTACTTGGAAGGGCTAATTCTGAGGATTAAATGAAGACAGTAATTATTATAATCATAAATTAAGTAACATTTTACTAAAGCACCTATGAGCCAGGTACTATTTTAAGCACTTAACATGAATTTTCACATATAACCCTTACAACACTCTGAGAAAAAGGGACTCATTATTATTATCCCCATTTCACAGAAGGGAAAAATGCAGCACCAAGAGGTTAGGCAATTTGTGCAAATACTCCCAGAATCCTAACTTTGGCCACCTGATGCGAAGAACTGACTCATTGGAAAAGACCCTGATGCTGGGAAAGATTGAAGGTAGGAGGAGAAGGGGAGGAGAGAGGATGAGATGGTTGGATGGCATCACCAGCTCAATGGATATGAGTTTGAGCAGGCTCCGGGAGTTGGTGATGGACAGGGAAGCCTGGTGTGCTGCAGTCCATGGGGTCGCAAAGAGTTGGACTCAACTGAGTGACTGAACTGAACTGAACTGAGAATGCTAACAGATAGTGTTCTTATCACTCACACCAATGTTAAAATGACTGCAAATAAGTATTTTAAATGACAGTAAACTTATTTGCCATTATAAGAGATTAAATATTAAACTCTATCCATTATCTAGAAAATGAGAACCAGTTTTAAAATAAACACATATGGCAACTTTTTTTTAAAGTAATTCAAATGTAACATTAAAAGGTACAAAAAGCTAGTGAGTTACCTGTTAAGATCAAAATATCTTCCCAACACATATATGTACATATGCCTACAAAACCTAAGGACACATTTCTGTATGTAAACTTTCTGAGTACCTGTATTTCCATAAAATAATTCACAAAACAGGACTGATAACAGAGGCTCCTCTTAAAAGTATTTGTACAGCAATACAAAATGTCTCTCCCTTTAACTACCAGGCCACCTGAAAACCACCAACAGAAGAAGAAGTCAATCCCTTAGCAGAGGTAGTTGTTTTTACTTTTTTCTGTCAAAGCCTCCAGTTTCTTAGTATAGTACAATGGTGTCTTTTTCCCCCTAATGTGAGTAAGTTGCTAACATGATGTCTGGACAGTCCTAGAAAACACTTTAGCGTATATATCCTACAAACAAGAGAATTCATCTACATAAGCAGTTCACAATCATCAAAATCAGGAAATTAATACTGATATATTATATATCTAATCTTCAGACCCCATTTCAAGTTTTGCCAGGTTCCAAATAATATTCTGTATAGCATAATGACTCATGAACTGTATTTATTAATAGCTGTCTCTTTCATTTGGCACAGTTGTTCTGTGCTTTCTTAATTTTCAGGACCTACATTTAAAGATTGTGGGTCAGTTATATTGTAGAATGCCTCTCAATTAGAGATAGTATGATTATTATGGTGTCACAGAGAATGGGACACAGTGACAGAGTAACAACCACTATGATTTCCCATGATTAAATTCAGGGTGTGAATCTTTCATAGCAATATCTAAGAAGTGATGCCCTATTCTCAGTGCTGGAACGCTGGTATGTGTGCTGGGATCATTGCTGAGCTTTTCCACTGTAAAGTTCCTTTTTAATCTTTGTAATTAGTATTCTAAAATGAGATACTTTGAGATTATAAAAATATACCACCCTTCATCATAGTTTCCATTTATTCATTAATTCTTTCACTATAGACTTATGAGCTTCAATTTTATTTGCAGTATTTTGCCATCATTATTTATTTTAATGTTCCAATTATTCCAGATTTGGCCACTAGAGCCTATTCAAGCTGCTTCTGAATCATTTTAACACAACCTCATCATTCCCCATTCTTTGAACAACTTTCTTGCACAATAAGATGATCCAGGCTCATCTTACACTTTCCCTGAATTAGCCATTTATCCAACAGGCCCTAGTTTACTGAGAATGGTATTCAGAGGCCAAGAAGTGGGTCCCAGGTTTGCTATATCTATCTACAGACATTGGAAACTCTTAAGTTCACACTGGTATCTCCAATTCCAATTCAACAGTACATGATTCATTGTTTTCCTCCATCTTTTAACTCCTTTCTCCAACAGTAAGACACTAGGCTTCCATTATCCTTACTAATTCAGTCAACTGCCCTACTTCATACATAATCAATCTTCTGTCACTGATGTGGACCACTCACTGCATAGACACCCTATACCCCACTCAAGCTCTGTTACCTCACTCAAGTTCTGTCAAACTACTCTGAGCAACTACCACCAGCTTGCACAATGGACATCCTCCATATACTGCTCCAACTCACACACTCCATGCTGAGCTCCTCTTCCACACATACACCCTCCTTTAGCACATCCAAGCTCCGAAACCTCTCACTGGGCCACCACTATGCATGTGGACACCTGTATTGGTTAGGTGACAAAACCCCCTCTGTGAGTCAAGACCCCCTCTGTGAGTCAAGAAAGTGGATAGCTAATGCAGATGCTTTTTGAATGAATCACTCAGGAAGGGAAGAGGGAAAAGGAAGTGAAAAACAGAGACAGTATTAAAAATAGCAAACTACCTCTTTCAAAAACTATAAGTTTCTTTTATCTATAATCGCATTTACCCTAGAATGGATAATAGTGTAAATTAAGAAAATGAATTTAAGAACCAGAGAAGATTTTTTAGATTCTAGTTCCCCCACTAAGCAGCTGAATGATTTAAACAAGTTATTTAACTTCTTCAGTAAATAAGTACCTATATCATATGATCGGAGAAGGCAATGGCAACCCACTCCAGTACTCTTGCCTGGAAAATCCCATGGATGGAGGAGCCGGTAGGCTGCAGTCCATGGGGTCGCGCCGAGTCAGACACGACTGAGCGACTTCACTTTCACTTTTCACTTTGATGCATTGGAGAAGGAAATGGCAATCCACTCCAGTGTTCTTGCCTGGAGAATCCCAGGGATGGCGGAGCCTGGTGGGCTGCCGTCTATGGGGTCGCACAGAGTCGGACACGACTGAAGTGACTTAGCAGCAGCAGCAGCAGCATATCATATGATTGGTATGAAAATAAAATAATCTATATAAAACAAATGTATGGAACCTGACCTAACGTTAACATGCAACAAATATAAGTTATTACCACTACTTTCTCTTTTATATCATCATTATTAAACAGATGCCAAATAAGACCTATATACATGTATATAATTTTATAAGGCTTGCTGCTGCTGCTGCTGCTAAGTCGCTTCAGTCGTGTCAGACTCTGTGCGACCCCATAGAAGGCAGCCCACCAGGCTCCGCCGTCCCTGGGATTCTCCAGGCAAGAACACTGGAGTGGGTTGCCATTTCCTTCTCCAATGCATGAAAGTAAAAAGTGAAAGTGAAGTCACTCAGTCATGTCCGACTCCTTGCGACTCCATGGACCGCAGCCTACCAGGCTCTTCCATCCATGGGATTTTCCAGGCAAGAGTACTGGAGTGGGGTGCCATTGCCTTCTCCCTTTATAAGGCTTAGTTCTTAGCTTTTGTTAATTTTTGAAAGGATCACTGTCCCTGAAGACATTTTAAAACACCTATAGCATTTACCTTATGACTTATAACCAAACCTTTGCCTCTAGTCTAGCCTACATTTCAGACAAATTATTTCCTAAAACTTTAGCAGGATCATGTTATTCTCCTGAAATAAAGTTATCAGTGGCTCCTGACAGCCTAGCAAATGAAAATTCTTCAATCTGGCAATCAAGGTTCCATGTAATATAACCCTAATCTATCTTCCCAGAATTATATCTCATTCCTCACCTACACAAAATTCCCACTTTAACCAACTTTTCCATCTACATGCCCTGACCCATATCTGGGCTAGAATATTTATTTTCCTCACTTATTCCTATCAAAAATTTGCATGTTTTTCAAAGTCTCGATTAAAATCCACCTCCTCTTTAAAATCTCCCTTGACTACAGCAGCCAAATGCAAGCACCTCCTCCCTCAAACTCCTGAAGAACTACGTAAAACTGTGATACTACAATTACAATATTTTACAGGTACATTTATTATCTCCCCTGCTTGGCTGAATTAAGATCCCTTTGGAGACAGAACATATATTTTTGATCTCCAAAACAACTACCACTTATTGAATATATATACCAGTCACTATATAAAACATATTCTTCACAACAGAGGTTTTATGAAGTTAAAGAGTCATTATCTCTATTTTTGTAAATGAAGATCTCAAGGCTCAAGAATGTTAGAAAGAGGCTCAAAGTCACATAGCTGGTAAGTAGCAAAATGAGCTTTTCCCAAGCATGTCTCATAAAAAATGAGATATACGGAATGAACTCTTGGGGAGGAAAGCTCTCAGGTCAAATAAGTTTGGAGGATTAACAAAGTTAAACCACTATATTTACCAAAGGGCTTCCAAAACCTTTAGTAAACTGCTGATATGCTCTATAAATCCCCAACAAGGCATTTGTTATATTTCCCAAATGTATTTGGGGATAAAATCCCAAGAACCATTGGCCTTATAAGATTAGTGTTCCACTCAGGAATGTGACAAGGGGCTATCTTTGCACACAGTAGGCACTCAATACACATTTCTTAAATTTACTCCTCATACAAAAGTAACACACTAGGGTAACTCCATATACTAAATAATAAGGTAATGTCACTTCACTTAGAGTGGGTGGTCTCTAGTAATTACTCTACTGAATAGTATTCAAATTAAAAACTTAATTTTCCTTAGACAGGCTAAAGAGAGATTTTTAAAAGCACTACCTGTGCCTTTATGATATGCATGAATCTTGACATCAATTCAGGACATTCAAGAAGGAAGTGAAAGTGGTCAAATATAATCTTGGGATTCCTAAAAGAAAAACATGCGCTGCTTGTATAAATGGGAAGGATGAGTAGCACTAAGTGACATATAAATTTAGACACACAGATATTGAAATAGAATAAAAATACATACTAACCCACACCTATTATACTTGTACTTGTCATTGAACATTTTTTAGATAATAACAGAAGTAATATTTTTCTGTTGAGATAAAAACTGTAAGAAAGAAAAAGTTACAAGAGCAGTCCATTAAACCAAGAAAGTTTTACCTGTTAACAAAGCATTTTAAAACTTCATCATGTTTGCAGACAAATTCAATGAAACGGGGCGAAGTCATTCTGTGGAGGGTAAAAAAACAATCAGAACACATAAACAAAAGTTGGTGATATGGTAAATTTGACTATGCATTGAATTCTAATCAAAAAAGAAAATGGGGTTTGGGTTGTCTTTATAGACTCTGAGGCATGCCTAGTCAATTTATAATGTGAAATATATAAATATATACACATACTCAGATATAGATAATAAAATAACTTTTCATTAACAGATGATATAAAGTGACTTTTTAAAAACCTTGAAATTTTAAGTATCTCTGCTTCCAACATATAATTAAATGATCCTATAGAAAGTAACATTCACCATCCTACATGTTAATAACATATATGGATGTTTAAAACTCAAATATTCTATATTAATTCCAGATTAGTTCAATGAGTATCCTGAAGATTAGAATAGAACCAAAACAGCAAAGTATTATTTATTTCTGCAATTACAAAAAATTACAGCTTTTCTCCATCAGAAACTGGGTTTTCTCTACTTTCTAATGCAAGTACCTGACTTAAGGCTTGGCTGGTGAGGCATGCACTTCAAAGACTCGAATAAACACAGTGCCAGCCCCACAATTAGATAAAGAACCAGAATGCCTCCCACTGAGGCTCCTGTGTTTAGAGATTTTGGTTAACATTGGTAACTGACCATTTGGATCACTTGACTTTTACCGTTCTCATGCTTTATATTCCCACTCTTATGTTTTAAATTCACCAATAAAAAGTTAGTCCTCAAAACCTTTCCCAGGTGGCGCTAGTGGTAAAGAACCTGCCTGCCAATGCAGGAGATACAAGAGACGTGGGTTTGATCCCTGGGTTAGGAAAATCCCCTATAGAAGGGCATGACAACCCACTCCATTATTCTTGGGGTTCCCTGGACAAATCAGAAGATTACATGATGACCATATAATTAAAGAGAAACAGAGTGTCTTGGGATGTAATTCATTCATGTCATGGTAGGGCCTGATAATTCAGCTGGTAAAGAATCCACACACAATGCAGGTGACCATGGTTTGATTCCTAGGTTGGGACAATCCACTGGAGAAGGGATAGGCTACCCAATCCAGTGTTCTTGAGCTCCCCTGGTGGCTCAGCTGGTAAAGAATCCGCCTGCAGTATGGGAAACCCAAGTTTGATCCCTGGGTTAGGAAGATCCCCTGGAGAAGGGAACGGCCACCCACCCAGTATTCTGGCCTAAAGAAAACTATATGGTCCATGGGGTCACAAAGAGTCGGACATGACTGAGTGACTTTCACTTTTCAAAACCCCAGTGCCCCTCCACCCTCAACCCCAGGCTTATGTGCACTTTTTCTCTCTCCCTCTACAATGACCTCGCTGTGTGGCCCCAGGTGTGCCAGGTCATTTCCAGGTCCTAGAAGTAATAAATCCTTCTCCCCTCAAAGGTTTCCAATGGTTATTGCTGAAGGACATCTGTGATCAGAATAAGAATCAAGGATTAGTCCAGCTACAACACTGGTTATTGATACGTGGAGACTGGCACATAAACAGTTGACATAGTCAGCAGGATTGCACACTTGCCACTGCAGTAAATCAAGGGGAATGCCTGTTAGCTGCAGCTTGCTTACTACCACTTAACTCAAGTGAGTAACACAATCTGGGAAAAGAGTACCACTTGCTGAGGGTCTGTCTTGCTGCAACATCCTCTTACATGGTACCTATCATGTGTTGCCTGAAGCATCCAACCCAAAAGGTCATGGATGCCATAATCCAACAATCTCCTCAGAGAAGTGTGATGAAGGCCATATGGTCTGATGAGATGGTGAGACCACTAATTATAAAGACCTTAATTGACTATTAATGTGTGTGAGGGTTCTCCATACCTCAAGGCCAAGAAGAGCCAAGGAGAGTGAACTGGATAGCAAGACTATCACCACCACCAGAGGAAAGGCTCTGGCTAAAGGCACAAGAAGAAGATTCCCTTAGGTGAGGAGGGGAGACTCCCACCAGCAACCACGGAGTCAGTGGGTTGTGCCTAGACTATTGAGTCCTAACCTAGAAGAGTAAAATAGCCTCACAATGGAAACCAATGGCACCACCAGAGAAGACTATGGACCCCATGTCACTACTTCACTCACTACCATTGCTCTTTGTCCCCTAACCCAATGGGACATTGAGTCCAATCCCTGGTATGCTGCTGCTGCTGCTGCTAAGCAGCTTCAGTCGTGTCCGACTCTGTGCAACCCTATAGACGGCAGCCCACCAGGCTCCGCCATCCCTAGGATTCTCCAGGGAAGAATACTGGAGTCGGTTGCCATTTCCTTCTCCAGTGCATGAAAGGGAAAAGTTAAAGTGAAGTCGCTCAGTCGTGTCCGACTCTTAGCGACCCCATGGACTATAGCCTACCAGGCTCCTCCATCCATGGGATTTTCCAGGCAAGAGTACTGGAGTGGGGTGCCACTGCCTTCTCCGAATCCCTGGTATAGAGCTGCTAAAATATGAATGGACAAATAAAAATATTCTAAACCTCTGGTGCCAGTGCCCCCTAGGAACCCTGAGGATGTACACTAGCTCTTTGATAAACACAAACCTCCTGGCCACTTCCTGGGCATTATTCAATGCCATGCATACTAATATCCTAAGAATTTTATATTACATTTCAGAAGCCTGGGGGCTTTTCCTAAGAGCCCTGAGCATATGATGCTAATAGAGGCAGACCACCATTCTGGAATGCTCCCTGGGGACACCCTGGAAAGGAAAGCCACCACCTACAAAGGGGCTCACAGTGTTGTCATCTAAAACTTTCTAGTAACAACACATAAGATTAAGGTAAAAGGGAAAAAAAAACAAGAAATAGAAACTGAGATCAAAAACTACTCCTTAACTGACAGAGGATAAGATGGTTGGATGGCATCGTTGACACAACAGACATGAGTCTGAGCAAACTCTGGGAAATAGTGAAGGACACGGAAGCCTGTCGTGTTGCAGTCCATGGGGTAGCAAAGAGTTGGACAAGACTGAGCGACTGAACAAGAAGAACAATAGTCTAATACATATCTTGAGCCACTTTCCACTTTCTCCTGCACAAGACAGAACTAGGAAACATGCCTCATGAGGCTTCCCTGCTGCCAAATCAAAAGCTGACAGGGTTATCAAGGCTGTGAGTGAGGAAAGAAAGGGACATGAGAAGGCAAAAGGCCCCCAGACCCACCAATATTCATTACCAGGGCACTGCCTCCCCTCACTTGGGTATTTAATGCCTGACCCCATGCCAACTTTTCCGTCACAGTGATCACTGCTAAGGCTCACTGTGAATGAAAAATATTAAGATGAGGCCCATCTCCTGCTGTGCAAAACTGGCATGGTCCAATGGGTTCATCATGTCCATGACCAAAGTGACCAAATTGACTGCCTCTTCACTTTTAACCCTGGATAAGCCCCATTTGACCCTGAGTCCAGAAAATTATTTTTACAGGACACTCTCCCAAAGTACAAGGTAGCCCTACTACCTTTCATTGGGATACGAAAACCATCCAAAAGGCACTAAGAATCCTAGGAGGAAACTTACATTCTTCCTCTGTCCCTGAAGACGTTAAGTCTTATCATGTCTTTGAAACATAAATACCCAAGAAGGTAACTAAAACTCTGCCCACAATCACCAGAGACTGAAGGAAAAAGTGGGAGGGAAAGAGGCCTTTTAAAATAAAAACTGTTGTAAAATCTCTCTTACTGAAAATCTAGTCCACACTCTCCTGAGGATAACTTGCCAAAGACAAATACAAATCTTAGACGTCTTCTCCACAAATGCTAGCAAAAAGCTCTAGTCACAGGAGCAGGTAACCTTAACTTGTTCCATCTGCCAGACACAATCTGGAATCAAAGGTAGTCTATAAAATAGTAAGTTGTATATTGTTGCAACTGATTCACAGGGAAAATTTTGGAATGGAAACTATAGGGTGGTTCTGTCTGGCTGCATGTTTCTGTATGCCTATGGATATACATTACATGCAAGTGACTTTTTTTCTCTCTGGATAGTATTGACAAAATTAATTTGTAAAAAAGCTGTATTTAATTGGCTTAAAAATAAATACTATGAATTAAGTATTCTGAAACTTAGTAATACAAGAACTAATCTCAACATTTTTCAATTCCATGTGATCTGGGATAATCTTCTATAAATAAAAGGTAGTTTGTTTGTTAGTTCAATTAAAAGTCATGTTTCAAATTTATCAATATTAGATATAATACAGACATGCAGCTTTTATTCTACTTGGGTTTACTATTCAAATAAGTTCATGTTATTTAGGTTACAAAATATGTCAGCAAGAAAACTTACTTGGGATGATGACCAATTTTGCCTAATGTCTCATGAGACTTTCACGAGTAATCTAAACATAATTGTTAAGAACAAGCGATTTAAACAGATATAAGTAGAATAAGAGTTTAGGTAAACTTTTCAGCAATAGTTATGTTTTGTTGTTGTTGTTCAGTCGCTCAGTCATGTCCAGCTCTTTGCAACCCCATGGACCGCAACACACCAGGCCTCCCTGTCCTTCACCATCTTTCAGAGCCTGCTCAAACTCATGTCCATCGAGCCAGTAATGCCATCCAACCATCTCATCCTCTGTCGTCCCCTTCTCCTCCTGTCTTCAATCTTTCCCAGCATCAGGGTCTTTTCCAATGAGTCAATTCTTCACATCAGGTGGTCAAAGTATTGGAGCTTCAGCATCAGTCCTTCCAATGAATATTCAGGACTGAGTTCCTTTACGATTGACTGGTTTGATCTCCTTGCAGTCCAAGGGACTCGCAAGTCTTCACCAACACTACAGTTCAAAAGCATCAATTCTTCGGTGCTCAGCCTTCTTTATGGTCCAACTCACACATCCATACATATTTTATGGAATGTCTCCTTAAAAATAGTTTCCCAAATCTCTTTGGTGACTTGAAACTTCAGAGTTCTGCTAAGTTAAATGATGGAAAATTTATTGAATATCTGGGTCATTTCCAAATAAGGTAAAACACTAATACTGAACATCGGTTTATCCAGTTTGAGCTTTTCATTACAGAAGGGCTAATGATAAATTTGGTTCTCCTTAGTAAACATGTCTTGTGCCACACTGAAAAATTATACTATCAGGAAGCATGTGCTTCTAGAAATTATGAAACTTATTCATAAAATTGCCAATACAAAGAATGCTGATACAGCAGGCAGCTTACAGTTGCTTGCTTCTCAGTTTTCACTAGGAAGTAAAGTTTCTAAGGGTTAAGAATTCTGATTAATATATGTAATTTAAACTAGTGAAAGTAACAGAGGAACTGTCTCTGAATGCAAGAAAAGTAGGATGTGTTTTGGGATAAGAAAGGTACGAGGTTGTTGATATTCAGTTGCTAAGTCCTGTTCGACTCTTTGCAACCCCATGGACTGCAGCATGCCATGCTTCCCTGTCCTTCACTATCTCCTGGAGTTTGCTCAAACTCATGTCGGACACAACTGAAGTGACTTAGCAGCAGCAGCAGCAGCATGCCCATTGAGTCAGTGATGCCATCCAACCATCGCGTCCTGTCACCCCCTTGTTAAGAGAATTTTAAGTAATTTTGTCCTAAAGTAAAGCTGGTTATTTCAGAAGAGGAAAGAGGGAAATGAAGAACAAAATGATATAGAAAAGACAGCAAGGTGGAAAGATACAGAATGAGAGGATTTTACCTTGTACTGTCAGGCTGGCTAAAATTCAACTGTTATCCTAAGGGTTTTTTTTTTTTTTTTTTTCCAACAAGCTTTATTATCAATGATATGTTTATATAATTTTTTTCATCTGCTAAAAGGATAGTTTTCCTGCAGCGTCTGTCTGCTGCTGATAGAGAAAGAGACTGTAAAAGGTTTTCCTTTACCCTCTAAGTAATCTGGCTAGAAAAGCAAGGATTTTGTATTTTATCAAAATAATTTCCAACATTTCATGCTGTCTTTAAGTGATTAAGTGAAACTCAGTCATACCCAACTCTTTGTGACCCCATGGACTGTAGCCCACCAGGCCCCTCTGTCCATGGAATTCTCCAGGCAAGTATAGTGGAATGGCTGCCATTTCCTTCTCCAGGGGATCTTTCTGACCCAGGGTTTGAACCTGGGTCTTCTGCATTGTAGGTGGACTCTACCATCTGAGTAACCAGGGAAGTCCCATGCTATTTTAATCAGGTATTTGATTACTTAAGACAAATGAGTCTTCTCAACAGGAAGAGTTAAGATTTGCTCACAACAATGTAAGTATCTGCATTTGCCTTTAAAATCATCTGTCACTTTGGTTAGGTAGATAATTAAGTATCATTTCATAGTGATCTGTGATCCTATTTAGTCGTGTCTAAAATCTTTTTACTATTTTTTGACAAACTTCCCCAAATCAAATTCTAAACGAAGTCTTTTTGATCTAGAAGTAACTTTTGGATTTTTCAAAAGGCCGCTGGAACATTTCAAAAGATAAGTTTTCTCTCCTTATAAAATGAGAGACGTTAAAATAATTAACCTTATCTGATACATTAAACGTCAGATAAGAAATAATGTTAGACCTCCTTTACCAATATCCTCATCTGGATATGTATTATTAATATAAGTGTTCCAGAATACGAAATTCCTAAAACTCTGATATGTAATGCTATTCATCGCAATTCCAGCTATCATCTTACAATGTTGTGTGTCACGGAAATAACCAAATTCCCCTGTCAATTGCATTACAATGAACTCTCATCATATCTTTAACCACTGGCATTTTTCAAGTCTTTTCCCAATTGCAGACAGTTACTGTTTTACTCTGATGCTTTTGCAAAGGTGCTTTGTCTTTAAGGAGATTCACGGAAAGGACTCTGACAAATACAAGCTTCTAATAATTTTCATATCCTACCACTGAACTGGGTAAGCATTTATAGAGCTCTAAGGGAAAACCAGATTCATAACACTGCTAACCAAAGATCAATATCAAGAATTATATAGGACTTAATGAGTTCATGAAGGATGATTACAATTTTTATGAATTTTTGTTTGAAACACTGCTAGTTCTTCAATATTTTGCTTTTCAGACTTACAGAAACTTTTCCTTCTATGCAAGCAATAACTCAACAATTTGGTAAAGCATATCTCTCTGAACGATCATGAAACAACTATTTTTTCTCCTAACCTGATCCCTCCAGAATTTGGAAAATCTCTGGGTATCCTTATTTTCATGGCAATATAGTTACTTGCATAAGTTCAGTAAGAATCTGTTCTCCTTGTAACACAATACAATCAAAAACACTGGTTATACTGCCAAAGCTTTGACTGGTATGTCTCCCTTTGACAGAAGAATGTATAGACTCTGATATGACCAGACAACTTCAGGGAACTAAGGGTGTTAATTTTATGAAGCCAATAAAACTGTGGAAAAATCAACCTGGTACCTTGCTTACAGGGTTCCTGGCAGAGTTACCAGGTAAGTAAGGAAGGTCACTTCCTGGCAGGCCCAGAAACTTCAAGATATTTTGGGGACCTCAAGAAGACAGGAATTCACCCAAATCTATAGGTACTGCAGGCAAAACGTGATGGTGAGTCGTTGGCTTGGCTTCTTAGCCTCCAGAGGCTTTTAAACTTTCAATCTGAGATTCCTTATGAAAAGTTCTGGCAAAGCAGACATAAAGGAGCCTAAATGACCAATCACTACTCTTCCTCTACTATATAAATTACCAGGTCAAGTTTAACAAAACTAGATTTACTGTGCAAACATACTAGTCTTACTTTGATTATCTCTGATAGAAATGAGGGCAATAGTAAAGAGAAAAACTATATTTCAATGGAAAATTACAGTACACCCTTGTAGATATCAGATTCTAGTCCTCTCAACTGTCTTTGAGGTTTTTTTCCTACCTGTAAACTAAACTGGATACTGAATTTTCATTTCCTCCAGTATCTAGCTAAAATTCTTCAAATTAATGTTTCCAATTTTTCTCCCACCCTTCTTACTTGGAATCACTGAGAACTAAAACTGCTCCTTTTCCAAATGCATGTAAGACAGATTAGGACAACTTGATGTAAAATTCAGAGAAATAACCACAACAGCTCATACATGGACAACCTTCGTGCCTATTGCTAGATGGACCACTAAGAAAAATTACCAGATACATTCAAACTGCAAATCAGGAAAATATATCAGATTGCCTCCTCTTTGTCCACTTCAAAGATGACTATCTCCAATAAACACAATTCCAGGTCCACAACTAGATAAAGAGCCACCCCTCATCTCCAAGCTCCTTTGTTTCAGAGATCTTGACTGATTTTGATAACTGACAATTTGAGCCATTTGTGTTTTCTCATGCTTTGAATTCCCACTCTCAATGTTTTAAACACCAATAAAGAGTGAGTTTTCGAAACCCCAGGCCTCTACCTTAAACTCCAATAAAAACAGAACCCCAAGCCCTCAAGCTTTCTTTCTACTGGCAACCTTGCTGTGTGGCCCCAGGTGTGTCATGTAATTTCCAGGTCCTGTAAGTAATAAACCTTTTTTTTTTTCCCAAGGTTTCCTGATGGTTATTGCTGAAGGGTGTCTTGCGATCATAATAAGAACCACAAGGGCTGCTCCAGCCACGACACTGGTTACTGATAGGCAGAGATCAGCACACAAAATAAGCAGAAACTTTCTTACCCTGGAGGCATCTGACAAGAACAGCACATGTAAAAAGCTTGAATGACAGCACTTAGCCGGTTAGCTGTCATAGAAATAACATCCTGACAGTCTGCACTGGCTTCCTGTTTCCCTCCAAGAGCATCTGGTTTAGATTCCCCTGTGCCAGTGGACAGATTTTCATAGCTCCCAGGTCCTGGAGGTTCAAATGGAGGAATGGAAGTACCATCTTGATCTTGGCCTTTTTGTTTCAGCAAAATAGAAGTGATATCCGTTGAGTCTTTTTTGTTTTTCATCAATTCTGTAGCTATTAAAACTAGCCATTCATCTAATGAGTGCCAAAGCAATTCAAGAGGCTAAGAAAAAAAGAAAAGTGTTTTTTTTTAAAACCATCATTCTTAAACTGCAGGAAAAGAAAAAAGAAACCCACTCAGACAAATATTATAAGAGAGAATATTTACTCTCGATACTTCTATTTTCTCCAGTTTATGTGACTGCAATGCCTTAAGTAACAAAAATATAAATGTCATATAATTACTTCATTTATAGCAAAAGCTTATTTTGCATTTATTTATTCCTCGGAATAAAAAAAGGAAAACTAAACTCTAACAAAAAAATTTATAAGCAATCTTCCTTCTTTTAAAAATTTTCAACTAGTTTCAAAGCCATAATTACTTTTATGAGTACAATTCCCTAAAATCTTTACTGTATTAATGTGTCGACTGTTTTTAATTATGTTGCTTTTCAATTTAAAAAATTAGTATTCATAAAGAACTTAATAAACAACTTGGTTTGCTGCACTTTTTCTTTACATGTAATCTCTGAGATTTTGAAAATTTAAGACAAGAAATTTTAGATATCACAGCATTTACAAATACACATACACACAGAGGCATACCCAATCACACACAGTTCATCACTAATAATAGTAATTATCAAATATTGGCTAGCAAATCCATAATTTGAAGTAAAGATTAACAGCTTAATAAAAAGCAAATGGGAATAAAGAGTTTATTATTTCTACACTATCTAAAATATTCCTTTTGAGAATAATGAAATGTTTTTTGTAAATAAATAGCACATTAAAATTTATCTTTAAAATATTATGTGATCACAAATGCTACAACAGGACTAAGGACTGGAGAAGATGAAATACATACATCATCTCTAGTAAATAGTTTTTAACAGAAGGAGAAATATAAATCCCAACTACTATTAAAAGACATGCTACTGGGGATCTAATGTACAGCATGATCACTATAGTTATCAACACTGTATTGTACAATTAAAAGTTGCTATGAGAGTAAAGCTTTAACGTTCTCAGCACAACAAGAGCAACAAAGTAGTGATTATGTGAGGTGAAGGATGTGCCAACTAAACTTAAAAGATTTTGCAATACATACTTGTATCAAATCATCACACTATATCTTGAAGTTACTCAACATTTTATATAACTTACAGCTCAATAAAACTCATAGGAAAAAAAGACCTGCTAGAACATTTTAAAACCCAAATAAAAATGAGCAGTGAAGGCACAGGAGGGCAAGGGAAGTAGCAGTTAAATGGTCTTTCATTCCCACACTATTCTCAACATTCCTAATGAGAGTGATAAATTGTATTTCTACAAATGAATATAAAAATTAACCTTACTTTTTGATTCTTATATGATCACAGAATGCTACAAACTAGACATCTGCTTCTGAAAGACCCACCCTTAACTATTTCAAGTAAAAGATTCTTATTTTTTAAAGGCCAGTATTATAAAGAGATTATACAACCATATTTAGAACTTTTCTAAAGTTCTGCTCTGCCAAGAAATTCTTTCTAATTATTATCTAATAAGTCCCACCACTATTACCTTCAGCCTATCTTCAGATTCCCAGACCATTCTCTTTTTGAGACTATTCTACTTAATGAATCTGCAAACACTTAAATCACCCCTAAGTTTTCACTTAAATATTAAATCAAAAAGCAAGAAGGAAAAAACCCTTCCACCATCAACAAAAAAACAATTCACTCATTCAACATATATTTAATTAATACAGCCTAGGTAAACAGGTTCACAAAGTGAGAAACTAATTTCTGAGAAACATTTTCTGAGGTTGAAATGAGTACCCTTCTCTCCCACAAACAAGGCTTTTCCAAGACTTAGGAGCTGGGTGCCTAACTTCTTAATGGATGGCTGTACTGCTTAAAAGAAGGCCAAGAAGCACCAGCAGCCATCAATACTAACATGGTACCTTCACTGAAAATGTCTTAATTTTAATCATGACCCAGGTTGGGTCTATAGCTTCTCTTCGTGAGAAAAACATTAACCCTGCTATAAAACATGAAAAAGAACTTTTTATGTCAGCAAAACTATTTTAGCTTTACATCAAAAAAAAGTAAACGCCCTCCAAAGAAAGACCAGGTGGTGACGAAAAATTGCTTCAAACAAAAGTAATAAATGTCCTCTATGTGAGAGTGACAAAACTCAGAAAATCCCCACACTGGATGGAGATGAAGGCTAAGGCAGGAAGCGATACCCACTGCTCACGTGCGGATGAGAGCACTGAGCCTGAACTGCAACCATCCTATTCTCAAAAGCTGACAGCCTGCAAAAATCAAAGGTGAAGTCTGAATAATTCCAGAAATAATATCCAAAAAAGCTGATCTGTGTAAAAATGACAGTGACAATAACGATACTGAGAAAAGCTAGAAAGAGTTTTCAATAAAGTAGCACAGCTAAGAATTAAAAGAGAATGAGGAAAAAAAGTAGAGAAGTAGTCAGTCATCTTAGACCTTTCTTTATTTTCTCTTTTTCTCACTGTATATTTCTTCATTCATATGTGCACTAAAATGAAACCTCAACCTTAAAGCATTTTTACCTAGGGAGTTGTCCCTTTGAAGACTTGTTCAGAAAATTCATTCCTCAATAACAAAAAGAATGCTGTGAAAATAACTTTAATTTCTAACTGGAGTAGCAGTCACAGACAAAAAAGATTAAAATAAATTTTAAAAATTAAAAATAAATCATTGCAAACCATATCTATTCATAAATAATACTGATAAAAACATTAGATAAATAGACCCATGCATATCAACTGTTACAGAAAAATTAGTCAATGGCTATGGAAAATATTAGGCTTCTTGGCACTATAAAAATAATACTTCATTTCTTATTACTGAGTTGATTTTCACCACAGAACTATATTCTACCTATTACATCAATGATTTGACAATCATACATGATTTTCAAAACATTTCAAATTAACAAGTCAAAGTTATAACATAAAAATCCCAAACTTGTTGGACAATTAAAAAGAATTCACAATCCATGTGCCAAATTAGATACAAATTTGACAAGAAAGCATTATTAACTTAAATTCATCAGTAGTATTTTGAAATTCTGTTAGTCTATTCTCACCTCATAATGTCAAATGCCATAATCCAAAAGATAAGATCTTAAAGTTAAAAATTTCTCAATCTTTCTCAGCTTCCAAATTTCTCCAATTATAATTCTACGAAACCATCAATAGTCACAGTTTACTACTCACAAAAAAAGAGTGTATCAGGATTCAAGAAGCCTAAACTGTCTTCCTCACACTCACCCTGCTTCAATAACCAGAACTACATTCTCCTTCAGATGTTTCAAAGTTTGCAAGGCTCTAGATAAAAATCTCTTAACATTGAAAGAATGACAAGTGTTAAGGTTAACTTAAAGTACTTCTAAGATAAATCAGAAAACTAATAACAGGATGTTAAACAATTTCACCTACTAAAAACACATGGCCTATAAACCCACTCATTCTTAATGGAAAACCCATTAGCTAATCCCAACAATAAAGTGACATGTTAGAGTACCTAGTTAATGAAACAGAAAGTAGGGATCAACTGCTACGTTAGACAAAATGTGGTAAAAATTAAAATGGTATTTCCAATCTTACATTGTAGCAACTCAGCAGATGGTTCAGATTTTTATTCATCCCACAATGAAAAGAAGACATTAAATATATGGATCACAATGTAGTTTCTATTTTTTATCCTTATAAGTGGGAGGGCAGATCATTTTGCCATCCTCCAAAGAGTCCACACAATTAATTCATGTAATTAGACAGAAATTAATTCCTTAAGAGCAACACTTGCTAATGTTTTATAAAAAACTGATTGAGTTTTGTAACAAAAATGTTTTACCAAAGAGAAAGGTCAAAATTTAAGAGAAAATCAGTGGTCAGAAACAAAAGCAATTGTCAATGACACAGAAAAAAAAAAATTCCTCAAGAAGAAAAATAAAAATAGTAACAAATGAAATAAAATATAAGTAAAGAACTTTATATTAGGTTGATGAAAATGTAATTATGATTTTGGCCCATGAATTTTAAATCATTATAACTAGCCTCAAAAACATCTTTATTAATCAAAATAGGAACCATTACAATCAACACATTTTTGCCAACGAGAAATAAGTTTTTTAATTTCTGTAGTGTAAAAACCCATGCTTCCAGTTTGGATGAACTCCTGAAAAGTATCTTCTGCCTCCAGCTGGTTGTGGAAGTGTTTTCCCTACAAAAGTTGTTGAGATGCTTCAAGTGGTATTCGGCTGGTGAGAGGTCAGGTGAACATGGCAGATGAGGCAAAACTTTATAGTCCAATTCGTTCAACTTTTGAAGTGCTGGCTACGCAACATGTGGTCGGGCACTGTCATGGAGAAGAACTGGAGCCATTCAATCAACCAATACTGGTTGCAGGCATTGCAGATTTTGGTGGATCTCATCGATTTGCTGAGCATACTTCTCATATGTAATGGTTTCAACAGCATTCATAAAGCTTTAGTGGATCAGACCAGCCACAGACTACCAAACAGTGACCATGACTTTTTTTTGGTGCAAATTTCTCTTTGGGAAGTGCTCTGGAGCTTCATCTTGGTCCAACCACTGAGATGATCATCGTCAGTTGTCATATAAAATCCACTTTTCATCACATGTCATAATTAGATCAAGAAATGGTTCACTGCTGTTGCACAGAATAAGAGAAGACAACACTTCAAAACGACAATTTTTTTGATTTTTGATCAGCTCATGAGGCACCCACTTATTGAGCTCTTTCACCTTTACAATTTGCTTCAAATGCCGAATGACTATAGAATGGTTGACACTGAGTTCTTTGGCAATTTTTTTTGTAGTTTTAAGTGGATCAGCTTTGATGACTGCTCTCAATTGGTCATTGTCAACTTCTAATGACCAAACACTATGTTCATCTTCAAGGCTCTCGTCTCCTTTGCAAAACTTCTTGAACCACCGCTGCACTGTACATTCATTAGCAGTTCTGGGCTAAATGCATGGTTGATGTTGCAAGTTGTCTCTGCTGCTTTGCAACCCATTTTGAACTCAAATTAAAAAATTGCTTGAATTTACTTTTTGTTTAACATAATTTCTATAGTCTAAAATAAATATAAACAGCAAGTAATGTCATTAGCAAAAAACCATAAAGCGAGAAACGTGCATTAAAATCATCTATAACATAACCACATTTATTTAAGAAACTATTCCAATATCAAATGGCAAAGTGCAACCATGTAAAACCACAATTACTTTTGCACCAAACTAATATATTATATACTTCATTGATATATAACAATGAAAACAAACAGTCTGGATTCCATAAGAGAAATGCTAAAATAAACAATGATATCTTTTTCTACTATGTTTTATCTGTACTGACTGGCTGGGTAGAAAAATAACATTTAAATCAAGCACTAAATGCCTACAAAGAGGTTACTTATTAGCACATAATTATTTTCTGATATCATTAGCAATATATGGCAAATTGAAATCATAACAAAACAAAGACAATAATAAATATAATCTATACTCAGTTTGTCTATAGTGACTATATCTATATTTGGTTTGATTGTTCATCCATCATTACAGATGAATAGAAGAACAAGTAGAAAAATCAATCGGGTAGATTCAGTAACTAACAGCATGAGTCATACAAGAAACACATTAAGAACAACTTCTTATAATGTGAATGAATGAGTAGTAAAACCCACTTAACACAGCACTAACAAAACAGATCAATAATTCAGATTCAAATTTTACAAAGACAGGAAATTATCACTTCTAACCACTATTAAAGGAAGTGGTACACTGAAAAGCTAAAATATGAATTACAAGATGCACAACTTCCTTCTTCCAGGAGATGGCACAATGGGGGGAAAAAAGATACAGAGCTGAAGCAATACAAAATACATTAAGAAAATACCTCAATGTTTCTTAACTTGAAGTTATCCCAGAAATTGCTAGTAAACCTAATAAATTAAACTTACTTTAAAAAACATAAACACACACACACAACACACATGATAATAAAACCTAAATAAAAACTGGATGTTTTCTCTCTTTCTGAATTAGACATTTCTTTTTAAAAAATCGTGATGGCTACATTTAAGACCTATAATCCAATTTTTTTAAGTAGATTTAATTAGATTTAAACATTAAATATCTTTACTCTTAGAATAAAAGACTAGTGGAATTAAAATTTCACTTATAAGAGAAACACAGAAAGCTCACCAACTGACTTGCTGCTGATTAGACAGAAGAAAGGGGAAAGATCTTAGTTTAAAAAATGTCAGTCACAGGTATAAACCAAAGTTACATGCTGTTCAAGAGGTTTCTGATTAATGAATGTTTGCTTTGTCAAATTCATCTCTTTTACATCTATCTTCCTAACAACATCATATACTTTTCTGACCTTGAACACCTGGCTCCTTGGAGTTTTATTCCCATTGTAGCCCATATCAATTCCATTACTGGGAGAGGATGGACCAATTCGAAAGACATGACAAAATATCCTCACAATCCTTAAAAGGCTCTTCATTTGAGCATCGTAATTACTAGATATGCTGAAAATAAAAATTAAAATATGAACAGATTAGGTGAAGTAAAACAAATTCATCTTAAAATACTTACTTTAAACATTTTTATTACACTTACCATCTGTTCGATAATTTAATGAGTAAAATTTCTTTCCTATCATGATATGGGATGGAATGTTTTGTTTACCAGAAAGTTAGCAAATACACATTATTTGGGTTGTATATGAATGAGTTATTAGCTTTTAAGCAACTAGAATATATCAATGATCAAAGTATAAAATGTGAAGAAAATCACCACTATAGAACAGTATATTTATACATTAAACTGATTCTTTAGAACTCTGAGAACATTTCACTGAGAACCAATAGTAGAAATGTTGATTATAATATAGGCCAACCTACAAGTCAATGGTAGAGGTTGAACTTTGTTATTCTATCCATAACCACATTTTCCCTAGCCCATCCCAGAATAGAAACCAAATGTTCACATACAGAACATATACAAATTAAATAATCTTAAAGCTACTATCTGTATCAGGGTGGTTCTCTATATAATGGGTTGTCTAATGACTGTACAGAAAAGAAATATATCCAACTATGAAAAATGCTGATGCAATTAATTCTAAACCATATTAAATATAATATAAATTTTCTTTGACAAGTCAAAAAGCCCTTTAAAATCCCATAGTGCCTGGAAATTGTTCATCATCATTACGGATATCAATCATTACTCTTCCACTGAGAAAATGAAGGAGTTCAACTAAAAGTGTATGGAATCTAACAACTGATCTTAAAAAAAAAATTTGTCGTTGTTGTTCAGGAGGTGGTTTTATTTTGAAACCTTCGACATAAGTTATCTTGTATTACAATGGTTACACAAAAGCAGAGTAAAGAGCTGCATAAACATTTGGGCAGAATGGTATGACTGCCTTTGTATAATTTTAATCATCAAAGCTTACCCTACCTTCCTCAGTTCATTAAAATCTTCCTTTATGATATTTTTGGGTATCCTCTAACATTGAGAAGGAAATGGCAACCCACTCCAGTACCCTTGCCTGGAAAATCCCATGGACAGAGGAGACTGGTAAGCTACAGTCCATGGGGTCACAAAGAGTCGGTCGGACACGACTGAGCGATTTTCTTTCTTTCTTTCTTCCTTTCTTTCTTTCTTTCTAACATTGAAAACAATGATTAGTAATGAAGAAATAGCAAATGCCTATTCTAAGTATTCTGATTTGATAAGTGAAAAATTAGAGGGTAGTCTCTATTCTGATGACAACTGAACCAAAATTTCATGACACTTTAATTTCAGCATTCATGCTGCTTCCTCATTCTAAAAATTATTAAATATAATAAATAAACTTAATTAAATTAATAAACTTAATTAACTATCAGTTACAAGTGTTAGTAAAATATAACAGCTATTGCCATCCTTACTGTATTTGACTAGGATAGCTACAACACATTAGCAAAAGGTTTTGTTTTAGTAACTGTGGATCTAATGTGTATAGAATCGTTAGTTTAACTTGCACGGATTTTTACATATTTGCCTTTACAAAGTTGCTTTTAATTCTACAACATAAGACTCTTGAGACTGACAAAGGAAAAAAGGAATGTTGTTAAAACTAATATTTCTTTCTTTTATTGTGTTGCAGCTATTGCAATGTTAGCTCTAATGACTCTCAAATTCTTCTGAGAAAGATGTGAATTCAATTTTCCTCAGTGAAATTACCAAATATATAAATATTTGCTTTAAGTACTTGATCTAGAGAACTTCATGAGTTAATCCTAAGGTAAGAAGTATTTTCTTATACAATGGAGTATGAATATCATCAATTATTAACATAGTTTAATAATAGTCATTATACACTCAATGAGGACCAGCAGTGGGACAACTAGGGTACTGGGCAAGCCATCCAGCTACGCTGAGTGGCTAAAGGCATGTCCCTGATAGTTCAGTTCAGTTCAGTCGCTCAGTTGTGTCCGACTCTTTGCGACTCCATGAACCACAGCACGCCAGGCCTTCCTGTCCATCACCAACTCCTGAAGTCCACCCAAACCCATGTCCAATGAGTCGGTGATGTCATCCAACCATCACACCCTCTGTCGTCCCCTTCTCCTCCTGCCCTCAATCTTTCCCAGCAACAGGGTCTTTTCAAATGAGTCAGCTCTTCGCATTAGGTGGCCAAAGTACTGGAGTTTCAGCTTCAACATCAGTCCTTCCAATGAACGCCTAGGACTGATCTCCTTTACCATGGACTGGTTGGATCTCCCTGCAGTCCAAGGGACTCTCAAGAGTCTTCTCCAACACCACAGTTCAAAAGTATCAATTCTTCGGTGCTCAGCTTTCCTTATACTCCAACCCTCACATCCATACATGACTACTAGAAAAACCAAAGCCTTGACAAGATGGACCTTTGTTGACAAAGTAACATGTCTGCTTTTTAATATGTTGTGTAGGTTGGTCATAACTTTCCTTCCAAGGAGTAAGCGTCTTTTAATTTCATGGCTACAGTCACCATCTGCAGTGATTTTGGAGCCCAGAAAAATAAAGTCAGCCACTGTTTCCACTGTTTCCCCATCTATTTGCCATGAAGTAATGGGACCGGATGCCATGATCTTAGTTTTCTGAATGTTGAGCTCTAAGCCAACTTTCTCACTCTGCTCTTTCACTTTCATCAAGAGGCTCTTTAGTTCTTCTTCACTTTCTGCCATAAGGGTGGTGTCATCTGCATATCTGAGGTTATTGCTATTTCTCCCGGCAATCTTGATTTCAGCTTGTGCTTCCTCCAGCCCAGCGTTTCTCATGATGTACTCTGCATATAAGTTAAATAAGCAGGGTGACAGGGCCTGACAAAACATAGTCCACTGGAGAAGAGAATGGCAAACCACTTCAGTATTCTTGCCTTGAGAAACCCATGAACAATACGAAAAGGCAAAAAGATGTGACACTGAACGATGTACTCCACAGGTCAGTGGTATCCAATATACTACTGGGGAAGAGCAGAGAAACAGCTACAGAAAGAAGGAAGATGCTGAGCCAAAGCGGAAATGATGACCAGCTGTGGTTCTATCTGGTGGTGAAAGTAAAGTCCAATGCCATAAAGAACAATAGTGCATAGGAACCTGGAATGTTAGGTCCATGAATCAAGGTAAATAGGATGTCGTCAAACAGGAGATAGCAGGAGTGAACACTGACATCTTAAGAATCAGTGAACTAAAATGGATGAGAATGGGCGAATTTAATTCAAATAACCATTATATCTACTACTGTGCACAAGAATCCCTTATAAAAAATGGAGTAGCTCTCACAGTCAACAAAAGAGTCTGAAATGCAGTAGTTGGTTGCACTCTCAAAAATGACAGAATGATCTCGGTTCATTTCCAAGGCAAATCATTCAGCATCACAGTAACCCATGTCTATGCCCCAACCACTGAAGAAGAAGCTGAAGAAGATGAAACTGAATGATTCTATGAAGACCTACAAGATTTTCTAGAACCAACAACCAAAAAAAGATGTCCTTCGCATCATAGGGAAGTGGAAAGCAAAAGTAGGAAATCAAGAGATACATAGAATAACAGGCAAGTTTGGCCTTGGAGTAAAACTCAGTAGTAGCCCTAGTACTGGAAAAGGTCAGTTTTCATTTTAATCCCAAAGAAAGGCAATGCCAAAGAATGTTCAAATTACCATACAATTCCACTCATTTCACATCCTAGGAAGGTAATGCTCAAAATTCTTCAAGCTGGGCTTCAGCAGTATGTGAACCAAGCATTTCCAGATGTACAAGCTGGATTTTAAAAAGGCAGAGGAACCAGAGATCAAATTGCCAACATCCACCGGATCATAGAAAATGCAAGAGAGTTCCAAAAAAACTACTTCTACTTCTGCTTCACTGACTATGCTAAAACCTTTGACTGTGTGGATCACAGTAAACTAAGGAATATTCTTAATGAGATGGGACTACGAGACCACATTACCTGCTTTCTGAGAAACCTGTATGAAGGACAAGAAGGAACTGTTAAAACTGGATATGGAACAACAGACTGGTTCTAACTTGGGAAAGGAGTACATCAAGGCTGTACATTGTCACCCTGTTTATTTAACTTACATGAAGAGTACATCATTCAAAATGTCAGGCTGGATGAATCACAAGTTGGAATCAAGATTACTGGGAGAAATAGCAACAACCTCAAACATGCACATGATACCACTTTAATGGCAGAAAGTGAAGAGGAACTAAAGAGCCTCTGATGAAGGTGAAAGAGAAGAATGAAAAAGCTGGCTTAAAACTCAATATTCAAAAAATGCAGAGTACAGCATCCGGTCCCATCACTTCATGGCAAATAGATGGGGAAAATGTGGAAACAGTGTCAGATTTCATTCTCTTGGGCTCCAAAATCAATGCAAATGGTGACTGCAGCCACAGAATTAAAAGACGCTTGCTCCTTGGAAGAACAGCTATGACAAACCTAGACAGTGTATTAAAAAGCATAGACATCACTTTGTCAACAAAGGTCCATGTAGTCAAAACTATGGTTTTCCCGTAAGTCATGTATAGATGTGAGAGTTGGACCATAAAGAAGGCTGGGCACCAACGAATTGATGCTCTCAAACTGTGGTGCTGAATCCTAAAGGAAATAAAGCATGAATATTCATTGCAAGGACTGGTTCTGAAGCTGAAGCTCCAATACTTTGGCCACGTGATGGGAAGAGCTGACTCACTGGAAAAGACCTTGCTTGGGAAAGACTTGTTGGGAAAGAGTGAGGGCAAGAGAAGTAGGCGACAGAGGATGAGATGTTTGGACAGCGTCACTGACTCAGTGGACATGAGTTTGAGCAAACTAAAGGAGATAGCGAAGGACAAGGAAGCCTGGCATGCTGTAATTCATGGGGTCACAAAGAGTCGGACATGACTTGGCAACTGAACAAGAACAAGAAATAATCTAATTAAGATTATTAGATTATATGAATATTACTTTACCCAGTTTAAACTTCTTCCAAGCTAAGACACTGATCTAAACAATGTCATTTTTTGCTTTCCAACCTGTGAAATATCTTTCATATTATACAGAAAGATCATAGAATCCAAACTTCATCACAAACTTCGCCAGCTCATCATAAAATGGTAATTTCTTCCCAAGCAACCAGGTCTCAATATAAGAGTTAAAAAGCTAATTTAACTTTTATATTGTGAATTTCCTAATTCAAAGCCCTGCCAACCTACTTAGTTTTGGTTAATATAAGAGTATACTTTCATTCAATGTCTTATTTAGCAAATAGCTGTGATTTCTCTTTTACAAAGATAGCACACTGATAACTATCTTCACCTTCAAGCATAAATATATAGGAAGCAAGATAACTCACTTATTTAGTGAAATACAACACTATGTGCAAAAGGGCCCTCATTAAATATTTATCTTTAACAAATATTCCTAACATCAGTTAGACAAAAGGCTATCCATTTTTCCCAAAGTATGCTAAAGAACATCTCAATCGTTGCTAATTAATAATACATAATTATTTTAAATAAAATTTCATTTAAAATGGCCAAAATTACATCACATCGTGAGTTAAGAAACATAAAATGATTCACAAATAAATGAACAAAATAAACACAATCTGCAAAAAGTACCATTAAACTAAACTGGCAGAGAGGGATGATTTGTATTTGAGGTCTTCTTAAGAAACTAACCTGGTAGCTGTGAGATAGTAGAAAACATAGATATTGTCTTCTGCCCCTCTCCCCACTTTCCTGGTATGAAGCTCCTAAAACCCTTACAATATCCAAACTGATAAGTACACTAGGAGCATCTTTCGTTCTCATATTGGGTCTTTGACCCCAGTTCCTGACACAGAGTTCGTAAATCCCCTGGGACTTCTTGGGTGAAACCAGTATCTTTCGTTGTAATGAGGCAACTATTATTGGGTTTTTAGATGGGGGCTAGTTACTAGAAAGACTAAGTAATGATTAGAAGCTTGGAATTTTCAGCTTCAATCTCCATTCTCCAAAGAAGGGTAGGGGCTGCAAATGGAATTAATGACTAACACATCTATGTGATGAAACTTCCATATAAAAAACAAAAATATGGGGGGTTCAGCAAGCTTCCAAGCGTGCACACACATATACGTAGTGCAAGGGTGACATACCACAACTCTATGGCAACTCCTGTACTCTGGAAGCTTTTAGACTTCATTCTATGTATCTGTTCATCTAGTTGTTCATCTGTGTCCTTTATTATGGGCTTCCCAGGTGGCGCTGGTGATAAAGAACCTGCCTGCCAATGGAGGAGATGTGGATTTGATCTCTGGTTTGGGAAGATCCCCTGGAGATGGTCACAGCATCCTTTAACAAACTGAAAAAAGTGCAAGTCGCTCAGCCATGTCCGACTCTTTGCAACCCCATGGACTGTACTATCCATGGAATTCCCCAGGCCAGAATACTGGAGTGGGTAGCCATTCCCTTCTCCAGGGGATCTTCCCAACCCAGGGATCAAACCCAGGTCTCCCGCATTGCAGGCGGATTCATCATCAGCTGAGCCACAAGGGAACTGGTAAACAAAAGTAAGTGTTTCCTTGAATTCTGTGAGCTGTTCTAGAAATCCAAATGGCAGGTGATCATGAAAACCTCTGACAGTGTAGTCAGGTAACAAAAGTTGTGGGTAATCTGGGGATCCACTATTTGAAACTGGTATCTGAGGTAGGGGGGCAGTCTCCTAGGACTGAGTCCTTAACCTATGGGATCTGATGCTTTCTCCAGGTAGACAGTGTCAGAACTGAGTTACATTGTAGGACACCAGCTGGTATCCTAAGTGTCCTACCAAAGAATTGCTTGGTGTCAGAGTCAGAAATCAAAATTCATACACTTGGTTTCTGAAATGTTGTAAAAAGTGGTAGTATGTCAAAATAAAGGAGAAACACAGGAGGAGGACTAGGTTTTGCCAAGACAGCACCAATACAACAAATTCTAACATAGTACTAATAACCAATACTCACTATCAATTCTAATAGAGATGTTTACAGACCAAACTGGCCAAAATAACGGACTCCATAAGATATCTGAAAGGTATCTTTGTAAGTGGTGAGGCAGTACAGTTTAGCAAAGCAGTTTTAGAACTTGTTCTGGCCATGGAACCCTTTTTCTTACCCTGTTTCCCCTGTTCCACTAATAAACCTGTCATTTTTAAGAGCTAAATTGGAGCTCAGGATCTGCTCTTCATTAATTAGTAAGGATATAAGTCCTGGTTCTTCTAGCTAGCAAATCACTGAACTCCAATTTTCTTATATATAAAATGGAAATAATACCTACATCACAAAGCTACTGTGAGGCTTAAAGGAAATAATGTATTTGAATATTCCATTGCTTATTAGAAGCTTCTTAGATATGTATTAAAGGTGAACATAAAACAAAAACAAAGAAACAAAAAATATAAAAGCTTCTGATTACTAGGAAGAGTGGAAAATAGGGCAAATATTTAAGCAGAAAAAACAAATAAGTTTTCTAATGTAGGAAAACAGGTTAAAGATATTATGAGGAATTTTAAAAAGAACCATCATTATCACCATCATCATCTCTACTATGTGCCAGACACAATGCTTGGCAGTATGCTTACAACATCTTAACATTTCATTCTCACAACAATTCATTAAGATATTTACTATCATTTTTCAACAAGGAAATTAAATGTTGACTAGACTATAAATTAAACATAGCATGAGATTTTGTCTGTGTTAATCATCATTTTGTAGCAGATGGCCTAGTGGATAGCAGGCACTCAAAAATATGGATTGTCTAGATAGGTGGATGATGAAGAGAAACTCCAAAAAGTTACCTGCTAGAGACACACACTCAATGGTGATGTCTGAATTTAAACCTGAGTCCAGCTAATTCCACAGCACACACTTATACTCAGTATGTCTTAGAAGGTCCTCATCATATAAATGGATTAACAGAAACGACTATAAAAGGAGAGCATTACGTTAAGCTGGAATTCAAAGAATCTTAAAGACAGGGTCTAAAGTAGTCTCAAAGGTAAAAGAGAATAATGGAAAAATTAGCAAATGGGACACTGAGTAGGACTATTTAAGAAAGACTTAAAAGATAATAAATAAATCCAAGAAAGAAATCTTGGACAATGAATGTAAGGAAGGTTTTAAGCAAATAGTACAGAGAATGATTCTGGTCTGAAGTATATGAAAAGTACGAAGGAAGACAGGAATAAAGGGCTGACATAATGGATTTGACAGTGTAGCTGATTTACAGAAGCATCAAGCTGGGAGGAACAAAACCCAGTTGCACATAGAGGTGAGAGAAGATCATGATCTATTCTAAGACCATCAATATATTAAAAGCTAAAGTAAAAAGAAAGCTACAAAGGAAGAAAGTGTCCAAACTACAAGTGGGCCAAATCTGTAAGCTAAGAAATAACACATTAACTATTTTTAAATGTATATTTAGTCCTACCTGGGGTAGCTAACCATAAACAAATAAGTGGAGGTACAGGAAAATATTATAAAGGCATTAACTTCATGGACATAGTTATGAGCCACTAAAACCACAGAATTGGAAAGAACAAAGAACTGAACTGAGGGGGACAGTTCAGGGAGAATACTTTATAAAGAATCATGAGGGTTGATTCTTTATAAAGTTGATTTTTCATAAAGAATACTGCCAGGTTGAACTATCTAAACCCAGTTTTGTAAATTAAAGCTTCCTAAACTACCTTCTTGATACTTTTTTATGAACACTTTACATATCTGACTAGCCTAAGCAATCATTTTATAAAATTCTGGACACATAACCCCAAATCCACTTAAGTCAGTCTCTATTTTAGTCTCTTTAGACAGACTAAAGTCTCCTCAGTTAATTGCCCTAGTCCTTTAAAACAAAACAAACAATGATAACTCAGCAAATTTTTAGAACATCTTAACACTGACAAAAGGCATTAACAAAATAAACAATTCCCAGAAAAGCCAAAAAAGACACAAAGCTGACAGATATTGCTGCCTATTGATTTGTGTATATTTTTAAACACTTACCTAAGCAATTTATGACCATTTGTTGTGGCAACTTCAGCAAGGCTTGTTAGAATCTTTAAATACTGGCTTTCACTTTGCTGAGACAAATGCTCCAGAACTTGCCGTAACTAAATTTTTTACAAATAAAAAAATATAATTACATAATAATCCAATTAACTTTGTCAAGAAATGAAGTACTTATTAGCTTAGTAAGTATCCCAAAGCTCAATTAGCTGAATCAAGTCCTTTACAATTATCTGGCCTTGCAAAAAATCAAAAGCTTATACAGAGATAACATAAAATCTTTCTTCAAAATCATCCAGTGAAGAAGTATAAATAGATAGAACAGAAGTAACCAAGTTTTTTTATGGAAATTTATGTCAAACTTCCAAAATGTAAAAAAAACTTCAGTTCAGTTCAGTCGCTCAGTGGTGTCTGACTCTTTGCGACCCCATGAACCACAGCACGCCAGGCCTCCCTGTCCATCACCAACTCCCGGAGTCCACCCAAACCCATGTCCATTGAGTCAGTGATGTCATCCAGCCATCTCATCCTCTGTCGTCCCCTTCTCCTCCTGCCTCCAAACTTTCCCAGCATCAGGGTCTTTTCCAATGAGTCAGCTCTTCACATCAGGTGGCCAAAGTATCGGAGTTTCAGCTTCAACATCAGTCCTTCCAATGAACACCCAGGACTGATCTCCTTTAGGATGGACTGGCTGGATCTCCTTGCAGTCCAAGGGACTCTCAAGAGTCTTCTACAACACCACAGTTCAAAAGCATCAATTCTTCAGCACTCAGCTTTCTTTATAGTCCAACTCTCACATCCATACATGACCACTGGAAAAACCATAGCCTTGACTAGATGGACCTTTGTTGGCACAGTAATGTCTCTGTTTTTTTAATATGCTGTCTAGGTTGGTCATAACTTTCTTTCCAAGGAGTATGCGTCTTTTAATTTCATGGCTACAGTCACCATCTGCAGTGATTTTGGAGCCCAGAAAAACAAAGTCAGCCACTGTTTCCACTGTTTTCCCATCTATTTGCCATGAGTGATGGGACCGGATGCCATGATCATAGTTTTCTGAATGTTGAGCTTTAAGCCAACTTTTTCACTCTCCTCTTTCACTTTCATCAACAGGCTCTTTAGGTCTTCTTCACTTTCTGCCATAAGGGTGGTATAGTCTGCATATCTGAGGTTATTGATATTTCTCCCAGCAATCTTGATTCCAGCTTGTGCTTCCTCCAGCCCAGCATTTCTCATGATGTACTCTGCATGTAAGTTAAATAAGCAGGGTGACAATATACAGCCTTGACATACTCCTTTTCCTATTTGGAACCAGTCAGTTGTTCCATGTCCTGTTCTAACTGTTGCTTCCTAACCTGCATACAGGTTTCTCAAGAGGCAGGTCAGGTGGTCTGGTATGCCCATCTCTTTCAGAATTTTCCACAGTTTATTGTGAGCCACACAGTCAAAGGCTTTGGCATAGTCTATGAAGCAGAAATACATGTTTTTCTGGTACTCTCCTGCTTTTCCAATGATCCATCAGATGTTGGCAATTTGACCTCTGGTTCCACTGCCTTTTCTAAAACCGGCTTGAACATCTGGAAGTTCATGGTTCACGTACTGCTAAAGCCTGGCTTGGAAAATTTTAAGCATTACTTTACTAGCGTGTGAGATGACTGCAATTGTGTGGTAGTTTGAGCATTTTTTGGCATTGCCTTTCTTTGGGATTGGAATGAAAACTGACCTTTTCCAGTCCTGTGGCCACTGCTGAGTCTTCCATATTTGCTGGCATATTGAGCGCAGCACTCTCACAACGTCATCTTTCAGGATTTGAAATAGCTCAACTGGAATTCCATCACCTCCACTAGCTTTGTTCGTAGTGATGCTTCCTAAGGCCCACTTGACTTCACATTCCAGGAGGTCTGGCTCTAGGTGAGTGATCACATCATCATGATTGGGTTGTGAAGAAATTTTTGTACATTTCTTCTGTGTATTCTTGCCACCTCTTCTTAATATCTCCTGCTTCTGTTAGGTCCCTACCATTTCTGTCCTAATTTATTGAGCCCATCTTTGCATGAAATGTTCCATTGGTATCTCTCATTTTCTTGAAAAGATCTCTAGTCTTTCCCATTCTATTGTTTTCCTCTATTTCTTTGCATTGATCGCTGAGGAAGGCTTTCTTATCTCTCCTTGCTATTCTTTGGAACTCTGCATTCAAACGGGCATATCTTTCCTTTTCTCCTTTGCTTTTCGCTTCCCGTCTTTCACAGTTATTTGTAAGGCCTCCTCAGACAGCCATTTTGCTTTTTTGCGTTTCTTTTTCTTGGGGATGGTCTTGATTCCTGTCTCCTGTACAATGTCACGAACCTCCGTCCATAGTTCATCAGGCATTCTATCAGATCTAGTCCTTTAAATCTATTTCTCACTTTTACTGTATAGTCATAAGGGATTTGATTTAGGTCATACCTGAGTAGTCTAGTGGTTTTCTCCACTTTCTTCAATTTCAATCTGAATTTGGCAATAAGGAGTTCATGATCTGATCCACAGTCAGCTCCTGGTCTTGTTTTTACTGACTGTATAGAGCTTCTCCATCTTTGGCTGCAACGAATATAATCAATCTGATTTCAGTGGCGACCATCTGGTGATGCCCATGTGTAGAGTCTTCTCTTGTGTTGTTGGAAGCAGGTGTTTGCTATAACCAACGCATTCTCTTGGCAAAACTCCGTTAGCCTTTGCCCTGCTTCATTCTGTACTTCAAGGCCAAATTTGCCTGTTACTCCAGGTGTTTCCTGACTTCCTACTTTTGCATTCCAGTCCCCTATAATGAAAAGGACATCTTTTTTGGGTGTTAGTTCTAGAAGGTCTTGTAGGTCTTCATGGAACTGTTCAACTTCAGCTTCTTCAGCGTTACTGGTCGGGGCATAGACTTGAATTACCGTGATATTGAATGGTTTGCCTTGGAAACAAACCGAGATCAGTCTGTCGTTTTTGAGATTGCATCCAAGTACTGCAGTTCAGACTCTTTTGTTGACTATGATGGCTATTCCATTTTTGCTAAGGGATTCCTGCCTACAACAGTAGATATAATTGTCATCTCAGTTAAATTCACCCATTCCAGTCCATCTTAGTTCATTGATTCCTAGAATGTTGATGTTCACTCTTGTCATCTCCTGTTTGACCACTTCCAATTTGCCCTGATTCATGGACCTAACATTCCAGGTTCCTATGCTATACTGATCTTTACAGCATCGAATCTTGCTTCTATCACCAGTCCCATTCCCAACTGGGTGTCGTTTTTGCTTTGGCTCCATCCATTCATTCTTTCTGTAGTTATTTCTCCACTGATCTCCAGCAGCATATTGGGCACCTACCGAGCTGGGGTATTCATCTTTCAGTGTCCTATCTTTTTGCCTTTTCATACTGTTCATGGGGTTCTCAAGGCAAGAATACTGAAGTGGTTTGCCATTCCCTTCTCCAGTGGACCACATTCTGTCAGACCTCTCCACCATGACCTGTCCGTAAACTCTATAATTATTCAAAGGGTAGAGTATTACAAATACAGCGCTCAGTAAACTGGTGATTACTAATCATAACATGATATTCTTTCTTAGGTTCTTTTCCTCTACCTATGGGAAATATTCTAATTATATTAAGAACAGATCAAAGGTACAGAGGAAAGAAGACTCAAGGGCCAAATATTAGCACAATGTTTATTAATTACTATGCAATTCATACTTATCCTATAAGCAGATAAGCCAATTCAAATTATTAAAATATTTACATAATAAAATTACTAAACACATCTGTAAAATGCCATATGCACCATTTATGAACAAAGCTTGTTCATTTACAAGCTATTAGCACAATTATATTACCATGTTTTCTCGGAGATCTTCATTCTGTGTCATTTGAATAATTGTCTGGAAAAGCCTAGGGTGATACTGAATTAACACCTCACAGGTCTCTCCATATCCACCCTAAAAACAAGATTTAAAATTATCTACATTGAAAAACAAAATTCCTAAAGGAAAACTTGTTTCTTCTACATATAAGTTTGGTACCAAATATGTGAGTTTTCCACACCAAGCAACTGTCCAGTTCTCTGTGTCCCACTGTTTAATTCAATTATGATGCTAACTGCCTGGAGTTAGGGCATACTACACAATAGGGAGTCAGTCCTGCAAGAGTGCCCTCAATGTAAAAGCCAATCACAAGTCCATGTCACCCATACTTTTGACTAACCTATAAGTAAGGTGCTCCCAAGACCTACTCCTCAGGTTTGATAATTTGCTAGAACTGTTCACAGAACTTAGGGCAACACTTTACTTACATGTTTACTATAAAGGCTACAACTCAGCAACAGGCAAATAGAAGAGATGCATAGGGCAAAGTATGTAGGAAGGGGCACAGAGCTTCTGTGCTCTCTCTGGGTGAGCCACCCTCTCAGCACTTTGATGTGTTCACCAACCTAGAAGCTCTCTGAGAACCACACTGTTTAGGGTTTTTATGAAAGTTCCATTACACAGACATGAATGATTAAATTATCAGTCACTGGTAACTGAACTCAGTCTCTAGCTCAACTCCCTCCCCAGGAATGGGAGAGGAGGCTGCCTCTAACAACATGGATGGCTCATCTGTCAACCAGTCCCTTTCCTGAAGCTACCTAGGGTCTTTCAATCACCAGTCATCTCATTAATACACAGAAAGACATTCTTATTACTCTGGAGATTCCAAGGGTCTTAGAACTTCTTGTGTTAGTAACTGGGATATAGGCAAATATATATTTCTTTATACTATCACAGTTCCTTTTAAAGATCATATTTTTAACAGAATAAAAATCTTTGCACCCATCCTCTCACTTGAGGAAAAAAAAAAAAAAACGATCTTACCTGTCTCAGTTTCTATTACAAAGTGAAGTGAAGTGAAAGTCACTCAGTCATGGCCGACTCTTTGTGACCCCATGAACTATACATATACAGTCCATGGCATTCTCCAGGCCAGAATACTGGAGTGGGTAGCCATTTTCTTCTCCAGGGGAACTTCCCAACCCAGGGGTCAAACTCAGGTCTCCCGCATTGCAGGCAGGTTCTTTACCAGCTGAGCCACCAGGGAAGCCCAAGAATACTGGAATGGGTAGCCTACAGTAAGACTATACATTAACAACATACCTGTACACATAAATCCAGAGGGGTTACTCCATTTTTATCTGACAGATACTTGGCTCCTCGTAATAGAAGAATCTGTGCTGTGTCTCTCTGACCATGACTGCACAGAAACAGAACCAAGTTAACATATGATCTTTTTAATTTTTATGTCTTTCTCAATAAGTTATGGACAGTTAGTATCAATCAAGAGAATTGATTGACAATTTTGACACACTGAGAGGAAGATCTGAACTACAACCTCAACAGTTAGAAAAACTTACCAATGTGAAGTCATACTTTAATAATGTAGATAAGAAACTGACCTACTGAATCTTAGAATTGAACTTGGGATATATTACTATAATAACTCATAACATTTTGAAATAAGTTCCTACTACTCAGGCTTATGCTGTTTTTTTCTTTCAATCACTTTCTTCTCAATTCTAACCTGACGGGCTTTCCACCACAAAGATCCAAGTTTCCAGATTTCTTAGTCCAAAAGAATCTCAATACAAAAAACAAGTATACATTTTATGAAGCTTCTATACATGGTAAAAAATAAAAACAAAGGAAGGAGAAAAGACAAAAATCAAAATAAATAAATGGGGGGAGATTAATTAGCCAAAAATACTATCTAATTTCCAACCTTCATTTTATAAGCCCACTCAGTCTGGTTTCTGCTGACAGCTATTCAATCTGACCTACAATGAAAAGACTACAATGTAGTCAAAAAGACTACAATGAAAAATTCTTATCCACATGCCCTATTCTCTCTAATTGCTCTTTCAAGTAGGTGTAGCAACCACTCTAAGCCAGAAGGAAGTTGTTTTGGGAGTAACAACCCCCAGACTCTATAGATTTCATTATTTTTTAATAAGATTTTTTTTAATATTTTTTATTTATTTAATGTTTTTGGCTGTGCTAAGCCTTTGTTGTTTGGGCTTTTCTCTAGTTGTGGTGCATGGGCTTCTCTTGCAGTGGCTTCCCCTGTTGTGGAGCATAGGCTCTAGAGCACTTGGGCTTCACCAGTTGCTGCACATGGGCTCAATAATTGCAGCCCCCTGGCTTTAGAGCACGGGCTCAGTAGCTGTGGCACACAGATTTAGTTGTTCCAAGGCATGTGGGATCTTCCTGGACCAGGGATCGAACCCATGTCTCCTGCACTGGCAGGCAGATTCTTTACCACTGACCCACCAGGGAAACCCCCGAAAGTGGAAGAGTTAGTCACTCAGTTGTGTCTGACTCTTTGTGACCCTATGGATCGTAGCCTACCAGGCTCCTCTGTCCATGGAATTCTGCAGGCAAGCATACTGGAGTGGGTAGCCATTCCCTTCTCCAGGGGATCTTCCCAATCCAGGGATTAAACCCAAGTTTCCAGCACTGGCAGGCAGATTCTTTACCACTGAGCCACCAGCAAAGCTTCTAGGTTTCATTATTTAAAGCTACTTTTCCAAAATGCCCAAAGAAGTCATACAGTTTCAAAGATTATCTGGTCAAAGAATTTTATTGTGTGGATGAAATAAACTACTACTCAAGCACAAGTGAAACTAGAACTCATATCTATGGTTTTCTAGACCAATACTCTTTCCACAGTACCATTACCTAAAAAGGTATGTTATTTCATAGAAATAAAGACTATACAGATTATCAGAAACTTAAACAGATAAACAACATACTCATTCTTTTCCACAAAATGACACTGCATAAATTATAACTGAAATTAATTTCCAAAACAGCATCCTAGTATTAACCCAGTGGCAGATATTAGGTGTATCACTCTCTTGAAACTTTATTATAATACTGATTACCTTCCTTAAAACACATATCAACAGATGAAAAATAACTTAAGAACAGTATCTAATTTACTCTAAAAAAGCAGAAAATCAAGAAACCAAGTAAATCAGCAATCCCTCCAAAAGCAACAAAAACTAATTTTACTAGTCTACATTAAGAAAAGTCTTCAAAGCATCATTTCAGGTGGAAGTGCTGGCCAACACATTATGTATTATATAGTTAACAGAAATTACTTTACAAATAACACTGTCCTATGCTGTATAATACCTAAAAATAAGGACTATGAGAAAAGAAACCAACTTGAGCTTACGTAACTTAGGGAAACAATGATTTTCTTTGCTAGGACCCAAGGTTTGCAAAGAGTCAGACACGAATGAAGTCACTTAGTACTAGTACTAATACTAAGGGGTTCTGAAAACCCCAGATTTACAAAGCTGTTCTGTTCGACTTTAGTGACATTTCTTTTACAATTATTCACTACCTGGGTCAGATGAGCAATCTTCCCAACTAAACTGTAAAGTTCTTGACAATAATTTGTCCCATAGCACCAAGCAGGGCAATTGGCTTATAACATGTACTCAATGTATCTGTTGAGTTATATGACGGGCTCTAATTTTAGATTACCATTCATTTGACAAGGGAGCATTAAATAAGGTACTGAGCTACCAAAAAATAACCACCAAAAATCTTGAATAATAATTTATTTAGGATTAATTTCTTACCACATACAGCAACAAGAATAATTAATATCAAGGAAAAAATATCACCATGACATTCTTATGAAGCTGGAGTAATTACCAAAACTACACTAAAATCACATCTGTAACCAGGTGGCATTTCATTTCAAAAGTAAAAGAAAAAATCGCTAATAGTACATAAAATCTGCATAACCTCATTAGGGTCACAAGTGACTCATGTGAAAAAATTGCAAAGATTATCCTGTTACAGACTTCTCAAAATGCTTCATGAAAGATTTTTCAGTTCAAATAACTACAAACATGTGCTCAATAACTATTCTTTACAATTCAACTTATTTTTTATACTGACTGAGAGAGCTCCCTTCAAGTAAGTGCCAATGTATTTTATGGAAACTAAGAAGTTGGCAAAGATTTAACTAATAAAAAACCTGTAGTATTTCTAAAGCACTTAGAACTGATTTCTCAAGAACTTTCAGGTCTCCAACTTTAGGCTTTTACAGTGATACAATTTGAAAACTTGGCTAATGTGCATATAGTACACATATAACAACATTTTTTGGAACTGCTGATGAAATCAAGAGGCTGTATTTTCTATATTTTCTAATAATGGTTCTTTCCTATTCTAAAAGTTTGCAATTTTGAGTCTATGGACTGTTTTATGTAGCTACTTTGTAGTGGACTTCCTAACTGAAAGGAGTTGCCTGGTAGTAGCTGTAAACCAGGTTCAGAATCTTACCTCTCTCTTTTATTACAGACCTCCAAAATGCCATAAAAATCTCTCTAATTTACTGAATTGATATAACCCCAGCTAAACCTTGCTTTCCTTAACAAAATAAAAGTTATCTGCAGTTATAGAAATGATTTGAAAATCACTATACATCCAAACTTTTATTAAAAGAACCAAGTTAAGGGAATGGGAAGTATTATGACTGAATACAAAACAAACCTAATCATTTAAGGATCTGAAGCATTTGCAGATATCATATAAAAGTCTTAAAAACAAAGGCACCTGAAGATTTGGGCAAAAGGAGAAAGTCAATGTGTGCTTATAGTCCACGTGAAAAAAATCTAGTGAATTATCCTAATTCTCGTACAAAATACCTAGAGAGGAAAAGTAGCCAGGAGGTAGTTCCTGTCCTAATTTTAGTTCAAAAGCAATCTGAAATGACTCACTCACAGAAGTATTATTTTATTAAATAGTGCTCAGAATTAGAATAGAATACAAAGGAAGAAAGAAAAGGCTTGCCTGTACTATGGGATAAGAGTCAAATTTCTTAGAAAAACCTGCAGAACAATGAAACTGAATGAGGACAAAACAACTCTGTGCTCACTGGGTGTGGAAAAGTGTGCTAGGGCTTAGTGAGCATCTACCAACTACTAAGTGTAAAATCATCTGCAGGATGCTTTAAATAAACCATCTCATTTAATTAACACTATGGTTCCACAAGGTATATATCAGTATTTCCATTTCACAAAGAAACAAAGCTTCAGAGGTCAAGAAAGTTGCACAGTTTTGGGGCTGTGATTTGAACCCCACCTCCTATATATTTCAATACTTTCTCAATTTAATTAAAAAAAAAAATACCTGTTTCAGCTGATCCTTGAATAAGACACATGATGATATACCTACTAACATCTCTCAACAATAAAAACTTACATTAAGTTCAGCTTTTTTATCTTAGAGCCCTGTAACTTATCTACAAGATCAACTTGTTCTATTTCTCACTTTCCTTTCCCTTTTATCAGAGACAATACATTGGGGATAATTTGTAATTTTTAATGTATACCTTTAGATATCATGAATACAATTAGAAGTCCACCTACAAAATAAAACATCTTCCATGTTCCATATTTATCATCCTGCTACAAAAAGAATTTATTTTCTAGTTTCAATTTTAATTGCATTTGCTTAACCATCTTTGTTCAATGAAATATAATGTCTGCCAAGTTAAAACTTAATGACGGGTATATAATACTAGCAGAAAGCACTTCTAAAAAATTCCTTTACACATCCCTGTGCTCAGACTAACTATACGAATATCACAAGTTAAGTACAATACTAATATACCTATATTTTACCAGCACACATGGCATTGTTTTACATAAGATATTTTTCAAAAATGTAATTACAGTGATTCACTCATTCAAAAACATTTACAAAGCATCTAAGCACAAAGCACTGTACCACACAAGGAATATAAAGTAATGAATAAGACAAAATTCTTTCTTTCATTGGGCTTTCAGTCTAGCAGGGAAGACACATTATAAACCAGTAAATAAACACTATAAAATACAAAGTGCTATGAAGGAAATGATCACGACGCTGTAATAGGAAATATGCAGAGAGGCCTACTTAGATTGGTCAGGAATTCCTTCCTAAAAATTAACAGTGAAGCACATGGAGTCAGCCACACAGGAAGTCTATGGAAGAACATTTCAGGCAAAACAAACAACATGTAGAAAAGCCTGCTGGAAAGAATCCATTGAATTTGAGGAACACAAAGAGAACCAATGTGGCTGAACCACAGTGAACTAACTATTGGGTCAGACCATGCAGGTCTCGTGAAAGAAGGCGTACATGCATGCTCAGTTGCTCAGTCATGTCCAACTCTTTGTGATCCCATGAACTGTACCCTGCCAGCCTCCTCTGTTCATGGGGTTTTTCAGGCAAGAATACTAGAGCGGGTTGCCAATTTCTCCTTCAGGAAAGAAGGCAGGGTTTGGATTTCAAAGGAAATTCAATAAAGAGGAACTTTTCAGTTTAAATACAAGGTTTAAACACAAAGAGATAACAGCCAAGTCATTTTCTAGAAGGTCACCGTGGCTTCTGAGGAAAGAACAGAAGGTAGGGAAACAACAGAGGAATCAGGAAGACCAGTTAACAGGCTATTGCAGTATTTTAAACAAAAGGTTACAACTTTAACTAAAGTGGTTTAGCAAGGTGGAGTGAAGTGATGAGATTCAGAATGTATTCTGAAAGTGGAAATTATAGAACTTACTAATATATCCCAAGTTGAGGGTCAAAGAGAGAGAGAAAGAGAAATAAAAAATAATGACTAGTTTCTGGCTTACACAACTGAGAAGATATGGGTTCCAATGACTGAGATGAGAAAAACTGGAGAAAAGGCTTGAAAAGGAAATCAGAAGCAATATTTTGGATATGTCAATAGTTGAGATTCTCTGAGATTTCCAAGTGATGATGTAAATCAAGCAACTGGACATTCAAATCTAAGTTTCAAAGAAAGGTCTGATCTACAGATAAGCCCTCAAGATAGGATATGATTTCAGGAAATCAATGATATTATTCATAAATTCAGGACACTAAAAAAGGAACTGGTGTTCTAGCCAAGCAATCAAATTGTAAGTATAACATGAGAAAAAACCTGGATTCAGGGAAGATCTAGAGGTCTAGAGATTCAGAAGTCTTTGTATTCTAATTTAAGGCTTAATGATTTGAATTAGTCAGATCAAAGCAACATCAGAGACCCTAAAAGAGAAGTTAAACAAAGAGAAAAGCAGATGTTTCATCTAAAACCAATCTCCAGGGAATTCCTAAGAGGTCCAATGGTTAGGACTCAGCTCTTTTACCACCAGGTCCCAGGTTCAATCCCTGGTCAAGGAAATAAGATCCTGCAAGCAACATAGTACGACCAAAAAAATTTTTAAAACCTCTGGTAAAATGACATGAAAAAGAAGAGAGTTTCCTGGAGAGCATTATAGCTAAAATAGGGAGCCTAAATAAATACCACAATTCTTATAATATAAACCAAAAAGAAAAATCAAGTGTACTGTGAACTGCTCCTAACTGCAACTAATTGGACATATTGTATGGGGTGGGGGTGGGGGGGGTGATATGTGTATAATTATTATACTGTTAGCTCCTTAAGGACTGGGGTTTATTTATTACTGTATCACTAATGCCTATAATAATGTATGGCACACAGTGAGTGCTAAATAAATGTTTGTTTATTGCATGAACGAATCAATGAACAAAAAGTATGCTTAAAGAAAATGAACTAAGACAGAAGTGTAAAAACAACTTAATGCATAACTTAATATTCAATAAGAATGATTCAAGAATTTTTTTTAAGTTACAAATTCAGAGAAAGCAAAGACATGACTCTGAACTAAGGCATAATTTAATAGCTTATCCTATTGAAACTAAGTTGGTACTTGATAAAGAAAATGATGGAAATTACTGGATTATTGATACACCTTTCTTATTACTTACCAAGTAATTAGCCTAAAATTTAAGTAATCAAGTAAATCAAAAGCTTCCACTTACGACATATGAAAACACTAGCAGTATAAAACACTTTTCATCATGCAGTTAATTAAAAAAACCATAATGCTATCCATGTCATCTAAGCACAGTACTTCTGGGAAAACAAGAGTTTTAGAAAATATAAAAATATGTTTGTGTTTGGAAATACAGCATATGCAACATTCTTTAATGAGGGCGTCAGGCAATATAAAATATCATACCTGCAAGCAAAGTACAGTGGAGTGGCTCCTGATACATTTGGTCTGTTAATATCAGCACCACTGTCCAGCAAGCACTGCACTGTCTGGGAAGAAAAGAAACAAAACTAAAGGCAAAGAAGTCAAACAAAGACAGTTATGACAATTTTAATCCATTTAATAAGGAAAGTTCTTACCACAACCCAAAACTTTAAAGTAGCAACACGACAATTATGATGGCTGAATAAATTACACTTTTTGGTAAGCTCCGAGCCTCAGGCACTACACAGTATTTGTGGAATTATCAATGTAATGTAAATTGCGTTAACCGGGGAAGGTTCCAGAAAATCACTGACACATGAGGTAGGTACCAAAGACTTGAAATGTGGCCAGTACAACTGAGGAATGGAATTTTAAATTTTATTTTATTATAACTAAGTTTAAATAGCCACATGCGGCTAGTAAACCAGACAGTGCTGCTCTAGATATCTGAATTTTTTGCCTCTAAAAATAAAAAGTAGATACCAGAGCTCTAACCTTCTCAAAATTCAAACAGCATAATAATTAAAATACAAAATATTACAAAGCTAAGAAGTCCTTTACTGTTCACTGCAGCCAATGCCAACTCAGTTCGGTCATTCACATACACTCTTGTCCCCTAAGCTCTACTTCTGCAATCATCTGATGTGTACTAGGGTACACGTTATCACATGTCTATAGGATAACTAAACATGAATGGACAGACAACATTTAAGACAGAACTGAAGCAGGCTTCTAACCTGAAAAACAAACAGAAAAAGGAAGAAAAAAAAAGAAATAAAGGGAACCAAAGAAAATAGCAAAAAAATTTTAAAAGTAACTAATACTCTAAGACAGAATAGATACTATCCATGGCACACAAACAAGATTCTGGGGGAAAAATATTCAGAGAATAAGACGTTAAAAATTTGATGGAAGAGTGAAAATTCAACATATATTATGCATGCGAAGCCACTTCAGTCATGTCTGACTCTTTGCGACCCCACAGACTATATATAGCCCACCAGGCTCCTCTGTCCATGAGGTTCTCTAGGCACCAATACTGAAGTGGGTTGCCATCTCCTTCTCCAGGGGATCTTCCCAACCCAGAGATGGAACTTGGGTCTCTTGTGTTTCCTGCAGTGGCATGTGCGTTCTGTATCACTAGCACCACCTGAGAAGCTCAAAAATTCAATAGAAGCTTAGAAATACAACGTTGAAAAATTCTGCAAGAATCAAAAAGACAAAGAAAACAGGAAAACTAGTAGAAAAACGGGCAGAGAAAACTAGCCAATCAATCCAAGGAGGCATGTTATAGAAACTAAGAATAAAGGAAATAAAGGAGGCGAGAGACCAAAAGGAAGTAATCAAGAAATAATACCAAAAAAATCTCCAAGAACTGAAGAACATAACTGCTAGATTGAAAAGGCTCACCAGTGCACAGCTTAATACATTAAAAGACCTACTTGACTCAAAGCATATCAAAGTAAAATTTCATAATACTGAGGATAATAAGATTCCAGAGATAAACAGAATTCAGATTGCCATTAAACTTTTCAAGAGCAACATGGAAATGTAAACACCCCCAAAAGTGTAAAGTGAATGACTTTCAATGTAAAATTCCACAGCCAGCCACATTATCATTCAAATATAAGCTTTTGAATCAAAAACATGCTTAGCTATGTAAGATATCAAAAAAATTAACTTCAACACATCTGTTCTCAAGAAGCTACTGGAGGATATTCTCCTCAAAAACAAGGCAATGCAATATATCAAAATAGAAGATGTGGAATCTAGAATACTGAAGATCAAACATAGGTGAGATTAAGAAATACTCAGATTTAGAGAAAAACAATGGAAGTGACATTATCCAATGATTTTGTCTTTGAGGAAAACAGTACTGAGAAGGGTTTTGTGGGAGCATATAGGAAGAATTACTGATTTACATCTATTGGATCAGAGAAAGAGCAAAGAAAATTCCAAAAAAACATCTATTTCTGCTTCATTGACTACTCTAAAGCCTTTGACTGTGTGGATCACAATAAACTGTGGAAAATTATTAAAGAGATGGGAATACCAGGCCACCTACCTGTCTCCTGAGAAACCTGTGTGCAGGTCAAGAAGCAACAGTTAGAACCAGACACAGAACAATGGACTGGCTCAAAATTGGGAAAGGAGTACGTCAAGGCTGTATTTTGTCACCTTGCTTAGTTAATGTATATGCAGAGTACATCATGTGAAATGCTGGGCTTGATGAATCACAGGCTAGAATCAAAATTGCAGGGAGAAATATTAACAACCTCAGAAATACATTGATACCACTCTAATGGAAGAAAGGGAAGAGGAACTAAAGATGAAAACGCTGGCTTAAAACTCAATATTCAAAAAACTAAGATCATGGCATCTGTTCCCATCACTTCATGTCAAATAGATGGGGAAAAAGTAGAAACAGTGGCAGACTTTATTTTCTTGGGCTCCAAAACCACTGCGGACAGTGACCACAGCCACAAAATTAAAAGATGTTTGCTCTTTGGAAGAAAAGTTATGACAAACCCAGACAGTGAATTAAAAAGCAGAGACATCACTTTGCCAACAAAGGTCCATATAGTCAAAGCTATGGTTTTTCTAGTGGTCACATACAGATGTTAGAATTGAACCATAGAGAAGGCTGAGCACTGAAGAATCAATGCTTCTGAACTGTAGTGCTGGAGAAGATTCTTGAGAGTCCCCTGGACGGTAAGATCAAATCAGTCAATCCTAAAGGAAATCAATCCTGAATATTCATTTGGAGGACTAATGCTAAAGCTCCAATACTTGACCATCTGATGCAAAGAGCCAACTCACTGGAAAACACTGATGCTGGTAAAGATTGAGAGCAGGAGAAGAAGGGGGCAACATAGGGTGAGATGGTTAGAAGGCATCACCGACAAAATGGACATGAGTCTGAACAATGTCCAGGAGGTGGTGAAGGACAAGGAAGCCTGGCATGCTGCAGTCCATAGAGCTGGACATGACTTAGTGACTAAACAACTGATTCACACACCAAAAACAAAAACTGAGCAAATAATAGTTATCCTAGAGAAAAAGTTATTGTATTACACTACTTGACTCAGCAGTAAATAATATTTACCAAACTGTATATGACTAATATTGTCTCACAAAAATATGATCATTTTTGAATTGGGAAGATAGGGCATGGGAAGAGGATTTAAATTATTGAAATCCTCACTCACTATAACAAGAAATGATTCAGTAATATCTAAAAGTCATAAATTAAGAAAGAACAATAGAAGAATATTATGTGGAAATAGATACAAGAAGAGAAGCTAAAAGAATCGAAAATTGTCGCCTAGTGATCATGAATTGAGAAAGAAGGGTATTTAAGGGACTATAATTTTTTATTACAAAGATTTGGATAAAAATATTTGAAGAGATAAGTTATTCATGTATTATTGCTATTTGACTTTACTTCTATCTCAGGAGGAATCCAAAAATCTACGTAATAGCAACATTATTATATTCAACTTTATTATCAGCTATACAATTGTGAAACTCAGGAGGAGTAGTCAAGAACAACTCTCAAATATAAGAAAATAAGCACTTAGGTTATTATTTTATAAGGCAAGGCCCACTTGAACCTTTTGATCATGGTTTTTGCCTTTTTGACACCTGACCTAGAAGCTGTGTTTGTGTGATCCCAAATCCGAAGTGAGACAGACAGCAGCAATAATGTTCACTGACTGTTACAGGAAGTATATAGACAATAAGCCATCTCTCAAAAGGCACAGAAGAGATGAAGTCACTTACTTCAAAAACACATATTAATATTCAATTGAGATGCAGCAACCAGAGAGGAGTTGAAATAAAGTAATTAACAAAACATATTATGTATTCATAAAAATTATATAATAGTTAAAAGTATATAATGATATAATAATACAAATAACCTTAGCATGTGCTTGAACACTGTGCTAATAAGCATTTACCATTTCATTTACTGCATCCTGTGGGGAAGTTGATATTCTTCTCTCCAGTTTTACAAGTAGGAAACTCAGTCTCAAAGGAGTCAAGTAATATGCACCCCAATACACAAATAAACAGGGGAGCAGGGATTAAAACCTAAGTCCATGGTCATAACCACTAGACAATTTACAAGACAGAAATTATAATTTTTCTAAATTCAGAATAATAAATAGAATTATGGTTAATTGGGAATATCTTCTTAAATTACATTAATTGTAGATGATCTAATAGTTCCCTATAAATACCTACTTAGGAGTCAAGCTCAAGGACCAACATAAGTTATTTGTGTTTAGTTTTTAAATACTGCCATTTATAAATCCAAATAGTTTTCACATTATTTCTACATTTTTAAAATTTATACTGTAGAGCTCACAGTAAAATAAACTAGCCATTAGACTAACATATTCCTCTACAAAGTAGTAAGACAAACTTCAGGCAAATCATAGCAAGAAAGTATGATGCACAATATGAACTGTTATGTTTCTATCATATCCTTGTACACAGTAAATATTCTACAAATACATTAAAAATTCTGTTCTTAAGAAAGGAAAATGATTATGAAAGAAGAAAAAACTCATCCAGCATTTTGTTTTATATTCATAAATCTTTCTGCTTTTCTAACAAAATTATCCCAATTAAGAGCCTCAAAATACACAACTATTAAAAGAAACATATATTTTTTTAAAGCTTCAATAGATCCCATGTAGATGAAATGTTGCCTGAAGACAAACAAGGAGAAAAACCCACTTCCCTCAGAGTAAGAATAAAAAAATACATAAAGGGATTTGAAGGTAAAGAAAAAAAAAATTGCCTTGCAGCACTGAAATGAGTGAAAAGTCATCAATCTTCGTGATTTAAAAAAAAAGTTCACAGATTTCTTTTTGTAAAAGCTCTATAACAGAAGGAGAATGGATAATGCAGAATTCAATTATCGATTAAACTACACAATAAAAGGAGCAAGAAAGTCACATAACTTAAAAGTTTGGATTTTTTTTTAATTTCCAGTCTATGTTAAACTACCTATATGTATATGAAGGGTAAAATAACTCTGAAACTAGGAAAATTCAGTTGGAGGAAACTCTTGAGTATTTATTAAATTAAAAACATAAAAGGTCTTGAACAAAAAAATACTACTTAAGGATTTTACATTATACAGAAGCACAAGGCAAAACATAATTGAAGAGAATTCTGGATTCAGCTACTAAAATCCCCAAGGAGTTTTCAATGACAGACAAACAAATCAGATACAATCCTATATAAGAATGAGCACTATCAGCATACACTTCTGTTAAAGTTACAAAAGAAAAAAAATACAAACATTCAGAAATGGAAAGAAAATGGCAGAAGAACATTGGTTGGAATGATTTTGCATTTGAATAGTCCATTCCCCCTTATATCAAAAATTTCAAAGTTTGTATGTGCTAGTAGGGGGGACCACTTCAGATGGAAGAGCCCCAGCAATGAACAAAATGGACAAACATCTGCCTTCATAAAGTTTACATTCTCATGGAAAACAAAGGGACATAAGAAATAAAATATGTAGTGTGCTAAACAGTGATTTAATGTTATCAGAAAAACTTGATAGGATTCTCTGTGGCAGATCTGGATTCCATTTGTTTTAGCAAATTTCTCACCTCTAAGCCCCTATACACAAATACTTCTGTGAAAACTGCACTGCATCTGTTTAAAAGACTACAGGTCATGAAGTCCCAAAAAAAAAATCATTGTAATTTACAATTGTCATAAGTTCCCATTTTCCAAATTTCATGGCTTCTCATTTACTTGCAAAAATAAGCTTAGCAGCTTACAATTTAGTAAAGGTAAACATGTAAAGGTATAGTAACATAAATATCTGTGACTGATAGCTGATTACCTATATGTTTCAAGTTAACATAACAATTTGAAGAACTACACTGAACTGAAATCATTTTATGTACCTAATATACGTCAGGAAAACATCCTTTTTAAATAATTCAGACCTTCAAATTCCCTGTCCAGCCCCCTACCCTTTAAAACAACAACAACAACAACATCACACTATTCTCCTATTCCTAGGTAATCTACAATGGGAGTCTTCCTCCTTACAGAGTAAGAAACTGCTGGGAAGGAATCCTGAAAGAAAAGCATTTTCCGGATTTGCATATGGCCTTCAAGAAATCCATAAAAAGAAACTATACTTTCAACAGACTTTATGACCTTTCAAGTGATAAAACAACATCCTGAGTGAAAACTAATGTGCAAACCTAATGTTTGGGTCAATCTCAAAAGTCATTTAATTGAAGGCAGCGACTAACCAAGACCACCTGTGCCCAATAAGCTGATAAATCACAAAGCAAGAAATCCAAGGCAGCTCTACTTTATCAATGTCAACTCTCTGAACAACAATGATCAAAGTAAAAAGGAACAGATACTCAATATTAAACCATAAGTAAAAATCTGAGTTGCTGTATTATCATTACTAAAGCAATGATAATCAAAAAAGAAAAAAAAGCATCTTTCATCTCTTGTTAAAAGTAATTCTGATGACAGGACAGCAATGCACAAACAACTTATATACTAAATAAAATGGCCAACTCACTAATCAGTGACTGGTTTATACAGGTCTTCTCTAGAAACCTGTCCACCTAAGCCTATCGAGACTGTGAATCCATATGTAATATCAAGCAAAAATCAGTATTATCCAGTTGTGTTAGAAAAAAAACCACAGTAACAGAACTTTCTATTATATGCTCACATTTCTCAGAAGTGATGAAAGGAAAATTATAACATCAGAATAAATAAAATTACTCTGAACCTAAAAACACTCTGAAATGTTAAGTACATCTACCATTGTGCCTCAAGGCTGAATTCAGTTAATGTTTTTGCAAAAGCTTTCAATTAAGTTTGCATGGCTGTCCTATAATTCTCTGGATGAAAAGCTTGCAAGCTGGCTAAAAATTTCAAGAGCTGACTGAACGTAAGTGAACTGTTCCTTAACAAGCCTACAACTTTAGAAAAAAAAATGCAGTCAGTTCTATCAAAGATCATCTACTCTAAGCATAGTTCAACTATATCATTTCATATCGCTTGTGAACCTTCATATCACTGTATAAATTTAGCACTATAAAGTTTATCTGATAAAAATAAAATTTCTTTTTTAAGTGAACCGAAATTAGTCCAAAAACTAATCCTGCTATATACTCTGACTTACATAAATTGAGACTGAACCAACTGACAGTTCTCCAGAGTTTCTAAATCCACATTATTCCAGGAAAACAGTAATCAACCATTTGTGGCAATTTAACATGTCAATAAATCTTAAAGACTTAAAGACAATGAGAAAAGTTATCAAAAAGTAAGTACAACTCATCATCAAAAAAATTGGAGTCAATTATACATATATCTTGCCTGGAGAATCCAATGTACAGAGGAGCCTGACGGGCTACAGTCCATGGGGTCACAAAGAGTCGGACACAACCGAGCGACTACACCCTCACGACAATATTAGCTTTTTTTGCTATACTTCTAAAAATGAGATTAAAAATCAAACAATGCACTGGGCCTAGCTTACTGCACAAGAGTAAATGAATTAAAGAGTTCAGGTAGTGATCCTTGTACTGTTCTTACAGATTCATATCATCAATATTAATGATGGCAATAACAGTACCAATACTATCATTACTTGTAAGTGTCTTCCAAAGTGTTCACAACACTTTCTTTAATTATGTAACCAGTAGACAGAATATACCTTAGGAGATAGATAAGGACAGAAGAAGAAAAAAGTTGCCAGACTATATAGTAAGCCAGATGAATAACCAAATTCTCAAACGATTTTCTATTTGAAATCAGTATCCAAAGACAATACAATAATTCTGGTATTGTATAGCTCCCCTTCATGGATCACAGCCTTCTCTTGATGAAGGGGCTGGTATAACTTAATAAAGTGAAGAGTCATGCCGTGCAGGGCCACCCAAGACAGACGGATCATAGTGAAGAGTTCTGACAAAACGTGGTCCACTGGTGCAGGGAATGGGAAACGATTCCAGTATTCTAACCTCAAGAACCACATGAACAGTATGAAAAGACAAAAAGATATGACACCAGAAGATGAGTTACCCAGGTCAAAAGGTATCTGATATGCTACTAGGGAAAAGCAGAGGGCAATTACTAATAGCTCCAGAAAGAATGAAGTAGTTGGGCCAAGGTGGAAATGATGCTCTGCTGTAGATGTGTTGAAAGTGAAGTCTGATACTGTAAAGAAGACTACTGCATAGGAACATAGAATGATAGGTCTATGAATCAAGGCAAAGAGCTGACACATTGGAAAAGACCCTGATGCTGGGAAAGACTGACGGCAGAAGGAGAAGAGGACACCAGAGGACGAGATGATTGATGGCATCACTGACTCAATGAACATCAGTTTGAGCAAACTCAGGGAGATAGTGAAGAACAGGGAAGCCTGGCATACTGCAGTTCATGGGGTTGCAAAGAGTCGGACATGATTTAGCAACTGAACAAATTAGATGTGGTCAAGCAGGAGATGACAAGAGTTGACATCTACATCTTAGGAATCAGTGAACTAAAATGGAAAGGAATGGACAAATTTAATTCAGATGACCACTATACCTACTACTGTGGGCGAGAATCCCTTAGAAGAAATGGAAGAGCCCTTATATTCAACAAAAGAGTCCAAAATGCAGTACTTGGGTGCAATCTAAAAAATGACAGAATGGTCTCCACTCATTTCTAAGGCAAATAATTCAGCATCACAGTAATTAAAGTCTATGCCTCAACCACTGATGCCAAAGAAGTTGAGGTAGACTGGTTCTATGAAGATCTACAAGACCTTCTAGAACTAACACCACAAAAAGATGTGCTTTTTATCAGAGAAGAGTGGAATGCAAAGGTAGGAAGTCAAGAGATACCTGGAGTAATAGTCAAGTTTGGTCTTGGAGTACAAAATGAAGCAGGGCAAATGTTAACAGAGTTTGGTCAAGAGAATACACTGGTCACAGGAACCACCCTTTTCCAACAACACAAGAGACAATCTACACATGGACATCACCAAAATGGTCAATATTAAAATCAGACTGACTATACTCTTTGTGGCCAAAGATGGAGAAGCTCTATAAAGTCAGTAAAAACATGACCTGGAGCTGACTGTGGCTCAGATCATCAGCTCCTTATTGCAAAATTCAGGCTTAAATTGAAGAAAGTAGGGAAAACCACTAGGCCATTCAGGTATAATCATCTCCCTTATGATTATACAGTGCAGATGACAAATAGATTCAAGGGATTCCATCCGGTAGACAAAGTACCTGAAGAACTATGGACAGAGGACTGGAACAATGTATAGGAGGCAGTGACCAAAATCATCCCAAAGAAAAAGAAATGTAAGGCAAAATGTTTGTCTGAGGAGGCTTTACCAATAGCCAAGGAATGAAGAGAAGTGAAAAGCTAGGAAGAAAGGGAAAGATATATCAAACTGAATGCAGAGTTCCAGACTATAGCAAGGAGAGGTAAGAAGGCCCTCTTAAATGAATAATGCTGAGAAATAGAGGAAAACAATAGAATGGACAAGACTAGAGATCTCTTCAAGAAAATTGGGGAAAGGGAACATTTCATGCAAGAATGAAGAATGGGCAGGATAAAGGACAGAAACAGTAAGGACCTAACAGAAGCAGAAGAGATGAAGAGGTAGCAAGAATACACAGAAGAACTGTACAAAAAAGGTCTTAATGATCTGGGTAGCCACAATGTTGTGGTCACTCATCTAGAGGCAGATATCCTGGAGTGTGAAGACAAGTGGGCCTTAGGAAGCATTATTACAAACAAAGTTTGTGGAGGTGATGGAATTCCAGATAAGCTATTTCAAATCCTAAAAGATAATGCTGTTAAAGTGCTGCACTCAGTGTGTCAGCAAATTTGGGAAACTAAGCAGTGGCCACAGGACTGAAAAATGTCAGTTTTCATTGCAATGCCAAAGAATGTTCAAACTACTGTACAATTGTATTTGTTTCACATGCTAGGAAGGTAATGTTCAAAATCTTTCAACGTAGGCTTCAGCAGTATATGAACTGAGAACATCCGGATGTACAGGCTGGATTTAGAAAAGGTAGAGGAACCTGAGATCAAACTGCCAACATCCGTTGGATCATAGAGAAAGTCAGGTAATTCCAGAAAAACATCTATTTCTGCTTCATTGACTAGGCTAAAGCCTTTGACTTTGTGGATCACAGCTAACTGTGGAAAATTCTTAAAAAGATGGGAATATCAGACCACCTTACCTGTCTCCTGAGAAACCTGTATGCAGGTAAAGAAGCAACAGAACCGGATATGAAACAACAGACTGGTTCAAAATTGGGAAAGGCATAAGACAAGGCTGTATATTGTCGCCCTGCTTATTTAACATCTATGCAGAGTACATCATTTGATATGTTGGGCTGGATGAATCACAGGCTAGAATCAAGATTGCAGGGAAAAATATCAACAATCTCAGATATGCAGATGATACCATTCTAATGGTAGAAAGTAAAGAGGAACTAAAGCACTTTTTGATGAGGGTGAAAGGAGAGAGCAAAAAAGCTGGCTTAAATTCAACATTCAAAAAACTAAGATCATGGCATCTGGTCCCATCACTTCATGGCAAACAGAAGGGGAAAAAGTGGAAACAATGATAGATTTTCCTTTCTTGGGCTCCAAAGTCACTGCAGATTTTGACTGCAGCCATGAAATTAAAAGCTCCCTAGAAGAAAAGCCATGACAAACCTAGACAGCATATTAAAAAGCAGAGATGTCACTTTGATGACAAAGGTCCATAAAGTCAAAGCTATGATTTTTCCAGTGGTCATGTATGGATATGAGAGTTGGACCATAAAGAAGGCTGAGTGCCCAAGAATTGATGCGTTTGAATTGCAGTGCTGGAGAATATTCTTGAGAATCCCTTGGACTGCAAGGAGATGAAACCAGTCAATCCTAAAGGAAATCAATCCTGAACATTCACTGGAAGGATTGATGCTAAAGCTGATGCTCCAATACTTTGGTCACCTGATGAGAAAAGTCAACTCATTGGAAAAGATACTGATGCTGGGTAAGACCGAAGGCAAAAGGAAAAGAGGGTAGCAGAGGATGAGATGGTTAGATGGCATCACTGACTCAACGGACATGAATTTGAGCAAACTCCAGGAGATAGTGAAGGACAGGGAAGCCTGGCGCAGTCCAGGGGGTCGCAAGAGTCAGAACTGAAGTGGTTTAAAATCATAATACTATTTTGTCACAAGGACAAAAATGATCATACTGTACTCTTCAACTGACCAAACCACTTCCTTCCAGCAAGAGGATGAAAAGATCCTTATCTTGAATTACCTCTAACAAAACAGATGCATCTATACGAAATCATGTCAAAAATTGCTTGATCTCTTAAATATGACAAAATCAATCTTTCTTCCAAATCTTTTATCTGTTAAAAAAAAAAGTAATGTAAATCTATAATTTATGTGTCATCATAGCAAGAATACAGTATTCAATTATAAATTCTACAAAACTTTAGAGCTCTTAGCCAGTTCAAAATCTTTTCATGCATTCTTGAGATTTTCCCTAAAATGAGATTAAAAGGTAAATTTCAGAGCATTTCTTTATCATATCATCCTTTTTAATTTGAAAAGAGCTGATATGCTTTTAAAAATATTTTTAACGGAGCTTCTTCCCCTCTCTAAAGTTTTACATTTTATTCTATAAAATATGTGTGCATGCTCAGTCCTGTCTGACTCTTTGCAACTCATGCACTACAGTCCACCAGGCTCCTCTGTCCACGGAATTTTCCAGGCAAGAATACTGGAGTGGGTTGCCATTTGCTACTCCAGGGGATCTTACCAACCCAGGGATCCAACCCACATCTCCTGTGTCTCTTGCACTGGCAGGTGGATTTTCTACCACTGAGCCTCCTGGGAAGCCCCATAAAATATATAACCAATATACAGTATTGATTCTAAACTTAAAAATAGAATCTTAAAACCTATGTGGACTGGTATATGTCTACATGGACATATATTTTGAAGACCTTTTAATGAATTTACACAAAAGTTAACTACTTTGAAACAACACAAAGACCATTTTCATTTGCTGATACTTGACAAAGCATTTTAGACTTTGTTCAACTTATGGAAAGATATACAGTTAAAAATAAAATCAATAATCCCTACACCCTGTAGTAACTTACATCTCAGAGCCCTTAAATCAAATTCAACTTAAAAGAATATGCTCATCCACTAAGATTTGAACAGGTCCCAGAAATACATTATGACAATAGGTAATATTAACACAACTAGCAACACAGACTTTTAGAGATGGAATTCCATCTGGAGGCTAGGAAATGGACTAATTTTTCAAGATTCCTTCTTGCCCTAATTGAAGGATTAAAAATATATACAATAATTAGAAAATAGTGCTAAACATTCCCTTTGTGTATGATCCTCACAGGTAACTATAATGGACCAAATATGTCAGAAAGGGACCTCACTCACAAATACAACCAACCACAAGTCAACAGGGCTTTTTATATTCGTCCTCCTATACTGTATCTGCAAAATCTCACCCCGTGAAAGCCATCACCACCGTGAAGTCAGGCCACCTATAAATCTGAAAATACAGTTCTTCAAAGGCCATCTGACTATGAGCAATTCTCCCTTACTTTACCACACCTGCTTTAGGTTGTAAACCATATGGAGTGTATTATACTTATACTAACTACTCTTCAATAACTTCAGAAGTCAATTTTAAATTTTCAATGCACATGTTTTGAACCAAGGTTTTCTGAGTAATTTTTGCTTCTTCACTGGCTCAAGGGACCTAAAATTAGCTTTTGTAGATAATTCCTAATCTGAATTTAGTTTTTTACTACACAAGTTGCTGGGCAACAGATACAGTTTACAATCTTAGTAAATGATATGCCACTCATTTGTTTCAGCAGAGTGTTTAATATTAAAGCAGGTGCTTTTCTGTTGGGTAAGAGCTACCAGCAGGACTCTAACAGGCAACAGTTGCTTACCGGGGCCTGTTAAGATTAGAATATTTTAGATGATTTTTTTCCCCACCTAGAATACTTCTTAAATTTAGTAATACTGACTTGCAGAAAGGAAAAAGTAATGAAAAGGAATAATCCTGAAAACACTGGGCTAGTTTTCAGATGATAGAAGACAAAAGAATAATAATGAACACTGGTGTTCAGAAGAAGTGCCAGGAAAGAAAAAAATATTCATATATCTCTCCTTTAATCCAACTCTTATTAAACATATGACAATGTCAACTTTGAGCTCACTACCTTAAAGAAGTGCAATATTCTGTGAATTGAGGTCATACATAAAGCATCTTAGCATGTAGGAGCCAACATCCTGAACCCAGGTTAGGAAAAAAGTGTTTGCAAAGACAGAAATCCAGATTCCACTAAGAATTTTCCCAACAAAAACATTAGACTCAGAATGTGCACAAAATAATAAACATAAACTTTTTATCTTTGTAGATGCTGGTGGTGTTTTTTTGTTTTCACTTGGTTTTTTATCTTAGCTAGCAGATAAATAATATTCTATTATCCATAATGTTAAATGTGGGAAAAAATTGAAAGTAACCAGGATACGAAATTATAAAAAGGAGAAAGTCAACCTAAAATCTTAAGCTAACAATCTTAAAATAAGGTAGCAATCTTCTAATGAGAAAGAAAACTATTAGCAATTTTAAAAGCCAAATGTTTATACATAGGGATAACAGTAAAGTACTGCCATAAAACAAATGCATGATTTTAGAAATCAAAAGTAGGAAAGAAAACAGCTGTGATTCTAGTACTTATATAGTACTTATATGCCAAGAGAGTAGAAAAATATGATAACCCAAGTTGAACTATTTAAGCAAAGTTGGAGCTTACTCTCTTCACATTCTAAAAACTTGAGGCTTAATGGTAAAAATACGAAAATGGTAAAAAAAAAAAATATGAAAAAGTTGTTTGATAAAACTGAGAACAGAATAAACATTATAAACTTAAATTATTTGTTAACCTTAAAATTTAAAACATACAGCTAATAAATCTGAATCAAAAATAAAATTGAAATCCAAATTACATTAGACATATTTATAAGCACTATTTTCTGTTCCTTTTATCCACATAGAATATACTAATCAGAAGTACACATGATGCAGAAAATGTTTTAAGATTTTGCTTTATGTTTCCAATTATGCACAGGGAAAAACTTTTCATGAATTCAAAGTTTGAAAAAAAAAAATAAAAAACACATGCAACTTAAAGTCCTTAAGGCTTAATTTACCGTCTTGTGACCATTCTGGCAGGCCACATGCAGTGCTGTCTGCCCCATCGCATCCTCAACATCAACGTCACTGACGTGTTGTACAAGGTCATGGAGTAGTTCTGTCCGCCCATTCACAGCCAGCCAGTGTATCTGTACAGTCATTTAGTTACTTAACATTTATGCAGGAGAATTTCATACAAAAACAACAAATAAATAATGCAATTATTTCTCAACTGTGAGCACTACATGCATACCAAAGATTAAAATTAAAATTTAAGCCAATATAATTTTTTCCTATATTTTAAATGGGGGAAAGTATGTATCAGGACATAGGTTACACAATCATGTACTTCAAAATCAAGCATTTCAATGTTCAAAGTAATTAAAAATCCTAAACTGAGGATCACTAATACTCTGCTTCTTAGATGACTATGACTGTAAGTATAGCTTATCTCTAGAGAAGAGGTACTGAATGTTTTCCCTTCCCCAGAAACAAACATAAGTTAAAAAGTAATCAACACAGTAGGGGTCATATTCTTTATTTCCTATATTTTACATGTAATGCATAAAACATACATAAATAACATACATGGGGAGGATAAAAATATAAAACACCTAGAAGTCTACAACTCAAAGATAATGCTATATCTTGGTCTATGCTGTCCACGCATTTTTCATCTGCCTTTTTTCCATTAAAAAAAAATATTTCATGCAACTTGTTATAAAATGGTAGCTTTGAACCCAAGCATCAGCTCCTACTTCTTCCCAAACCACTGAAATGACAGTAAAGGGCACTTTTTCTTAAACAACAGCTCTATTAAGATAATGGAGGAGGAAATGGCAACCCACTCCAGTACTCTTGCTGGGAAAATCCCATGGACAGAGCAGCCTCCCAGGCTGCAGTCCAAGGGGTTGCAAAGATTCGGACACTACTGAGCAACTGAATACGCACATTAAGATAAAGAACAGGAGAGTATACAATAGCAATACATTTTGGAAGCTTTTATCTGTTTTGTCAGAACAGAAAGATGACCCCTAAACCAGTAAGAGAGAACACTAAGAAGGAAAATTCAGAACACAGAACTCCCCAAAAGCTCAAGAACAGGTAGCAAGCACCCTGCAGTGTCTCTTAGTTACATATAACTTTTATATGAACTAGGAAACCAAAAGATCTGTGTGACTCGCTTTACTACAGTATTCATTTTATTAACATGGTCAGGAACAGAACCTGAAGTATCTCCGAGGTATGTATATAAATAAACCCAAAACAAGAGAACGGCAAACGCATCTCCAGGATGATGGTGAAGAGATATTCCAAATAACACTGTACAGCAAGCCAAGAAATCAACCAATACGACTTAAATCTAACAGCAGTCTCCGTAACAGACTCCTTCAAAACTATTCAAGATGAAAGGTAGTGAACATATGTTGTGAGGATACTTACAAAGTTCAGGGAAACTCTAGTAATGAATTGACAATACACATTTAGAAAACAAAATTTTGAGCTGCAATGAAGGGAGAAACAGAAAAGACATATGGATTGAAAAGGAAAAGCTATAATTAATTTGCAGATGATATGATTATCTATGTAGAAAATCCTAAGACGTTTACCAGAAACTCCTGAATTAATCAAGTGAGTTCAGCAAGGTCACAAGATATGTGATCAACACATAAAAAGCAATTGTATCTCTATGTACTATCAAGAAACATGCAGAAATCAAAATTAAAAATAACGTTACTTACAATTGCTACAAAGAAAATAAAATATCTAGCTATACACTTAAAACTTGCACAAGATCTGTATGCTGAGCAACATAAAATTCTAATGAAAGAAATCAAAGACTTAAATAAACAGAGAGACATACTGTGTTTATAGATTGGAAGACTCAACATAGTAAAGATGTCAATTCTCCCCAAATTGATCTATAGGCTAATGCAATTCCAATAAAAAATCTCAGCAGGATTTTTATCATAGACAAGTTTATTCTAAAATTTATACAGATGGGTGAAAGAACCAAAGTAGCTGACACGATTTTGACAAAAATGAAGTGGGAGGAATTACTCTACCTGATACTAAGGCTTACTATATAGCTAGAGTAATCAAGACAGTGTGATAATGGCAAATGCACATGGATCACTGGAACAGAACTGAGGACCCAGAAATAACCCCATACAGGTATGCCTAAACATTTTTGAGAGAGATACAAAGCTAATTTCACACAGGAAGTATATAGTCACTACAACAAATAGTGCGAGAGTAACTGGAATCCATAGGTAAAAAAATGAGCCTTGACTTAAGCATCACAGACAAATATTAGCTCAAAACAGGTCATAGGCTTAGATATAAAATGTAAAATTATAAAACTTTTTGAAAAAGATAAGAGAGAATCTTCAGGCTCTGCAGCAAGGTAAAGAGTTCCTAAACTTGACATCAAAAACACAATCCATAAATGTAAAAACTGGTATACTGAACTTCATCAAAATTTAAAACTTTCACACTACAAAAGACCCAGTTAAGAGTTTTAAAAGGCAAAGTAAAGATTGGGAGAAAATATTTGTTTAAGTCACAAACCTGACAAAGGTTTGGTATCTCCAAAATACAAAGAATTCTAGCAACTCAAAAAAAAAAAAAAAACAGAAAATGTGCAAATGACTTGAACTCATTTCACAAAATAGGATATATAGATGAAACACATGAAAAGCTGTTCAACATTGGCAATTAGATAAATGCAAATTAAAACCACAATGAGATATCACTACATACATACCTATCAAGATGACTAAAATAAAATACAGTGACAACACCAAATGCTGGTGAGAACGACAGAAAACTAGATCATTCATATGTTGCAGGTGGGAGTATAAAATGATACAGTGAGCCTGGAAAACCTTTCCAGTGCATTTTAAAACTAAACATGAAACTACCATACAACCTAGCAACTGTATTCCTGAGCATTCTACTCCCTAAAACGTGATACCTTTATGTTCACACAAAAACCTGTACACTATGTTCATGGCAACACAACCCAGATGTCTTTCAACAGGTGAGTGGTTAAACAAACAGTGGTACATCTACACCAAGGAACACCAGCAGTGTAGAGGAATGAATTATTAATACACACAACCAAGATCCACCCCCATGGAACATGATGAGCACACAAAAGCCCATTCCTAGTATGATTCCATTTATATTATTCTCTTGAAATGACAAAATTTTAGAAATGAAGAACAGATTACTAGTTGCCAGGGTTAGGCATAGGATGAAGGAAAGGAAAGGTATGGTTATAAAAGAACAACAAAAAACATCTTTTTGAAGTTGGAAACACTCAGAATATTGACTGCGGTAGTGGACACATAGACCTACAAAGGTAGTAAATCTGTCTAAAACTTAACATACATACATAAACAGGTAAAAGTGGATACAAGTTAAACTGGAGAAATCTGAAAAACATAAATTATATCATTGTCAATATTCTGGTCATAACATTATACTATGGTTTTATAAAATGTTACCATTGAGGAAAACTGCAAAATATACAGAGGATTTCTTTGTATTATTTCTTACAACTGCATATGAATCTACAAGTATCTCATTTTTGAAAATACAATTATTAATCACATGAAAAACAAAATGCTGTGAGAGAAAGAAAAGCCATTATAGGGACTTCCCTGGCAGTCCAATGGTTAAGACTCTGCACTCCCAGTGCAGGGGACATGGGTATGATGCCTGGTCATGGGACTAAGAACCCACATGCCACAAAACATAGCACCTGCCCCACCCCATAAAACAACTGTAGTAAACTTTTTGGCCTAACTATGAACAGCTTTTATTTTGCCAAAAAATTAAAACACTGAAAAATGACCTAACAAAAATTATAGCTCTACTGGATGGGTGTGAGGGAAATGTGCTTGTACATGATGGGACAAGAGGAGGTGAGGCTAAAAAAGAAACACTTAACTTTATATTCCAGAAAGTCAATAGGTGATGCCTAAAACTGAAAAGTCAAAAAGCAGTAATACTAGCATGTTCTTTAGATATAAGGGAACAAAATTTTTAAATCTATTAAAATAACTGAGAAAAGTTGACTGTGGAGTGAGAAATTTGGAAGCTGAGGAGGAAGGTCAAAAGAATGTTACTAAAGATCTAGATGTGAAACCAGACACTATAAAACTCCTAGAGGAAAACAAAGGCAGAACACTCTCTGACATAAATCACAGCAACATCTTTTTGATCTATCTCCCAGAATAATGGAAATAAAAAATAAATAAATGGGACCTACTTAAAACTCAAAAGCTTCTGCACAGCAAACAAACAAAAAATATAAATGTTTTGACAGCCAACAAATTGGGAGAAAATACTTGCAAATATTTGTGACCGATAGGGATTAGTGTCCAAAATTTACAAACAGCTTATGACATTTAACAGCATCGAAACAAAAAACCCACTCAAAAAATACTCAGAAGACCTAAATAGACACTTCTCCAATGAAGACATACAGATGGCCAATAAGCACATGAAAAGATGTTCAACACCACTAATTATTAGAGAACTACAAATCAAAACTACAATGAGGTATCACCTCATGCCAGCCAGAACAGGTATCATCAAACAAATCACAAACAATAAATGCTGGAGAGGGTATGGAAAGAAAGGAACCCACCTACATTGTTAGCAGGAATATAAGCTGGTACAGCCACTATGGAGAAGAGTATGGAGGGTCCTTTAAAAACTAAAAATAGAGCTACCGTATGACCCTGCAATCCCACTCCTGGGCATATATCCAGAGAAAAACACGATCCGAAAGGATACATGCATCCCAATGTTCACTGCAGCACTGTTTACAATAGCCAAGACAGGAAGCAACCTAAATGTCCACTGACAGAGGAATGGATAAAGAAGATGTGGTAAATATATACAATGGAATATTACTCAGCCATTAAAATGAATGAAATAATGCCACTTATACCAACATGGATGGGCCTAGAGGCTGCCATACTGAGTGAAATAAGTCAGATAAAGAAATATCATATGACATCCCTTATATATGAAATCTAAGAAAGAAATGATACAAATGAACTTATTCACAAAACAGAAAGAGACTCAGACTTATCAAATGAACTTACGGTTGCCATAAGGGGAAGGGATACTTAGGGAGTTTGAGATGGTCATGTATACATGCTGTATTTAAAATGGATATCCAACAAGGGCTTACTATATAGCACTTGGAACTCTGCTCAATGTTATGTGGCAGCATGGGTGGGAGGGAGGTTTAGGGAAGAAAGGATACATGTATATATATATACCTGAGTCCCTTTGCTGTTCACCTGAAACTATCACAGCATTGTTAATCGTCTATGTGTGTATGTACGTTCAGTTGCTCAGTCACGTTCAACTTTTTGCAGCCCCATGGACTGTAGTCTACAAGGCTCCTCTGTCCATAGAATCTTTCAGGCATATTGGAGTGGGTTGCCATTTCCTACTCTAGGGGATCTTCCCGACCCAGGGATTAAACCTGCATCTCTTGCGTCACCTGCACTGGCAGGTGGATTTTTTACCACTGCGCCACCTGAGAAGCCCTGTTAATTGGCTATTCCGCAATACAAAATAAAAAGTTCAAAAGAAAAAAGAAATTAAAGAAAAACAAAGAAAAAAATTTTTTTTCAGGGGAAGAATGTCATAAAGTAGATGTATATTTGTTTGACATAAAATGCGAAGAAATTCACAGGCCTTACAATTCATCTATTTAAAGCATAGGTTTCAGTATATTCACAGAGTTGTGCAATCATCACTACAATCAATTTTAGACCATTTTCATTTACCCCAAAGAAGCCCTGTACCCATTAGCACTCCCATTTCCTGAGATGGATACAGAAGATACATGTCTCTACTCTGACTGCCAGCTGGGTGAAGAAACTCATCCACTGCCTTCAGTTTTTCTTACTGATATTCTTCTGCTTTTTCCTCATAGGACTCTCAGAGGCAACGAATTCTGACAGCAGTTGGGAGATGGTACAGGCAACACAACCAAACATCACATCATTCTTATTGCCTCACTTTCATAATTTTGCTGAGTTCAGAACAAACCAAGTCAAGTCTAAATATTTCACCCTTAACATCAATATGTATAAATTAGCTGAGAAGTATACCTGAAATCATTCTGTATCTTCTCAATTACCACAAAGAAATAACTGCAGAAATATTTGTACTACACTTTGCATTATTACTTTTGATGTTATTTTTTAAAGTATTTCTAAAATCTCAAACAAAAACTCTTAGCACTTACTGCAGTAAGACCTTCATTATTACAAATGTTGACATCAGCACTGTATTCTAATAATTTACTCATGCATTTCTTTTGCCTGTAAAGAAAAAGACAGTAAAGACAACTGTTACTAGAAAAATAAACAAATGAAAATTATTTTACTGAAATATTAACTACACTCAATATTGATAGCAAATAACCTGTATCTGCAATATTTAAATAAATACTTCAATAAATAAATGTAGCATATGAAACAAAACTGTTTCTATGACTCAAAGATAATAGGATTTAAAAAAGGCACAATGAGGTTTTAATGCCATTGGGACAAATTCATCATTCAAAATGCTATGAAATTTCTAGTGTTGACAGAATATTTGAAATAGTAATCTTCATTAAAAATGTAAGACATTCATAAGTCTAATGGAAGGGGAATGGATAGAGTAAAATGATGTCTCAATGAATGCTGTATCCTATATTCTTGATTGTATAATATTTAAAATACTAAGATAAGTTGTAAAAAATAACAAATTAATAAAATGGCTATCTATCCATCTCCTTATCCACTTAATTTTTTTTCAGCTTTTTTACTGTAGTAAAATACACATAACATAAATTATCATCTTAACCATTTTTAAGTGTACAGTTCAGTGATATTAGGGTTCCCTGACGTCTCAGACAGTAAAGAATCTGCCTGCAATGCAGGAGGCCTGGGTTCAATCCCTGGGTCAGGAAGATCCCCTGGAGAAAGGAATGACTACCCATTCCAGTACTCTTGCCTGAAGAATTCCATGGACAGAGAAGCTTGGCAGGCTATAGTCCATAGCGTTGCAAAGAGTCAGATATGACTGAGCGACTAACATTTGATCACTTGATCAGCAATATTAAGTATATTCATATTGCTGTGCAACCATCATCACCATCCATCTCAAGAACGCTTTTCAGCTTTCTGAAACTCCGCATCCATTAAACAGAAACTCCCCATTCCCTCTCCTGCTAGCCCCTGGCAACCACTATTCTATATTTTATCTCTACAATTTGCCCTTATCTAAATGTCTCACAGAAGTGGAATCATACAGTTTGTCTTTTTGTGACTGGCTTATTTCACTTAGTATGATCTCCTCAAGGCTCATCCATATTGCAGTATACAACATGGATACAGAATTTCCTACCTTTTACGAGGCTTCCCAGGTGGTGCTAGTAGTAAAGAACCCGCTTGCCAATGCAGGAGACGTAAGAAATGCGGATTCAATCCTTGGGTTGGGAAGATCCCCTGAAGAAGGGCATGGCAACCCACTCCAGTATTCTTGCCTGGAGAATCCGATGCATGGAGGAGCCTGGCAGGCTACAATCCACAGGGTTGCTCAGAGTCAAACTCAGCTGAAGCAACTTAGCACTCATGCAAGGCTGAATAATATTCCACTGTATGTATATACCACATTTAGTTTATCCATTCATGTGCAAATGGATGCTTAGGTTCCTTTATTTTAGCTACTGTGAATAATACTGCTATGAGTTCAAGTATACAAATATTTCTGCAAGACTCTGCATGAAATTTTGGGGGGTATATACCCAGAAATGGAATTGCTGGATCATAGTATATTATAGAATATCATAATTCTATTTTTATTTTTGAGGAAGCAATGAAATAGCTTCCAGAGCATCTGTACCATTTCCCTTTCCCACCAACAGAGCACAAGGGGTCCAATTTCTCCACACCCTCATCAACACTTGTCATGTTTTTTTTGATGGCCATACTAATGAATCTGAGTTGGTGTCTCATGATAGTTTTATTAACTGGCATTTCCCTGATTAGGGATATTAAGCATCTTTTCTTGTTCTGGACACCTGGATATCTTACTTGGAGACATATCTACAAAAGTATGTTGCTGCCTTTTGAATTGCCTAACCATGTCATTTTGCTCACAATGTTTCCTCCTAGCCTGATCCATTCTTCCTCACTCTTCAGCGTTTATCTTAATTTCTCCTTCATTAATAATTAAATGAAAACTCATGCTTTGGAAATAAAGTGATACACACACACTATATATATATACACACATATGGATATGTGTGTATATATATATATATAAAGTACACAATTTATGTATATGCTTAACTATGCTCAGTAATGAATTAAGAAAATATGATTTAATTTATGGCATGAAAAAGTTTATGATCTAGTTAAGTAAATGATTATATACATACATAAAAAATATAAAATAAGGTATGTGTAATAGCATATTATGTATAATGTTATACAACATAGTATATATAGTATTAATGTGAATACTGAGATACTGTGATTTACAGCAAGAATATATATTTATATATTTGGTCTTAATCCACACTTCTTGGCTCTCAGTTCTAAACGCTAAACAGTTAAGAGCAATGGGCTTCTTTTCTTGAAAACCATTCAGGGAAGGTGACTTTTGGGTCCCACCCAATGGTGGGAGCTGGTTGCCAGGAGAATCAACCACATATTAGAGGGCCTATTCAGTCCCACTCCTATTTCCAGGGAGGGGATAGCAACCAGAGGTTGAATCAGCTGCTAAGAGCCAATGATTTAAGTCAATAATGACTATGTAATGATGTCTCCACAGACCCAAAAGGACAGTTTTTTGTCCTTTTCAGGAAGAGCTTCCATGGAGGGAAACCAAAATGCTTCTACCTGCAACCATGCCCGAATCTCTTTGTTCAGGACCTCACCCAGTGTATCTATCTCTTCATTTGGTTACTGACTCATATCCTTTAATACTCTTATTAAAAAAAAAAATTGGTACTCTAGTGAGTAACCAACAAATTTTCCTGAGTTCAATGAGCTCTTCTAGCAAATTAATCAAGCCAAAGAAAGGGATCCCGGGAAACTCTGATTTCTAGCCAGTTGGTCAGAAGTACTGGTTACAACCTGACCTCTCGACAGGAATCCTGAGTTGGAAGGAGATGGCAGAACCTCCAATCTGTAGCCAGTCAGTCAGAGAACTACTTGAAACTGACCCGGCAACTGGCGTCTGAAGCGGAAGGTGGTCTATAGGACTGAGCCCTTGACCGACAGAATCTGTTTCTACCTGAAGGTATATCATAGTGTCAGAATTGATCTGACTTTTAGGAAACTGCTGTCATTTGAGACTTCCTTGTTGGTCTGATGAAGCCTACAACTGCCCTCCCACATACACACACACATACACACACTGGAGTTGGGTCCAGGAACCCTTTGCAAATATGCTATACATATATAATAATATATGGCATATAGAGAATATACATAATACGTGTAATATAATAACTATTTACTCTGATAATAAATTTCTTCATACCCTATCACATTTCTTTAATCAACTCAGTACTAAGCATAGCTAACTAATTACTAATTACTAATTATTCAATCTTATAACAGCTATTGGTTCAGTTGCTCAGTCGTGTCCAACTCTGCGACCCTATGGACTGCAACACACCAGGCTTCCCTGTCCATCACCAGCTCCCAGAGCTTGATCAAACTCAGGTCCATTGAGCCAGCAATGCCATTCAACTGTCTCATCCTCTGTATACACAATAGTTATAATTGTCATTAACTGAAGAAATCTTTTAAAAGAGAACAAATTACTTTTCTTCCTATGACTCTTTCTTTCTAAAGTGAAGTTAAATTCAACTAAAATCAGCATTTTAATCAAAAAAATGGAAGGAAATAAAGCTCTGAGTAAACTTAAAAGTTCAAACGTTTTACAAAGTTCTTTCATCAAATACAGTTATGAAAACTTTAGGAAATAAATCTTCATAACTGTGAGGCAACAGACCACAAAATCCTATTAAAATTAATATTACATTGTTTAAATTATGCCTGTGTGTGTGTGTGTGATGGCACCCATAATGTGGGACTTCTAAAATCTATTCAGAAGCCTGATGTGGACCACTGGCCTACTGTCAAAATAAACACTTAGGTAGGACTGTGCCAGGGAAAGGGTTCCAAACAAGTGTTTAGGGTAGAGGTATGTTGAAGAGAAGCAGCAAAACATAATGCTCCCCCTCCCAAAAATGAACTGCAAAAGGTACAGGGCACTATGAAATACATCCTTATTCCTAGTTAACAATCATCACTGCTATTTTCCATAACCTTGAGTAAATCAAAAAGACCCCTTAAGTGCTCAGCTCTTTTGCTTAAAATGGAGCTAAAATATTAACTAATACATGAGCTGTACCCTTTATGAGCTCACAATCTAGCTCAAAAAAAAATAGTGAAAAATGTTTCAAATCTGGCCAATACGCAACCTAAAGATACACAATAATTTTTAAGTCCTCTCTTTTAAAATTCTCATATAATCATTAGCAATGCTGGACCCTATTGTACAGTAAGCAACAACTTTCCTGTCTAGATACTGCAACAATTTTAAGTTTATGGTAACCCAAAGGACAGAGGGACCAGTCATCCAAGTGCTCTGAGGCAACTTAAGGGGTCTTCTACTAGAAAGTACGTTAGTACTAACGTACCCAGCACTGATGGCTGAAGATAGAAACTCTAAAGCTGGCCAAGAGAAATATTCTACCTTTCTGACAATGACAGATGAGGGAACAAAACAAAAAAATCCCACAAATCAGATGGACCAGCCAAAGGGGCAGAATTCACCTATGACTTCTGCTTCAGTCTAGACAAATTTGAACTTGTAGAGAAATCACACCAAAAAACATTTTCTGAAACCATCAAAAGCTACAGGAACAAGTAGCTTTTAAGTTGAACACGGTGCCCCTAAGCTGTACCAGGCACCCATTTAGTAAATAAAAAACAAAATAGTCATGTACTGAATATCAAAAGTAATCTTCATAGGAGTGAAATGCATACAAGTTAGATGGTATGTAAGGGTTATGGACTCTTCTTATTCCTTTTCTCTTGACTAATTTGCCATATGAATGATGAAATAATATGTCATATGTTTTCACCTTTAAAATGAAATGGTCTCAAAATTAGATGTCTCACCAAAAAAAAGATAAATATTTGAGGTGATGGATGAGAGAAATCCTTTCACAATGTATAGATAAAATCATGATGTACACTATATTTATAATTTTATTTGCCAATTATACTTCAACTAAGCTGGGGTGGGGAAAGCAATGGTCTCCTAAATGACTAAGTCCCCTACTACAGCAGGAGTAGACGTTTTATCCCTGCTGTGCACCAACCTGTCCTTCATTTACAGTTGTTGAGACGGTTTTTTATATGTAACTTCTAAAAAGAGCTTTGTCACTAACCCACCACACATGGGATAATGGATCTAGACCTGAGATCAGTGCAGCAAAGGAAGCAGTGATTTATGCTTGTTGTTGTTGTTGTTGTTCAGTCACTCAGTCGTGTCCAATTCTTTTCAATTCCAATACTCTATATTTACTCTGTTTCCTCTAACCTTGGCTTTGACACCCCACAACATACTTAATGTAGCCAATTATTATAAAAACCAATTGTTTAACCAGCACGTTGGCTTTTATAACATAGACAACTAAACTGGTTCACATGCTAAGTCAGGAAATGGGACAGACCAGACAGGGTTAAAGACTATGCCTCTCTCTCATGTCCAACCTAGATATCACTATTGTTCTTATTTTACTGGTTCCACTTTAATCCTTGTCTGAAAAAATTTGGTCTCACACTGATGAAGTGGACAATTTTAGCCCCATATCTATCTCACTCAGGCAGCCACCTTAACTATCCAGAATTTCAGTTCAAAATAGTCAACAAAAATACTTTCCAGGGTAATCAAAAGAATAAACACATAGAAATATTTTTCAAAGAGAAGTTTTCTGAAAGTTCCTCAAGCCCTGAATCTTTCATTGTAAACACAATGCCAACCATTTTGGTCCGGTTTCTCAGTCCAAGAGAATTTTAAGAAATGAAAAATATTGTAGAGGCAGATACAGATGTGACTGTGAAATTCTCAACAAAGAAAGAGAAATCCATAAAAATTACAGTAGGGTTTAAAATAGCACACAAGGAGTTAGCATGCTCATTCATAAATAATTATAAACTAGGTAAAATATACTTACTCTGTCTTTAATTGCATTAATAAAATTAACTAAACAATTTGAAAAATAAGTCATGGAGTTGGATGTGGCAAAAGACTAGCAGGAAAAAGGACACTGGAACAAAGAGGTGAAAATTATGCTTTTCAAAAAATGTCATTATAAGTAAAAATAAACTCTGACAAACGTATTTTTAGGAAGAAAAATATTAGTGAACAACTTAATAAATTATTGATATTATTATAGTTATTTAAAAGGATAACATAATAATCCAAGACCCTCTTCCCAAGGCAAATATTGGGGGAAAAAATTACCAAATGAAGGCAGAGTGCTTTCCTATGTCATAACTGATAATCCAACTTAAGCTCCTCAAGAAAACATATTTACCCATTTCTAGCTGCCAAATGAAGAGGTGTACAGCCCGAAATATCTTGATAGTTAGGATTTGCTCCTTTCTTTAAAAGCAGAACCAAGCATTCCACTGATCCACAACTAAAACAATATTAAAAACAGTTCAGATGCATTTAACATACAGCCATAGTTGACAAAGCTTAATTAAAAAACAAAAAGCTCTATTAAACACATTATTTTGGAGGTCCATACTGACCTACAATTTAACTCCTGTCACAAACAGTAAATAACCTCTACTGTCAAGATGGCACATTCTACTACAAAATCTATGAAGTATCTGAGAAGTTCATATGAAACAAAATAAAGTAGTATTAGCACATAAAAGAAATCATAAAATACTCTCAACTTTTGGCCTTCCAGAAGCCAAATTTACATTGAAAAATCAATTTTATTTAGGGAAAGTTACCATTACCTAAATCTTAAAAGGTGATATCAACAAACTGATTAGTTACACACTGGAACATTGTGAATAAAAATCATTCTCACACCTAAGAAAAAAGTATAAAGCCAACAACTTCACATGCGATTAGCATATAAAATCTTATATTGGTGGGATAAAAGTAAAATTTTGATGAATTTACCCTCTTAAGTGGAGAAGGAAATGGCAACCCACTCCAGTATTCTTGCCTGGAGAACCCCAGGGACGGCGGAGCCTGGTGGGCTGCCGTCCATGGGGTCGCACAGAGTCGGACACGACTGAAGAGACTTAGCAGCAGCAGTAGCACCCTCTTAAGTATATCCAGGAAAGATAAACCCATGCCTAACCTCCTCTAATCTGATCTAGGACAAGTGAAAACATCAGATACAACTTGAGTCCAATCCCAAAATTAAAAAACTATCTACAGAAATGATGCAACTGTGGCACCCTATGGCCTCAATAAGACAAAGAACCACTCAGCTATCTTTTCTCATCTTTCTCCATAACTACTATGGAATCATACTGCTTCAAAGCTTACTGATCATTACTTTAGACCAGAGCTTAATCCAAAATATTTAGTCTTACTTTGCTGCAATGTGAAGCAAGCTTCTTTTCACACGTCCAAATGCATAATTGACATCAAACTTTGAATTTGATAGTAGTTCAGAAACAGACCTATGCAAAAAGAAGAGTCAATGTTTAAAAAAAAAGTTTTTAAAAACATAATAACTCAAGTTAATAGCTCTTTAGTGTTACTCTTACCAATTATTCAAAAGGTTTTATCTCACATCAGCCAAAGAACAAGGCACTACTCTCTAAGCAGAGCACAGCAGCCAGTGCAGCATCATCCAAAATTCAACTGCCCTCACCTATAAACTGGTGCTGAAGGGTTCCTCATCGGCCGCTCTGACTATGTCACCTGCTCTGAGGACACCTAAGTTGGCTTCAGCTCCCACTAGATTCTTGAGAAACAAAGACAGTAGGGCTGGCTGCTCCCTTTGCAGAAAGTTGAGCCTATCTATATTAATTTTGGCCAAATAAAAAATCAGACAAACATTTTACTATCAGACAGGAATTTCAAAGCAAAAAAAAAAAAATCATTTATATTTTAAATTTGTTTCAAAATACAGTGTCTTTTTCTCCTCATAATACCAAACTACCCAATCGCTAACCACAGCAGACCTGTCTGTTAGAAGTTACACCTTATCACACAGCCAGACAACTGTATCTCACATGAGCCCTATAAAAAAAAAAGTGTCAATGCTCCATTAGTAAAAAGAATATTTAAAGAAAAAGAACATCAAAATAGTAGAATATTAAGGAATAAGTTGTCCATCAGGCCTAACTTTCTGCTATAAAAATCAGTAGTAACCTCTAACAGAAACCATATTTTTTTCACTGTCAGTAAACAAGCAAATAGTTATTTTAATTTGACTATTCATTTAGAAAATCTCTTCACAACACTGTAAATCAACTATACTTCAATAAAATATGTAAATTTTTAAAAAAATTAAAGAAAATCTATAACCATAGAATATTATACTTGATAAAGAACTTGGAAAATCTTGTTTCTTATTTCACAGCCAGAAAATTACAACAGAGTTAAATAACTTGCCCCAGGTCAAAATGTCCAAACTCTGTGTCCATGTTTATATACATAACATCTAGGTAAATTTATATTCTTAAAAAATATAAATTTCTGAAATAGGCACCCACCTGTGTTGATCAGCCATTACCATTGGCATTAATGTATAAACAGCAGTTTCATTATCTAAGTATTTAAAAAAAACAGAAAAAGGAATTAATTAATCTCCTGTTTTTTCCAAAGGGTGATACTTAGGACTATTTTAAAGTTTTCTTAACTCTAAATAAAACGCTAGGAGAAGAGGTGGAAGATAATTATGAACAGTGCAAAACACCAGAAGTATTATACATACTATTTGCAAAAATGTAGAATGTTTGATTATACTTACTAGTATTTTGGAGGAATTTTAAGTATATATGAATATCAAAGGTATACATGCTAAAATAAATTTAAAACATTAAATATACATAAGTTGTTTTGTGTCAATACCTTTTTCTTTCTAAAAAGAAATTTTTAGAACTTTTTATAAAACAGCATTAAAGTCTTACTTTTACTTATTACTTAATTTACATTTCATTTATCTTTTATAGAATTCACAGAAATGATTCAAAAGAAGTTAAAAGTCAGTAACATCTATGATCTCATGTAACACTTACGTAAATTTCAGCCAGTGTTTGCATTTATTTTTACATATTACTAGTGGTCATTCCTCAATTCAATGAATTTTAGAGCTTCATGTTTTTTAATAAGTTATTTACAATGAATAACCCTGATACATCCCATTTAGCCCTTAAAAAGTTAATAGCGGTGCTAAAATTAATGAGTTAAAGTTTGAGAAAAAACATTTGCATATCAAAGCATCTACCCCAAATACTAATTACAAAGGAAAAATAGTGAATTTACAGTGGAAAACCCAGCAGATATCACCTTAATCAACTCAAAAAGGGTAACATCACCAGAAATAATACATATCAATATTTCACAGCACTTGAGTTTCCACTGAGAAGAGCATGCCACTTTCACAGTATTCTTGCCAAAAATCTTTAACTTTAATCTACTCATGGGAAAATATTAGACAAATCCAAATTAAGGGGAATTCCACAAAATACCTGATCAGTCCTCTTAAAAAAGTCTCAAGACCATGAAAGACGAGGAAAAATTAGAATTATCACAGTTCAAGGGAGGCTAAGGAAACATGACAACTAAATGCAATGTGGTATCCTGGATTGGATCCTAAAATAGAAAAAAGGCATTAGTAGGAAAACTCCTGACATTCTAATAAACGTCTGTAATGTCTCTAATAAACTTCTTAAATGCTAATAGCATTACATCAATATTAACTCCTTAGTTTTGATAACTGTACTTTGGTTGTATAAGATGTGAACATGAGGGGAAGCTGGCTGAAGGGTATACAAGGACTGAGTAGTATTTATGCAACTTTTCTGTAAGTCTAAAATTACTTAAAAATGTAAAGCTATAAAGTTAATAACCAAGGAATTCTATTAATAACAGCCAACATGTTTTAAACCATTATCTTCAAGGCACTGTTCTAAACACTTCACATACAAATGCATCATCTCTTTTATCCTCACGGGCACCTTATGAAGTAGGTATTAGTATTATCCCCATTTTGCAAATGAGAAAATTGAAGCACTAGTTAAGCAATAAGTATGTGATGGTGGCGTTAAGTGGCTAAACTGGAATTCAAAGCTGGCTGATTCCTAAGCCCCCATTATAAAAATTTTACAGTGCACACAGTATACACTACATATAAATAACCAAAAGGTCTTCAATACAGTACTTATTCTTGACATGTACAACACAGTCTGTTTTATTCTCTTCTATTCAGATTTTTTCAAAATGCTAACTGCAATCACTAAATCATTCTCATTATCTATCAGGGAATCACCAACAGGAGTTGAAAAAACACTGGACTGAGCCTCCCTCAGCATGGCAACACTCTTTCTTATCAAACACTTGCCCCCAAAAATCAAGACAATTTCAATTAAGTCACTCCATAATAAAAGTCATAAACAGGAAATACCCTTATTTGTGAATTTAAACTTATATAATAAGATAGTACATAATTTTAAGTGAACATCTTAAGTTCACATGGGTTTATTTACAGTGTTTATTTAGATAAAATTTATAGATAGATCTTTTTAAGTCACACCTAACCTTATTAAAAAAAATATAGCTTACATACACTAAAAGGTATGAAGACACAAATACAACCACAACTATGATGCTAGGAGACTCTCCAGCAAATACTAAGAAAATACTGAATAAAATTTGCTGTCAGGTGCTTCCTTCTCCACATTCATGAAGAAATCTTGAGCATTAAGTATATAATGAAAGTTTAGAGTGATAAGATTAAACTTTCTCTCACTTAATAGTGGTAACACTAAACTTTCTCTCACTTTATTAGATACTTTGGCCATTTTTATTAATAGTTTCAGAAAATTATTTAAAGGAAAACCTCAAAGAACAGAAAGCTCAGATTCACTATGCTATATTCTACTTCTCCTCAAACCATAAAATGGTTTTTTTTTAATTGGTAATTATCCTAATCATCATTCAAGCATATACTCCAATGGGCTCAAGTTCTATTATTTTATTAAACAAACTACATTCACTGTACATGCAGCAGTTTTTTTTCCCACATAAATGAACAATATAAGCCAACTTTTTAAAGTGCACTGAGAATCTACATCCCTAAAATTATTGTTTTCCCTTACTTCCTATCTCATAAGATTCCTGTTAGCCCTGCCTAATAACCCGCACTCAATTACTTAGTGGGAATACTCAGGTTTTCATCATCTCAAGGGGACATAAATATGTCCTCCCAGTATCCAATTCAGTAAATATCTGCACTTTAATCCTATGCAACAAAGTTAAATTTAGAGTGAAGTCTGATTAAAAACATCAACCTTAATAATTTATTCCAATCAAATGATTAACAACTGAGTTCTAACAAGGCAAGATAAATATTTGATTATTTCCTAAATTTAGATAGATCTCAGAAATTCTGTTCGGCCCTTAAAATGTAAGCACATTAATCTGGATTTTTGTAACTGGAATATAACACATACACACACATGCACCTGAAAGAGCCAATCTCAAAGAATTCAAAAAGATTCATCAGAATTTTGAAATAAATTAAAACAAAACGAGGAAACTCATTATAAACAAAGAAAAGCAAATGTAAGCAACATGCAGACGTTTTATTTTTCATTACTCTAGTGTCCAGGGACTCTCAGACTGTCAGTGGAACTTTCTGTTCCTGAGAGTAACTTGAGAGATTGATACTTAGTCTTTAAAATGTTGATATAATTAGACCTATATTCTTCTATGTAATAATCCTAAGGAAATAATTATAAAGGCAGACTAAGATTTAAAAATCAAAGCTGTTCCTCATAAAATCTATGATAAAAAATTAGATTCAATGTTTGTTACATATTATCATATGAAAGCCTAAGAAATCATTAAGCATGTTTAAAGACATAAAAAGCGTTATGCTTTCTAAAAATATAACTAAAGACTATATGCAGTATGATCTTAATTTGGTAGAGAAAGAAATAATAATAGAAAGAACTCAAGAAAATACTAGGCATGTTTATTACTGGGTGAGAAATAATAGATTATCTTTCTTTCTTTCAAGATTTTCTACAATGAAAACATACTACCTTTAAAACCAGGAAATATTATCCAAGTATTCTAAGTCACATTTATGTTAAAAAAAAAAAAAAAAAAAGGAGGGGGGGGATTTAAGCTGAGCAATACAAATTGCTGTGTCAATGAAACTACACACGCAGCAGCAGACACCAAAAAATCTGAATGTGAGAAATGAGTAAGCACTTAAAAAATGGACTCAAAGTGGAAACAAAACAGAGAAAGAGTAAGCTGAAGGCAAAAGTCTTGTTCCTAACTTCAGGATTATTTTCAGGCTGTTACTTTATACTAGCAACGTACCAAGTACAAACTTACTTTTCAGAAACTGGCAACTCAAATTATGCTGTTCTGAATTATATGTAGAAACAAGGGAAATCTTCTCAGGAAAATCATCCCTAGGTCCCCAGCCCACATTTCTCTGATGATTCTGTGCCAAGGTCTCCTTCCCTAACTTAAAAATCACTGCTCCAGAAGCAATTCAAAGAAAGTTTCCGGGCGGGGGCGGATATAACCTAACACAATGCATTAAAAAGAAAAACAAATCACCAGCCATAACTGCTACCCTTCCTCTCGGTTGCGCGTACACAATCAAAAGCCTCTTAGAGGCAGCAGGGCTCTCACCCACTACCACTAAACCGTTCATGAGCCTGCAAACAAACCGGCTTTCTCACCTCTTCTATTACTTGTGTGTTATCAATCCTGAAGGAACTCTTACACACTTAACTAAAAATTACTAAACTACAAGGACCATGCCCTACTACTCCTTTGTAGAAGCACCGTAGCCCCAATCTGTCTGATGAATAAATGATGAAGTGGATATGCATATTAAAGTGTGCACATGTAAACAAGCACTTCAAGTACACGTTTGGCATTTGACATCCTTTTATTTATCTGCTTCTTGTAAAAATAAAATGGTGCTCTACACGTTGAAAAAGACAAGACCGCTTAATGACCGTCAGCAGCTTCAAGTAAACGATACTACTTGGGTTGGGGAGAGGGGGAATCTCTCTACCCCACCCCTCCAGCATTTCCAGGCAGCGAATGGAAAAAGGCCAACAACTATGCTGTCTTCTGAATCCGGGTCTCTGCCATCCGGATATTTCTGCTCCTTCTCCGAAACCCCTAACCGATAGTCTGGAGAGACTGCCTTCACGTCCTGCTTCTTCCAGCTGCAGGACCCCCACGGCCCGGGCCCCTCCCACAAACTCCACCTGCCCGGGGCGAGAGTGGGGGGCGAGAGGTGGCCAAGGGTCCCAGACCGGCCCCTCCCTGCCAAGGAAAGTAAGTGTGGGCGTTTGCTCAGCTTTCGGTTAGTTTCCCCCACCCGCCGCAGCTCCCCGAGCCCCGCCCCCGGCGGCCCCAGCCCGCGGCCCGCTCACCATCGGGCAGCTCCACGGTGCGCGCGCGGCGCAGCGAGCGCGTCAGGCGATTGAGCTGCTCCATCGCTCTCTCCATTCTCGGCGAGCCCTCCGCGCTCCCCCAGCCCGCCCGCGGCCTCCGCGCTCGGAGCCCTACATCCCGCCCCGCGCCCGTCCCGCGGGCGGTGGTGCCAGCTCGCCCGGACTAACTCCCGGGGCTGCGGGGAAGGCTCGGGGCCGCGCCCTCCGTCCGTGGGCTGTCGGACCGAAGGCTGAGGAGACACCCGCCGACGGAGACGGCGCTCTCGCCCTTCCTGCGGCGGCCGCCGCCGCTTCCCTCTCGGTCTCGCACAGCCTTCTGGGAGCAGTAGTTTAGAGCCGCACGCCCGGGGCGGAGCCACGCTCGGTGCGCCCAAGGCTCCACGCCTCCACCACGCAGACGCCTGGGTAGAGCTGTGTGTGCGGGAAGCGGTGCGCAACCTGGGCGTACCCGCGGGAAGCGGTGCGCAACCTGGGCGTACCCGAAAGTTCCTGGGGAAAATTCCAGGGTGTTCCCACACCCTCTTTTCCTGCTCCACAAAGTTTTACGATTATAGCCGATCCATCCGATTATATAGCCAATTGGGGATTTCCACAATTGTTCTTAAAAAAAAAAAATCCATCCTCAATCATTCCAGTATTGGTACGTTTTCCTGATAACATGAACTTTTGAAATGTTACATTTTCATATGTCAGATTTAAACAATGATAAAGTCAAACAAATGCAAACGCAGAATATACTTTTTCCTTCATTCAGTTCAATTCAGTCGCTCAGTCGTGTCCAACCCTTTGCCACTCCATGGACAGCAGCAAGCCGGGCTTTCCTGTCCATCACCAACTCCCTGAGCTTGCTCAAACTCATGTCCATCGAGTTGGTGATGCCAACCAACCATCTCATCCTCTGTAGTCCCCTTCTCCTCCTGCCTTCAATCTTTCCCAGCATCAGGGTCTCTTCCAATGAGTCAGGTCTTCGCGTCAGGTGGCCAAAGTGTTGGAGCTTCAGCATCACTTCTTCCAATGAATATTCAGGACTGATTTCCTTTAGGATGGACTGGTTGGATTTCCTTGCAGTCCAAGGGACTCTCAAGAGTCTTCTCCAACACCATATTTCAAAAGCATCAATTCTTTGGCGCTCAGCTTTCTTTATAGTCCAACTCTCACATCCATACGTGACTACTGGGAAAACCATAGCTTTGACTAGACGGACCTTTGTTGGCAAAGTAATGTCTCTGCTTTTTAACATGCTATCTAAGTTGGTCATAACTTTCCTTCCAAGGAGTAAGCATCTTTTAATTTCATGGCTGCAGGCACCATCTGCAGTGATTCTGGAGTCCCAAAAAATAAAGTCTCTCATTGTTTCCATTGTTTCCCCATCTATTTGCCATGAAGTGATGGGACCAGATGCTATGATCTTTGTTTTCTGAATGTTAAGTTTTAAGCCAGCATTTTCACTCTCCTCTTTCACTTTCAACAAGAGGCTCTTCAGTTCTTCTTCACGTTCTGCCATAAGGGTGGTGTCATCTGCACATCTGAGATTGTTGATATCTCTCCCTGCAATCTTGATTCCAGCTTGTGCTTCACCCAGCCCAGCATTTCGCATGAAGTTCTCTGCATATAAGTTAAATAAGCAGGGTGACAATATGCAGCCTTAACGTACTCCTTTCCCAATTTGGAACCAGTCTGTTGTTCCAGGTCCAGTTCTAACTGTTGCTTCTTGACCTGCATACAGATTTCTCAGGAGGCAGGTAAGGTGCCCTGGTACTCCCATCTCTTGAAGAATTTTCCACAGTTTGTTGTGATCCACAGAGTCAAGTAATGTAACTGTAGCTTAATTATCTGCTGGGCGATTTCGTGAGGGCAAAACTGGCACTCTATCGTGTGCCTTGCATTCTCGTATTTACCACAGCACCTGATACAAAGTTAAAACTGGGGAAGATATTGATGATGATATCCTGAAAGAAACTTTAGTTTATTTGGCACAATGCTAAAGCCTCAAGGTGATCACAGATCCCAGCAGAAAATTCAGAGGCTGATTGTGGGAGCTGCAAAAAATTCGACAGTACCAACAACGTGTGGAAGAAATGAACTACAAAGAAATTCATGGGGGAAAATCATGTTTGTCTGCTCTACACAGAAGTTGAGCACAAGTCAGAATAAAAACAAATTTTAAGCATCTAAAACATGAAGGAATAAATCCAATTCAAGTGAATAAGAGCCTACTGACACCACTGACAACAAAAAGGGAGACATTTTCTCGTCTTGAATAGAACCAGTGTCCAAATAATGCTAGAGTTAAGAGAGAACCAAAGAACTTGGTCTTTCTCAGCTTCTCCTTCCTCAAAGAGGCAAAGCTGATCCTGCAATGAATGAGCACATGTATGTTGGCGTTATATATTGGCTGGCCCAGGAGGCATAAGAGAATCTCACTTGCCAGGATATACAAGGGCAGATGGTGGCTGGCCTGGGTGTTCCCTGCCAATGCCATCTTGAATCAATTCCAACCTGTCAGAGCTTCAAAGGAATTCAAATACTATGGACCAGGCCATGTGCAATCCTTGGCAACCTAGCTTCAACTGGAAATGCCCCTGCCTTTCTTGGCTTCCTCATACCATTCAGAAAGTCAAGATCCCCACTGCTCTCCAGATGTTAGCATCTCAGTCTCTATCGCTGCCACTCCTTAAGCTGTTACTCCACATAAATCATTTCTGATGCCCTGTGAGCACCAAGTCTGGAGTTCATGTGCAGAGCAGAAGCCCCCAATAACCTCCATAGTGAGCATCACTCCCTATGATGGTCACTATTCACCATAGGAGCAGAAGATGATGGAAGAATTACAGTAAGAGAATGCAGCAGTGGGTTGTCAGTTCTGAATTCTGTAACGTGATGCAGTCTCTCTAACAGTTCTGCTGTAAGTCATATGAAACTGTAGTACCACTACAGGCTTATCACTGTCTGTCCAATAGAACTTTCTACAATGACTGCCATGTTCCATAATCTGCACTGTCCAGAATAGTAGTGACTAACCAAATGGTGCAACTGGGTGCTTGAGATGTGGCCAGTGCAATTAGATTTTAAATATGAATATTTAACTAGTCTAATTAATTAATTTAAATTAAGTAGCCACATAGGCCTACTGGTTTCCATATTGGACAGAACAGTTTATCATACCAAGAAGGAACTGCCCATTAGTACAACAAAAAAACCAAATAGCTCCTCATACATTATAGTTGAAGAATTTACGATTCTCACTTGCTGGTGGAAGCCAACACCAAGAATATCAAATGAAAGCTTTAAAAGGATATTTTGTATCATAACATCCATTATCAAAAGCATTTCACTGATAAGAATCTAGATTTTTCTGTGACCTAGTTTTAACTTAATTTTTTTTTCAGGATTTTTTTTCCTCCCTGAAAATTGGCTTTATTGGATATACCCTAGCTTAAGTTTCTCCATTTAAAAGAAAAAAACAATTAATTTAATTAAAAAACAGGAAGAAATCGGGGGAACAAAGCAAAGAACAAAGAATTACCATTGTAGAAATAAAACACAAAAATAAGATGGCAAAAATAAGTCCTAATATATCTATGGCCATAATCACAGAAAATATAAACAGAGTAAACTGTGGATAGGGTGGAAGATGTTCTCCTTTCCAGACAACATATATGCTTAATAAGTGGGAAAGAATTAGTTCTGGAAAAATATAACTGCAATAAATTTTATTTCTATTTTCCTGTGTCCTGAGATAACACACCACAACATTGCGGATATACATCTAAAATCCATATCTGGGGGTAATGGAGAACAGAGAGGGTGAGATGTATGGAGAGAGTAACATGGAAATTTACAAAACCATATGTGAAATAGATAACCAATAGGAATTTGCTGTATGACTCAGGGAACTCAAACAGGGGCTCTGTGACAGTCTAGGAGGGTGGAATGGGGAAGGAGGTGAGAAGGAGGTTTGGGAGGGAGGGGACATGAGTGTACCTCTGGCTGATTCTTGTTGATGTATGACAGAAAACCACAAAATACTGTAAAGCAATTATCATTCAATTTGAAAAAAAAAAAAGCTTTCATCCATTAAAAAAAAAATTCCATATCTAACTACGAATTCAAAGCACTATAAAAACCAATTCTCCTCAGTGCATATCAACCTTGGGAAGGAAGTATACGCAAACAGCAGCTGTTCCTCATGGATATGAATTGCAAGCCACCAGAACTTTCTCAGGAGTAGGTTACTGCAAGCCTATATAAAGTTTAGGATTAAAAATGTATTAGCTCTTGGGAGAGATGTAAAGTATGGGATTTCCATATAAATTGGGATTGTGGAAAGTAGGAGCTTTGTGCTATGATTAAAATAATCTTGATGTTTCAAATTTTCATACACCTATTGCAAAAATTTCACAGTTCCTACTAATATATATATTTTTTATTGAAGTATAGTTTACACTGCTGTGTCAGTTTCTGCCATACAGCAAAGTAAATCAGCTATGTGTATACATATACCCCCTCTTTTTTGGATTTCCTTCCCATTGAGGTCACCATGGAACACTGAGCAGAGTCCCCTGTGCAATACAGTAGGTTCTCATTAGCTATCTGGTTTATACATAGTAGTGTATATATATGTCAATACCAATCTCCCAATTCATCCCACCACCCTGCTTCCCACCTTGGTATCCATGTTTGTTCACTAGATCTGTGTCTCTATTTCTGCTTTGTAAGGTTCATGCTATTATTAAGAGCAGTACTATGTCTTCCAAAGTGAGGCATTAGTATATGCATAGAGATAGATAACATCCAAAATTAGACTCATACTGAAAATTTTAAAATTTAAACCATTAGTACATTTGTAGAAATCTGACTTTCATAATGAGATAAAATCAGTAATTCCATGAAATTACTATGAAAGAATTTTCCAAATTTTGTAGTAAGTTTAATAATCTTAGTGATCACTGGAGAGAACATGAAAGATAATGTTTCCTTCCAAAAAATAAAATAAAATAACAGTGCCAAGAAGACCAGCATCACTGAACTTGAGTATATTTAAAATTATTCTTACATTTTCCCTCATTTCAATAACTGCTTTTTTAAAACATTCAATTTGGATTAAATAAAAAAATGTTGGTGAGTTTATTCCATCATCAGTAACTTAGTCCCCAGTTCAATGCAAACAAATATTTATATGCAAGGTGCAAGGTGAAAGTCCAATGAAGAGTAATACTTTTTTCACTTTCAAGGAGTTCAACTTCAGGGAAAAAAAAATGCACGAATCTGATAGAAATACAAACTGGAGAGTCCTTTACCTTGTGCTCAAAACCCTGGGGATGTGAGGGAGAGAATCATCACTTCATGTGGGGAGGGAGTAAAATGAAGGAAAATTCCATGCTTGAAAGGAGGCCATGTTGACACATGGGGAATAGAAAAAACCAGGAAAATATGATTAACAACAAATATTAACAGTTGATACTCATTAAGCATCAATAGCTTTTTAGCCGAGGCTTGTGGGTATTTGGAGAATTAAGGCTAACATGTGTTAGTCAGCTTTCAGTTAGCCCTGAAGGTCATGAACAGGAACTTGAAGCCAGTTCTGCAAGCAGCAGGGAGCAACATAATAAGATGGTAGTGGAAAAGAGGGGTAACAGTTGAATGATTTAAGAGACCACTTCAATTGTACAGCTGAGTGGAAACAAAACTGTACTTAAGGTAGGAGTGAAGGAAAAATACATGAGTACTGTAGATTGACAGGATGCAGAATCTTGATTCTAGATGAACAATTGACTAGATGGGAAGAGAGAAAGATGACTCCAATATCAGTGGTAGTCAGGGGTAAGTTATTTTGAGAGGAAAAAGCCTGTTCAAAAGTTGCAAATTCCTGATCTCTAACTCCAAACCATTAGATTGCAGAATCTGAAGAACCTTATCAAGATAGAGTCTTGAGTGTGGGATAATCCTGAGGCTTCCCTGGTGGCTCAGTGGTAAAGAAAACACATGCAATGCAGGAGACACAGTAGACACTGGTTCAATCCTTGAGTCAGGAAGATCTCCTGAAGAAGGGCATGGCAATCTCTCCAGTATCCTTGCCTGGAGAATCCAATGGACAGAGGAGCCTGGCGGGCTACAGTCCACAGCACCGCAAAGAGTCAGACAAAACTGAAGTGACTGAACACACACACGCCCATGGAACACTCCTATGCTAGATATATTTAATAAATGCCTCTTGCTTCTCAATGCTGGTTTTCCACATCTATATTAGTGTGGGTTTCAATTATACTAAAATATCCCTTTCAATTTCCACTGAAGAAGAATTATTTTCTTCACTTTTTTTTTTTGAGACAAATAGTGCAGTTAAAAAATTAAAAGGTCTAATTTCCCACAGTAGGGTAGTTTCAGTTCAGATCAGTACAGTCGCTCATTTGTGTGCAACTCTTGGCGACCCCATGGACTGCAGGACGCCAGGCCTCCGTGTCCATCACCAACTCCCGGAGTCCACCCAAACCCATGTCCATTGAGTCGGTGATGCCATCCAACCATCTTATGCTCTGTCGTCCCCTTCCCCTCCTGCCTTCAATCTTTCCCAGCATAAGGGTCTTTTCCAATGAGTCAGTTCTTCTCATCAAGTGGCCAAAGTATTGGAGTTTCAGCTTCAACATCAGTCCTTCCAATGAATATTCAGGACTGATTTCCTTTAGGATGGACTGGTTGGATCTCCTTGCAGTCCAAGGAACTGTCAAGAGTCTTCTCCAACACCACAGTTCAAAAGTATCAATTCCTCGGCGCTCGTGTTTCTTTATAGTCCAACTCTCACATCCATACATGACCACTGAAAAACCATAGCCCTGACTACATGGACCTTTGTTGACAAAGTAATGTCCCTGCTTTTCAATATGTTGTCTAGGTTGGTCATAACTTTCTTTCCAAGGAGTAAGCATCTTTTAATTTCATGGCTGCAATCACCATCTGCAGTAATTTTGGAGCCCAGAAAAATAAAGTCAGCCGCTGTTTCCGCTGTTTCCCCATCTATTTGCCATGGGTGATGGGACTGGATGCCATGATCTTAGTTTTCTGAATGTTGAGCTTTAAGCCAACTTTTTCACTCTCCTCTTTACTTTCATCAACAGGCTCTTTAGTTCTTCTTCATTTTCTGTCATAAGGGTGGTGTCATCTGCGTATCTGAGGTTATTGATATTTATCCTGGCAACCTTGATTCCACCTTGTGCTTCCTCCAGCCCAGCGTTTCTCATGATGTACTCTGCATATAAGTTAAATAATCAGGGTGACAATGTACAGCCTTGACGTACTCCTTTTCCTATTTGGAACCAGTCTGTTGTTCCATGTCCAGTTCTAACTGTTGCTTCCTGACATGTATACAGATTTCTCAAGAGTCACGTCAGGTGGTCTGGTATTTCCATCCTTTTAAGAATTTTCCAGAGTTAGTTGTGATCCACACAGTCAACAGCTTTGGCATAGTCAATAAAGCCAAAACAGATGTTTTTCTGGAACTCTCTTGCTTTTTCGATGATCCAGTGGATGTTGGCAATTTGATCTCTGGTTCCTCTGCCTTTCTAAAACCAGCTTGAACATCTGGAAGTTCATGGTTAACGTATTGCTGAAGCCTAGCTTGGAGAATTTTGAGCATCACTTTACTAGCGTGTGAGATGAGTGCAATTGTGTGGTAGTTTGAGCATTCTTTGGCATTGCCTTTCTTTGGGATTGGAATGAAAACTGACCATTTCCAGTCCTGTGGCCACTGCTGAGTTTTCCAAATTTGCTGGCATATTGAGTGCAGCACTTTCACAGCATCATCTTTCAGGATTTGAAATAGCTCAACTGGAATTCCATCACTTCCACTAGCTTTGTTCATAGTGATGCTTCCTAAGGCCCACTCAACTTCACATTTCAGGAGGTCTGGCTCTAGGTGAGTGATCACACCATCGTGATTGTCTGGGTTGTGAAGAGCTCTTTTGTACATTTCTTCTGTGTATTCTTGCCACCTCTTCTTAATATCTTCTGCTTCTGTTAGGTCCATATCATTTCTGTCCTTTATCGAGCCCATCTTTCCATGAAATGTTCCCTTGGTATCTCTAATTTTCTTGAAAAGATCTCTAGTCTTTCCCATTCTGTTGTTTTCCTCTATTTCTTTGCACTGATCGCTGAGGAAAGCTTTCTTATCTCTCCTGGCTATTCTTTGGAACTCTGCATTCAAATGGGTATATCTTTCCTTTTCTCCTTTGCTTTTTGCTTCCCTTCTTTTCACAGCTATTTGTAAGGCCTCCTCAGACAGGCATTTTGCTTTTTTGCATTTCTTTTTCTTGGGAATGGTCTTGTCTCCTTTACAATGTCACGAACCTCCGTCCATAGTTCATCAGGCACTCTATCTATGAATCTAGTCCCTTAAAGCTATTTCTCACTTCTACTGTATAGTCATAAGGGATTTGATTTAGGTCATACCTGAATGGTCTAGTGGTTTTCTCCACTTTCTTCAATTTCAGTCTGAATTTGGCAATAAGAAGTTCTGATCTCAGCCGTAGTCAGCTCCTGGGCTTGTTTTTGCTGACTGTATAGAGCTTCTCCATCTTTGGCTGCAAAGAATATAATCAATCTGATTTCGGTGTCAACCATCTGGTGATGTCCATGTGTAGAGTCTTCTCTTGTGTTGTTGGAAGTGGGTGTTTGCTATGACCAGTTCGTTCTCTTGGCAGAGCTCTGTTAGCCTTTGCCCTGCTTCATTCTGTACTCCAAGGCCAAATTTGCCTGTTACTCCAGGTGTTTCTTGACTTCCTACTTTTGCATTCCAATCCCCTAAAATGAAAAAGACATCTTTATTGGGTGTTAGTTCTAGAATGTCTGTAGGTCTTCATAAAACTGTTCAATTTCAGCTTCTTCACCATTACTGGTTGGGGCATAGACTTGAGTTACTGTGATATTGAATGGTTTGCCTTGGAACCGTCTAGCTTTCACTAGATGGACCTTTGTTAATAAAGTAATGTCTCTGCTTTTTAATATGCTGTCTAGGTGCTCTAACTTTTCTTCCAAGGAGTAAGCGTCTTTTGATTTCATGGCTGCAATCACCATCTGCAGTGATTTTCGACCCCCGAAAAATAAAGTCTGTCACTGTTTCCAGTTTCCCCATTTATTTGCCATGAAATGATGGGACCAGATGCCATGATCTTAGTTTTCTGAGTATTGAGCTTTAAGCCAACTTTTTCACTCTCCTCTTTCACTTTCATCAAGAGGCTCTTCAGTTCTTCTTCGCTTTCTGCCATAAGGGTGGTGTCATCTGTATATCTGAGGTTGTTGATATTTCTCCCTGCAATCTTGATTCCAGCTTGTACTTCCTCCAGCCCAGCATTTCTCATAATGTACTCTGCATATAAGTTAAATAAGCAGGGTGACAATATACAGCCTTGACATACTCCTTTCCCGATTTGGAACCAGTCTGTTGTTCCAATGTCCAGATCTAACTATTGCTTCCTGACCTGCATACAGATTTCTCAAGACGCAGGTCAGGTGTCTCATAGTCCCATCTCTTGAAGAATTTTCCAGAGTTTGTTGTGGTCCACACAATCAAAGGCTTTGGCATAGTCAATAAAGCAGAAGTAGGTATTTTTCTGGAACTCTCTTTGGAGACATAGTGTTGATGTTGACACCAAAAAGCTGTGATGAAATTCAACTGTTTGGTTTCAAGTTTCCTCATCTACAAACTGAAATTTATTAATCAGCACTTTACAGTTGCAAGTGACAGAAACATGTTTTCACCTAGCATATATAAAATAAAAAGGATGGCTTCAGGACCCCAAGGGAAGGAGGCACCATTAGAAGAATGTTCTCTGGTCTCTATCAGAGTTATCTTCTTAAAGAACAACTGGAAACATTTTACTCCCTGCCTCAGAATCTATGCAGCTATCCTCATTCTCCATAATTTAACCTCCTAAGCAAATTATCCAAAGCCTGACACAATCTGTTCCCAAACAAACTTTCCAGGCTTGTTTTAATTGTTGCCTGTGTTTACTGAGTGCTCACTGCAACCAGGATTTGTCTTAGAGGGAAACAATCTATGATTAGAATTCCTGGCTTTATCCCTAATAACCATGTGCCTTGAAAAAACTTCCTTAACCTCTGGAAACCTCCATTTTCATCATTTGCAAAATGGGGGTAATTCCAGTAATCTGTCTTATTTCACTCATTTCATTCTGCATTTCATGGTGGGAAACATGATCTCACATTTTACAGCTTTTCTTGATGGCTCATTCCTGGATCAAAGCACAGGGTCAAACTATTTAAATAGGCTGTTTTCTTAGAAACCATGTGCTTGGGAGATGTATTATAGTTCCTCAAAATGTAGAAGCTGAGAGATGCAAAATAATTTTGGCCAATATAGAGGAAGTAGACTTATTTATTCAACCTTATGTCTGTGTCTGGAAAATAACGTCCTTACTTGGCACAACCTTGACATCTATTCTTCCAAATTTTTTATTTTTTTCTTCTTTTAATTGTTTTTGCTTTTTTTCCCAGCCTTGCATTTGTCTCTTGAATTCTTCATCTTTAGCACTATCATACCCCCAGGAATTCTTGATTAATTGAATACCTGAGTACTTGGGGAAGGGGTGGGGTGGTGGGGTTAAAAAAAAAAAGTAAGCTGAGGTGATCTAACAGAATCTGCTGTCCCACCTTCCCTCCATTATAGCCATCATGGGAGATTCTGCCTCCTCATCCAAATTAGCCATTTGAAACAAGGTCCAGAATATTTGGTCCCTATTCTGAGCCTTGGAGATGGTGTATTTCATGTTATCAAGGGAGAGTAATTTTCTTACAGCTTTATTTCACCTGGATACATACCACAACTCCAAAGTCCTTATTTAACCTTAGTCAATTAACCACTGACTTCTGGGCCCCACTCTGTTTTGTTGTTATTTTAGTTGCTCAGTCGTGTCTGACTCTTGCGACCCTATGGACTGTAGCTCAGCACACTTCTCTGTCTGAGGGATTTTCCAGGCAAGAATATTGGAGTGAGTTGCCATTTCCTTCTCCAAGGGATCTTCCAGACCCAGGAATTGAACCCTGGTCTCCTGCATCGCAAGCAGATTCTGTACTGACTGAGCTCCAAGAGAATCCTGGGGGCCCACCTTTCTTCCTACCTAATCACACAGTCCAGTTTAACCTCTACATTTTAACATTTTGGGCATTTATTCTTCAAATTACATTTGTGACTTAGTGTACCTATAGCATTCACAAAGGCCAGGGCTTCACTTCATATGGAAATCTGTGCCAAAAAACAGTAAAGATGGTTGGATTTATTTTTTCTTCACAATTACCTGAAGTGTGGATACCTGGGAATGCAAGCATGCAGACGTAGAAATAGGATGTAGTAAATCTTTGATGCTTAATTATACTTTCTTAGCTGAGCAATAGGTTGGAGGGGGATGATTTCTTTTCATTTTCTGAATGAATTTATATAGAATCTTTAGTTTCTCTCTCTCTCTCTGAATTTCAATACAATAGGTCCACTTATACTTCCTGGGTCATGTGGAGAGAGGTTTGATGGGGACTGGGGCAGTAGGCAGATGAAAGGGGAAGTGGGTGCTCCAGATTGGATGTCTGAGAAATAGTCTGGGTTGGGGTGGGGGGGCAGATGTTCTACACTCCTGTGCTCAGACCAAGCTTTCTATTATCAAATTAGATGGCTCTGAACACCTCATTTCTGGAAGGGGTGTTCCCAGGAGTATTGAGGGTGGGAAGAAGTCAGATTCTCAGTGAGAGACCCACATGACTATGAACCACTTACAATGTTGCTCAGAGAAGTGCCAGTAGGCTAGCACTCTTCTAGGATAGCTATTCTAATATAATTACGGAATAGCTTCTCTATTAGATATTCTTTTCTGAACGGCTTTTTATAATTGAGTTGATTATAACTTTAAACATTTTTGGAAGATATCATCAGACTGTAAGGCTAAAGAAAGCTTTTCATCCTTCTGACACATCTTTATTTCTCCAAATCCCTATTTCATCATGTGCTCAATAGATGGAACAAGGGCAGAATGTGTGTTTCATGCTGAAGGAGACACTGGTTAAATATAAGGTGTTGTCTTTGTCTTTAAGAAAAGAGCAAGTGAAAGCTGGTGGTGGAGATAAGAGAGAGGTGGAATACTTGACAGAAAACAATTAAGACACGCACATTTTAATTCACTGAACACATACTAAGCCTGTTAGTTTCTCAATTTTAAGATCGCAAAACCTAAGAGCAGCCAATCACAATAACCAACTAGGCTTTCCCAAATAAGGCAACCACTCAACCTACAGCCATCGTATAATTTCCTTGCTTAGCTTTCATGTCTTGTCTATTAAAGTCTTGCCCCAGATCCTGTTAGCAGAGCACTTCTAACCACTTCCAGTTGAGTGTTGCCCAATTTGAATGAATTTTTGCTCAAATAAACCCTTAAGAATTCTAACATGCCTCAGTTCATCTTTAAACAATACCTATCTGACTCCTCCTGTCATTCTCGAGACCATTCATCTTACTTTTTATCATTATATTTATTTCTGCCTGACACCCAGAGTTGTTTATTTAATCTTCCCACAGTAGAATGTATGATCTGTGAGGGCAGGACCTTTGTTTATTTTTGCTCATGGCTATATCTTCACTGACTCGATGGACATGGGTTTGGGTAGACTCCAGAAGTTGGTGATGGGCAGAGAGGCCTGGTGTGCTGCAATTCATGGGGTCGCAAAGAGTTGGACATGACTGAGTGAATGAACTGAACTGAGTCATTACTCTATGATCATCTGAAAATTGCTATCTTCAGTCCACTGATGTCTCTAAGATACAAGAACATATTTACTATTTCTTCCTCTCTTTCCTTGTTTGTTAATATTATCCTGAATACACACACATACACACACACATGAAATTTCTAAAGTAGAGACAGATTCTTATTATTCACTTAAAAACAAAAGAAAAAGGAATGGGGTGGAAAGGAGCTCTGAGGGGGAGCTCTCTATATATATATGTATACATATAGTTGATTAACTTTGTCATACAGCAGAAACTAACACAACATTGCAAAGCAATTATGCTCCAATAATTTTTTTAAATTTAACAAAAAGCAAATAACCACCCTGTGGTTCCCCAAGTCCCTATTCTTTCCCCTGGGGTAATACAACAAAAGCCAGATATTACTCTACCAATAAAGGGATTGTGTTGGAGGAAAGGAGTTCCCACCACCAACAAAAAGCAATCAGTACATTTACATAGGTCTTCCCTGGTGGCTCAAATGGTAAAAAATCTGCCTGCAGTGCAGAAGACCTGGGTTCAAGCTTTGGGTCAGAAAGATCCCCTGGAGCAGGGAATGGCTACCCACTCCAATATTCTTGCCTGGAGAATTCCATGGACAGAGGAGCCTGGCGGGCTATAGTCCATGGGATCGCAAAGAGTTGGACACGACTGAGCACCTAACACTACTACTACTACATTTATATAAAGGAATCAGGTAGCTGTCCCCTTTCCTTCAGAAAGTCTCTTTGGAGGTGGGATGGAAAGGGTCCTGGATTCTCAGGTGGGATGGAGAAGGGTCCTTGTCTCTATTCTCTGAAAATAGAGCTCTCATGGAAAAGATGAGACTCTTGTCTTCAGCTTTATAGTCCAGGGATGCCTCCAACATCCTGGTTTTTACATGCCTCATCCCCAACTCCAAATACATGCCTCTCTGAGGTAAATCTCTCCAGAATTCTCTTATTATCTAATTAGTCGTAAGTCACTTTTAAGAGATTGCTAGAGCAAGTTCCAGTAACATTGTTCAGAAAGCACTAGCTAGAGAAAAACATAAAAATATTTTCTCTACAGCCCTACACACTTACCCTCCAAATTTGCTAGTATCATCAAAGAACTTAATTGCAAGCATCAGAAACTTATCTGACTGGTTTAAAGTGAAGAGAAAACAATAGAAAGCATACAGCCAGGCTTGGGAAGCAGGCAATTTCATGGGGATCTGGGCAGCAGCCGGATCACTCCACAGAAAGAGTCCAATGCGACTGTTGATGAACGCCAGGCACCACAGCCACGCGGCTGTGATCACCTGCCAGCTGCTGACACAAACACTGGATGCCACAGCAGAACTGGTACTTAGCTTCTATGGTGAGAGGTGGGTGCTGACTGTAGCTAAGACTTATGGAGAGTTGCCCTCCAAGAAGAAAGGAGCTCTGCTGCTGGGCAGCCACAAAAACAACAAATGTCCACTATCTTGTTATTCTATCCACATTCTTTATCTCAGTATTTACCTACATCCATTCAAAGGCATAATCCAGAAATCACACATCATCTTTGAATTGTTTATTTTTATATCTAATAGGTCTCACAATTCTATTGCACCTGCCTACCCGCCCCCCGCCCCCCTTAAGAACTTCTTCTCCCCCTCCAGGTTTACTGAGACACTATTGATATTACTTTCAGTTTTAGGTATACTACATATTGATTTGATATATGTATATGTTGCAAAATGGCTACCACCATAAGTTTAGCTAACATTTATTCACTTTAGTTACACTTTTTTCTTGTAATGAGAACTTTTAAGATCTACTCTTTTAGCAACTTTCAACTACAAAATGCAGTATTAACTGTACCAAGATGTAAATTACATCTCCTAAGCTTACTTACCATATAGCTGGAAGTTTGCACCTTTTGATCCCCTTCACCATTTCCTCCACCCCCATCCTTTAGGCCTTTCTTGTACCTATTCTTTTATCTCTATCCCCATTATCATGGCCACAATTAGGCATTCATCCCTTCCTCTTGGATATTCTTCTTGAATATTTGCGATAGTATTCTATTGGTTCACTTGAATTAGGCCTCACCCTTTGCAATCAATCTTCATGCTCCTATAATACAAGTCTTTTTCTAATATTTAATCATATCATTCCCCTACTTAAAGTCTGTCAAGTGGTCTTGCTGTCAGCAGCAAGTCTCATTGATAAGAGGCTACACTGCCTCAGGAAAAGTTACCCAGGTTTTATCAATTTCATATACACAGAAATTCTATCATAATATATTTAAAAGTCAATGTCTTGGACTTCCTTAGTGGTCCAGTGGTTAAGAATCCACCTGCCAACGCAGGAGACATAGGTTCAATCCCTGGTGTGGGAAGATTCCATATGCTTCGGGACAACTAAGCCCATGGGCTGCAACTGCTGAGCCTACACCGAGAGCCTGCTCCACAATAAGAGAAACCACTGCAGTGAGAAGCCTTAGTGCTGCAACAAAGAGTAGCCCTCACTTGCTGCAACTAGAGAAAGCCCACTCACAGCAACAAAGACCCAGCACAGCCCTGCTCCAAAAAAAAAAAACCTCTTCTTAAAAAAAAAGTCAGTACCTTATAACACCATTGCTGAGCTGCCTCAGTGATGTTTGAGGTGATGTAACTTACACAAAGGCAAAGAAATTGGGGTTTTGAGAAAGACAAATAATGTATAATATCATTTATATGAGGAATCTAAAACAGACAAATTCAGACAAATAGAGAGTAGAATTGTGGCTACCAGAGGATGGCAGGGTAGGGAGAAGGGGAGAGATCTTGGTTAAGGGGTACAAACTTTCAGTTATAAAATTAACAAGTTTGGGGATGTAATATACAGCATGGTGATTAAATCTACCAACATGGTATCATATACTTGAATATTGCTAACAGAGTAGATCTCAGATGTTTTCACCACAAAAAAAGAAATGGTAACAATGTGATGGCAGAGAAGTGGTAATCATTCTGCAATTTATAAACATATCAAATCAATATACTGTGCACCTTAAACTTACATCATCACATCCCAATAAAATGGGGAAAAAACACAAAGAAAACTGCTAATGCAAGAGGAAAAAATAATCTGGGATTTAAGGGAGCAGGTAATGTTTTAAAACACTGACATGTCAATAATGTGAGGTGGCTTTATGCTATCACCCTCATTAAGCAAATTAGATAATTGTTTATGTCCCTGAGAGTGCTTTGATGCTGTAATTGCAGTAACTGTATGTGCAACAAAACTAACAGAGAACAACTGACAAGCAGTCTGAGGACATGGATGACCCAGAACAATGTTGTCAGAGTCTGCAGGTTAGGCTGTAATTATGGACCAGAGCAAAATTAACCATGATTGGAGGTCTAATTTTGGCTCAGTACCAGGACTCTCAGAAAACTAGAGAAGTATTTCCTTATAAAATACTGCCAGGTATTTTATTAGCTCAGGCTAACAATTAGTCATACCTACATGGACTGTGGTAATAATAGGTGGTAAATATTTTCTTTTATCTTTAAAATTGCATCCTTTTTTCCCTCTTCTATACCAGCAAGGCTCAGAATCTTGTCACTAGAATAATGAGATGACAGACCAAGTTGTAAGATGAAATAGGTATTTTAAATGGAGGAGTGATTTCCTTCTAAATGACTACTACTATCTTCCAAATACAGTTAAGTTTAAAATTCAGTTGTCAGGAAAACATTGCATAATGTGTTAACACATATATGTATAATAGAACTACATATTTATAAATTTATACACTGATATTAATTCACTTTTTAAAAAATCTTCAAGGATAATACCATGAACTTGATAAAGGTGTCACTTCTGAGGAGAGACGTTGTATCAAGAGAAGAAAAGTTAAGGCAGCATGCAGAAATTTATACTTCTCGTGTCTTTTCATTTTTTAAGTTTTTAATCAAAATCCCAAGTTGTATTAAGTATTAATCTTACCAGTTTAAAAACAAAACAAAAAAACTTCATGAACTGGTTAAACAGAATTTGACACAGACTTGATAGAATTTCCCATGTTTCTAACAGCTCTGTTTCCATGACTTAATTATAAGCTTATTTACATAAAACACTCAGAAATAATTTTAATATGTATCTGGTATTTTAGCATATAGATGTAGTATAATTTTTTTCATAAATCTCATACTTCCAACCATCTAAAACAACCTTAAAAAATTTTGTGTCTTTCAAACATGAACAAAAGTAGAGGGAATATATGTAAGAAGCCCCCATGTATTGATAGCCCAGCTTCTATGATTATCAATTTATAGCCAAATTTGTTTGCCTAAAATGAAAACTTTACTTTCTCTACTCATATAACCTATTCTTATTTGTAATAATTTTTATCTAAAGATAAAGGAAAAAATTTATAAATATCTGGATTCTTATCAACTCAGCATTCTCAGTGGTGTTCATTAGGCTTTGAAATCATCTTTCATTAATGACATAGTCATTTATCAGAGTTTCACAACTCTCTGGGCAAACTTATTTAACATCTAGATGCTCTAAGATTTTCTCTGTCTCTGTGACAAAAGTTAAGTACCAAAAAAATAAATAAATAAATAAAAGTCCTGTGCAAAGTACCAAAATGATAATTATGTATATAAACCTATCAGTGTACGTTGACACACAAAGCCCAGGCAGGGCATAGTTAAAGTGTTGAGTAATATAGAGGGACTGGAAAAGAAAATAACTTGGAAAAAAGATCTGAAAGATCCAAGAGTTTCACCCACACACAACATTTTCTTTCAAGCCATTGCCTTTGGTTTTAAACATCTTTTGATCAAATGAAAATAAACTCAGGTGGCAGATACAGGCTAAGTCCACTATTTCAGGGTCTCCACATAGCATCCTCTTAGAGGTGCTTCACAACTTAAAAATAGTGTTCACATTCAAAGCTTGGCAGAATAGAACTCAGAGGCTAAGACCATGAACCAGACTGGAGAGTGAGATAAATGGAGTGTAGGCAGATCTGAGAAGACGACAACACCATGGTGTTTTAGTACAGTGGCAATTCAGGACCATGGACAGGGATATGTGCATCCTTACCATCTCTACTTTGGATAGTTTGCTTTTACAGAAAAGTATATTTAATTGTGTATCAGTCAGGGGTGGCCAGAGTGACAGAACAGACACAGTTCAGCGGACAACTGCAGAGGGCAATCTGGCACCCACAGAGCCCAGGTGGAGGCACGGTAAAGGTCTTAATATTAGGTATCCAAAAGTCACACTTGGGGAATGGAAAAGTCAAATCTGAGGACAAAAAGGATTGAGGTACAAGCTGAGGCTGAATAAAATAGAAAAGGGAAAGCATTCAGACTTGAGAACTAGAAACAGCACTTCGAAGTGAAGAAGCAGGCAAGCAGATGCCAGCAACAGGGCACAGAGAGTAAGGTCTTCCTGCCCTTTGATCTGATTCAATTCAAGTTGATTCAAATTCAAAATTACTCAATGCATGCCAATAATAGTGAGATAATCATTTTAAACAATGATCCTGTGTGGACAGATAAGAGCTAACATTTGCAGTGCTCAAGTCATGAGCACCATTAATTGGAGGCCACTGATTGGAGGTCACACCTGTGACGTAGGTCCTCTGGAGCCCTCATGGTCTTGACATTTTGGAAGCAAATAACTTAATTCACTACTGATTATTTTGCACTAACCCAGGGAACCAGAGAAGATTTTAAAAAAATGAAAAGAAAGTGAGGTAACTGGGGAATAGGGAAAACTGAAAAGAACTGACATGATTATTCCCATCCTTATGTGAGGAATTTCATTTTAACTTGTTTTTCTCTCAAGACAAAAAATGACTTTATATGAATCTGCTTTAGGAAGAAAACCACAAATGTGTGTGTGTGTGTGTGTGTGTGTGTGCGTGTGTGTGTACACATGCATATAAGTTGAGAAGACCTTTTTGTCTTGATTTTATCCAAAATAGATAAAGGGATGCCAAAACAACTGGGAAAAATAAACAAGTAAGTGGAGTATATAGGGAAAAGTTCTTTTTCCATTCAAGAAGAAAATCACCTCTTAAGGGTAAAAACAGAATCCTTATAATCTCTTATTACATATTTTTAAATATTTAATTTTATTTAGTTACTTGGCTGCACTGAGTCTTAGTTGCAGCATGCAAACTCCTAGCTGTGGCATGTGGGACCAGTTCCCCAACCCAGCTCAGAGTCCCAGCCACTGGATCACCAGGGAAGTACCTTTAAATATTTTAAATAAAGGGCAGTCTTAAAGAAACAAACCAAGAGTATAAGAAGTAAGATGCTTATCATCAGAGACTCTTTCCTCAGAGATTAACAATGCTGGCCAATTAAGTGGAAAGAAACTGGAAGTAGAAGTTCAAGAGTTTGGCAAATGAGCAAGCAAAAATAGTAGAGGACCATATACCCACTTTATTTTGCTACATCACCTGAGTAATTATCATGGATGCAACTGTAATGTGGTATTGACATAAGTTCATTGACCTCCTCAGTGGATTTGGTATGATGTGACTATGTGGATGTGTTCAAACTTGTTCAATGCTTCATGTGTACTTTTGCCAAACTTGTACTTTGTTGGTTACAGGGTAACTTTCTAGATAAGAGACTCATTCTCTGGTCAGAGATATAGAGGAAACTAAACTAATATCTAAGATAGTCAGGTCTTGCCTAATAAATAAGACTATCAAGAAACAAGCCTGGACCATTATGATTTTCATTCTGCCCATGCAATGATTAGGGCCTTGGAGCTAACTCCTAGAATAGAGATCAACTAATTTTATCTATAAAGGGCCATGGAGTAAATATTTTTAGACCTTTGTAGGCCCCCTATTCTTCTCCAGCACATATTCTCCTTCACTAAAAAAAAAATGTTGAAACAACAATTTAAAAATGTTTTAAAAAAAACATTCTTAAACAGACAACAAGCCAGATTTGACCCATGGGAAATAGTTTATCAACTTCTGCCAGGAAAAAGGTTAGAAGATAAGTTACTTGGCCTAAAGACAAGTACTGGGATGAGGGCCTATCAGTGAAAACCAGGGAAATACAAAATAACTTTCTAAAGATGGGAGACTCTTTTTTTCAAACGAATGATCAGGCCATGCTATACATGTTTTGTTTTTGACATTGTCCTTTCAAAAAGAATATGATATGTCCATTCCATATGACTAGCAACTTTTATAGCAGTGTTTATAGCAAAGATTGAGGAGTAAATTAATAAGACAGACTCAGGTGGAGTATCATTACCCTCGTTGATATTCTTCCTCACAGCAGAGCTATTTAAGCACAATTGGAGAGAAGAAACTTTCTATCTATAATACGTGGAGAAAATATGTATGTGTATCATCAGTCAGTGTTATTCGCTCAGTCATATGCAACCCTTTGCAACCCCATGGACTGTAGCCCACAGGCTCCTCTGTACATGGGATTTTCCAGGCAAGAATACTGGAGTGGGTTGCCATTTCCTTCTCCAGGGGATCTTCCTGACGCAGGGATCAAACCCAGGTCTTCCGCATTGCAGGCAGACAGTTTACCTTCTGAGTACAGGTGTGTGTATTTGATATAGGAAATAGATAAAATATATGTCTATATATATGTATACATATACACAGCTATAATAATGAATGTATAAAATATGTGTACATATAATTATATTTACATATTTTCTCTAGTTCGCAGTTCCCACTTTTGCAGAATACAGCTTTCATATAAAATTTCAAAAGATATATAAAGGAGCTAACAGAGTATGAGTGGATGAGTAAAAATGGTCATTGCACAGTGATCTAGTTAACTAGTTTTTTGCAATCAGTGCCTCCCACCCCATAAGGTACTGGACATACCCATTCATGTAGCGAAGAGGTCTTCCACTGTCGCAATTGTATTCATATCTGTAGTGAAGAGACTTCTGCACTTGCTTGTCAACCATTGCCAAGGTACACCTTGCTTGTGTGCTAAGTGTCTTCAGTCGTGACTGACTCTGTGACCCTAGGGACAGCAGCCCACCAGGCTCCTCTGTCCATGGGAGTCTTCAGGCAAGAATACTGGAGTGGGTTCCCATGCCTTCCTCCAGGGGATATTCTTGACCCAGGGATTGAACCCACGTCTCTTCCATCTACCTGCATTGGCAGGCGGGTTCTTTACTGCTAGCACCACCTGGGAACCAATGTACTCCTTAACTGTTTCTAATTAATCCTGCTGCTCCTCTTAGGGGAGGAAGTTTTTCATAAATGTTTGTATTTAAACTTATTATCAAAGACTGTCTGCTACAGTCTGTGACACTGCTTGCTACAAATGGATCCCATATGTGCTAATTACTGCACAGAACACAGAAGCTATAGAGAGATTAGGGTAATGACTTGGATGGATGAACAAATAGGTCAGCAAGAGATGAGGGAACTGATTTGTCTAATATTAGAACCAAGTCCTACAAACCCCGTCTGAACTAAATCATTCAGTTGCTTCTGCAGCTTTAGAAGTTTAGAAGTATGATTTTAAACATTCCAAGTTTTGATTTTCAAGTGATGTGTCTCTGGAGAATTACAGGAGATATAAAAACACACTATCTAACAATAATGCATTCCTGGGGTTTTATGATTTATCAAAAGATTCTCTCAGTTCAGTCTCTCAGTTGTGTCTGACTCTTTGCAACACCATGGACTGCAGCACTCCAGGCTTCCCTGTCCTTCACCAACCCCCGGAGCTTACTCACACTCATGTCCATCGAGTCAGTGATGCCATCCAACCACCTCATCCTCTGTTGTCCCCTTCTCCCCCCACCTTCAATCTTTCCCAGCACCAGGGTCTTTTCTAATGAGTCAGTTCTTCGCATAAGGTGCACAAAGTATTGGAGTTTCAGCTTCAGCATCAGTTCTTCCAATGAATATACAGGACTGATTTCCTTTAGGATAAACTGGTTGGCTCTCCTTCCAGTCCAAGAGACTCTCAAGAGTCTTCTCCAACAGCACAATTCAAAAGCATCAATTCTTCAGCGCTCAGCATTCTTTATACTCCAACTCTCACATCCATACATGACTACTGGAAAAAACATAACTTTGACTAGACAGACCTTTATTGGCAAAATAATGCCTCTGCTTTTTAATATGCTGTCTAGGTTGGTCATAGCTTTTCTTCCAAGGAGTAAGCGTCTTTTAATTTCATGGCTGCAGGCACCACCTGCAGCGATTTTGGAGCCCCCCAAAATAAAGGCTCTCACAATTTCCATTGTTTCCCATCTATTTGCCATGAACTGATTGGACCAGATGCCATGATCTTAGTTTTCTGAGTATTGAGCTTTAAGCCAACTTTTTCACTCTCCTCTTTCACTTTCATCAAGAGGCTCTTTAGTCCTTCTTCACTTTCTGCCATAAGGGTGATGCCATCCACATATCTGAGGTTATCGATATTTCTCCCAGCAATCTTGATTCCAGCTTGTGCTTCACCCAGCCCGGCATTTTGCATGATGTAGTCTGCATATAAGTTAAATAAGCAGGGTGACAATATGCAGCCTTAACGTACACCTTTCTCTATTTGGAACCTGTCTGTTGTTCCATGTCCAGTTCTAACTGCTGCTTCTTGACCTGCATACAGATTTCTCAAGAGGCAGGTCAGGTGGTCTGGTATTCCCATCTCTTCAATAATTTTCCACGATTTATTGTGATCCACACAGTCAAAGGCTTTAGTGTAGTCAATAAAGCAGAAGTAGATTTTTTTTCTGGAACTCTCTTGCTTTTTCAATGATCCAGCGATGTTGGCAATTTGATCTCTAGTTTCTCTGCCTTTTCTAAATCCAACTTGAACATCTGGAAGTTCATGGTTCATGTACTACTGAAGCCTGGCTTGGAGAATTTTGAGCATTACTTTGCTAGCATGTGAGATGAGTGCATTTGTGCGGTAGTTTGAACATTCTTTGGCATTGCCTGTTTTTAGGATTGGAATGAAAACTGACCTTTTCCAGTCCTGTGGCCACTGCTAAGTTTTCCAAATTTGCTGGCATATTGAGTGCAGCACTTTCAAAGCATCATCTTTTAGGATTTGAAAGAGCTCAACTGGAATTCCATCACCTCCATTAGCTTTGTTCGTAGTGATGCTTCCTAAGGCCCATTTGACTTCACATTCCAGGATGTCTGGCTCTAGGTGGGTGATCACACCATCGTGATTATCTGGGTGGTGAAGATCTTTTTCATATGGTTCTTCTGTGTATTCTTGCCACCTCTTCTTAATATCTCCTGCTTCTGTTAGGTCCATACCACTTCTGCCCTTATTGTGCCCATCTTTGCATGAAATATTCCCTTGGTATCTCTAAATTTCTTGAAGAGTTCTCTAGTATTTCCTATTCTATTGTTTTCCTCTATTTCTTTGCATTGATCACTGAGGAAGGCTTTCTTATCTCTCCTTCCTATTCTTTGGAACTCTGCATTCAAATGAATATATCTTTGCTTTTCTCCATTGCCTTTAGCATCTCTTCTTTTCTCAGCTATTTATAAGGCTTCCTCAGGCAACCATTTTGCCTTTTTGCATTTCTTTTTCTTGGGGATGATCTTGATCACTGCCTTCTGTACAATGTCACGAACCTCTGTCCATAGTTCTTCAGGCACTCTGTCTATCATATCTAATCCCTTAAATCTATTTCTCACTTCCACTGTATAACGTAAGGGATTTGATTTAGGTCATACCTGAATGGTCTGGTGTTTTTCCCTACTTTCTTCAATTTACGTCTGAATTTGACAATAAGGAGTTCATGATCTGAGCCACAGTCAGCTCCTGGTCTTGTTTTTGCTGGCTGTATAGAGCTTCCCCATCTTTAGCTGCAAAGAACATAATCAATCTGATTTCAGAATTGACCATCTGGTGATGTCCATGTGAAGATTCTTCTGTTGTGTTGTTGGCAGAGGGTGTTTGCTATGACTAGTGCATCTTCTTGGCAAAACTCTGTTAGCCTTTGCCCTGCTTCGTTTTGTATTCCAAGGCGAAATTTGCCTGTTACTCCAGGTATCTCTTGACTTTTTACTTTACCATTCTGTAACGCTTTCATGATTTCTCAAATACCCACCACGTAAAGGCTGTACATGTGAAAATCCTCAGCAACTGCATGGGTTGCAGTCATGAACAAATATCAAAATATTGATATATATATGGAGAAAGATCTCCCTCCATAACATTTACCAGCAGATTGGACTTTGTGATTTGAGTAGATAATATAAAGTGATAAGCAAGCAGGCAACACAGAGGGTTGGCTGCTGATTTAGGAGTCGAGGAACATAGACTCTTAGTTCATCTCTGCCTATAGGACTTTGTGAACTTAACACATTGAATCCCTCAGAGCCTCATTTTTCTCTTTATAAAACTGATTTCATTTGCTAGGCTCTATACTTTAGTTAATGCTAACGTTATCTGAAAGAAGGAAAAGATTCTTTATTGTGCATTTCTTCCTGCCGTTTCAATGCACCCTTCTCAGTTTTTCTCCCACAAAAACAAAAATACCAGTTTCAGTGACAGAATGAGAAGGATCATTAGTTAAAAAAACAAAAGCTAAGCTACTGGGCAATATGATCTAACACTTGTATAATTTCCTTAAACAACCATGGACCATCTCTGCATGTGCCACCCAGACATCTCACCAGTATGGTTTGAATTAGTTTAGGGAGTTTAAATGAGACCAGTTTTTACCACGATAGGAGAAATTAAAGGTTATTCACATGATTGGATGTAGCAGAGCCCTATTGAGCAAAACCAGCATTTAGACATATCTGGACGAGACTTCTATCTTGTTTTTCTACTTTTCTTTTCTCTTCTGCCATCTCCGACACCTGCAGAGTCCCCCTCCCTCCCAATCACATACCTGAAGCCAAACATGGAAGAAACAGTAAGTTCTGTGTCTTGGATACTTGTCCCCTGACTCCACTCCATTTGTTCTTATTGGAGCCCTCCAGAAAGAAAAGTTACCAAAAATTCTAAGGAATGTATTATATGGCACTCTAGGAGCTAGGGGAACACAGCTTGAGATAATCCAGGAAGAGGGGTATACTCCACTTGTCTTTTCACAGCTCAGCATGACTTGGCATCACCAGCAATAACTTTAGAAAATACAGGGCTGCTTTGGCACCTCCAGATTTGGCAGCTCTGAAAGCAATGAAAGATGGCACCTTCAATAGATTCTACCTTATACTGGACATAGGCAACAGTGCCAGGCAACACTTTCAGGGGCTTCCCTTCCTGGGAAACACATTAACCAGGTAACCAGAACCCAGAGCATTTGAGAGGACTTCCTAAGCTGATGTGAAACATGCCCTAAGAATTCAGAGGGATTCTGGAAGTCCAGTGTTAGAAGTTGGGGGCAGGAATGTGAAATTTGATTGATCCCTTATTTAACTCCGGGCTTCCCTGATGGCTCAAATGGTAAAGAAACTGCCTGCAATACAGGAGTGCTGGATTTGATCCATGGGTTGGGAAGATCCCCTGGAGATGGGATGGCCATCCCCTCCAGTACTCTTGCCTGGAGAATTCTATGGAGAGAGGAGCCTGGTGGGTTACAGTCCCTGGGGAAACAAAGATTTGGACACGACTAAGTGATTAACATTTAACTAACTAATTTAATTCTATTTGTTATACACACAGGCTGGTGAAGACAGAAATTTGGCATGTGTGGATTTTCTGGTAAAATCCAGATTTCAAATAAACCATGGAAATGCACAAATTTCATCTTTAAATTATATGTCCCATTTGGGAGCAGAAATATAGTTGACATATTCATATATTATCATCAAGGAGTGTTGGGAAGAACCCTTGCTAAAAGATAAATCATTTCCAGAGATTGCTGAAATTCCACTATAAATACTGTATCCCTTTTTGTTAGGCACTGCTGTCTGAGAGCAGATCTGTTTATTTATCAGATGAAAAGAAGGTGGAAAGGGAGTTAAGAGAGTAGGGAAGAAGTGAAAATGAGAGAAAACAATGAAGAAAATGTCTTGTGTCTCAAAGTGTTGACTCAAGCTGCCCCTCTGGCTGGAAGGCAGAGGAAATGGCCCTTTCAGTCTCAGCTTCAGTCTGCCACTCCCCTGTGTGTCTGAGCGGTTTTTAGTTATGCTGGTGAGGTGTGTAGCATGGTTTGGTGAAAGGATCCCTAGACTTAGGAACAGGATACCTGGTTTTAGACCTGTATCTCTAGCTAACTACAGCTCTTGGAATTCGGGTGGGGGTGGGGTGGAAGGTGAGTGGCCGTGATTTGTAGCATTTGCCAATTTCTGTGCTGTATATGTTCCCACCGTGACCCATTTCAAGCTACCGGCATGATATCAGTGAATGTGGAATTGTGCAGAGATGAAAAGTGGCACAATATCATGTCACCATACTGATACAATAGATGTAAACAGCAATACCAAGAACATAGATGACAATAGAATGTGGGAAAATAATTAGGAAATGATAAGTTCTGAATATTTCTTATCTCTGTGTGTGTGTGTTCAATACAGCTAAATTTTACTCAGTCACCACTGTGGGTCAGACATTTTTTTTAACTGAGATCTAATTGGTATAAAATAAAAAGCACATGTGTAAAGTGTACAATTTGATAATTTTTGATATATTTATGTACCCATGAAACCATCAATAGAATATCCATCACTCCCCAAACTTCCCTTGTACCCTTTCATAATCCCTTCCTTTTGCCCCTCCCACCCTTACTCTGTTCCTCAGGCAATCACTGATATCTGCTGTCACTATAATTTGGATTTTCTAGAACTTTATATGGGTAGAATCATACAATGTATACCCTTTCATTATGATACTTCTCTCAGAGACTAATTATTTTGAGATTCACCCATAATGTACGTATCAATAACTTAACCTTTTCATTGCTGAGCCATATTCCATTGTATGAACATACTATAATTTGTTTATCCATTTACCTACTGATAGATATTTGGGTTGTTTCTATCTCCAAGTTCAGTGATGCTCATTTCATTTAAATTTTTTCTTTTTACTCTTTGGGTTTATTACTATTGCTATGTATTCAACTTCACCAACTTCCTAATCTCTGTATTTGTACTTAAATGTTGAGCACATGGAATACAGCAAAAATAAATAACAGTTTTATAGTCTTTCTGCCAATTATGACCTCTGTATGGTCTGAGTTGGTTTTAATTGGTTAATTTTTCTTTCTCTGGGTCGTTTTCCTGCTTCTTTGCAATCCTGTAATCTTGGGTTAGACATTCTGAATTTTACTATGTTGAGTTTAGCATATTGATGTACTCCTGTACATCTTCTTGAGCTTTTTTCTGAGATGTAGTTAAGTTATTTGAAAATGGTTTGTTCCTTTCGGGCTTCAATTTTCAGGGTTTTTAAGGTGATGCCAGAGCAGTGTTTAGTCTAGATTTGAATGTTCCCTAGTACTAAGGCAAGGCCTGTCTGAGTATTTTATCCAAATTATGAGTTTTTCCAGCTGTGGGAACAGGCACTATTTCAGATCATGTGTGAGCACAGACTAGTATTTCCTGTAATCCTTTCAGATAGTTGTTTTTCTAGGATCAAATTATGTTCTTACATGCATGTATTGATTGGTACTTCGTATAATATTCCAGTGGGACCCTATCCAGACTTCTAAGATGCTCTCTCCCTGCAGGTCTCTCCCCTGGTATTGGCCTGAGAACTGGAGCTCCCTTGCTCTCCCTGGACACTCAGGTCTGTCTCCTCAGCTCCGCGAGTCCTGGGCTCTGCTGGCATGCTCCCTCTCTGCTCCATGGCTGGGAACCTTTCTCAGGGCAGTAAGCTGGGGCCACTTGCAGGCTTCTTTTCATTTGTTTCTCATCTATTGGGGATCACTGTCGTTTGTTACCAGATGTCCAATGTCCAGAAAACTGCTATTTCATCTATTTTGTCTAAGTTAAAAAAAATTGTTTTTCATGTGTTTGCTAAGTCACTTCAGTCTCCTCCAACTCTTTGAGACCCTGCCAGACTCCTCTGTCCATGGGATTCTCCAGGCAAGAATACTGGATTGCTATGCCCTCCTCCAGGGGATCTTCCTGACCCAGGGATCGAACTCACGTCTTTTACATCTCCTGCATTGGCAGGTGCGTTTTTTACCACTAGCGCCACCTGGGACAAGTCAATCCATTTCCTGTTACTTCATCTTGACTGGAAGCAGAGTAATTATCTTTATTTTCACTATATTCCATTGTAAGTTTATACAGTTTAATTTTTAATAATATAAATCAACATTTTAATTTTTAATATGTAAGTCAACTGGCTCACAAAATTCCTGATAACTTAGCAGTTGGTTCTTACCAAGTCAGTATAAGCTGCCTCTAGTAAACCTCTGAGTTCACTTTCTACATCATCCAACAGGAGACTATTTTATGCAATTAAAGATTACTTCTAGTTTATTAAGTCTAAATTCCATGGCCTGAAGAATTGCTCTGGTCAGATTTATTCAATACTTTTACAGAACAAAGCAATAAAATAAAATTAATAAATTCTTCGAGATACAGCCTCAGGATATAACCTACTGTATTACTCTCTTCCTTTTATTCAGTGGAGTCTCTTGCCTCAATGCAGGCCAAAGCACCACCCTAGCTCAGGCCTTTGCCATCTTTAAGGAATTACTACAACATGTTATTTGTATTTAGTCAGGGTATTTCTGCTTTTAGTCATATTTGCCTTCAATTCTCTTCTCCATGACATCAGCAACCTGTGTTCTAAAATCAGGTTTGGGACCTCCCTGGTGGTCCAGTGGCTAATAGTCTGAGCTCCCAATGCAGGAGGCCTGGGTTTGATTTCTGGTTGGGGAACTGGATTCCACAAGCTGAGACTAAACATCCCAAATGCCACAAATAAAAGAGCACATGTGCTGCAACCAAGATTGAAGATCCTGCCTAGGGGGCTTCCCTGGTGGTTCAGCGGTTGGGAGTCTGCCTTGCAATGCAGGGGACACCAGTTCAATCCCTGGTCCAGGAAGATCCCACACGTCATAGGGCAACTAAGCCCATGGGCTACAATTACTGAGCCTGTGCTCTGGAGCCCATAAGCTGGAACTACTGACCCCACGTGCAGCAACTACTGAAGCCCATGTGCCCTAGAGTCCATGCCCAAAACAAAAGAGGCCACTGTGATGAGAAGCCCGCACACTGCAACTAGAGAATCACCCCTGCTCGCCACAACTAGAGAAAAGCCCCAACGCAGTAGCAAAGACCAAGCACAGTCAAAAATGAAAAAAAAAAAAAAGATCTCACATGCCACAACTAAGGCCCAGCACAGCCAAATAAAATAAATATCAAAAATAAATAAATAAAATCACAGGTTTGATGGGGTGTTTTCCCATTACCTGAAGAATGAAGTTCAAACTCCTTAGGATGATACACAAGGCCTTTGCTATAAAATATATATATATACACATATATATTGTGTATATATATATATATATATAAAACAAAGTAAATCACTGCCAAACCTTATTCCTCTCTGTATTATACATCCACATCCTTGTCATGTTTCCATGGAGGCAGAGAATGCTTTCCTGCCCTCTGACTTTTGACTTAGCCATGTGATTGCTTTGACCAAAGGTATGTTAGGAATGTAGCATGAATAGAGGCTTGAAAGGAGTTTGCATGGTTGGGCTTGTGCTTCTGCCATCACTCTAAGAAGAACATTCCCTGATTGCCTTTGTCCCTGCAACCTGAGCCCAGAATGAGATATGTGGGTTGAACAGACAGCCTGAAGCAGAGCTTCCTGGCCAACCACAGCCTACATCAGTTGATTGCCAGTTGACCTACAGACTCAATGAACATGAAAATAAATGCTAATTATTGCAGGCCACAAATATTTTGTGGTTATTATTCAGCAAAAGATGATAGATATAGTTAATATTTTAGTCCTTATTCGATGTCATGAACTTTCACAACTATAAGCTCATTTAACTTTCCCAATAACCTAATAAACAGTCTTTCTTACATTGTATGGATGGGAGAGCTGATATTTAATGAGCTTATGTTATTTACTTAAGTCTATAGACCAAGTAAGTGTGGTGGATATGGGATTTGAATTTGGATATGTCTTTCCTCACTACACATCTTCATTTCCTACTGCTCCCTCTATTTCTTCTATTTTCTGCTTTGGCAATAACATACTGTAAATATCATTTATATCTCCAGCCTTTGCACATGTTATACCCCATGAGGCACCTACTATATGGTAGATACTCAATAAATATTTACTGAATGGCTAATGAATAAATGCCTGTCTGGAATTCCTCTATTTTGTCACCTAGGTTAATTACTCATAATTTTCAAAACCTTATAGATCACTTCTTTGTAAGAATTTTCCATCTCTTAGATAATTTTCTCCTTTGTGCTTTGCACATCAAAAGTTTTATCTCTCATTTGCTGTTGTTGTTCAGCCATCTTGTCATGTCTGACTCTTTGCAACCTCATGGACTGCAGCACATCAGGCCTCCTGGTCCCTCACCATCTCCCAGAGTTTGCTCAAGTTCATGTCCATTGCATCAGTGATGCCATCCAGCCATCTCATTCTCTGACGCCCTCTTTTTCTGCCCTCAATCTTTACCAGCATCAGGGACTTTTCCAATGAGTCAGCTTTTCACAACAGATGACCAAAATACTGGAGTTTCAGCTTCAGCATCAGTTCTTCCAATGAATATTCAGGGTTGGTTTCCTTTAGGATTGACTGGTTTGATTTCCTTGCTGTCCAAGGGACTCTCAGGAGTCTTCTCCAGCACCACAGTTCAAAGGGATCAATTCTTCAGCACTCTGTCTTCTTTATGGTCCAGCTCTCATAACTGTATGTGACCACTGGGAAGACCATAGCCTTGACTATATGGACTTTGTCATCAGAATAATGTCTCTGCTTTTCAACACACAGTCTAGGTTTGTTATAGCTTTCCTGCCAAAAAGCAAACATCTTCTGACTTCATGGCCGTAGTCACCATCCTCAGTGATTTTAGAGCCCAAGAAGAGGAAATCTATCACTACTTCCACCTTTTCCCCCTCTATCTGCCATGAAGTAATGGGGCCAGATGCCATGATCTTAGTTTTATTAATATTTAGTTTTAAGCTTGCTCTTTCACATTCTTCCTTCACTCTCATCAAGACGCTCTTTAGTTCCTCTTCACTTTCTGCCATTAGAGTAGTATCATCTGCATATCTGAGGTTGTTGATGTTTTTCCCACCTATCTTGATTCTAGCTTGTAACTCATCCAGCCCAGCATTTCTCATGATGTGCTCAGTGTATAAACAAACAGGGTAACAGCAGACAGCACTGTTGTACTCCTTTCTCAACCTTGAACAAATCAATTGTTCCATACAGGGTTCTAACTGTTGCTTCTTGACTAGCATACAGCTTTCTCAGCAGACAGGTAAGATGGTCTGGTATTCCCATCTCCATAAGAGCTTTCCACAGTTTATTATGATCCACATAGTCAAAGGCTTTGGCATAGTTGATGAAACAGTGGTAAATGATTTTCTGGAATCCCCCATCTTTCTCTATGATTCAGCAAATGTTGGCAATTTGATCTCTGGTTCCTCTTCCTTTTCTAAACCCAGCTTGAACATCTGGATTCTTGGTTCACATAATGCTGAAGCCTAGCATGCAAGATTTTAAGCATGACCTTACCAGCATGGGATATGAGTGCGATTGTCCAATGGTTAGCACATTCTTTGGTACCACCCTTCTTGGGAATTGAGATGAGAATTGAGGATTGACCATTTCCAGTTCTGTGGCCACTGCTGGGTCTTCCAGATTTGCTGACATATTGAATGCAACACCTTGATGGCATCATACTTTAGGATTTTGAATAGTTCTACTGGAATTCCATCGCATTACCTCTCATACTAAATTGAAATTATTTTATGACACATTTTGTTTTCCTGACCTTAAGATTTCTCAGTGTTAAGGTTCACAATAATTCATGTTGTATTCCTAGTCTAGTCTGGGCACATGCCTATTAAGTGTATGTTTTTATTCTAAGTGGTCTTTTTTTTTTTTAATCACCAAAATAGTATGAGATCTAAGCTTCCAAAAACTTCCAGCAAATTTAAGCATGACGACTATCCAGCAATGCTACCCACATTCAAAAGCCGGAACTAAAGACTGACTTAAAACTAGTAAGTTTCAAGAGGTTCAGGAAACTCCTTACCTGCACCCTAGGACTCATCACCTCTCCTCCATGACCCTCCTGAAAATCACTGCATAGAGCAGGATGTTATGAAGAGAAAGCACCATACTTGTGAAGGGCATAGTTGCAGGGGAAAAGAGATTGAAAATCCTGTGTTTAGTTTCAAAGTTTTAGATTGACTTTTAACCAAAGCATTTGAAATGCAGAGTTCTATAAGGAGAAATCCAATAACCCATGCTTTGAAGTAAGTACTTTTAAAATCACTTATTATGGAGAGGGATCTAAGATGGTAACTATGGAACCAGAAACCACCCCTACTCCTAATCCCCGCCTACAGAAGAAAACAGAAATCTAATCAGGAGGTTGCTAACCCAGAACACTATATTAAATATCCTTTACAGAACAGATGGGCACTCCAGCTTTATAAAAATGATAAAAGCAAAACTTGGCAAGTAAACCTTCAACTGATCTCTAAGTTCTTGAAGACATTTGGGCTCCTTACAATCATATCCAGTTGCCTAGTAATATAATGCCTGACTGTGACCACTCACTTTTTAAGCATAGAATTGAGCCTATGTGCGAAGATAGGAAAAACAAACAAGGAGGATGATGGCTAATTACAGTGAACAAACAGCAGAGACAAAGTGATCTTGATCACTTTTGGCTAGAGATGCTGCTGTGCCTTACTGAAAAATCTTCTGATGATTACTACAGTGATAATGGAATACTGAAGTGGTTTGCCACACCCTTCTCCAATGGCAAACAACTTCAGTATTCTTGCTTGAGAATCCCATGAACAGTAAGAAAAGGCAAAAAGATAGGACACTAAAAGATCAACTCCCTAGGTCGGTAGGTGGCCAATATGCTATTGGAGATCAATGAAGAAATAATTCCAAAAAGAATGAAAAGATGGAGCTCAAGCAAAAACAACACTCAGTTGTGAATGTGACTGGTGATAGAAGCAAGGTCCGATGCTATAAAGAGCAATACTGCATAGGAACCTGGAATGTTAGGCCCATGAATCGAGGCAAATTGGAAGTGGTCAAACAGGAGATGGCAAGAGTGAACGTCGACATTCTAGGAATCAGCAAACTAAGATGGACTGGAATGGGTGAATTTAACTCAGATGACCATTATATCTACTACTGTGGGCAGGAATCCCTTAGAAGAAATGGAGTAGCCATCATGGTCAAGAAAAGAGTCCAAAATGCAGTACTTGGATGCAATCTCAAAAACGACAGAATGATCTCTGTTCATTTCCAAGGCAAACCACTCAATATCATGGTAATCCAAGCCTATGCCCTGACCAGTAACGCTGAAGAAGCTGAAGTTGAACAGTTCTATGAAGACCTACAAGACCTTCTAGAACTAACACCCAAAAAAGATGTCCTTTTCATTATAGGGGACTGGAATGCAAAAGTAGGAAGTCAAGAAACACCTGGAGTAACAGGCAAACTTGGCCTTGGAGTACAGAATGAAGCAGGGCAAAGGCTAATAGAGTTTTACCTAGGGAACACAGTGGTCATAGCAAACACCCTCTTCCAACAACACAAGAGAAGACTCTACACATGGACATCACCAGATGGTCAACACCAAAATCAGATTGATTATAATCTTTGGAAACAAAGGTGGAGAAGCTCTATACAGTCAGCAAAAACAAGCCCAGGGGCTGACTATGGCTCAGATCATAAATTCCTTATTGCCAAATTCAGGCTTAAGCTGAAGAAACTAGGGAAAACCACTAGAACATTCAGGTATGACCTAAATCAAATACCTTATGATTATACAGTGGAAGTGAGAAATAGATTTAAGGGACTAGATCTGATAGACAGAGTGCCTGATGAACTATGGACGGAGGTTTGTGACATTGTACAGGAGACAGGGATCAAGACCATCCCCAAGTAAAAGAAATGCAAAAAAGCAAAATGGCTGTCTGAGGAGGCCTTACAAATAGCTGTGAAAAGAGGAGAAGCGAAAAGCAAAGGAGAAACGGAAAGATATACCCATTTCAATGCAGAGTTCCAAAGAATAGGAAGGAGAGATAAGAAAGCCTTCCTCAGTGATCCGTGCAAAGAAATAGAGGAAAACAATAGAATGAGAAAGACTAGAGTTCTCTTCAAGAAAATTAGAGATACCAAGGGAACATCTCATGGAAATATGGGCTCAATAAAGGACAGAAATGGTGTGGACCTAACAGAAGCAGAAGATATTAAGAAGAGGTGGCAAGAATACACAGAAGAACTGTACAAAAAAGAACTTCGTGACCCAGATAATCATGATGGTGTGATCACTCACTAGAGCCAGACATCCTGGAATGTGAAGTCAAGTGGGCCCTTAGGAAGCATCACTATAAACAGAGCTAGTGGAGATGATGGAATTCCAGTTGAGCTCTTTCAAAGCCTAAAAACGATCCTGTGAAAGTGCTGCATTCAATCTGCTAGCAAATTTGGAAAACTTAGCAGTGGCCACAGGACTGGAAAAGGTCAGTTTTCATTCCAATCCCAAAGAAAGGCAATGCCAAAGAATTCTCAAACTACCGCACAATTGCACTCATCTCACACACTAGCAAAGTAATGCTCAAAATTCTCCAAGCCAGGCTTCAGCAATACGTGAACAGTGAAATTCCAGATGTTCAAGCTGGTTTTAGAAAAGGCACAGGAACCAGAGATCAAATTGCCAACATCCGCTGGATCATCAAAAAAGCAAGAGAGTTCCAGAAAAACATCTATTTCGGCTTTATTGACTATGCCAAAGCCTCTGACTGTGTAGACCACAACAAACTGTAGAAAATTCTGAAACAGATGGGAATACCAGACCACTGACCTGTCTCTTGAGAAACCTGTATGCACATCAAGAAGCAACAGTTAGAACTGGGAACAACAGACTGGTTCCAAATAGGAAAAGCAGTACGTCAAGGCTGTATATTGTCACCCTGCTTATTTAACTTATATGGAGAGTACATCATGAGAAATGCTGGGCTGGATGAAGCACAAGGTGGAATCAAGATTGCCAGGAGAAATATCAATAACCTCAGATATGCAGATGACACCACCCTTATGGCAGGAAGTGAAAAAGAACTAAAGAGCCTTTTGATGAAAATGAAAGAGGAGAGTGAGAAAGTTGGCTTAGAGCTCAACTTTCAGAAAACTAAGATCATCACATCCGGTCCCATCATTTCATGGCAAGTAGTTGGGGAAACAGTAGAAACAGTGGCTGCCTTTATTTTGGGGGGGCTCCAAAATTACCACAGATGGTGACTGCAGCCATGACATTAAAAGACGCTTACCCCTTGGAAGAAAAGTTATGACCAACCTAGGCAGTATATTAAAAAGCAGACACAGCTACTAAGAGCAACTCCAGCATAAAAAATAGGCTTGTTGTTTAAGAAGACATCTTCTGAGTCTTCTCATAGGAGACTATGTCAAACAATCAAGATTTGAGAGCTGAACCAAAGCCTCTTCAAAAACAGGTTGGACTGCATTTAAATTTGATTTCCATCTAAATGATGTTAAGAAATAAGAGAAGCCTTAGTTACCTTTATCTTGTACTTTTGTGTTTATATATATTTTTTAAAATTTTGGCTAGAGTGTCTACTGTCCACTGGGGCTTCCCTGATAGCTCAGTTGGTAAAGAATCTGCCTGCCATGAGGAGACCCCAATTTGATTCCTGGGTCAGGAAGACCCGCTAGAGAAAGGATAGGCTACCCACTGCAGTATCCTTGGGCTTCCCTTGTGGCTCAGCTGGTAAAGAATCTACATGCAATGAGGGAGACCTGAGTTTGATTCCTGAGTCAGGAAGATCCCGTGGAGAAGGGAAAGGCTACCTACTTCAGTATTCTGGCCTACAGAAGTCCATGGACTGTATAGTCTATGGAGTCACAAAGAGTCAGACACAACTGAGCGACTTTCACTAGGTCTAGATCACTAGGTCCACTGTCTTTAAAGAATTCCAGTAGGCATCATCTCCAGAATCCATAAATGTGTTGTTCCTGGTCCATTCTCTAATAGCTTAATTAACCATTACAAATACATTTGATTCACCTACAATAGTAAAAACGAATTTGCATTTCTGTGCCTTCTAGAGAACAATTCTGTTTATGTTCCATTGTATGCAGGAGCACATTTTGCTGGTTTGAAAGAATATGATGCACACAGTTTTCTAGCAATTTTGTTTCTTTTTACAGAATTGTCTATGTTGTACTCTAGCTGATGGCTGCTAGATTTTGTTTCCCTACTTGATAACATTAGTGATTCTGATTTCAGTTTTTCATTTGTTTTGATTTTCTTTCTTCCCTTATGTAACATTAGTGAAGCATTCACGAATATGACACCAAGGTGAAATAAACATTAATCTGTGCATTCTTTGGTAATTTTGTTTGTTTGTTGTAACTACAAAGCCTTGCTACAAATTTATGCATTTCTTTCAAACCAGTGATCTATGTTTGTGTGATTTTCTAGACAAAATTTTGGAGTACAAAAAAAATAACATGATAATTACATTCCTAATTAGAATTGCCGTGCTCAGTCACTTCAGTCACATCTGATGCTTTGTGATCCTCTGGACTGTAGCCCACCAGGTTGCTTTGTCTGTGGGATTTTTCAGGCAAGAACACAGGAGTGGGTTGCCATGCCCTCCTCCAGAGGATCTTCCTGACCCAGGGATTTGAATCTGAGGCCCCTGCGTCTCCTGTACTGCAGGTGGATTCTTTACCACTGAGCCATCAGGGAAGCCCCAATTAGAATTAGTATCTCTGTTTTTGTATCTTTATGCTGTATTCTAACATTTTGTACTACATAGGTTATTTCGCTTTGGTTAAAAAATAGCTCAAGTAGAAAAGCAGTCCCACTCATATTAAGATAATGTACAAAAGTGTAAATAAAATGTGTACCATGAATTATCTTTTAGACAAAAAATAAATAAATAAATCACTTACGATAGAGCTAGCAGAAAAGACTCCCTGGAAAGTACTTTAATAAAGAACTTTATTAAAGTGTAACCACTAGATGTCAGCACTTATGAACTGCAATCCTGCCCATGGTTCTGAGGTCGGTTTCATTTCTTGTTTATTATGATTGATGAAAAAAGATAATTGGTAAATAAATAAAATGTTTGCTTGAAATACATAAAATACTATATTTAGAAAATAATAAATTCAATATGACAATTCTCAAAATAAGAACAAAAATCTCACTTTAAGTGACTGGTTTGCAGACCCCGGAGGTTCACAAACTGGCACTTTGCCAAGGCAGGATTAGGATAAAATTCTAAGTGCAAGGATTCTCCATAAGCAATATCCGATCATCTCAATCAAATAAGTGGAGTCTGAATCTATGTCTCTTGGATTTCCTTCAGGTTATGAGAGCAAGATGTTCTTCACAAAAGAACCACACTAGTTATGGTCCTGCACACGTGCTGCCTGTGTAGCTTTTTGGCACCTGCCCAACTGTTTTCAGTCTCTTCTTTTAGATTTAGGTCATGGAATCACTGAGTTTCCTAGTGCACCACTTTTGCTGCATAGTCAACAAAACAAACCAAAAATCACTGCACCAACAGAGTGTTTGAAATACAAAAGTTGTTTGCTTGTTTTTCCTAGATTATAAAAATCCCTCTTGCACCACTTCTAAACAGCAAAACCAAGTGAGAAGCACCAAGAGAAAGGATCATGGCAAAGGTGTGTTGACTGGGCGGGGTCTGTGAGCCTGGCTGAAAGTACTGCAAGTCTAATTAGCTGCTTAATGAACCATTATTAAGCTGTCTGGGGTTGAGTGAGGAATGTACACACTTGGCTCAGCTGACTGGCATCATTTTGCTCCGAGTCTGAAATGAAACAATAGAATGTGTTAGGCCATTAGATATTTTCATAGATAGCCTCAGAGATCTCTTCTGTAACAGTTCTACAATATGCAAGGCTCTATAATACAGCCAGTCTGTTGCATCACCTGAATTTAGTTTTAAGAAAATGAAAAAGGCTTTTCTCACTTAAAAATAAAAACATGGCAAAAATCACAACAAAGAATTAACGTTTCTATTGAGCATGTCTTATGACAGAGAAGGAAAATAAGGCACTAATCCTGCTTTCCATTTTCCCCAGCCTCACCATTTTGTTTGCAAGCTCTCAGCGTTTTGTCCCAGACTACTAGTTAAATTATTATACACCAAGATTTTCTTTTAGTGATTTTAAGATTTAGATTCTGCCTTCTAAGTATAATTACCAGAGATATTTGAACTTAATTCTGTATTTAAGTGGGTTCAATGTATATCGGCAGGTCTTTCCTATACAACTTGATCATACGTTTTCCTTTACATTTTAAAGATGAGGGAAAAAATTCTTAAGAGTGCTGTTGTTTACTTGTTTTAGTAAATACTATATGGAAAGTTAGAGATAGAATTTGGGTTATTTGACATTCTTTTCTTGCTTTTAGAGTCCTTATTTTCTTTAATCTCCTTGAGAATCAAAGAAATTTTGTAAAATTTTGTTCTTCTGAAGTGTGCTCTTCATCCTCTAGTCCATTCTGTTTTTGTTCTAGCATTTTTGCACAGATTTCATAGCAGTGTTTCTTGCAATTTGCTGAAAAAATAGTGTGGTAGAATCATCTTAATGCATGTCCTTACTCACCTGGGGACCTTTGAATCACTACCTTAGAATACAAAGGTGGAGGTTTCATTGTGATGCCTTTTATCCTATTGTCATGGAGAAGGAAATGGCAACCCACTCCAGTACTCTTGCCCGGAAAATCCCACAGACAGAGGAGCCTGGTAGGCTACAGTCCATGGGGTCGTGAAGAGTCGGACATGACTGAGCGACTTCACTTTCACTTTTCACTTTCATGCATTGGAGAAGGAAATGGCAACCCACTCCAGTGTTTTTGCCTGGAGAATCCCAGGGACGGCAGAGCCTGGTGGGCTGCCGTCTATGGGGTTGCAGAGTCGGACATGACTGAAGCGACTTAGAAGCAGCAGCAGCATCCTATAATCATGGAGAAGGAAATGGCAACCCAGTCCAGTATTCTTGCCTGGAGAATCCCAGGGATGGAGGAGCCTGGTGGGCTGCTGTCTATGGGGTCGCACAGAGTCGGACACGACTGAAGCAACTTAGCAGCAGCAGCAGCATCCTATAATCAACCAGTTCCCTGGTTGCCTAAGGGTGGAGGGGTGGATGGGGTTAAAAGCCTCTGGCTGAAAGAAGCCACCGTGTTGTGGCTTTATGTTAAAAAAGAAACTCCACCACTGTCCAGGTATGCCAAATTGTGAAGAGTATTTTATTGTTCTTATTCAGTGGAATGTCCTTGGGTGTTAGCTTTTTCTCTACTTTAAGGATGAGTCAAAGAATTTGGTTAAATACACACACTACTATATATATATAATGGGTAACCAACAATGGGTATAGCACAGGGAACTAACCTTAATATTAAAAAAAATATATTTATTTGGCTGTGCTGGGTCTTTGTTGCTGCACAGGCTTTTCTCTTCTTGCAGAGAGTTGGGCTACTCTAGTTGCAGAGAACAGGCTTCTCACTGGGGTGGCCTCTTCTGTTGCAGAACACACAAGAGCTTTAGGGTGTGCAGGCTTCAGTAGCTGTAGCACCTGGGTCAGTAGTTGCAGCTCCCAGGCTCTAGAGCACAGGTTCAGTAGTTGTCATGCACAGGCTTAGTTGCCCTATGCATGTGGGATCTTACCAGACCAGGGATAAAACCTTTGTCTCCTGCATTGGCAGGCAGATTCTTTACCACTGAGCCATTAGGAAGCCCTAACCTCTACAGATTTTATAATAATCAATAAGGGAAAAGATTGGAAAAAGAGTACATATACATATATGTATATATATGTACACATACATATGAATGACTGTGCTGTATATCTGAAATTAACAGGACATTGTAAATCAACTATATTTTAATAAAAACAAGTAACAGTGACAACAACAAAACCCCAAAGACTTTAGTTAAGAAATCAGGTCAGTGTGACACTGATTGGTTAACCATTTTCATTTTCCCTTCTTTCCTTCATTTCCCTCCCTCCCCTCCTCCCTTCTCTCTCTTTCCTGATCCTTTTTCATCCCATCATTTTTGTTCCTTTGCAGTAAATTTGACTTCCAACATAAGACTCCTCTCTCTCTCATGCTTCAGAGCCCTCTTGCCCTGATTAAGAATCCAGGTTGTTTTTATTCTTAGTCCCTAAGTCGTGTCGGGCTCTTTTGTGACCCCATGGACTGAAGCCCACTGGGCTTCTCTGTCCATGGGATTTCCCAGGCAAGAATACTGGAGTGGAGTGCCATTTCCTTCTCCAGGGGATCTTTCCAATTCTGAATCCATGTCTTCTGCTTGGAAGGCAATTCTTTACTGCTGAGCCACCTGAGAAGGTCCAAGAATCCAGATTGGAGAATTTTTTTAATGGTAGGTACCACACTGGTTCCAAATAGGAAAAGGAGTACGTCAAGGCTGTATATTGTCACTCCGCTTATTTAACTTATATGCAGAGTACATCATGAGAAATGCTGGGCTGGAAGAAGCTTGTGCTGATGCTGGGAAAGATTAGGGCAGGAGGAGAAGGGGATGACAGAGGATGAGATGGTCGGATGGCATCACCAACTCAATGGACATGAGTTTGGGTAAACTCCGGGAGTTGGTGATGGACAGGGAGGCCTGGCGTGCTGTGGTTCATGGGGTTGCAAAGAGTTGGACATGACTGAGCAACTGAATTGAACTGAGGGACCACAGGGTCTATTACAACTGACCATCTGCACTAGAGAATGGGCTCCAGGCAGCTTGGTCTCTGCTTTTCTTCCTACCACCCATGCTTTTAGTCATACACTTTCAAAATGGGGGTACAGGGAATCCCCTAGCAGTCCAATGGTTAGGACTCTGTGCTTCCACTGCCGAGGATGCTGGGTTCCGTCCCTTGCCCAAGAACTAAGACCCTGCAAGCCACTCGGTGCGGCCAAAAATTTTTTTAAATGGGGGTACACTGGGCAGCTGATTATCTTGATTTACTTCTGATAATAACTACAAATGACCATAAGTATTGGAATGCTTGGTTGATGCTATGGGAAAGTATATACCAAACTCTTATCTCTGAAAATTCTACTTGGTACATTATGTCCTCTATCCTGTTCTAAACTTGTTTCATTTCAATAGCTTTAAGATTAAAGTTTAGAAAATTAATCAGCTTTAATATTTAGAAAATAAAATTTTAGTATCAGAAATTTACATATGGAATGGTTATGTGTAAATAAAAAGAAAATACCTTGTAGAAAAAATGGATAGAATAATGACTAAAAAGAAATAGCAATAATAAAAATTTTTCCAAATGGAGATAAACACACTAGAACAAGTACACAGGCTGAGAAAGGGCACTAAACTTATTGGAATGCAACAAAATTGTATTCAATATAATCTATCAACTTGAAGAAAATATTCAAGAAAAAGGGGTGTAGGGCCTCTTACTGAATTAACTGACTTTACAAATATTCAAATATTTGAAGATGCTGGGACTACTTTTGTATTTATAGATGTGTTCTGATTTTCCCAATAATCAGGAAAACTATTCCAGCTCAGTAGACCACAGGCATCAATTATTGGCCCTTGAAACAATCTCCCAAGTGTTTCTATGAGACGGTGATTATATTGCAGATGCTCACAAACACACAGATATTATAATCTGAATCAGACAGTTCTCTCATAATACACTAATCATTATTGACACCCCTTTCAGGTTACCTGTTAAGCTTAGTAGGGATGCCTGAGCTTCAAGCCTTTATGGAACCCTAAAGAAACTTCAGAGTCTAAAGATTTTGAGCATCTCCACAACACTTTGAATCCACTGTTTATTTTATGGCCAACTGCTTCAAAGCTTTATTTTGAAAGTAGGAGCATCACCATAGCACAGGGAGTTGTTAGATAAAAACACTGTTCCATGACTCAATATCAGAGATAATATTTTTGTCCCAATTTGGCTTCTTATTAGTTGTGTGAATCACAGCCTTAATTGTCTCCTGTACATGTTTCCTATTACTGTCCAAACAACTCTTGGACTAATCAAACCATCCTCTACCTGTCTCCCCAGCGTGTTTCTGGGAGGTGATGAGAATTGGCTTGAGCTTCTACCTACTATCAGGACTGGGACTCTCAAGTCCATTCCTTTGACCAGCCCATGTAGCTCATGTTCGTCTTTGGTAAACACTGCAGGATTCTGTTCCTTGGCAATGCTTTCTGGGCTACTATTTTCACTATCATTCTGAAGTCGGCACACTTCTTTGCATCTCTAGCCATAACGTGCTCCTGGTCTTTGTTGTATTGACCCTACAGAGGAAGATAGAGAGATGATAAAGTGTCCTTTCTAAGTGATACCATTTTGGTCTCCAAGTATAACTTTTACTATGAAATAATTCCCTATTCTACTGAACAGTCAGTCCCCTCTATGAGGGAAGGCACCAAATCTACTTTGTTCATTTTCTTATCTCCATGACGCTTCCTGACACATAGTTCAGTTCAGTTCAGTCACTCGGTCATGTCCGACTCTTTGCGACCCCATGAATCACAGCACGCCAGGCCTCCCTTTCCATCACCAACTCCCAGAGTTTACCCAAACTCATGTCCATTGAGTCGGTGATGCCATCCAGCCATCTCATCCTCTGTCGTCCCCTTCTTCTCCTGCCCCCAATCCTTCCCAGCATCAGGGTCTTTTCCAATCAGTCAACTCTTCGCATGAGGTGCCCAAAGTATTGGAGTTTCAGCTTCAACATCAGTCCTTCCAATGAACACCCAGGGCTGATCTCCTTTAGGATGGACTGGTTGGATCTCCTTGCAGCCCAAGGGACTCTCAAGAGTCTTCTCCCAACACAACAGTTCAAAAGCATCAATTCTTTGGCACTCAGCTTTGGCAAAGTAACATCTCTGCTTTTTAATATACTGTCTAGGTTGGTCATAACTTTCCTTCCAAAGAGTAGCCGTCTTTAAATTTCATGGCTGCAGTCACCATCTGCAGTGATTCTGGAGCCCAAAAAAATAAAGTCTGACACTGTTTTCACTGTTTCCCTATCTATTTCCCACGAAGTGATGGGACCAGATGCCATGATCTTAGTTTCCTGAATGTTGAGCTTTAAGCCAACTTTTTCACTCTCCTCTTTCACTTTCATCAAGAGGCTCTTCAGTTCTTTTTCACTTTCTGCCATAAGGGTGGTGAGATCTGCATATCTGAAGTTATTGATATTTCTCCCGGCAATCTTGATTTCAGCTTGTGCTTCTTCCAGCCCAGCATTTCTCATGATGTACTCTCCATATAAGTTAAATAAGCAGGGTGACAATATGCAGCCTTGACGTACTCCTTTTCCTATTTGGAACCAGTCTGTTGTTCCATGTCCAGTTCTAACTGTTGCTTCCTGACCTGCATACAGGTTTCTCAAGAGGCATGTCAGGTGGTTTGGTATTCCCATCTGTTTCAGAATTTTCCACAATTTATTGTGATCCACACAACCACTTTGGCATAGTCAATAAAGCCGAAATAGATGTTTTTCTGGAACTCTCTTGCTTTTTAGATGATCCAGCGGATGTTGGCAATTTGATCTCTGGTTCCTCTGCTTTTTCGAAAACCAGCTTGAACATCAGGAAGTTCACAGTTCACGAATTGCTGAAGCCTGGCTTGGAGAATTTTGAGCATTACTTTGCTAGTACGTGAGATGAGTGCAATTGTGCGGTAGTTTGAGCATTCTTTGGCATTGCCTTTCTTTGGGATTGGAATGAAAACTGACCTTTTCCAGTCCTGTGGCCACTGCTGAGTTTTCCAAATTTGCTGGCATATTGAGTGCAGCACTTACACAGCATCATCTTTCAGGATTTGAAATAGCTCAACCAGAATTTCATCACTTACACTAGCTTTGTTCGTAGTGATGCTTCCTAAAGGCCCACTTGACTTCACATTCCAGGATGTCTGGCTCTAGGTGAGTGATCACACCATCGTGATTATCTGGGTCATGAAGATCTTTTTTGTACAGTTCTTCTGTGTATTCTTGCCACCTCTTCTTAATATCTTCTCTTCTGTTAGGTCCATACCATTTCTGTCCTTTATTGAGCCCATCTTTGCATGAAATGTTCCCTTGGTATCTCTCATTTTCTTGAAGAGATCTCTAGTCTTTCCCATTCTGTTGTTTTCCTCTATTTCTTTGCATTGATCGCTGAGGAAGGCTTTCTTATCTCTCCTTGCTCTTCTTTGGAACTCTGCATTCAAATGGGTTTATCTTTCCTTTTCTCCTTTGCTTTTCATTTCTCTTCTTCTCACAGCTATTTGTAAGGCCTTCTCAGATAGCCATTTTGCTTTTTTGCATTTCTTTTCCACGGAGATGGTCTTGATCCCTGTCTCCTGTATAATGTCACGAACCTCTGTCCATAGTTCATCAGGCACTCTTTCAGATCTAGTCACTTAAATCTGTTTCTTACTTCTACTGTATAATCCTAAGGGATTTGATTTAGGTCATACCTGACTGGTCTAGTGGTTTTCCCTAGTTTCTTCAATTTAAGCCTGAATTTGGCAATAAGGAGTTCATGATCTGAGCCACAGTCAGATCCTGGTCTTGTTTTTGCTGACTGTACAGAGCTTCTCCATCTTTGGCTCCAAAGAATATAATCAATCTAATTTCAGTGTTGACCATCTGGTGATGTCCATGTGTAGTATCTTCTCTTGTGTTGTTGGAAGAGGGTTTTTGCTATGACCTGTTTGTTCTCTTGGCAGAACTCTATTAGCCTTTGCCCTGCTTCATTTTGTACTCCAAGGCCAAATTTGCCTGTTACTCCAGGTGTTTCTTGACTTCCTACTTTTGCATTCCAGTCCCCTATAATGAAAAGGACATCTTTTTTGGGTATTAGTTCTAAAAGGTCTTGTAGGTCTTCACAGAACTGTTCAAATTCAGCTTCTTCAGCATTACTGGTTGGGGCATAGTCTTAGATAACCGTGATATTGAATGGTTTGCCTTTTAAACAAACAGAGATCATTCTGTCGTTTTTGAGATTGCATTTTGGACTCTTTTCTTGACCATGATGGCTACTCCATTTCTTCTAAGGGATTCCTGCCCACAGTAGTAGATATAATGGTCATCTGAGTTAAATTCACCCATTCCAGTCCATCTTAGTTTGCTGATTCCTAGAATGTCGATGTTCACTCTTGCCATCTCCTATTTGACCACTTCCAATTTGCCTCGATTCATGGACCTAACATTCCAGGTTCCTATGCAATATTGCTCTTTATAGCATTGGACCTTGCTTCTCTCACAAGTCACATCCACAACTGTTTTTGTATTGTTTTTGCTTTGGCTCCATCCCTTCATCCTTTCTGTAGTTATTTCTCCACTGATCTCCAGTAGCATATTGGGCACCTACTGACCTGGGGAGTTCCTCTTTCATTATCCTATCATTTTGCCTTTTCGTATTATTCATGGGGTTCTCAAGGCAAGAATACTGAAGTGGTTTCCCATTCCCTTCTCCAGTGGACCACATTCTGTCAGCCCTCTCCACCATGACCCAGCTGTCTTGGGTGGCCCCACATGGCATGGCTTAGTTTCATTGAGCTAGACAAGGCTGTGGTCCATGTGATCAAATTGGCTAGTTTTCTGTGATTATGGTTTCAGTGTGCCTGCCCTCTGATGCCCTCTAGCACCACTTACCGTCTTACTTGGGTTTCTCTTACCTTGGATGTGGGGTACCTCTTCATGGCTGCTCCAGCAAAGCACAGCCACTGCTCCTTACCTTGGACAAGGGGTATCTCCTCACAGCCACCCTTTCTGACCTTGAACGTGGGGGTAGCTCCTCTCGGCCGCCACCCCTGACGTCAGAAGTGGGGTAGCTCCTCTCGGCCAATGCCCCTGACCTCGGACATGGAGTCACACATAGTGAGTGACACATAGTAAGTGCTCAACAATATTTGTTCAGTGAATGTTGCAGGTCCTTCAAGGATTGGCTGGAGAATATTTACGACAACACTGCCTTTAAAAATAGCCTTTCTGGTGGGCTTTTGGTCCAGACAAAATGTTATAGCTTTGTCTGTCCAAGTACAACTATAAACCCTGGAAATAACAAAAGAAGCAACCATAGAGGACTCTGAAAAGTGAAAAGGGAAAGGCAGACTGACTAGGGACCCAAGACTAAAGGACCATCACAGTGGCTGAGTATCTTATGATCCTCCCTACCCAGCAATAAATTTTGGTTTCCAAAATCACTGCAGATGGTGACTGCAGGCATGAAATTAAAAGACCCTTGCTCCTTGGAAGAAAAGTTATGACCAACCTAGACAGCATATTAAAAAGCAGAGACATTACTGTCAAAGGTCTATCTAGTCAAAGCTATGGTTTTTCCAGTAGTCATGTATGGATGTAAGAGTTGGGCTATAAAGAAAGCTGAGCACTGAAGAATTGATGTTTCTGAACTGTGGTGTTGGAGAAGACTCTTGAGAGTCCCTTGGACAGCAAGGAGATTCAGCCAGTCCATCCTAAAGGAAATCAATCCTGAATATTCATTGGAAGGACTGATGTTGAAGCTGAAACTCCAATACTTTGGCCACTTCATGCAAAGATCCGACTCACTGGAAAACACCCTGATGCTGGGAAAGATTCAAGGCAGGAGGAGAAGGGGATGACAGAGGATGAAATGGTTGGGTGGCATCACCAACTCAATGGACATGAGTTTGAGCAAGCTCCAAGTGTTGGTGATGAACAGGGAAGCCTGGCGTGGTACAGTCCAAGGGGTCGCAAAGAGTCAGACACGACAGAGTGACTGAACTGAACTGATCCAGCAATAAAAAGTAATTCATACTCCATGTCTCCTAAACCCCGATCTGATGGCAGACGACGACCCAGGTAGACTCATTCTTTTTCTAGGTCAAAGAAGAGTCCTGCCAATAACAGCAGGCAGGACGAGTGGCACTGGCAATAGGGACAGAGTGGAAGCTCCTCTAAAAACAAGTGGCCCAGGGGAAAACTTGTCATCAGTGTGGGCTGAAGACTTCCTTTTTGAACCCAGAGACCAGGTGGCTGGGACTGGGGAAGTGCCTTTCATCCCCACAGGTGGCAACAGCAGGGATGAGTGGAAACACTAGAGGCATCAGAGGAGCCAAGCAGACTAAAATAGCACAACAAAGGCTCAACATTAAAGTGTCACTAAAACCACAGGCTACAAGTAGACCAGGTTCTGCATGCTAAACCTAAATAGGGTGACTGCCTGCTAAAATAAAAAGAGTTAAACAGGACCTGGAATTTCCTAACACAACAGCCCAAATGTCTAGGATACAACATAAATTGGCCTGTAATACTAACATCCAGGAAAATCACCAGCTGAATGAAAAAAAAAAAGAAACGACGCCAACACTGAGGTGCATCAGATATTGGAATTATCGGACATGGACTATAGAGAGCAATCATAAAAATGCTTCAAAAAGCAATTATGATTTCCTTTGAAACAAATGAAAAGGCAGAAAACAGCAGCAAAGTAATACAAGGCAAAGAACCACATGGAAAATAGAAAACTGAAAAGCACAATAACCAAAATTAAAAAATCACTGGATGGGCTCATTTGTAGAGTGATGACAGAATAGAAGCAGTGAAATTTTTTAGTTGCTAAGTCATGTCTGACTCTTTGTGACCCCATGGACTGTAGCCTGCCAGGCTCCTCTGTCCCTGTTTTTCCCAGGCAAGAATACTGGAGTGGGTTGCTGTTTCCTTCTCCAGGGGATGTTCCCAACTCAAGGATCAAACCCATGTCCCCAGGATTGGCAGGCAGAATCTTTACCACTTGAGCCACAAGTCTTCAAACCTCTTTTCCTCTTTAATAACAGAAGAAAAGCATAATTTCCCAGCCACCGGTGCACCTAGGTTTGGCCAAATGCCCAGGTTCTAGCCAATGGGATGTGACCAAAAATTATACAAATACTTGACAAACATTAGCTAGGCTTGTTTACTATAGGCATGCTGTCCTAAAAACTTTACATGTATTAACTCACTTGTGCCTGGTACCATCAAGTTCATTTTCCAGATGAGGAAACTGAGGAACAGCAGGATAAGTAACTTGCTGTTACTGAGGGCACAGAGCTGGGAAATGGCAGCACTGGGATGAGAAGCCAGGCTGCCCAGGTGCAGAGCCTGCTCTGACCTGACCACCAAGTGTTTCTATAAGTTCCACACAGCAACTTCCTAGGTATCAACTACCCCAGGCTCAGGTTTGGACTGGGGGAAGATTCGGTAAAAATGCAGAAGCCCTAAATTACTTCCGGATTTCTTGTTTTTTTTCTTTTGGCTGTGCCACATGGCATGTGGGAATCCTTATTCTCCAATGAGGGATCGAACCCACACCCCCTGCATTGGCAGTTTGGAGTCTCAATCACTGGCCCTTCAGGGAAGTCTCTCGCCTCCTGATTTCTGATCTTCTGATCCAGGATGGGTCCTGAGAATCAGTGTGTTACCATGTGGAGACAAGGCAGAGGGAAGTGGCAAGGGTGAAGTTGAATGTCTCTGCATGTTTTTTTCCCTCCTTATCTGAGGCCATTTAACAAAAGCACGTACATAATGGTAATAATCGTAGCCAACATTAAGTGAATGATTAGTAGGTGCTAGACATTTAAAACACTTTCTAAGTGCTTTACTTATGCCTCAGTCACTCATTTCATCTTCATAATAACCCTATCAAGCAGGGACTATTTTTGGTCATCGATCCAAAGGTGAACATTTGATGATGTTGAAATCTCAAAAACTGAGATGGCCCACAGCTAGGCTGTGGCCACAGCTTGGCTGTCTTTTTGTTACCTTCCAGTAGGATCAAGAAGGTTCTGGGATCAGTCTTAGCTCCCATGGAATACAGCACTGTCCCCATCTTATAGATGAGGAAACAGGTAGTAGAAAGTCTGTAGACTCTGTAGAAAGTCACTTGCCCAAAGTTACACGGCCAGGGAATAGTTGACGCTGAATTTGAATCTAGGCCATCTAGTTTGAAGGAGTACATGTTCCTCCTTCTACCACTTACCACATGATCCAGGAGACCAGCACCAGGGTGCATCACTGAAGGAGCTGAAGAAGTAGATGAGCAGCTCTCTCTGGGCCCAGCTTCCGCAGGGCCACACCAAAGATGATGGCAAACACCACCAGGCCCAGGGTGTTCATACCCTCCACCTCACCTCCCACAGGCACCTTTGGGCAAGAACAGATGGAAACAGGAAAGGACAGATAAACAAAATTCACTGAACCTGAATGACAGACAAAAAAAAAAAAAGGCTGAAAGGAATATTCTGTTCCTGATGATCAGCAAGAACATCTCTTTTGCTATGTGATCAACTGTTTTCTCTGCTTGATGCATCCATCTCAGCCTTCATTCTGTATAGATGTTGAAGGGATTTCATCTCCCCTTTTTACTAATTTCATTATCACAAGGACCTAGCTGTTAGGTGCAAAGTTTTCTCCAAGAGCTCCTGAGTTTCTAAACAATAAAGGAAATTCTGTCACCTGCATTGAGGTTCACATGGGTAGATTAATAAGCAATGTCACTTTCTGTATCCTTGCATCTCCTGTCCATCAGATATTTCTTATAGCTCCTCATATAAGATAGCATTGGGCTGCCCTACTAGGATTTAGAAGCACAGGCTCTTAGCTGGAATCTATGACAATTCTTTAAACTAAAGAAGTTAGCTCTACAAATTGGAAAGTAAATGTTTAATGTAAATAAACTTTTATTGGGGGCTTCACCAGTGGCTCAAATGGTAAAGGACCCGCCTGCAATGTGGGAGACCTGGGTTCGATCCCTGGGTTGGGAAGATCCCCTGGAGGAGGGCATGGCACACCCACTCCAGTAATTTTGCTTGGTGAATCCACACTCATCATACAAAGTGAAAAAATATACAAAATGATATAAAAGATGTACATCTTTTTAGGTACAAGTCACATAGCTTTCAGAGTAAATCTTAACTTATATCTATGATGATCTTTAATTTTCTTTGCTACCGCTACGAAAAATAGAAATATCCCACTTCAGGTATTTTGGACCTGTTCACAATTATGTTTGCTGCTTCAATTTAAATGTTCTACTTTGGGAACATTGTTCTAAAGCTTTACTTTAGCTATTTCAGTGGCTTTGCAACTTTATGTGGTCAATGCTTAAGCTGGAAGTCTGTTGTTAACTAATTAGCTGCTGCTAATTACTTGTGTATTCTAATTGCCCTAGCTATCTATGTCTGAACCCACCATAATCTCTGGGACCTGATTTCTTGGCACTTCTCTTACTGTCAGATTTGGCTTCCATCTGTTCTGAAGTACGCCTGTTAAACCCTCTCCTTTCTGTCTCTCTTCAGACCAGGAGCAAAACATGGAAACACAGACTCGAATCAAAAGTCACGTAATGTGACTCTTGCCACTTCCTTCCCCAAAACTCAGGGTAAGCTCATCATGGTTATTCACACACACAATTCAACAAGAGCTACAGTGTTCTAGGCAAGGGGCTGGTCTGTTGAGAAAAGCCACCATACTCACACATCTTTCCAGTTAAGTCTGACTTTCCATCTTATATTCTGGGTTTTGTATTCATAATACTTGGCATCTTCTTTTTCCTGAGTTTAAATCTTAGCTTAAGGACCTACTATTCTGTGTGTCCACGAGCAAACTATTTACCACTCACCCTCCCCCCAACAAGTGTCAGTTTACCCATTTATACAGAAAGAATTATTTTAATACCTAGAAAAATTGATTCTGTCTGTGGTAAGGACCAACTGAGTGTTATGATCGCCTAGAACACAGTAAACACGCGGTAAATGTTGGCTCTTGTCACTCTTCTTACTTCTACTAATGAAATAAGTTCTTCCTACCTCCTTTATTTACTCACTTATAAATGCTGTAAGGGTGGGACAGTCTTATTCCTCTCTGTATACCACTTTAGGAGGCTTTATCTGAAGCTGAGTGACCCCACCATTAATGTCACCATTGCCACAGACTGTGTCATACTATTCTATCCATACTATTCTATCTCTGCTACATGGCAGCAAAAAAAAAAAAAAAAAAAAAAAGCAGAACTCTCTGCGACATAGTCACAATACTTTCTCATACATATTCTAAATATGTCTCAATACAATTGTACTAATACCCATACCTGACTTGAAACTGTCTTCTAAAAGCATGGCTGGAGGCTACTACTTGTCTCTGTTCCCACTCTCCAGGCTCGACATTTGAAGCAGTGATTCCAGGTAAGTGGGTCATTCCAAGGTCTGTATGGTGAGAAGTATTAGGAAGCTTGATTGGTTGTTGATCTAAGCCCTAGTTTTCAATCTAGCCTTTTAATCTCCATCTGTCTTGCTTCTCTGTATATATCTTAAGTGGTTCAGAACTGGGAAAGTAGAATGGAGTATTATTCAATACCTCATCAAGTCAGCAGAAACTAGTAACAAACTTAAGGCACAGTAAGGGAAGAAGAAAAACTGGTATACAATAAGAAATTGAAAAAGAGAGACTGAAATAAGGAAAGCAAAGTAAAAAGGATATATTACTAAAATAACTACTAGTGTGGTTTAAGAATGGCACTAACAATTGCTTTTGATGCTATTCCTGACAGTCAACTGAACTTCCTCAGTTGAGACTAGGTAAACATACAAGTCTAGAATGCTGGTCTCTTTCCTCTTTATTACGCTGTCTTTATTTACAGGTTGAAAAATTAGTAATTGACCATTTGTAACATAGAAACGTAATCATAGATACAGATACTGGTCACTAAGGAACTTTGTCATGAACAGAAAAAGATTAACTGGTGACTTTAACATTCACTCACCAAAAGAGTTTATGTATTTTATGCCTTTTGGTTCTCTTGAAGGTGCCCCAGAAATTGTGATTCAGGGGAACCTCATTTGAGGTGTAAGAATTTAAACTTCTATTAAGCTCTCTGGGTGGTTTTGGTGTAGGTGATCTGTGAGAAACACTGAGTAGCCTCAGAATCCTCCTCTCTAAAGGGAAACTATTGTGCTTATTTCATAGATTTCTTATGAGATGAAAATGAGATAATGTCCGTGAAATGCTTAGAACAGCGTCTGGTACTTAGGATTCAATACATGTTAATTCTTTACCCACACCCCGTCTTCTCAGTTTTAGAAGTTATTTTCCACTATACGAAAAAGTGGTAAATTACAATATAATTCCTCCCTATTCACTTTACAATAAATACATTCTGGTTTTCAGCTAGATTTACTTTTGAATAGCTTTACTGACTGCGTAACATTAGTTTATCACCTGCTTCAGGTTAACATCCATTATTATACTGCGTTTCTAATAAATGGGAATCAAGATGGCTATCACAATATTTAAATTCTGTTGCATAATTTGAGCTAACTTGTTCATGTTTATCCTTTTTATATATAATTTGATTTATTTATTTTTGGCTGTGCTGAGTCTTCATTGCTGCCTGAGCTTTTCTCTAGTTGTGGCGAGTGCAGGCTACTCTCTACTTGTGGTATGTAGGCTTCTCATTGCGGTGGCTTCTCTTGTTGCAGAGCACGGGCTCTAGGGTGCAGGGGCTTCAGTAGCTGTGGCACGTGGCCTCAGGGCTCTAGAACACAGGCTCAATAGTTGTGGCTCATGGGCTTAGTTGCTCTGTGGCATGTGGGATCCTCCCAGATCAGTGATCAAACCTGTGGCTCCTGCTCGGGCAGGTGGTTTCTTTACCACTGAGGGATGCTCCCATGCTTACCTTAAATACTAAGGGAATTTAAGCTCCCATGCTTATCTTAAATACCAAGTGCAATTTGTACTTTAACAGTAGCTTTCTAGCTTGATCTGTAGTGCTGAAAGCACAGCAATTTCAGTTACTAAGGTAAGACTAAAGGAGAAAATGACCCAGGGCAGATCTCAATTTGAAATTCTTCATGCATCAACTCTATATTTTAAAAAGTCAAGTGTTTAATGTAATCTATGCTAAAGTTAAATAACAAGAAAAGCTGTGTGCAAATCTGCAAAGTTTTGAGGCATCCTTTTTTTCCTTTTTTGACATTTCAAAATATGTTGCAACATAATAAATCCAATGTCTTTTTTTCTCAATAATTCTATTTTTAAGGCCAGTCCTTGACCCCTCTGTGAATTTTTGTTGGGGGAAAATCTAAATGAAAATGGGCTCTAAAAATGAGTAGATATAGCTTCATGGCTATCACCACCTACAAGTCTGAAGGGCACTTCCAGTTTAAAAAAAAGAAAACCATTATAAAAATTATTTAAAATATATTGTCTCATATGTTGTGCTTCTGACGCAACTAAAAGCAGATGATGCCAGGCACTCCTTTTCTGCATTCAATGATGATTACACAACGGAGCCTTGAACTATACTGCCTTAGTACCTCTTACAATTTATATTTAGAAGTTCTGAGTAATATTATTGAAGAGAGATGGAAGTACCTGAATTTATTTTTATATGTATGTCATTCGTTAACCTTTTCATTCAGTGACTAGTGGATCAATTATAATTTTATGTAAAAAAAAATGAGTATGTTTTGAAGATTAACAAAGGGGCCTCCACCTATGTTGCTCACATACCACTCCCTACTTCCCCCACCCTGCAAGTAACTCAGAACAAATGTGTCCATCCTGGAAATTCTTGTCTTGTTGCCCATACCGGCCACCTCACTGGCAGAGATGACCATCACCGTCACCTTCCAGCTGTGTGCCCAGCTCGGGGGCCCAGAAGCTTGCAACAAAGTAAAGGCCTTAACCCAGCTGCCTACCCCACAGTAGCCATCACTCACCATCCCCACCCACCAAGCCTCTATTCTATTTTGATACATTTACCTTCTATTTTTCTCAAATAAAGTTTGAAGCAATTGCCCCCTCCCTCCCTGGTGGTGGTGGTGGTGGTTTAGTCGCTAAGTCGTGTCTGACTCTTGCAACCCCATGGACTGTAGCCCGCCAGGCTCCTCTGTCCATGGGATTTTCCAGGCAAGAATACTGGAGTGGATTGCCATTTCCTTCTCCAGGGGATCTTCCTGACCCAGGAATCAAACCCAGGTCTTCTGCATTGCAGGCAGATTCTTTACCAACTGAGCTATGAGGGAAGCCCCTCCCTCCCTAAATAACTAAAATTGCCTATCTTTGCTTCCTAGTTAGTAAGCAAAGGTAGGAGAAGTTGTGCGAGAAGCCACATAAAAAGAATTCCTGCCTGTGATTACATATGCACACGGAGCATGTGGGCTTCAGTAGTTGTGGCATGTGGGCTCAGTTGCTTCATAGCATGTGAGATCTTCTTAGACCAGGGATTGAACCTGTGTCCCCTGCATTGGCAGGTGGATTCTTTACTACTGAGCCACCTGGAAAGCCCCTCAAGACTAATTTTTAATTAGCCAAAGCTTTTCAAAATCTTTATCTTTTACTTTATTAGGTAAACATGTAGTTGCCTTTTTAATATTGCAAGACCCTGGATTTTGGACCTTTTCTGGCTAGTATTAATAAATCCTTTCCCGTCTCAAAGACTTGGGAGAATTGGGTGAAACTGGTGCAAGTATTCATCTATTGGATCTAATCCACAACTGGTTTTTTGTGTACCTACTCCAGAGAATAAAGCAAACACACCTGTCCCCGTGGGGCTAAATTATTATTATATTGTAATACAAAAAAATGATGCTACCGATGCACATCATTAAATCCTGGATCTTAGTTTTGCAGAAGTAAAGAAATGGGGATAATATTGTTGTTCACCAAGTCATGGCTTACTCTGTGACCCTGAAGACTGCAGCATGCCAGGCTTACCTCTCCTTTGCTACTTCCCAGAGTTTGCTCAGAAAGGAGGATACATTTTCTATTAATCTGTACTTTTCTATTTTCATTGTGCCCTTAAGCAATAGCAGGGCAGGATCAGGACTGTGCACTGTCCTTGGCATCCAACTTGGATTCTCCAATCCAGTGGTTTCCAAGTGGAATGAGCACAGAAGACAATCCAATGGAAATGGAAAATACAAAATTAAAATTTGATTTTTACCTCATTATCTTAAATTTCTACTTTGTACATGTTTTACAATGTACATAATATACTTTTATGGTCTGAACATAGAGTTTTGGATTTAATCAGCAATAAGTATGCAGAAAGCTATGCAAACAAAGTCAATTATTAACTCAAGGAAATAAAAATGCAGTACAGAGTAAGAATAACATATCACTTATATAAGACTATGTTATATAATTTTAACTATATAAACATTCTTAATCATAGTCAATAATGTAAACACTGAATTACACATGCTGGGAAAAGGAGAGCAGGAAGAGAAAGTGTAATGGTTTTAGTACACAAGTATACATACATGCTATAAATACACATATATACTGGAGGAGATATATGCTCATTGATGAGGTAAAACATACAATTTTTATACCACAGCTCTAATAATTTAAAATACAATTAAAATTAAAAATTTTTAAATGAACTATAATGATTCTTTTAGAAGTTGGAGCTAGACGAGGAAGTTCGATTTTAAAAAGTTGGGGTCTACAGTTCTGTGTATGACTATGATATATACTATTGGCAAGGCTGTTGATTGCATATAGAAAGATACTGTAATAATAAGTAATTTTTCAACCAATCATTCCTTTTCTCCTGGTTGGCTTACCTGATCAGACTACCCATTCAAAGGAGGCTTTACTAGTTATTTCTAGCCAACTGCCTTAAAACTCTGAATTAGGTAGACTCCTCCAAAGCCAAGAAATTTATGCATTAACAATTTTTAAAAAATTTATTTATTTTTGGCTGTGCTGGGTCTTCATTGCTGTGGGCTTCTCTCTAGTTGCAGTGAGTGGGGGCTGGCTACTCTCTAGTTGTGGTGCACTGGCTTCTCATTGAGGTGGCTTCTCTTGTTGCAGAGCATGGGCTCTAGGGCGCATGAGCTTTAGAGGTTGTGGCATGTGGGCTCAATAGTTGCAGCTCCTGGACTCTAGAGCACAGGCTCAATAGTTCTGGCACATAGGCTTACCTGCTTTGTGGCAAGTGGGATCTTCCTGGACCAGGGTTTGAACCTGTGTCTCTTGCATTGGCAGGCGGATTCTTTACCACTGAGCCACCAGGGAAGCCCGGCATTAACAATTTTTAAGTGACATTTGATTTCTCTAACCTTTTAGAAATTTATCCAATTTTCACATAACTCATGAGATTTTCTAAATCCTAATGATTAAGAGAACATTAGAGGGACTTCTCTGGTGGTCCAGTGGTTAAGAATCCATCTACCAATGCAGGAGACATGCGTTCGATCCCTGGTCTGGGAAGATCCCACATTCTGCAGGGCACCTAAGCCTGTGCTCCACAGCAAGAGAAGCCACCGCAATGAGAAGTCCACCCACCACAACTAGAGAGTAGCTCCCTTTCTCTGCAACTAGAGAAAGCCCATGCACAGCAAAGAAGACCCAGCACAGCCATAAATAAATAAATGAGAAGAATGAAAACCTATATATAAACAGAGAGAACTTTAGAAATATGAAGATATTCAAACACATATTAGAGAGACTAATATGATGAACTACCACATGCCTATACCAAGATTCAACAGTTAAGGTTTTGTTACATTTGCTTCATTAGTCCATTCTCTCTCATTTTCTGGAGATATTTTTTAGCAAATGAGTTTTCAAGAAGCAGAAAGATTTTAAATAGTGGTTTTCATAGAAGTAGCATTTGTTTTCATAGAAATAGGATTGATACCTTGTCATACTTCACTGTTTTCACTAAAAGTTTTTCAAAAAAGTAACACATTCACATGGTTCAAATATCAAAACTATTAAACAGGCATATATCGTCTTGCTCCCACCCCTAGTCTACACACTCTGACCTATTCATCCCCAAAATGCAAAAGTTTGATTTCCCAAGTATCTTTCCAGTGTTTCTATATGCAAATAACAACAAATATAAGCAGTATACTCATATTATTGCCTCTATAATCACACAAAAGGCAGTATATGTGGAATCTGGCATGGGACTTTTCATATTTAATAATGTATTCTGGAGTCCTTTCCATGAAAGTGCACAGAGAAATTTTCCATCCATTGTATCAACGTACCATTGCTTTTTATTTATTTGACCTCTGTCAATGGATCCAGGTTATTTCCATTCTATTTGCTATGATAAGAATGTTCAGCCCAGGTATATACATAATTTGTCATGTGGGCATTTATATTTGTAGGATAATTTTCCAAAAGAGGGATTGCTAGGTCATAGGCTACATTTATAATTTCAGAATACGTCACAAAATTGCCCTTTCTAAATGTCATACCCCTTTTGCACTACCTCAGTAGGGTATGAAGGTAGTGGTTTATTCAGTCTTGCCAACACAGTGCTGTCAAACTAGGATTTTTGCTAGTTCTATTGGCAAGTACAAGTTGGTCATAACGTTTATGAAGGTTAAGCTTCCTGTCCATTTTCATTTTTCTCTTTTGTATATGAGAGAGAGAGTTCAATAGATACCTTATCTTACAATTTGGGTGACAGTGCTTGCTTTATAAACTTTTAATTTTGAAAAGAAGATAAATTATGTTTGTGATAGGCATACAGCAGTCTAAAACAAGCTTTCGTGACTGGAATTATTTCTCTTACCATAATAAATGGAGGAAAAAAATCCCATGTGGATCTAGTCAGTACCCCGCAGAAAGCTATCAGTTAAGAAGCAAAATCATCTAGCTCTAACAACAATACCTTATGGGCTGAACTGTGCCCCTTCCAAAAATTGCTGAAGTCCTAACCCCTAATACTGTGAATGTGACTTTATTTGGAAATAGGGTCTTTGCAGATGATCAAATGAAGATGAAGTAATTAGAGTGGGCTCCAGCAAACAAATACAATATTTATCCTTTTTTTAAAATCTAATCTTTCATTATTCTTAAACTCTATTTTAGAAATTGTTTTTGAGCAGGAGAATGAAGACATAAAGAGCCTAGTTTTTCAAAATGATAACACTCAATACTTCTAATGCATAGGTAAAATGTCATGATGTCTGGGATTTATTTTCATATACTACAGTCACTAAAAAAGGGGAAGGTGAGATATAACACACTGCATTCTATATTTTCTAAATGTCTTTTTAATTATTGCTTGAAAATATATTCAGAATGCATCCTCATGCACTAATTAAAAAATGACATTTCTTTCACATTTACTATGTGTCAGGCAATGTTGTAGGCATTGAGGATATTAACATGGGTTAAAAAAAAAACAACAAACTTGTGCTCCCTAGGAGTAATTATCAGATCTAATTTTTAAAGTAAAGCAAATTAGGCTTCCCTGGTGGCTCAGACAGTGACAAATCTACCTGCAATGCAGGAGACCAAGCTCAGGTTCAGTCTCTGGGTCTGGAAGATCCCCTGCTGATGGAATGGCTACCTATGCCAGTATTCTTGTCTGGAGAACTCCATGGAGAGGAGCCTGGTGGGCTACAGTAAATGAGGTCGCAAAGAATCGGACACCACTGAGTGACCTTCACTCACTCACTTACAAATTATCACCACAGCCCCAAGTAGAAAAACACACTTTTAATAATTGCCATGAGCCATGCCCAAATGATAAATTCATTTGCTTTTTATTTTCTCTTGTGGCTTTTCATCCACTTCTAATCATGCTAAGATATTCTTTACTAAGTGCTTAGTCTATCAAAGTTCATTATCTCCCCTTACTGTCACCTGATATGAAATAATACATTAAGCATTACAATGTCTCATTTTTCATTTTTGTAACAGTGGCATGGAGCCATTGTAATAATTAGTTTGAAATAAGAAAGATGACTTTGTGACTGTCTGGAATACTAAGTCTAGGTTGTATTTTAATGTTTTAATTTTTGTTTTCTGATTACAAGTCTTCTCAGGAGTTTAAACAGATATTACATAAGTATACTTAAAGTCTTACAAAGCATCTAAGAGTATTGGCGGGGAGGAAACCCAGAACTGATAGTAGCTTCCCCCGAACTTCTGACACTACTATGCTCACTAGATTCTGAGATACGTTACTCACTGCTCTGAACTGTCCTTAGGAATTCATTATCTCCCAGTATCTTCAGAGGGTTTGTTGGTTAATGAGCAGACACCCGGGCTGAGGATACTATTTGGTATGTCCTCCACTTAGCTGCTGACTCCCTCTAGGCGCAGCCTAGGGACCTTAAGTGTCCTGGTAGGTTTAAGTGTATCATTTGTAAGCTCTACTCATAAATAAAAACTTATCATAATGCTTTTAAATCAAAGCATATCATATCTTCCAGATGATGATATATAATTAATTGCTGTTTTTATTCCCAGTGATCAATGTCTGCATCCTTTCCCACTAAATTATCTTTGAAATCATACTGTAAAGTATGCGGCATTGTAGCAAATCAATTGCAATGGATTGATACAATGGTTAAAACTAAGAACTGTATCTAAAAGAATCCTCAGTATTGCTCCATGAGTAATGTGAAGTACTTCATGAATTTGCCAATGAAAAGGCAACTTTAAAGTCAGTCAAGTTGTACACATGCTCAGTGGAAAATTGGGCAGCCATTTAGGGAATGTTTCAAAGGTGGTCGACCTGGAAAATTCTTAGGGAGTCAAATGGGATTTTGCTTCCGATTAGTCGGAGAAGGCAATGGCACCCCACTCCAGTACTCTTGCCTGGAAAATCCCATGGATGGAGAAGCCTGGTAGGCTGCAGTCCATGGGATCGCGAAGAGTCAGACACGACTGAGCGACTTCTCTTTTACTTTTCACTTTCATGCATTGGAGAAGGAAATGGCAACCCACTCCAGTATTCTTGCCTGGAGAATCCCAGGGACGGAGGAGCCTGGTGGGCTTACATCTATGAGGTCACACAGAGTCAGACACGACTGAAGCGACTTAGCAGCAGTTTGTCTGCACTTATTTCAACCCCAGGCTAGGAGTGATTTTTCTAGACTGTGGTTATCCCTGACAGATGAACTGGCTTCCTAATCCTAATCCAGGAGCTGGAAGGGAAAATATATGATCAACGTTATACAGGAATGGTTTCGAGGCTTGCCTTTTAGTTACAGGTTATCCAGCTAACTGGTCTTTATTGGTCATGTTTAAATTTTTTGACTTAATTGGCTATATATAAACATCTAGTTTTTGGTTAGCTGAAATATTTAATCCTTTTAATCAGTTCCACCAAATAGTCTATATTTGATCATATCCATTCACAAATCACAAGGCTGTCACTTTTGTAGCTGGTTAGACAATGACTGATCAGGACTTCGCATCTGGTCCTGAGAAAAGAGAATCTTTGACAAGAAATAACTATGAAGTCGTTAGGTAGAAAATAACAGGGGCGAAGGAAGCGTTTTTTTTGGGAGTACCAAAGATACACACAGCACAGTATTTTTGGCCACAGATCTTTGGGCATTGTGTGAGACAATGTCTGTATTTAATTTGAGGTTCAGTATTTTGTTGTTTGGGAAATACAATGTAGAACTGATAGTAGGTTCCACCAAACTTCTGACTCGACGATGCTCACTAGATTCTGAGATACGTTACTCACTGCTCTGAACTGCTGTTAAGAATTCATTATCTCCCAGTACCTCCAGAGGGTTTGTTGGTTACGGAGCAGACACGGGGCTGAGGATACTATTTGGTACCTTTTTACACTTTCGCTGCTGCCTCCCTCCAGGCGCAGCCCAGCGACCGCCCGCTGAGGGTCCTCCAGGAGCCCCTGCAGCGCGCAGCGGGACCCGAGTGACAGGCCCCGACGCTCGCAACCGCCATGCGAAGAGCCGGCGGCAGCGACCGTGCGCGCCCACAGGCCGCGCGGGGGCGCGCCTCTGGGTTGGGGCGGGCAGCGCGCGTCCTCGAGAGCCCCCGGGGAAAGCTCCGCCGCCGCCGCGCGCGCCCGGCAGGCCCAAGAATGAATGGAAAGTTCAATCTCGCGCGCTCCGCACGGACAGCCAATAGTGCGGCCCGGAGCGACGGCGGGCAGGTGTGCGCGTGCCGCCGCCTGACGCAGGGCTCCAGTCGAGCAGTCTGGTGTCGCCGCCGCCGCCGCCGCGCCCCGCGGCACCCCCCCCAGCCCACCCCTGCCCGGCCCCCTCCTCCCCGCCGGGCTGTGGCGGCCAAGCGGCGGCGACAGCGGATTCCAGTCCGGCAGCCGAGCGCCGCCCTCGCTCCCCGGCCCCTCCGCGCCGCGTCCCCTCGCCGGCTCACAATGTGCTGAGCGGCCCGGCTCCGCCGCGCGCATCCCGGGTGTCCGGCCGCCGCGCTCCCTCAGGAAGTGACAGAGTCCAGGCCCCTTCCTCCGCCCCGTCCCCGGACTGAACGCCACACACGTACTCACACCCTCTCCCCCGCTCTACCCGAGCGAGCAACGCGACCATGAGGCCCCCGGAGGTAAGCAGCGCGCCCCGCGGCCGGGCGAGTGCTCGAGGGGCTGGGTGTGCGCGCGGGTGCCGACGGCGCTCGCGGCCCCGGGTCTGGCACGTGAGCGAGCAACGTCGAGGGGAGCTCGGTGCGGCGCAGCCGGGAGAAGGGAGGAGGCGTGAGCGCCAGGGAGGGGGAAGGACGGGGCCAAGTGGGAAAGTAACAGGTCTCGCAGCAAGTTGCTGTTCGGGAGCCGGAGTGGTATCCTGCCTTCGCGGGCCCTGATTTATTGCCCCCGTGTTCCCACCGAGATGCGGGCAGGCGATGTACTTCCGGGTTCACACCTTTCTCTCCCAGCTCCGAGGCGCTGGGTCGGCGCTGTGTGTCGGCGCGGCATTGCCTACGCGGCCGCCAGGTCTCACCGTAGCGGTTTGCCGCCCGGCTGCTGGAGCTGGCAGGAGGGGGGTCGGGAGGGGGGGCGCGGGCCACTCGGGGCGCGATGGTGCGGCGGCGGGCTGGAGTCCTGGCGGCCGGTTCGGGCGCCCCTGGCCCGCGGGGCTGCGCCGCCAGGGGGCGTCCGCTCCTGCCCTTCGCGCACTCCGCTGCGGAGCTGCTTTGTAGCCGCAGGCGTCGGGGATCCTTTTTGCTTCGGGATTGGTAATGTAAATTCATGAATTAAAATTAAGGATTTGAGGAGAACAGAGAAAAACGCACTTGGATCTAGGTTGCTTTTGAAAAGGAAAAAAGCCAAAGAAGAATCGATACATTCGCAGGAGCAGTAACTGACTACTGACTGGAACACTGAATGCGCGGGTGCCTTACGAGGATTTGTACTCCCAAAACTTTTTTTTTTAAACTACACGTTGGTAAATATTGAGTGTTTTCGAGTAACATCTTGCAGTATGTATTTAGTGCCCTCATTGCGGAAATTTTTAAAATGTAAGTAATAGTCCGCCATTTTGAATTGTTTCATGTAACACAGACTGAAATCTTAGGTTCCTGTGTTTCCTTGAGTTCCTTTCTGATCTCTCTGTGGATTTGTTTTCATCCACAGGATGTTAACGTTATCAAGTATTATTACTGCTCATAGAACTAAATTCTCCATTGAGGATTTTTATCCCCATAGCTGTTAACGCAAGGGAAAATAGACTCGTGTTTTATTGCAGTTTTTAATTTCTTGGTCAAAATATTGTGGAAGTTAGAATTACACATGACAACCGATGTTAGAATGAATTTAAAACATTTAACACCATCCTTAGAAAAGTATGACAAAGTTATTTTTACTCGGATTAAAAAAATCCTTTCATTTTTTGGTTAGATTATTAGCGTATTTAGTTAGGTGATATTGCAATAACGCTTTTTAAAATGCATCTGATGGTAAAGCATATTTTTAAGTCCAACAATAAGTTATGGAACATCACAGTTTAATTTTTTAAGGACTTCAAGGAAACTTCAAATTTTTAAATTGAACTATTGGAAATTTATGCCAATTTGTGTGATTCTCAAAATACAAATTTAATTATCATGGAATTTATGCCATCAGTTTTTTTCTGTTATGGGTTTGCACTAATGTAATAGAGAAGTCATATTATAAATGAACAACACAATAGGTAATACTGTTCCATTTAGATTAGTGATTAAATAGATCCTTGTTCATTTGGGGGACAGCTCTTGCTTCTCATTATTCTTTCTCTCTGAATGTATGAAATAGGGCAGTCCAGTGTGCCCAAATTTCCTAAAGAGCTTTAAGAATTAAATTGACATAGGCCTCTTTTTAGTACTTGCTGGAGAGGGGAAGGTACTAAAAATGAATAAAATGCTTTATTTGACTTTTCCATTTTAGAAATAGGATCAGCTAATCATTGCTTGATATTAAAATATCGAGAGAATTTAAGGATATGAATCAATTTGTAGTTCATGTTGGTTATTAGAACTGTTTATTGATGCTCCTCAGTAGATCTGGAACCAAATAATGCAGCGATCAAGCCCCATTAATCCTTGTCAAATTGGAGAGTGTCTTATTACATGTCTGTGCCAAATTTCTTTCAGAAACAATGAAAAATTTGTGAAGTTAATCAGTATTTAGAGTAAAAATTGTATTAATGGGGGTAAATGAAGTGAACTATACTTCTGTGTAAGAGAAATAGATTAAGTTTTGGTATGGTAGTATTCAAAATTAATCTTCAGAATGACTTAAAGTGTGTTGTACATGTAAATTAAAAAAAACAAACACTAGAATTTTAATAAAAATAGTGGATATAAGTGGTTTTTTTTTCCTGTTTACTCTGAACAAAGAGATTAAGCAGATCTTACCTAATAGTTTGATAATGTTTGGTATCTAATCATGTAACTTTTTTGTATTTATAACACATCTGCTATCATAATTTACAAATCATAATTAAGAGAAAAATAAGTTAATAAATAAAACTTGTACGCATGTTTTCAGGTAACGGTCTTCATGACAGTCTTCAGGTATAGAGATGATGTTTCTTTAAACAATGTGCTATTCAAAACTGCCAATTTTGGGGACTTGAATAGAAAGCGCAAGTCAGGAAATGATCTGTTAACATTTATCTTAATCCATAGTGGAACTGATTGGAGAAAAAGGAAAATGGAGAGTCAGAGATTCAGAAGTAATTAAGCTATTGATTATGAAAGGGACTATACAAAATTTTGGTCAACTAAAGAGTTTTCTTATTTGGTAATTTTTAATAGAGTATTATTTTCTTTTAAAAATCTGTAGTCATAAACACTCCTAAGGTTTTATGTTTAAATGCTTTAGAGCCTGTACTTGATTTTCTTGCCTTTTGAAGGAACTGTGTTTGGATTATAAATAAGTATTGTTTTTGAATTGTTTTTGATGAACCACATAGTAAAGAATTTCTAGTTTGTCATACATAACTAAAAATTCTTATATTACAATACTTAAAATTGATTTATATGATCATATCTAGGAATATATGAAGTATAGAATTATATTGGTTTGAGAAACTTACCCAGTATATACGTGTGCACTGTGTTGGATTTCTCTGACGGTGACTCTCTATGAAGTCGCTGACCATAGTGCTGAACCAAGACAGCCATGTTGGCCATTGCTAAATCTGACTGAAACAGCACACAGAAATTGTGTAGATGTTCAAATAGCATCATAATTGTAAGAAAAAATTATGTATATTTCATATATATAATTTTTTATATATTCTTTTTACCAGCTGAAATTTGGTAATCATTTAAATCAACCAAAAATTATAGTAGAGAAATTTCATCTCTGAAGTATATTATATTAATATAACATTGATTTTGGGTAATGTCAGTAAAATCATTGGGATCAGTGCTAGAGGTTTTCTCTTTCTTTGAAAGTTGCCACTTCCAGATGAAGACAAGATTTTAAAACCAGTTTAAGAGACCAGTGAGTTTTCTCAAAAACTGTACAATTCTAGGGAACACCACTGTAAACTTCAGTATGAATTAGATATTTGCAATTTTTGACTTGGGTTTATATCACTGTCAAAGTGGCACTATGAAAACCAATATCAAAATGTGGTTACCAAAATAATAAAATTGACTCATGAAATAAGTTCTACTAGAAATAATAATAATATATGCATTTTTAAATAAAGAGAAAAATATAAATTTGAAATTATAATAATCTTGACTTAGCATTTTGTGGGAATTTTCTATTGTTTGAAGCAAGATAAACACCACGCTGTCACCCCTAACAATATTATTGTGTTCTGTATTGTGTGAAATGAACACTGATGTGAAACCATTGTAGAAATTACCTGAAAGGAATGTTGTAATGTGTTTAATATTTCAGTAAAAAATACTATTTTAGGCATAGAACTTTGACATTATTTTCCTAAAAATAGACTGGGTTGACATGCAGGATCATCAAATTAAGGGTCAAAGGTGACAAACCAGGACAAAGGGCATGCAGCTCATTTCAAGCAATCAGTTTCTAGTTTTTTCATGGCTGAACAAAAGCTTAATTATATAGGAAAAAGGACTTAGCATTGAATGGCCAGTTCTATTGGTGGGAAAACATGTTTTAAATTTTTTATAAATTTTCAAATCAATATTTCTTATTTGGGAATTCGAGAGCCAAAATACTATATTTTTCAAACAATTCTTTTATGTAACATTTCTTTTAGACACTAAAAAAACATTTCAGCTAAATAATTTGTATAAGTTAAAAACAAAATTTACTTTTTTATAGATTAAGATTTTTAGAAGACATGTATAAATTATGTTTTGTCTTTTTTGCATTAGGTTTTTGGTATAATCTCCTTTGCTAGTTAAAATCCTGATTTAAAAAAATTACATTTATTACACTATTTGGTCACTGGCTGTGATGTAAAAGTGAGCAGCCTCTAAAACATCTCTTGATCTTTATAAAGTGTTTATTGAAACTATTTCAAGTGCACTAAAAGTTTTCATTTAGCTGTTAATCTCTTGTGATATAAATTTTTAATCATTAATGTATATCAAAACTTAAAATGTATATCAAATAAAATTTTCTTGTTAATATTGTACTTATATAGAAGTATTCAGGTTTACTTAGAATCATTTTTGTTTATCATATCAAGAAGCTCCGCTAGCTGGAATACTCCTCCCACTTATTAGCACTTGAAATTACCCACTCCTATAAAAACTGACAGCCCCATACCCTGGGGCTGCTCTCACCTTCTGAGATGTCCACACTGTCTGTAGAGTATGTTTCTCTAAATAAATCCACTTTTTACCTATCCAAAAAAAAAAAAATGAAGCTATTTTAAAGTTTTTGTCTTAAAGTTCAAAGTATATGTGATCAGCTTCATTAAGATGGGACTTCTGCCATTATTTTGACTCTTTCAAATTTAAAACCACTAATTTTTTTCTCCTATTCAATATGACCTCAACAAATGACTTAGCTGCGAGCTTTATTATATATAAAACTGTTGTTTGATATGGTAGAAAATACAAACTATTTGCATTAGCAAACCCAACTGTGCCATGGCTTAGTTGTGTTACAACATTCACATTTAAGCTGAAGAATTGTGTTTACCAATTATTATTTGTGCTATGGTTGGTACCTTTAAACAATCTTGACAATATGCCAGTTGACTTAAATGATTACTCTTTGAAATTTTTTATTTTCTAGAATATATTATCTTTCACTACAGTAGGTGCAGAGAAGACTAGAGCTGCCCATATTTTATGTGAAATCAATAAAATTTCAATATGTAAAATGGTCGAGAACGTTAAATTCATCTCTGATTGAGTAGCAGTATGACAAGTAATAGCCTCTAATTTAAGGTTAACTGTTTTTTAAATATATTATAAACAATAATATTTGCTTCATAAATATAAAAAGTATAATTTGGAAATATTTTCTAAAGTAATATTGATTTTTTTCCATTCTCTAAAGATAATTTCAAAATAGTTCAGTGAGGTTTCCTGTTTTAACAGGAAAACCATTATATAAAGTCATAAGTAAATATTTGTCTTAACTTCAGTTTCAATTAGGTTATTTCTTTAAATTTTCTGTATCTGTGTATAATTGAAAGTATAGCATTTTCAGTTTTTTTTGAAGTTACAGTAGAATGTTGAGTTAAATTACACAATAATTTACCCTGATTTTGCTTGGGTGGCATTTGAATTTAGTCTATTGACTAATTTGTAAAAATAATTACACTGAAACATTTCCTACCTATGAAACATTCCTTTACAGGAAACATTCCTTTACAGGACAATTTAAGAAAATATTTTTCATAAAGCGCACACATTCATGTCAGTGTTGAACTTCCACATCTAATGTTTTATTTCATATGTGTATATGCTATATTTAAGTTATAGTAAGTGTAAATAAATACTGTGCTTTAGGTTTTATTCTGATGTTTATACTGTGTTCACTCTGGTGTTTGTACTAGGTTTGCTGTGTGACTTTAAGTAATCATTTAAAAACTTTACCCCCAACTAACTGTTCTTCTAAGCAAGGAAAGACACATTCCTGCTAACTTTAGTTTACAAAGACAGATTAAGACATACTGTAAATAGACTGTAATTTTTTATAAGCCATGCATGAAGTGGATATTTAGCAAACTATAATGTACTTTATGCTTACATTATTTTGAAAATATTAATGATAAGAAACAAAAATTTGTTAACTTTTTGTAGATGTTGAGAAATTATGGTGGTGAGAATAATGAAATAAATTTGCTTTTATTATGGTGAATATTCTTGATTACTAAACCATTTTTTGCCAACCTGAAGTTACTGTTGCATTTTATTAATATTAGAAGTAAAAGCTAACGATGTAAATTGAATTTAAATAAAGTTCTCAATAATATGTAGCAGTATTTTATTTATTATTACTCAATTCTCTGGGCTTAACAGCTTGTCAGTTTAAATAAATTATAGTGTATAATGCACAGTAGTAATCATTTTCCTTTACATTAAATAGTTACAATAGTGGATTAACAACAATGTGTAATGTACTTGAGAATTTATTTTATATATTTTACTAGGAGGAAATAAGAAATCGAGTGTTTGTAATGAATGGTGTTAAATTAGGCAGTTTTATATTGGTAAGTCTATAGTATATTTAAAATAAAATTATTGAAGTCACTTTATATGTACATATTTTATATTTGCAATAATCAAATGATTGTGTATCACATTCTCTTGAAGAAAAGATGGTTTTTAAGAAAAGTTTGTCTATATGTCCATTTAATTCATAAAGGGCATCCTAGAGATAGTCAACCCCGGTTCAGAAGTTCATTGTCATTGATTCATTAAAAAAAAAAATGTATTAAACACTAAAGAATGTTAGGATTACAATGATGAGCTAAATATACACTCTCCTTCCCACCATAGAGCATAGAGTTAAGTTGGGAGAGAGAACGACATCTTGTTGAGCACTTACAGTTAACTATAGTACAGTGCTGAATGGTAGAGGCATTGTACTCAATATGGAACAGTAAGAAAAAGGCTAAGTGGAGATTTAAATGATAATTAGGGATTATTCTAGTGAAGGGGCAGATAAATGCATTATAATAAATAAAAATGCCTATGTATAAAATTACAAAAATCTCTTTTGGGAATATTTCATTGCCATTAAAGAATTATTTTCATTATTTATCATTATTATTTCTATTCAAAAAATAGTCACCTATAGTAATATGAACATTTAATATTATGAATATTTTATATAACATTAATCTATCATTCCTATCATAGTTGTTCATATAGGTAGATTTTAATATTCATATTTAAAAATTCTACTTTCTCTTCCAACTGTTTTGTTTTTGAAAAATTTTAAATCATTATTTAACATCATTGGAATATATTGATATCTGTGAAATAATTCCACCTTTTCCTTTGAAAAGGGTGATAACATTAAAACTATCAATAACTGAAAACATCACATGTAAGTTTGGATAGTGAAAAATCTGAACATCTTTATCATTCAGATTGACTGGATTTCATTAAACCCAGAAAGCTCTTAGAAATCTTAGAATTGAATAATGTTATTTAGCTAATTCTTATACCATTTACTGTTTAGTTTATTAGATCTATCATTTATGATAATTTTGCACCTGAATTATTTGAAAAAATAACTTTTGCAAACACTTCCTCTATGTTTTTTTCACAGCTTTTGAATATGTTATTTTTAACTTTTTTGTAAATATAAGCAGAGAAAGTTAAGCCTGGGCTGTGGGCTTTTAGAAAAATATGAGCTAGGTTTTGCTGAAATTTATGTATAATATTTAAATACACCCTCACCTGAACCAAATGTGCAAAATTAATATAGGCTCAATGTAAAGGAAAAGTACTTCAGTAAGTTTTGATAATGAATTTTGTTAACATTAGTATCTGTCATTATCTCTGTATTTTGGTTGTAAACAGAGGATAACTGAAGGATTTAATGTACAGAGGTTCACGTGCCTTTTGTTCACATTCTTCCTCTATTCTTTTCAAATCTTACTCAGTGGGGTTGTCATCCTTTGTAAGAAAAATCTTGGGTCAACATTCAATAGAACTCTGAATTTGGAAAAACCTCCATTTTGCTTTGAGAAAAAAATGAGATTGTGACTTGAGAATTTACACATAATGGTTTATTTTTTGTGAATTGATTTAGTAGATACAGAGTGTAAAACTTAGTTAAGAGGGGAATGACATCCTTGTAGCAGGTGAGTGGATGCATGTTCAAACCAATCTATTTTGCAAGCCATAATAACTCTGACCTGAAGATAAAAATGATAATTCAGTGGTCATCAGGAGTTTCTGTTGCAATTGCTGTATTTCATTACTGGGTGACCTCTTTACTGCAAGTTTTACTGTACTGTGACATCTGCCAGTGGATATATTTGAAAATCATTACTCATTTTTAAAAAAGAACTGTTTTTTCTTTATAAAATCTGTGTTAATGCACATTAGATTCCTTTAGTTAAATTTATTCAGTGATTAAATTTACCACCATTAAAGTTAATTTTTTCTCCACAAGTATTTATATGTAATAGACCCAGGATCAGTGGTGTAGTATCACAATTAAAAGAGTCTCATGGTTTATCTTCTAAAAGATGTCTGAAGAGAATAGTCAAATAAGTTCATCAAGGAACACAATATTGTGGGTTGGGTTCATTGTTAACTGTGGTTAAAAAAGAATGGGATTCTTGAATTGCAGTGTAAAATTAAATATTAAAAATTTTTTAAACTGCATTGCTTCTGAAATCTGGATCTTTGACTACATCTTAATAGATTTTAGACATTTTTTTAAACTACTGTCCTTGAATTGGAATGAAAGGCAAGTTTATGCCAATTGGTTATCTAATTTTGCTAGGTGAGTCTTAAATTGTAAAAAAAAAAAAAAGTTTACAGGTCACTTCACAGAGTCAAAACCTAAGCATTTTACTGCTTTCTAATGAGCCATTAAGCTGAAGAAGAGTCAATTAAATGAGCAATTAATGTAGTACTGACTTGAGCTCTCTGATTTTAGGTTCTTCAGAAGACAATGAGGTCATTCAACCAGGTTTCATCAGCCCCAGGTTAGTCTTTTTTTCAATTACATTTTTACTTAACTAACATCTATTAAAAAAAGATCACTGGAGGCATATGAGAAAATATGATAGCTCAGAAATTCTCCACTGTGGCAAGATGGGTACCATATATTCTACTGTACTCCCACCAGAAGTGCAAGGGTAAAATCTTCTAATTAACTCTTTTTCCTCCTAATTTTAGCAGTATTGAATTCTGTGATTCCTTTTCCCCTGTCTCAGGCAAAATAGATAATATTTAAATGCTTATGGACCTGAATAAAAAGTAGTTGTGACTTGTTCATTTTTGTAAGTCCTGTAGGAAAAGAGGCACTCACAAGTATTTGTTAAATTAACGATAGAGGCTTGCTGCTGTTTTTAAATAATTTACTATAAGATAAATAGTGTGATATATTAGACTTTTTTTTCAGGAAATTAGAGAATTTTCCTAATCTAGGGAAGTCCCATTTATTTTGCTTTTCACCAGTTTGTATCAAATTAGTTGCTCGTTATATTATTAATAGGCTTCCAAGGAGGCTCAGATAGTAAAGGTTCCTCCTGCAATGCAGGAGACCTGGTTTGATCCCTGAGTCAGGAAGATTCCCGTGGAGAAGGGAATGGCTACCCACTTTAGTATTCTTGCCTGGAGAATTCCTTGTACAGAGGAGCCTGGCGGGCTACAGTCCATGGAGTTGTGAACAGTGGACATGTCTAAGCAACTAACATACTGTTAATACAAAATGAGTCATGTGAACTTTTAACATCTTAAACCTACACTTCAAAAATATATATCCTTTCATTTGTTTAGGTGTACTTTAAAACCTAGGCTTTTGATGTATAAATATTCTCTTGTATTACTGAAACTAACTGAAAACTGACAGTACTCTTCTTTCCCTAATGGTTTTATTAGTAACAGTGTATTGCCAGGCTTCCCCTTGGCTCAGCAGTCAACAGGCTACCTGCCATGCAGAAGACACAAGAGATGGGGGTTCGATCCCTGGGTGGGAAAGATCCCCTGGAGGAGGAAATGGCAACCCACGTTTCTTGCCTGGAAAATTCCATGAACAGAGGAGCCTGGCGGGCTGCAGTCCATGGGGTTGCAAAGAGTTGGACCCACTGAGCCCCTGAGCATTCATGCATGTGATAATGTATTATTCTGGCTTCTGCTCTTGTGGATTAAATGTCTTGGCTCTTCTCTTGACTAATGCTATCAAAATTCTTAAAAGCTATGATGACAGAGTTCATGAGCATTTATAAGTACAAGTAAAAAGATAGTATTCTAGTATTAAGCTTATCAAATACAGGATTGTAGGTAGAGAGAGGAAAGCAGTAGGGATCAAAAGATTTAGTGAGGAAACCGCTGATTGGTATTGTCTTTTGACAGCACTTCACTTTTTTTCTAGAGTGAATCCTTTGACATAGAGGTGATGCTCTAAAGAGTACCATGAAAAAGAAGATTCTGAAAAGTTGCTACAATATATTAATTTACCAACTAGTTTCCCCTTACTGTCGATTGTGGTTTTCCTCTGGGGGCAAACTGGAGGCAGTCCAGAGGCCCTTTTCTCTTCTGCTGGAAGTAATGTTAACACCAATGTGTTAAGTGAGTGCAATAAAGTTTCATGTCTGTGTTTCCTTGTGATTAAAAAGGGGTTGGCCAGGGAGAGGTTGCACTTTCCCCAAAAGAAAGATTATTGTCAGAAATTACATTTATGCCTAAGACTTGAATATCAACTGCTCCAACGTCCTGGAAACTGAGGGCTGGAGAACCTTAATGATCCAAGGTCACAAGGTCATTAAATGGGACCAGAACTCTGGCCTCCAGTTTATAGCTGGATGCTTTTTCTCCACAGATTTGCCTCTCACACAGACATCTTTAAAGCCTGAAGATTTCTTCTCATTTGCCTCATCTTTTGCTCTTGTACTGTTTTTTCCCTTTCCATTTTCCTCCTGCCTATCCTTTTCCCCCAAATAAACCGAAAGTGAAGATATTAAAGGAAATATCTAGGAAACAGCCACTACTCTTAGTTATTTGTTTTGATGAGATTAAGTTTTAAAGAATAAACTTTCATTCATTGCTTTGAGAGGGGGAAAATTGTATGCTTACATTATTTAGTGTCATTTCTGTGGACTCAATATTTATTGCAAAAAGGTCTTTAAATTATGAGGCATACCTACCTGTTCAAGTAGTACAGGTGAAAAACATGGGACTCATTTTTTCAAATGAAACACAACCTTCATTTTGTGCTATTCTGGGCAACTAAATGCTTATTACTAAATAATTTCTCTAACATATTGCTGTCAAAATTACATAGCCAAGTGTTTGTTTAGCACAGTTCAGAAAATATTTGGGAGGAGTAATAATACATTTTTTATTTTTTTATTTTAATTGAAGTATGTTAACTGATTTTTTGCTATTCGTTTTAAAAAATAAACTTTTACAGAATGATGGTGTTAAAGTAATATCCCCTTTCTGAAATAATTTTGTTGTTCTAAATACTTAACTAACCAAAATGAAGAAAACGTTTGCAAATGCTTGTTTTCAAGCATTGTTGTTCAGTGCCTGAACTATAGAGGCAATTTGTCTGGCAAACTTAAAATGCTGTCGTTTTCTCTATTTCCGTAATTTTATTTAATTATACCTGGGGAAATATGTTAAAATATTTAAGGAAAAATTTTAAGAGGTTTATATAGCTGTGTAAAAACTACCAAATCGGAACAATTGTGTTAAGACAGAGCATTTTGCTTTCAGATAAGGAAATTAAATGAGAACGGAATTGTGCCCTTTGGGAAAAAAAAAAAACAAATAGCCCCCATATTCTAAAGTGCCTGTGTTGTAAGATCAACAGCAGAGGCACTCCTTTCATTTGACTCCGCATGGTAAGAATTTCAAGAAAGTTACTTGCCAGTAAAGGAGTTTACTGAAACGCAGTGGGAGGGATCGGCAACAGTTTGCCCGACGTGCGGGTCCGCATCTTCTGGGCGGGAAACCTCACGCCACGGCCAGAGAAGGGGTTCCCTAAAATCGCCCCTGGTCTCCATCCACTCCATTTGCCCCCCACCGCCTTCCCCACAGACGGCTTTTCTTGACCCTGCAAAGGCGCACGGCGACGTTTTCGTGGCTTCCCGAAAGGACGGCGGCGCCGGGGGTCTGAAGACAGCTCCATTTTAGGCATGGCCTGGTCGGGGAGTAGGGGGTGGGGTGTTCCTTTTCTTGGCTTCTTCTGATACCCCCCCCCCCCACGCCGACTTCAGTTTTCTGATTGCGGAGACTTTGACGTATCACAGATGAAGAGATCAGATTATAAATGGTGTATGTCTGGAAATGCAATGAAGGTAGCAGATTGTGCCAAGCGTTGCCTCCATCCCAGTGGAGGCAAGGGTTCCTTTTGTTCGGTGTTCATTTGGTTGGGACAAAATGACAAATGTGAAAGTACCCTAACTAGTGAAAAATCCTCAGCCTTCTTTGGAAGGGCTCAACTTCTAGAACTGAGGCGGTGATGTGGTGAATAAAGGAAAAGGTGACTGGAGAAAGGGGAGAGGAAGTGGCAAGGGCGGGCGGTGGAGGGAAGGGGCAGATCCGCTGACCTGGGGGTCTCGGCGACCTTGGGGCGCGGGGCTGCGCGTGAAGCTCCGGGCTACGAGGGTAGAGCGGGCTGCAGACCCCGGCCTCATTTGCCGGGAGGGGAGCACGGGTGGAGCCGCTCGCCGTGGTGCCTCAGCCCCTCCTCCTAGTTTTAAGAAGAACCGAAGCATTGTTTCAGCTGTATAGAAGTCACTCATTGCTTTTACTTGAAAACAACAACGGTGGGCTCTGGAACCTTTTTCGGCTCCTTGCATTGTACTGTTGGAATTTTTAAAAGAAAGAAAAAATTGTGTATTTCGTTTCTTAACTGTAGAAATTTTAGATTGTGATAACCAACGGGCATTTAATAGGTTATTTCCTTGATTTTTTTTTTTTTTACCCACAGTGCGTTGAGGATTCTTTGTAGCTACTTGAACTCATTTTAAAGACATTTTGAAAGAAGTATGATAAATCAAGCTACTGAAACATTTGGCTTCCACAAGTATAAAACATGCGTTTTGAGTCAAGCACAGGTCTTTCTGGCTCTAAAAACAAGTAGGAAATGAGAAAAAAATTAAAACCAGAAGACTTCAGGAAGGTGACAAATTGGAAAGCGTTCTAGGAGATTCAAGGGACCATTTTAGGTGAAAGAAGAACTCTATGAGCTTAAAAAGATTATGGTTAGTTTTAAACAAGGATCTTAGGCTCAAAAGATTGAGGGCAGGGAGCAGGAAAAGATGAGTCTATTTTCAAAGACAGTGCCATATTCCTGAAATGGAAACTGGCATTTTCTATGTCACTGTCTCCTTTCTCTTCCCTCCCTACCCATTCCCTTCCCTGTTTCTCCCTCTCCTCTCCCCTCCTCTCCTTTCTTTTACTCTCCACACTCCCCCTCCCTCCCCCAGGTATGTAAATGCATTTGCCTTAAATTCTCTGTGAATGAATGTTAGAGGATTTCTTCAAGTTCCCGGTTGGAAAAAGCTTTCTACACGACTTGAAAGGCCGATGTCCCTCTCAGGAAATGAATGAGTCGATAACCTCTGACACCAGTGACCAGTCCAGTGAACCCTACCTTAATTCCACTAATACTGGAGGCCCCCATTCCGGCAAAACTGAATCTCATAACCCGTATCATCCAGTGTGGTTCACTTATGGTATTTCCCACTTTTCATCTATGTATTTATAGGTTTGAATTTCATCACATTGAACAAATAAGAATTCAGAACCTACCTACATATTTCTGAGTTTATGCTGATTAGGCCATTTTCTGATTAAAAACAAACAGGTAAAATATTGGTTATCATAGATATGTGTCAGTGACAAAACTAAATTATACTGCCTGTGAATTTTATAATTTTACATAAATAATGACATTTCCTCAGTTTGCGTTAATACTTTTCATGTTATTTCTGTTACCAGATGTTGATTTTTTAAAGTGATTGGTTCATTTGAAATATTAAAACCCCCACAATTGATTTAAATTAATTTTTATATTTCCTATTATCCAAAACATTTAACCTGGATTACCATTGTTAAAGTTATTTCATTATAGGTCAGTGTAATCAGGGGATTTCTAATAAAGTAATGCCAAGTAAATGTTTTGTTAGCAATTTTTTTTTTGAGAGCTTCAAGCTTTTGGGACTCCTGCAAAATCATTTGCATTTTTACACTTTTTCTTTACTCCCTACCAGCTGGCACATGGTTTTCTCCCCCTCTCCACCAAAGTAAATAAAATGAGATAGCTTTGCTCCCTTTCTTGAGAAACAACAAAGGAAAGAAACAGACGAAAAATCTTTTCAAATTCATCAGTCTCCATTGAAGCCTTTTACCACAAACAGCTGAAAATAACATATATTTATATACATCCATTTATTTCAGATCTGAACTAATTAGTATAATTGTCCATTTCATTGTTTAATATGGGGAGGAGGTGTAAATAGGTGGATTCTGTGGGTTTTCCAAAGCTTTTGGACTCAGAATCCCTACGTTTTAGTTTGTGTGAAACAGTGTTAAGAGTTAGGAGTGTGTTGGGGGGGGAGGTGGATTGCGGGTTTGGTGGGGGAGGGTAAACTCGGTAGCTTTGCCGAAGGGAAGTGGTATCTGTACAGTTTCTTGGTAAACTGCTTGTTTAAGAAAATGGGGGGTGGGGTGGGGGAAAGGGTAGTGGTGCGTTTAAATGTTTCAAAGACCGGTGTTATTTTGTATTACAAAGGAAATCAAGCATTTCCAGTTGATCTATAGTATTTACTGTAGTAGTCGATGAGGGAGGCAATATTGGTGTCAGCATCTAGTAATCAACAATCGTTTGTAACACTCTGAAAGGTAAAAGGATAAGCATTTTGAAACTGGGGGGCTGGCCGTGGAAGGGACGGTAGGAGCCTAATCCGTTATTAAATTTTCGTTTATTCAACTCTTGTATCCACTGGCAGTGGACTTTTAAAATGTCAGGGTCCAGTCAATAAGATGTGAATTTACCTTTTTCCTCCCACTGGCCCCTCTTTTCCACCCCTCCCCCCACCCTCGCCCGCTGTTTCTCCCCCACCTCTTTCTCTGGCTCCTCTTCACCTCGCCAGCCTGGCGCTCCCCTCCCCCTCCCTGCCCATACACACGTCGCCTTGCTCTTGGGGAACAATCGCCACTGATTGAGGTTCACTCTATGTTAGGCTGGAAAACTGGGCTGTTATTTAGGAAGTCATTAATCACATCTCCTCCCCCGGAAAGAGATGGCGGAGAAACCTGTGAAGTACAATTCCTTACCAACCCCCTCCAAAATGTTCCGAAACGGTAAACCTAAACACAGTTTGACTGCATGAAGGTGATAGCGATTTTTCCGGTAGGATTTTATTTTAAATTTGAAAAATATTTCAGGACACAATCAGGTACTTGTATGCATTTCTCCTACTGTGGGTGTAGATTACCATTATATAAAGTTTCATGGATGTATAATTAGGTTCAATTAGATCCTTTGTAAATTACATATTTTCCTCTAAGAATTGAATTAAATGTGAAATTTGCATCCTAAGTAGGTTTGTTGTTACCGATCAGTTGAATTCTTGGTGGGGGGGGCGGGGAGCATAACATCGGTTGCTTTATTTAAATGGCTTCCCCCCCCCAAATGAGATTATTTAGACAGGCTTGTGTGTAAGGCACGCGTGTGCACATATATGACTGTGCCGTTTCTCTAAATCGACGATTCACAAGGACCCTCCATTGTGTTTAAGTAAAAGCCAGAAATCGGCATTCTGATTTATCGTAAAGAAGCGTCCCAAATTGTCTTTAAGATAACATGTTTGAGTTTTTCGTGTTCATTCATAAATTATTTTGATGTCAGCATAGATGAAATGGCGATTGGTTATCTCTTCCTCTTGCCAGCCCCTTAAGGATCCGAGGTGAAATTAGTAGCAAGAAAGCATGTAATTGACAAAGTCACGTGTGCTCAGGGGGCCAGAAACTGGAGAGAGAAGAGAAAAAAAATCAAAAGAGGGAAAGCACATTAGACCATGCGAGCTAAATTTGTGATCGCACAAAATCAAGATGTTAGATTGATGCAGAAGACCACTCCGTTCCAACGGGAAAGTTTTCATCTCACGAGTTTGGAGCAGAGGGCCCGTGGGGCAACATGGCCGAAGGTTAATTTTCTTTTCTATTGTTTTACTGTGATTTTCTCTCTTCCTTCTCCCCCTCCCCCTCTCCCACCCTTCTTTGCCCGTCCCCCCCTTCCCCTTTTTACCCCAATACTGAGCAATACCCCCACCCCCCGTCGCGCAATGGGGCTTTCTGCAACCTATTGTTATAGATCTCCAAAAATGTTTTGTACCGCCCACACTGATTCACAACTTGAAAAGCTTTCAGGGGGCTATTGTTTGAATTGTTTGAGTGTGATTAAGCGCAGTTTCAGTTAGTGAGCCCGAGAAAACTTTTATACACCTGCCCCCTCCCCCATTCCACCCCAACTTTAATTGAAAGTTATTGGGGGGAGGGGAATGCACATTGCAAATAACCCTGGATTCAGTGCTGCCGCATGTGCATTAACTAGTTCTAATCATCTTCACGATTTCTTTCCTCCTCTTGCATGCCGGAAAGAATTAGTTTCGCTGAAAATTTCTTTTTATAAATGAGATCAGTGTTAAATCAGCAATATGCAAGTAAAGTATCGCATGTTGTACTGTAATATGTGGCTGAAAAACGGAGTTAAATGAAAAAGTACACGTATGTACAGAAACGTGGAAGTTGTGATCGATAGAACATTGTGGCTTCCTCCCTCCTCCGCTTCCCCCTTTAACCCTTTAATTTATTTTCTGCAGAAAAAGGAATCAACCATTTAGTAACTTCCCCCCCCATTTCCTCTCCCCGATCCCCACTCCCAAGCAGGTTCCCCCCCCACCCTTTCAGTGAACTCTTTGGGACTCCTGACTAACTGACTTTTTTGTCCTGTTCTACTCAGGCGGGGCAGGCAAAGGTGGTGGAGAAGAGCCCGGGAAGCTGCCAGAGCAGGCAGAGGACGAATCCCAGGTTTTGCACGGAACTGGCCACTGCAAGTGGTTCAACGTGCGAATGGGATTTGGATTCATCTCCATGATAAGCCGAGAGGGAAGCCCCTTGGATATTCCAGTCGATGTATTTGTACACCAAGTAAGCCAGACTGTGGTGTTTTTGTTTAGTTTTGTTTTTTTGCTTCCCGTCTTCACCTTTTTCTATGTGGAGGAGCTGACCTGTAGTTTTGTCAACTGACTTACAATAATGTGTCCTTCAAAATCTTCTTTAAATTCACAAGTGATTGCAGTTTTTAGGGTGTGTGCATGGGCTCTTTCCTGCGTGTCTTTTCCTAAACAGAAAATGAAATCTTTGAAATTTCAATTCTGGGTGCTGGTTGACTTCAGTAATTTCCCCTCTTCTTTGCACAGCGAAATAGCTTCCGGTGTTACTGGTTACAATACATTATGTGGCTTGTGTCTGGGAAATGAGTGGGAAATGAATTAAGAAACGGTGATCATACTAAGTTAAAAAAAATACACCCGCCAATTTGTTACTGTAAGAATCTCAAGGTACCCTTATTTTAGACGCCTCTAATCACGGTAGCTTCCCCAATTATTTTATATTTGCCCACAGTCATTTGTAGATTCAAGTTAAAATAATTTGATTTCACAGTAAAATAAAGTCGGACATTGTTGATCTACTATAGAGATGAAGAAGTGCAGGAGAGGATTTTTGGTAATCAAACATTTTAGAAATGTGCTCCGTGTAGGGCATAGGTCCAAGGATACTGTCTCTTTAAGAGACTGAACTGAAAAAACATGTGGCCAGTGGCGGCTCTAGTTTGTGTGTTTAAAATGTACTAGTCTGCTACTTGGGGCACATTTCCACCGTTGCTTATATTGTGTTGTAATTTTAAAAAATGCTTAAATACCAAATACGATGTCTTTTCTTCTCATTTTCGAAATTTTATCCGGAAACAAGAAAATGAATACGTCTTCCCCTTTCACTCTTCTCTTTATAGTAAAAAAGATATCTACAAGTTTGCAAGCTTGATTATTTCATCCAAAGAAGTTGGAGAAATATAAATGATCTGTAATGAATTATTCGAAGTAAAGGGATTTAAAACTAAAGAGGTTTATTGTAGCTTGGCATCTAAGTTAAAAAGAATTGAATGCATGGATATCAGTCCTACAGGTTGACTAACATAGATACATGCAGGAAATACTTAGTGTTATTTGCAAAAAAATTATGTTTTGATTGATAGTATGTTGCATGTTCCTGGTAATAATTTACAACCTGCTTTCTTCCCTAAGGAATATCATCTTCAAATTAAGTATATAAACAATAGAAACATATGAAACCATTTTGTTTTGATCTGTTGTCCTGTGCTTGGTAGCTTCCTGACCTTGCTGTGTGGTGTGTTTTCCTTTCCTAAAGGCCTGGCTATCATTATTGGCTGTTTACATGTGGAAGGATCAGCATAATCTGTGAATTGAAACAGGGTTTAAATACATAAATAGAAGTCCACAGACTGGCTACTGGATTTTATGCCTCCTATTTTATATGGCAGAATGAAGCCACATTTTCTGCTTTTCTCCTCCTTACACAGAATGACTGAAATCATTGACAAATCTGTTTTCTCTCAGGCTCTGGCTTTCCCCCCTTTGAACCTTCTTTAGGTTGTTAAATTGTTCTTTACAATCTCATAAATTTGTTTTATAGATGAATGAAAAAAATAGCTCTTTTCTTCTTTGTCTTATCACACCTTGTTATAATTTGGTTTTCTATGTTTACCTTTTAATATATTCAAATATTAGACATTTTATTAACTGATACTAATGTTTAGAACAATGAGTCATCCAGTTTTAAGCTATTTCATGGTTATATGTTGATAAGCATTCCTGTGTGTACCAAATTAAGAAATGCTGTATTGCTGGAAAAGTTTTTTTAATATAAATGGTGAACAGTTTCTAGAGTACAACATAGATTATTCATATTAGACTTACTTTAATCTTCTGTTACACATCATGTATTTACTAAAGAAGAGTATTAAAATGATGTATTTGATTAAAAAATGTCAAATGTGTGTATTTTTCATAAGAACAGTCTGGATATATTCTTAGGAAAAAGTATGTAAAAGTCAGTAAAACTCAAGTATTTGCATTTTTGTGATGTAAGAAAAAACAGGGCAGTAATAATCTTTAAATTTAAAATTAAAAAGTGATATTTAAGAGCATTTTTTAATGGTTACAGTATTTGTATTTTAAAATATATTTATTTTCTCCAGGGAAAATTATTTTGAATCAGTTTCTTTGTTGTTTCTGGTTTTGTTTCTTCTTGACTTTGATGCCTAGGTGAAGGGGTTTCTGTCTTATATTGATAACATATAAATTGCATATAATTCATGAATAATTATTTTGAGGAAGGCAGGATTCCACTGATTTTAGCCAAACAACTGCAAGTAACAATTTGATGGCCATAATGATATGTACAGGTATCATGTGAGCATCATTTTACAAAATCAGGTTGTGTTTCATGACAATTTTATAAAAGTTTTTAAGACATTTAAAAAATTATTTCTTAGCTGCCATTTTTACTGTATGAGCATTTTTGAAAGCATACTGGATTTTATGTATAATTATAAATTAGATTCTCCTCATTATATACATATGATTTTGTAATGAAAAGGCATTATAGATAATTAGGAATTTTAAATGTTTAACTGCAGTGGCATCTAATTATTATTTTAAATATATGAAATAATGGAGTTTTTTGGACTGTTAGACGTACATGTGTTACTGGAGTTTTAAAAAAGTATTCTGAAACATGTTTTTAAGAGTATATATTTAGGGAAATTAAAAAAAATGATTTTAGTTACTTTAAAATAATATTTAAAAATTCATGCCAAGGCACCTAGGATATTTTTTTCTCCTTTAAAAATATTGACTGCAAAGAACTGCACATCAAAACCAATAAGTTGCTATGAAAATTAAGAGAATATATGAATGTGTTCTTAAAATAGAGCTGGACATTTTTGGTTACATAATTCTGTTTAAAATTTGTTGGCAACAATGCAGTCAAACTTTGATTTAGTTTCTACAGTGTCACCAAGTCCTGAAAAATAAACCCAAGACTTAGGTACTATCCTTTCTCTATCTTCAGACTTGTTGATAAATATAATGAGACTGCTGTTTGAAGATGGTATGTGACCATTGGTTTAAAATGATTGTCTTTATTGGACTTCCTGATGTTAACTGGTGATTTAAATAATCATATTTTTATGGATTTGTAATGAATAGATGTATTTTGACACATGTTAATAGTGAGACATTGATAGCATTCAGTATTTTTTAAAACTTAGCAAAAAGGTATAAATGTTATATTTGTGAATTTTGTCGTAGCTCTCTGTTTTAAGATGTTCCTTAAAATTTTTGATAACAATTTAGTTTGTAAATAGGATAAATTTGTAGGAATTTCTTACTTAAGCAAGCAGTGCAAAACAGAATTTTGTCTCTCAACTGGAGGAAGACTATAGATGGTTAATACAGATTTGTAAGTATAGCTTCCTACTCAGGTTATGTCAAGTTATGTAAGTGCTAATAATACTCTTATCAGTTTATTATAAGTTTTTAAAAATTTGCATCCACAGTTAGATTGTAGAGTAACATGTTTAAATTACCTGGAAAGGTCTCTGACAACTTGTAATCTTTTAATAGAACTTAATATGTGATGTTATTTTTAAATGAATCACATGGTAATTAAATACTAGATCCTTTATGAAGGAGGGCAGTATTACCCAATAACTACCTGTTGATGTTATTATGTAACTTTTTCTTTATGTAGATTTTTACATTTTTTTTTTAAAGTCATTACCTCAACTAATAAGATAAAATGATCATTTGAACTTTGTTTTGTCCAGAGGAAGTATAGAATCCATTCTCCTTATTACCCTCTCTACAGCTCATTTGCATAATAATATTTTCTTGCTGAGTTATATATTTGGGAGTGTTAGCCATCAACTAGGATACAAAAATTTTTAACATAAATATTTCATTTGCTTCACAATTTACGTAAGAATTTTTTACAAAAATGACCATCATTTAGCTATTATCTCTTAGTTGTCTTCAGTAGTATTTTAATTTGGTTTTGAAGTCTTTATTTACCTTTTAACTATTGATGTTTTCTTCTTATGCTTTCTATTTGTGATTTATAGTTTGATGTTTATGGAGAATACAAATGCCTGTATTACAAAGATTTTATATATTTTCTGTTCCTTTTATTACTTTGCTCAAAAACATTTCAAAGAATAATGGAAATAGAAGAAATAAGTAATTATTACAGTATAGGATGTAAAAATATTTGGAGATGGCTAATATTTAAATATATAAAAATTGAAGTATTATACACAGTTCAACTGACGTAGGACAGAGTTCACGTTTCAGTGTTTTTAGCTACACAGTTATGAACGCTGATTTACTACAGTGTGCTCATGTTTGAGGGTTTTTCATAATATTTAATTATTAATTTATTAGCCATATCACTTTTGTTATAGTTTAGTATGAAAACATTTTCCACACTCAGAATACATATGATTATTTTTATCCTTGGTGCTGTTGAGAAATGTCACCATAAAAAAATACATATATTTAGATTGAAATCTTGGAAATTTAAAATGTGATCATGTAACAGTTATAACTAATTTGTTAGTGAGTTATGCATGTTAACATTTTGAAAATGGTTCCTAAAACTACCAAATTTTCAAGATGAATTACCCAGTTGACCAATTCGGAAGAATCCCAAGTGAAATGCTTTATTTAATCATAAAGTCACATTTAAAGGTATTTAAATAAAAATTTTATAAGGCTTTAATCATTTTAAAAGATACTGGGTACTTTCCTTCTGGTTTTCAAATGGTGATCCATTTTCAGGACCTTTTATACTTCTAAAGTGATATTCTCATTTGGTTTAAACATGAAATGTGAATTGTGTACATAATTAAGACATTGTCTTTCCTCCTCATTTTAAGCAGTATGGCTGTAACTCTTAAATATTTCCCTCTTATTTTTGATTCTCCTTTTTTAAAAAGACCATTCATAGCAAATGATGGTGATAAATTGAAGAATTATTTTTTAAACAAATATGTTAAGTTGCAAGCCACTTACAAGTGTAGCGTAACATCTTTTAACCTATCTTGAACTCATCTCAGAGTTCTTGGGTTTCTCAAGAAGTTAAAAACTTGTTTTGTTACCTGCCCTCAATATGCTAAGTCCTTTGTTGTAAATTTTGTTGCTTTTGACACCAAGGAACCCTAATAAGGGTTTGAATTTGAATTATCTTCCTGTTCAGAAATTACATAACTATTGCAGATAGTTTTGTATATCTTAACTGAGCAGTTTTATTGGTATTGGGAATTAAACTTACTAGTTAAAAATATGATGTACTGTAGTTTTTATTTCTGAACCAAGTATAACCTCAATAAGTAAAGTAAGGATATTTCTGATGAATGAAACTGGAAAATTTTTACTTTAAATATGATATTTTGTAGACTTGGTTTGGAACTTAATATTGAGAAATTTCTCCCTTGGAAGTTCAACTTGTTCAGTATGTAGTATGGCATTGTAATGTACAGTCTGTAAGAAACAAATTATTTGTATTCTTCTCTAAAATAATTTGATAGCATTTTCTCATAATCGGAAAAATTGATAACAGTAATATGGTAAAAAACAAATTGTAGATCAGTGGGAGTACATGTAGAAATGACGTTTTGAAGAGTATCAGTTGAGTAACAAAAGTTTTCATTGTGTTGCATTTTGATACATCAGGATTAATCTTATCTTCTATCTGGCAATAAATTAGAAGATTATCTGATGATTGCCCCCCTTCCTATATCTAAATTTTGACAGTTTAGAAATACTGTCTCAAATAAGTTTTTTAGATAATTGGTAGCTTTAGTCTTATATTTCTTTCTATAATCAACCATAAATTGGAATAAAAATACCTAACTTTTGGTGGGTTTTGAAGACTAGAGCTCTGTTGTATAAACTGCCTAGCAAGTATGTGTTGGCTAAATAAACTAAAATGTAAACTAGTCTTTACCATGACAAAATCTTGAGTAAGTTATGTATATGATATATAACTCAATAGTATATATTTGTGGTCAAAAATTAAATTGGTATCTTTTATGTGCTCTCTGTCAAATTAGACCATATGTGTTGCATAATATTATAGCTTAATTTTAATGACAGAGAACTATAAGTCTTATCATTATAGTTTTATGGTATACAATATGGTTTAATATTGTTTAACACATCAGTATATAAACTGAGACTTGGACGTAATTTTGTGATGTTTTTGTTTTCCTGCTAATGGTTTGTTGTATCATGAGGTTTTACCTGTGTATTCAGGTATACATATTCAGTTTGTATATTCTTCAGTGTAAGCTAAGGGGAAGATATGAACTATTGTCTTCAATAGACCTACTGTGATAATTTAATACCTATTGCTCTATTAATAATTATTTAATCCTCATGAGATAGAATGGTGTAGAGTCTGGTCAAATAGATCAGTGTTCAAATCCCAGTTTATTATGTTTGTAGGGCAAGTAAGTTACCCTGTCACTGTTTCAGTATCTTACAAAGGAGGGGACAAGAACGTACCACATTTGTATAGGGTTATTATGAGGATTAAATGCTATTACACATGTAAAGCATTAAACACAGAGCTGGACTCATAGGGACTCAGCAGTGTTTGTACATAGTTATTATTACAAAGGAGATGTCATGTGGTAGAGTGAGGGAGAAAATACCAGAAAGGAAGGTTTGAGTTTGGCTGTGCCACTTGGTGGAGTTCTTTCTTTTGGCTGGTTGCTTCCAAGGAGCTTCAGTATTCTCATGGGTAAAATGTGGAAATAATAACTTCAGTCTCTATTTTTGATGGACGGGGTAAGGGTCAACTGAGGTAGCACACATGAAAATCATTTAAGAATTCTGATGATCCAGGTTTAGTTTTAGTCTTTATTTCAAGCACTGTATTTTTAGTAACACTTTCACCAAATAAATCATTGTCAGAATTGTCAAAAGATACTAAGCTCGTGTCAATTTTTTTTGCCTTGTCAACTTGAGGTATAATTGATATAGAATACAGTTCACCAAAGTTAAGTATAAAATGAGATGAGTTTTTACACATTGTGTAACCACCACCACCGTCATGATACAGAACATTTCATCACCCCGAAAAGATCCCCTGTGCCCATCTGTAGTCATCCTTGAAGAAGAAAGGCTCAGTTGTCCTGTATGATATCGATGTCATATTAACTAGTTAACTGCCCTGTTTTCTTTTACCTTTGTGTCTTTAGCTATAAGCAACAATCCAGTATCCTTTACGAATACACTCCACACTTATTTTATGTTCTTTGTTTGTTTCTTATTTCTGCTTGCCAATGACCTTTTCCCCACCAGTAGTTTCTGTGCTTGTGAAAGTAAGACTAATTAGTGTACATTTCACTGATCTTCCATCTTAACTTCATTTATCCTAGTGGTACTTTTTCACACACATAAACTGCTTGTCTAAAGGACATAATTAAGCTTATTGATATTCATATTTCTTGTCAGAAATTTAATGGATTTCTTTCTCAACTGAGTTTTTGTATAGATATTCTTAGAGTTTTAAATCGGCAAGATGGCTGTATCCAAACACTAACTTTTAAAAAAATGGTTACTCTAAGAAAAACCTATGGTTCAGTAGTGTATCTCTTCAACTGTTTTTTTAACTGTCACATACTAAGTGTAAAGCATTATTGGGTGATAGACTTAATAAGAGTTTTGCTCTCCAGATTGCTGTATGTTCTTCCTATTTTCTTCCTTTTAGCAAACTTCTTAATAAGATTTTTCCAATTAATTCACATTCTTTTCATACATGATATGGAGCAGAGACTCATTTTCCCATGTACTATTCACTTTCTTTTTACAAAGTTTAATTGTGCTCCTCTACCCATAATTTGGGGATAATTATGATGAAAAAAATAATGTTTGTTTTTAAACTTCTGAACTAAATGCAGTGGTTTCTCACAATCATTCTCATTCTCATAAGTCTTATATAGTTTTCAGATTTCATGTATAGAAACTAAACTATCTATAGTATTGCTGAGAATCAAGTTATTTTATTGTGCTATTAATAATATGCTTAATTTTTTACCAATTTTTGTTGTATGACACTTAAAAATCAAACCCCACTGAAATTTATTACCTTTGTTAATCTTAAAGGTAGCTTCTATTTTAAAATCTTGTATGTTTGCTAATAGCTAAAATATTTATTGTTTTATTCTATATTATATAAATACACCTTGTTAATTTCAAATTAATTGTACTTTGGCCTTCATCTGTTCATGAATATTTCTTAAGCTCTGTAAGCAATTCCCTAAGTAATTATTGATAGAGACTGGAACGTTCCTAGCTACTATAATTTCTAAATTTTTTTTAATCTTAGCATGTTTTCTTTCAAATGAATTATCTTTATCTTTAATTCAGCCTGTAACAGAAGTCTGACAACACAGGTTATATCTATCACTTTAAATACTTAATAGATCATTGATGTGTTGTAAAGCTTGGAATTCTATCAACTTGTCTCTGAAGCTCAGAGTTTTATAACGCATCATTTTGCTTACAATATGGCAACACTGGTGCTTGGAAACTAATTCCACTTTTCAGCAACTCCTTTAAATAGATTAAATGATACTAGAGACACGTACCTAACACAGTTAAGTGTAAGCCATACATTTAAAAAGATAAATGAATAAATCTTTTTCAATTTTAACAGAAAAAACAAAAAGCTTCTCCTTTAAGATTAGTTAAACTATGAGTCAGAAATGTAATCACAGTCTTGACCCCACTTTTTTTTTTAAGCTCTCTAATTAAAATTTTTAGTTGAATACTAAATCTAAGGACAGTTGGATTTGCATGTTTGCCCCTTTCACTGTTTCCTCCCCCATGCCATTGAAGAATTTTGAATGGGGAGGAATTTGCGCCCTTTGGCTCAGGTTGCAGACCCACTTGATCAAGCCAGAGAAGCCAGGGTCAGAACTATTCATTGCTTATCTTTTCCTTGGGCCACTTGTAAATCCTGCCTTTCTGCTCTGCAAAAAATCTCTTTATATTAGACTTATAATAAAGTCTGGAGAACGAAAATAAACCTAATAGTTGATGCTTGATTGTGAATCCACATGGGTTAATTTCACTTTTTTTGAAGTTTTTCATGGCATTACAGCTTATTTGATGTACATAATTTTGTTTAAATGCATGCTATTTCATTAGACACCAGAAAAGTATCCTCTTGGTAGTGAAAGTACGATATATAATATTATACCTCAGGTTGAGATTTAACACCCTTGAAATGTAGTAATTACTGTTAAGTAAGTTAAATTAGTTAATTTGAATTAGATCTATAAAAAGCCCCAAAGTATTTTGTTTTGAAGTGCTTAATTTCTAGCATGTATGCTGACACTTAAAATTTGCCTGAATCAATTATAGCACAAGTTTATGAACTGTATCAATAATGGTGTAAAGACTTTAAATATAGACCCAGGTTTAAACAAACACAAAACACTTTGTTCTTATCTCAGCATCCCTTAAAAGTATACAGCTCTGGTTCAAGACCTCAGGACCACCCATCACCCTGGACATTGGATACTCCTATTTATTCAAGAAGCTTGTGAAGTATCTGTGTGTCAGTGGGGGGATGGTGTGTGTATCTGTGTAGGGAATCACAGTTAGGTGATTTTAGCCCAACAAAACAGCACCGTTGTTTATAAACTGAATTACGTCTCCGTAGAATTTTCTAGTTGTAAAAACCTAATTTACATTAAATATGTGTTATTTTACGCAAGTGCTGGTTGCAGTTTTCACATTTTTGATGCTTTCAGAAGGTTAGAGTGGGCGTCCATTAAGATTAACCTCAATCCATTACAGCTTTTTGGCTTGCAGGCCCCACCCATTGGCCTTGGATAGCTAATACCGAGCTTTTGTTTCTTCCTGTAGAAAGGAAAGGAAAGAAAACTGTTCTTTCTTTCTCATTGTGTAAGTCATGTGACTTCCCTATTAGTTAGTTACAGAGTTGAAATGAATCTCAAAATACATAAGATATCAAAGGTTATGGGAAATAGTTATTGAAATGTGCCCCTTATTTAATTCCTGTGTTTTATGCATTAAAATATTTGTTTTGAATAATGATACCTTATTTTACATCCATGCAGTTTTTTAGGAAGCCAAAAAGATAACTAAATAGATTTAAAAAAGAATACGGATCTTTTTATCTATATCATGGTAATTGCTTAGTGTACTCATTTTTCTCTCAGTTATCTTGTAGCATCATTTGAGGTTTCTAAACTGTAGCTTATTTCTCAGAACTCACAGTGTAAAAAAAGTAGGAGTGGTATTTGGGATGATTTTAGCAAGAAAAATTTGCTGATAGCAAAAAAGAAATGTGTTACAGGACTGCATGTGAATACAAGAAGGAACTAATTGGGTATATTTCTTTTTGCTCCTCTTCTCTCTCACCTCTCTATAATAGTAAGCAAGTGTAGCTAGCTGTTGGAAAATGCTATCCAGCTCTTAGAATATTTACGTTGATGTTTAGTCTCAATTTGGTGATTTAATCATGATGTTACAATTTACTATTAAATTTTTAATCTTTAAAGTTATTTTAATCTGTTTTTAAGCTGTTTTCCCAAACCTTTAAAATCTATTTTAGTAAACAGTAGACCTGTCCTCAAATAATAAAATATTTTTAAAAACTATAGTTCTAAAAGAAGTATCCTGTCAGTGATTTTTAAAATATAATGTCTTTGAGAGTGATATTTCCCTGCAAATAAGTATTTTTAAGACTTCTAAGAAGAATGCTACTGTGTGTTAAAATCCTGTATGCATTTTTATTTAAAATGTGTTTCAATAAAATACGTTCTTACATAAAAGCATTTTTTCTTACATTTTGTCATAGTCTAATAGATAAAAAAAGGCAATGATATTTAATGCTATGATTTTGCTATTATCCAAAGTTATTTGGTTAGTTAAGATTTTTTAATATGAAAATTTTGTGAAGTTATGTAGAAAAGCTACTTAAGTTCAACAATACTGGATTATCAGTTTGTAAATAACCAGGATCTGGTTTAAAGTCAGTAATGTGCTAGTTCATGTTTTCATTGGCATTAAAATTTATAGTAAGTGATTTATTTTGCTTGTGCTTTACGATTGAATATTTGAACTTCCAATTATTTCATTAATGTTACTTCTAAATATTTGTTGATACTTATTTAATGTTTATAAATTGCCAGCAAAATTTTCCTTTGAGAAAAGGTTTAAGATACTAAATCTTTCAAATTTGTGATACTCCTTTATTTACCATTTGGATAACAAAGTATTCATAAAACACCAACAATCTATTTTTAAGTATTTGAATTAGTGCTGGCATTTTTTGGTTGAAATAATCCATTTAGTATCTTAGTGTCGCTCTGAATTTAACATAAATGATTAAGAAATAAAGACTAGTTAAAAAAAGATTACTACCAGGATTTTTGTGTAACATGCTTTTTTTAAACTTTGATATCAGAAAGTGAAAAGTTGGGTGCTTTTCCCTTTATCATTTATTTTCCTCCTGCTAAAGTTTTCTTTAACTTGTGTGGAGAAGTGTCATTTTTAAGTGAATTTAGATGATTCTAAGTCTCTTCATGTTCAGTCCTAAGTATTAATACAAGGTTTATTTGTGGGGAGTAATACCACCTGGGATATTGCTACTTGTTTTCATGAGGGTTATTGTAAATATATGATTGATGAATCACTTGATTTCTGGACTTGTTTCTCCTAAAATAAACTTTATAGTAAATGGGAAGTGATTTTTCAAATTGTTGAAATATCTGAAGGTCCAAGTAAACAGGGACATTTGTTTCAATACACGTTCTCTAAGGTATTTTCTTTTAAAGATATTCTAATATAAAAAAGTCTTACTATGTAACCTTTGGGAAGTCGTCTTGTCAGTTATTGACCACTTTTCCTGATTCTCTGCCTTTATTTGTAAAGTATCTGGTCACTGTTAAGTCATTAATATTCCTGAAGGTAATCCATAATTCCCTATGAGATTCAGTGTTGAACATGTATTCAATTATTCTGCTTTACAAAATTCAAACGATTTTTTTTAATATCTCCTAAGACATAGGATAATGTCTTCAGAGTAAGATTTTGACAGAACAGAATTCATTATTTTGATATACATGTATAGATTTCCATTTTTAGCTATAAATTGAAAAAAGAAATTACCTCAATTGTTAAAGTATTATGTTGTCCCAAAATGATTCCCTGCCCTAACATTATCATTTGCTGTGCCACCAGGAATTATTACGGCCTTAAGTGGTCTCTCTTTAGTGTCCGCCTCCCTTTTCCCCTCCCCCACTCCCCTTCGGGAAGGAAGCCTGGGGCCCTGGCTCTAGAGATACCAGGAAAAGCAATCACTCAGCAGAAAGTGTCTGTCTTTAGCAGAAGTATCATCCCTTGGAGAAGCATGTAGTTGAGAAGAGGTTAACAACAGATTAATTAGAGTTTATCAAATTTACTTTACATTCATTTAGAATACATTTTTGGTACAGCTGAATATTGTGGTGTTACGAAAAAAGAAGTCAACTTTGTTTCAGGCATTAGCAAAGTCAAATTTAGTCCTTCACCACTTTCTTAGCTTCGATTAAATCTTTTATACTGTTGCTAAAGGGTGTTGCCAGTGGTTTTCCTAACTTTGAAGAAGAGAATGAGTTCTGAATGAAAACCACGAGTGGTTAGGTAATTTTAACATTTCTCAACACTTACTGATTATTTGAAGTATTTTCCTAAATTTCCTAAAGAAAGTATATATGAGATGTTTCACTCAATGTCAGTTGTCATCTAAAGATAATGTTTGTATGTCTAGCACATTTTTGCCTAGAAGGCTTTTTAAACCACAGACTGACTCATAAAGTAGGCTGACAGTGAAAATAAACTGATACTGAGAGATCTAGAAACGTTTTAATTATTTGCTTCCTTAGATTGTTCATAAAGTGCTTTTTTTTTTGGTTTCAGGATGAGTAAGGAAATGCAGATTTAGTAGGGTGAACACTGTAAATTTTGGCCTAAGCTTGCTGAAGGGCCCAGGTTTCTTTGTGCTGTAGATACTTGTGCCAGCGTTTCTTCACCTTAAAGGGCACTCCCTTTTCTTAGCTCCGCATGGGTTTTAGTCTCTCATACTTTTGACCCTTTGAAAAAATTAAGAGCATGGCCCTGGAATCTCACAATGAACTTAAAGAAGATTTTGGAAGTTATGGTTCATGTCTGAAAGATAAAAATAAACAATATAATAAATAATATTGTGTAATACTTATGTTTTATAGAGTAAATCAAAGATGTTTTGAAATTTTTGAATGTTTACTGAAAGGGCAAATATAAAAGTAAAATTTCATGCCTATTTCAAATAATGTAAAAATGATGAGTCTAAGTAAAATTTTGGTAGAATAACTTGAAAAAAACAGTTAGAATATAATCATATATTCCTTTCTGTTAGTCTAGCCCCTCTCCAGATCAACAGACATTTGTATTTGGTTTGTTCTAGCCACTGCTGATGCTAAGTTCCCACTACTACCATTTCCTGGGGATACACCCCAGTTTACCATCATTGACCCTGTCTTCCCATCATCCAGACTCCCCTGTATCAAGGTTTCTGTTCGGCCAACACAAGAGACCATTCAGCTACAGCCAATCAATATTGTAGCAATGACAGTGATTATGACATCAATAACAACAGAATGATAATAGTATCATGTAATTTTATTGTGTTTGCATGTGCAAGGTACCATGCTAAATGTTTTATATCCGTTAAATTTTCGCAAGTCTGAAAGATAGTTACTATTATTGTCTCATATTTACAGATGAAAAAAATGATCTTAGAATTGGCGAATTTACACAATTGACTCCAGAGGGGTGCTCGTGACTCTCTGGGTTCCAGCCACATTTTTAGCTGTTTTAATTTTATATTGATGTGCTTATCTTATGCTAAGTGCTTCAGTTTCAATTGTGAGCCACAAGCAGACAGGGATTCTAGTTCTGACTTCACGAATTTGAAAACAGTAGGGGAGACACACAATCAGACCACATAAATGAAAGTATTGAAGAAAAGGTACATGGTCCTGTGAGTATGTAATTGTGAGGGCTCTAACCTAGTTTCAGGGTCAGGATGACTACTTTGGGGTAGTAAATTTGTGATGAGAGTAGAAAAATTAGTAGATAATGAATAAGGGAAAGAATATTCCAGCAGAGGAAGGGAGAATAAAGAGAGGCAGGAGGGAAAATGAATATTAGCTTTACAATGTGTTAGGATTAGAAGATCAGTAATACCCTGTCCCTATCTTTAAGAAGCTTGTAGTTAGAGGCATGTGTATGTATGTGTGTGTTGTGTGTGTGACCAGTGGTTACCACAGAGTGATAAGTGCTAGGATAAGAGCATTAAGGCATTGCCTGTGCTTTTAGTAGTGAGAAAAGCTTGATGAAAGAAGAGGCCATTTGAGATTTGCTGTGGAAATACCTAGGAACTTGGTAGCCTGGGAAGGCATTTCGCATCATACTTGTGCAAAGATGAGAAGTAAAAGAGCCTCTGCAGGCCATTGTGTAGGTAGAGTGCCAGACGCCTGCTGGGTGGAAGGAATAGGCAAAGGGCACAGTGGAACTATGCTGGAGGATGAAACTCTCAGGTCTGGGTGGGCCAGCTAGATATCAGACAGGTTTATCCATTGGTCCTTACCTGAAACATTGCTATATATGAATTTCTTTAAAGTACTCCGCCCCCCCAAAGCTTCATTGGCCATTTGTTTTTAAATAGAATTTAGATTTTTTAGCCAGGCATTCCAACTCTTCATGACCTGATTGAATCTACTTTTACAGTCTTTCTTGTCATACTTATTTAAATTGTTGTCTTTGTCAAGTCACAAACCTACATGTCTTTGCCTCTTCCTGTTGGCACAGACAATACTGTCTTTCCCCCAAATTCCTTCCTACATTTGCTTTTGGAAATTCTTGCCATCTTTGAAAATCCAGCCCCAAGTTCAGATCCTTCTCTTGCTGAAGACTTTCCTCATCATTCTAGCTAGAATTGCTTGCTTACTTCTTATAAACTTCAAAACTCTGTTTGTCACAGATTGTCTTCTGTTAAGTTTTGTTGTGTCTCCGACTAAATTATAAACTCTTGAGTGGAATTGTCTTACCAAATTTTGTACTTCGTGCAGTATAATGCTTTTCATAATTCATACACAAAAATATTTCTTGAACATTAAAAAAGTGTAATACATTAGGAACATTTCCCCTATCTTCCATTGAATAAAAGATATGGATGTTATTCAAGAGGACATATGTAAACTCTTCTTTAAGAAAACCTAGTGTTCAACTTATATTTGCTGCTGCTGCTGCTAAGTCGCTTCAGTCGTGTCCGACTCTGTGCGACCCCATAGATGGCAGCCCACCAGGCTCCGCCATCCCTGGGATTCTCCAGGCAAGAATACTGGAATGGGTTGCCATTTCCTTCTCCAATGCATGAAAGTGAAAAGTGAAAGTGAAGTCGCTCAGTCGTGTCCGACTTTTTAGCGACCCCATGGACTGCAGCCTACCAGGCTCCTCCGTCTGTGGGATTTTCCAGGCAAGAGTACTGGAGTGGGGTGCCATTGCCTTCTCTGCAACTTATATTTACTTCCCTTTTAATGTCACTCTTGCAAGTTCGCTATGCATCAATTTATACATGGTAAACTCTGCTTTTGTGGGCCCAGAACATTTTGGGGCTTCTGCCACCCTCTTTTTTTAGCAGAAAAGATGGTGGCTTCTGTGCTACATTTATTGCCACAGTTTATTGCTAAGTCTAAAATATCTGCAGTATATTGGAGGGGACGGACCTACATGTTTCATTCTCTATTTAAGTCCAGAGAGCTTAAACTTTATTCTTTTTCCTTGGGTAAAACTTCCACCGGTTCCTTTCATGTATACTGATCTCCAGTCTGGAGGACATGCCTTTCTCACTTCTCCCTATCTCAAACATTCACCAAAGTGCTTTAGTTGGCTAAGAAAAGTTAGTGTCATTTCTTACTCATGTCTCTTCTTTATCCTTCATGTCCAACCAGTAATTGTTGTTGCTGCTTTTATAATCTCAAAATGTCACACAACTTCCTATCATCTGTACTTGAGATCTTAATGATCAGAACCTAGTCTTGATTAGCTACCTAGGTTCCATACCTAAAAGAACAAAGACCTGAAAGTTAGGCAAATCAGAGAAAGAAGCTTTGGAATTAGACAGGCATAAAATAAGATGTTGAGGTCTTTCTTCCATTGGTTAGCTTCTGCAAGTAGATCGCTTTCCAAAGAGGACTTGGTGGTAGGCAGTCTTCATTGGGACTTAGCTCCATCAGTTCATTCAACAGATTGAACACCTAGTATGTGAGATATAACAATGAGCAAAAGATGAACAAAAATACCTTTTTTATGCACTAACTCTTATTTGAACTCTGGAAAACAATCTCAGGAGAATTGGCACATCTACATTAAAAAAGGTTTTATTTTGGTAGAAAAAGTAAAAATAAAAACACATATGAGATGATGTCTGTAAGTCTGAATTAGTTATACTTTGAGGTACATATAGTATTATTCTTAATAAAGAGTAGAGGTTAATGATTCACAGCAGGATTTCTCAATCTCAGCACTTTGGGCCAAGTTGGAGCTTTTGGGCCAGATAATTCTTCATTGTGAGAGGTTATCCTTTGCTTTATAGACTATGTAGCAATATCTCTGACCTCTATCCACTAGATACCAGGAACATACCTCCCCAGTTGCGTTAACCAAAAATATCTCTCATCATTGCCAAATGTCCCCTGGAGGACAAAATTGCCCCTATCTGAGAACCTCTGATTAAATAACTTTGTTAAGTGCTTTACTAAATATCTAACGTTTCGTAATTATTATCTGTAGTCTTTTGTTTATACAGAATTAGTCTAAATGATTTTAGAGGGCCTGAACATTTGGGATGAGACCAGTAAATTCATATTTAAATAACAGTATGAACTGAAAGCTAAGTATGAAACATTCTAACATTTTATTTTCAGAATGTCATATTGTATCATTCTGATGATAAATGTCATATATGTTGACAATGGGAAATTTAGACAAAGGAAAATATAATAAGAATCACCCATTATCCTACCATCCAGAGCTAACTGCTTACCTTTCATTTATTTTTTTATGCTATTTACTGAAAAAAATTTTTTTTTTGCAAATGGGGAAAATAACTTTCAATTGTCAAATTACTGCCAATTTAAATTAGAGAAATTTTAAACTAATTATAATAGGAAAATAAATTTATAAATTAATATAGAAAATTTTGTCATCTGGGAAAATTCAATAAAAAAATCAATGGCATATTAATATGTCTTAATTTTTGCATGCTAAATATAGAAAGTATTGATATGTTCTATTTATTTTGTATAAAAATTTAGAATGTCTTTATTAAATCGTTAACTAGTTTTCAGTTTCATAGGCAAGTTAATATTTTTTTCCTCTAGCTGATATGAAATTCAATTCTGCTAATTACATTTAGAGATGACCTTCATTTTAAAATATACTATTTGAAATTCTGTAATTTAATATCTTAAATTTTTTAAGTAAAATTCCATGAAAGAATCGTTATTAAAATTTATCAATTTGTACAAGCTTTGATGAATCTATATATATATATATATAACTAAAGCATATTAAGTATGTTGTTAGTGTTATGTGCAGTTGAGAGAAGGTGAGTTTTTATTTCTTTTAGAAAGGAAGATGTTTGGCCACAGAGCAAAGAGTAAAAAAACATTCTTGGCAAGAAAATTAATGCAGATAGTCAAAGGTAAAAACCGTCCTTATTTTGAGTTTGAAAATTTTTATATATGACATAGGGAGTTCTTCCCTGGAGCCCCTCTCAACTTGAAATTCCCAATTTGGTTTCAAAGATGCACAAAAGTATATATTCCTTTTTTATGCTCAGAAGATCACATGCTGACGTAGTTTTCAGTGGCAAATAAATATATTTTAGGTCTGTCTCGCACTATAGGAATTAAAAACCTATATTAAAGGAACGTATATTAATTTTCACTTAATATGAAAGGAAATAGCCCTTATTGTACCCTCTTTAAATGTTTCTCAACAGCGATTGATTTATTATCTGCTCATCCATGTATTTGGTAGCTGTCACCCATGTATCTTTAATCATTGAGATTCCCCTTCTACACTCAGATTGGATTAACATTTTCATATTGTGTGCACTTAAATTGTTGGCTAGGCTACTCATTTTCTCAACACAACCACGACGAACAGTTGTGATGAGAAATCTAATGTCCATCCTTAGTCTAATGTCAGTAATTTTGTTCTTACCATATATTCAAAGGTACACCTGTTGCTATCAGTTTCTGCTATGGATTTCATGCTGTAAATTTTCTCTTGTCTCCTGGATATTTGGCCCATTCTCAAGATAAATGCTAATCACAATGGAGGTTGGACTTCACAGTAGGTTCAGGAACATCTTATTTTAGCTAGTAAAACGAAAGCACCACAAAGGATCCTGGATATATTCTTTCTCATTTTAAAATTCACCCTAGCTTTTGTTTTCTTTGTGCTATTATTTTCCCCATCTCTTCTAAAATACTGCTGTTTTGAAATCTTTCACTCATTTTGCTCCTCTCACCGTGTTGTGTGTGTGTGTTTCTCCTCTTGCTCAATTTCCACCCCCACACTCTCTTCCTGGTGTAAAGAGCTTCTGTAGGAAATTGATAATCGGTGTCTTTCTGCTTCAAAGTCTTTAACACATGGAGCTGGCTGCTAAGAGAAATTGACCAGGTTCCTGTGATCCTTGTCAGTTTCTCTGATTAATCAATTTTTCTTTACTGGAGAAGCTGCTTTTAACAAAAGAAAACTAGCTTGAAATTTCAATCATTTGCCCGTTGCTACCAAGCTTCTATCTATCACTTTAGCTTTTTATTATAAACTTTTAAATCTTGGCTTTCAGTTACCTCATTTATACTGGAGGATGAACAGCCAATTTCATTTAATTCATACATCCTTGACAATTACAGTTAATTTTAATACTTGCACAATTTAATTTGTAATGCTGCTTCCTATTCAGAAGGGAATGATTGCAAATCAAAATGAGTGCATTTCTTTTCCTAACTCTTGTTGACTTTCCTACAAAAGCAAGGCAAAGCACTTCCAAAGCACTTAAAAGAAAATCATGCTGTCATAGAAACTAATGCAGTGAGATCTAGAGAAACGAGGGAGAGTTACTATATTGCTTTTTCTTTAATAGAGGTATTTCTTTAAACATGTCAAGTACTATTATACTTAGATACAGAGTTAAAAGAATTTGTCTTTAGGTCATGGGCAAGTTTGAGCTGCCAGTTAGCCTGAAAATAAGGTTTATAAGATCTGATGAGAAAATTTACAAAATGACCAAAATGTATTTGGATTATTCCTTAGGCTTTATATAAAGGTGTTTACACATAGTGATATTAGATATAGACAAGACTATTCCTAGGAAGGAGTTAATTTGAATGACTTCAGGCCCAGTGGTGAGATTGAATGATGTCTAACGCTCCAAAGCATGTTGTGCAAATGAGTATTCTATGGTGTTTTAGTAAGTGTTCCCTGAAAGGGAAAAAAAGTCCTTACTCATTTTTTGGGAAATTCTTGGTTACACAAAGTTCAGCCAGTTTATTCATTTAATATATGACTTTTCAATGCCATATTATACTTAAGTATGCTATCAGCCTCTAAGATAAAGATGCAGATTATGATATTTTACATACTTGAACATTGCCTTGGTGGTACTCTTTTTTTTTTTTTTTTTTTCTTTTAAAGAATCATGTCATGGGGCATGGTTCCATGAGAACAACCTGAGAAATTCTTGGGTGACAGTCACGAATTTCAGTTCAGTCGCTCAGTCATGTCTGACTCTTTGCAACCCCATGGACTGCAGCACGGTCACGAATTAATCAATAGTAATTAATTTGTTGTTTAGTTGCTAAGTCGTGTCTGACTCTTTGTGACCCCCATACACTGTGGCCCTCCAGGCTCCTATATCCATGTGATTTTCCAGGCAAGAATACTGGAGTGGGTTGCATTTCCTTTTACAATTACCATATAATTATTATTGTGTAATAATACTGTGTATCAATAAATGTTAACATCTTTTCTCTTTAGCTCATAATTTATCCTTAAATTGAAAGAAATTAAAGGTCTTTTAAACATCTTCTAAACATTTTAATGATATATTTTTATTTTACAAAACTAGACATATAAATAATATTTAGGACATCTATTAAAGCCGGGAGAAGGGGGTGGTTCATCATATAAAAATAGCCTAACAGATGAACTAAAATCAGGTGAGCATTTAGGTTTTAAAACATTAGCCATGCATTTGGGCATTTAAAGGAGAGTGAAGATAGCTCAAGATTGGTAAATGGTGTTGGTGGTGATTATAAGAAAGTTGTAATTGGTTCTGTGTTAAGTGGAATAAGAAGAAAAATGGTACACATTTGTCTTTCACTAGCAGTTTCTGGGAATGGCCTCTGGCCTGTGGCACCTGGCTTCCTGCATCTTTTTTTTTTTTTTTTTTTTTTACTTGTAAAAAATTGAGCAATAGTTAATGTACAATAGTATATGTTTCAGATGTATAACATAGTGATTCACAATTTTTAAAGGTTATACTCCCTTTAGAGTTATTACAAAATGTTGGCTATATTCCTTATGTTGTATAAAATATCCTGGTAGCTTATTTATTTTAAGCATAAGTTTGTGCCTTTTAATTCCCTACCCCTATCTTGCCCCTCCTCTGTTCCCTCTCCCCACTGGCTTGTTCTCTATATCTGTGAGTCTGTTTCCTTTTTTTGTGTTCCTTAGTTTGTTGTATTTTTTTCAATTCCACACATGTGTGTGTTTGAGTTGCTCGGTCGTGTCTGACTCTTTCTGACCGCATGGACTATAACTCACCAGGCTTCTCTGTCCATGGAATTCTCCAGGCAAGAATACTGGAGTGGGTAGCCATTCCCTTCTTCAGGGAATCTTCCTGACCCAGGAACTGAACCCAGATCACCTACATTGTGGGCAGATTCTTTACTGTCTCAGCCACCAGGGAATCCCAATTCCACATATAAGTGCTATCGTACAGTATTTGTCTTTCTCTGTACAACTTATTTCACTAAGCATAGTACCTTCCAAGTCCATACATGTTGTTGCAATAGCAAAATTTCATTCTTTTTTATGGGTGTCTCCCTTTTTTTTAGTAGTAGCTTGTCTGCTTGAAGGTGGCTACCTCCATTACTCAACAGGATTATATCAGGTGTACTCTCCTGGCAAACTCTAGGTGTCCTAGAGTAGTGATTCTGAGCTTTTTTTTTTTCAGTGTTAATAATTTCTGATCTCTTGCAGATGATACACCTTGGTGCAAATCCTTTCTCAGTTTGTATGCTTGTCATGGTCCAGTAATGAACCGCTTACTTGGCAGCACTTATCCTCAGACTGCACCAGCACTATTACTAGATTATCACCACTTCCGCCCTGCTCTCAGCTGGTAAATATCTCACCACTTACAACTGCCAGAAATTCTTCCTATTATGAACTAAACCTTTTATTCTACAACCAGAGAAAAAAAATGGTTTAAAAATTTAGGTGCTGTTTCAGAGATTGTAATTTTGTTACTTTCGTGGACCAGTAAACACTAAAAAAAAAAAAAATAGGGTGACGTGGTAACTGTTTAATAATTGGCTTTCTAAAAAAACTGTGTCTTATAAGTTTTACTGATATAAGTTGTAGGTAATAGTAAAGGTAGTAAAATAATTAGGGAGTAATAACTTTTGAGTATTTTTAAACCATTTTTTCACATAATTTATTTACTTTTATCTTTATAAGTTAACTTTTAATGCTGGCCGTGTTTAACAACTATCTCATGAAATTCTTACAAATTTAACAGTGAGCTGTCTTTAGCTGGTATGAGCCAGCTCTGCCGTGCTGCTGCATAGCCTGTTTCTTATTTTGCCACGTAAGGACATGTATTTGTAATTACTGTCAGTTCATAAGAGGAATATCATCTCTGAGTAAAGGAAGAACCCCAAGAAAGACACCTTGCAAGCATTGACATTGTCCCTATGTTTTACATTTCTGCAATGCAGTATTTAAAATGTCATATGAGTTTCTGCACAGCTATAAGCAAAGTACTGTCCTGGATAGTGTAAGTAGCATCCGAATGAAGCTAATTTTTATTAGGTAGTGAATACATACCAGGGACCACTCAAATATTTTTCTGTTTTGGTCAAGATAGTGAGTTACTGTTAGTCTTAAGAATTTTGTAATCTTCAATGGATGAGGAAAGGCACTCACAGATAAGGAAGAATGTAGAAAACAAACTCCAAAGACTTAAAATTTTGTGTAGTCTTTTTTTTTTTTTAACCTTCCACACTGCATTGGTAGGTAGTTGCTGTGTAAGAGCTGTTATTACTCTAGGGCTGTTATTTTTGAGCTGTAGGATAGTCCTTGAGAGCACTACGTTGTACACTGCTTCCTGCTGTTTATGAGGCATACATTTTTTTATATTTCTCTTTTTCCTTTTTTCCTTCCTCCCACTTCGATACTGAATTAGGTTTCTATTACCACAAACTTAGTGGCTTAAAACAGTACCCATTTATTAGCTCACAGTCTATAGGTTGGAAGTCTCCTCAGTTTGGCCGGGTTCCTTAGTGCTGGGTACTCAGATTATCACAAGGCCGAAATCAAGGTATCATCAACTTGTTCTCATCTCTAGCTCAATGCTGTCCATCTAGCTCATTCCTATTGCTAGTACAAAATATTTTTTTGTGACTATAGAGCTGAAGAATCCATTTTCTCATCAGCTGTGAGCCAGGTACCACTCGAGTCCTAGAGGCCTCATGGACCTAATATCTTCATGTCAGCAATGGTGGGTCACATTCTTTGTCTGCTTCAAATCTCTCTGCCTTCCCCTTTAGTCACCAGCTAGAAAAAAAATTTTGTTTTTGAAAAAACTCATGTGGTTACATAGAGCCCAAGACACACCCCGTAATCTCCCTTTTGATTAACTCAAGGTCAACTGTTAGTAACTGTAGTTACAACTGTGTGACGTAATGACAGGAGTGGTATTCCATCACCTTCACCAAGGAGGGAATTATTAAAGGGTCAGGGATGATTGTTTGTGAGTGACAGAATTCTGTCTACCGTAAATACTAAATGCATCATGTTTCACTTAAATATAATGATGGCTATGTTAACACTTTCCATGTGATAAAACTTTAAAAATTATATCTGAACCCAATAGCTGTTTCCTTCCGAATAGAAATTAATTTTTAGTATACATAACAATTTAATCTCTTGAATGAGCAACTTAAAATAATGGAGTGAAGGTATTAATATTTATAAAATAATGAAGACAAGATTGCATTTAATTCTTAAATCTAAGTAGTAATTATTTACTTAAAATGTGTTAATTAAAAAGGCAACTTATTTTTAACATCTAAATGTTGGTTCAGAAAATCAGTTAAAGGTACCTACCTTTAGGTAGGTACCTAATACAGTTGTGTAAAATATAGATTGTTATGCCTGAACAGGTAGTCCAGCTAATATGCTTTCTCAAGAAGAGGGAGTTTCACCAAGGTAGAGGGAAAAAGGTTGAAACTCATAATAGGTAAAAAATTATTCTTTGTTGAAGAGTCAGGCTTATAAGGAAATAGTTAAACAATGGCTTATGGCAGAATTTATTTCATTATTGATAATAGCGCAAATATTGACACGAAGAAAATCTGTAAGAATCAGCATATGTTTAAATTATGATATATCCATACAATGGAAAAAGGTAGGCCTATTCATTCATCCAGTATTTATTGAATACCTACTATGTGTCAAACATTTTGCTCAGCTTTGGATAAAATATGTTAGTTATTAAAAAATAATTTGAAGAATAATGACTCAGAGTATGTTCTTTATGAGCTGTTAAGTGTTACAAAGCTAAATTTATTAAGTACAATCTTAGTACTATTACTGATACGCATAGAAAAATTGAAAATAAATACATTTTTAATGCATTTGGCTACACTGTGTGACTTCCAGGAAATTAGCTCCTTGACCAGGGATTGAACCTGTCTGTGCCCTCAGCCGTGAAAACACAGACTCTTAACCTGTGGGACTGCCAGGGAATTCCCCCCAAAAATTTCAATCAGTCCTTCCTTTATGTTTTCTTAATCATGTTTGTAAAGAGGTTGTACACCTTTCTTTCTTAACCCCAACATTTATACTCTGGTGATCTATAAAACGTTGCTGAGTTCATGTAACTGCTGTATTACATGTCTGTTATGACTTTCTGATATAGAAATTATTTTGAGAACTGTTTTAGTATCATAAACTGCTGTATATTAAAACAGTGTAATCTGTAACATGGAATACTTTCCTGATGCCATAGAGTTTAATATCATGTTTTTCCTAAGTTATTCAGCAAACTAATGTCTCAATAGAAAAAAGTCTTTTTACTCAGAAGGGAGAGAAAAAGTAGCATGGTTTACTTATTTTGGAGAGAGCAAAAACACTCTACTCGGGGAAGGAGTGGGAAGAGCAAATCACAATTAAGAAGTTTCTAATAAGGATCAGACACTGTGTAATATAAATGTATTATTTCATTTCATTTCATCTTGGTATTCATCTGGGTTAGAGATTATTTCATTTTAAAATGAGAAGATTGAAGCTCAGAAGGTTAAATAAACTTGACTGACATCATAGAGTAGTAAGTGCCTTAGCTAGTATTCTCATCTGTGACAATAGAGACTTTCTATTATATTTTTGGTGGGGGAATGGAAATTTAATTTAGTTGTGTGCTTTCAGTAGTTATACAGTTTCGGTGGAGATTTTTAGATGTGGGAGGACCTAGAGAAAAACATGTAAAATGTCTTTTTTCTAATGAAACATCTTTCTATCCAACATCTGATGTTTGATTTAATGGTGAAAGTTGAAGAGCAAAGAATGTTATAAATTTATTTAGACTTACTATTAAAGAAAACCAATAACTTATTAAGATGCCAAAACTATATACTTTGTGCATTGAATAATTATTCTTCCAGGTTATGTTTCTATGAAGGAAATATTTAAGTCTATGCTGTTCGTGTGATAATCACTTGTAAAGAAAATCACTTATAAAAAATCACTCTTGAAATGGATTCAAATTAAAAATTTAGTTTCTCTGAAGCAGTAGCCACATTTCAAGTGCTCAGAAGCTAATCTTATTAGTAGCTATTGTTTTGCACCGTACAAATATAGAACATTTTCATCATCACAGAAAGTTCTGTTGGACAGTGCTGACTTAGATTATTCATTTTTATTTTATAGGAAATAATTTGTTTAGTAGTTGTCAGCTTAACTTTTAATTTTAAGAATTTTTTAATTTGTTAGTTACACCATAATAGAAGGAGACTAGAAATTGTTTAAGACGTTGTTTATTATAGCTTTTTCAAAACTACTTTAAAATTGATTTTTGGGCTTAATATTTAAAGACATCATATATAGTTGTAGTTAATCCATATTCTTATATGGATTTTCACATATCTATAATTGGTATTATATTGCATTCTCTTGTATGAATATACCATATTATCATCATTATTATCAATTAATGTTTAAATATTTTTGTGCCATTATTAACGATACTGTACTTAACATTCTCTTATAAATCTTCCAGTATACATATGCAAGAATTTTTCTAGACTGTATCACAAAATAGAACTTTTGAATCATATGGTATGTGTGTTTTCAACTTGATTCAGAAATGCTAAATTGTTTTCTACAGTGGTTACGTCAATTTCTACTGCCAGAACAGAATTTGGGGCTGTATCAATTAATAAAAGGGATTAGTGACATATCTGTGCCTTCCTTCTTTGTAGTGAAATAAAGATATAAATGTTTGGATCACAAGGAGCCTATCTTCTTTTTCTTAAGGAACAAATGTATATTGGCTTGTGGTGGAAACACATTTAATGTGTCAGTAAATGCATAAAATTCAATATGACCCATGTAAGTATGGGCTGAAACTAAAAATAGCTTGATTTCAGATAATGGAGACTTTTTGTAGTTAATATGTGATTTGAACAAGATTAAAAGGTAAAAGTAAAAGGCATTATATATATGTGTAACTGCCATCAAGAATACACCTGAACAGTAAAAAAAATTAGATATATGATCTTGAGGCAGCAAGGAACATAGTACATCATGTGTAGCATTGGAGCATCTCAGTAAAGGGGTACTAGAAAAGATTAGAGGTTTTGGTTTATGTTAGGTGATCTGGGAAAGGGGTCAAGGAAGTTGGGGTTTGCTCTGGAATGGATGCTGTGAAAAGAAAGGAATCATTCTTTGATGGGTATCTTAATATTAATAATACTTTTCTAGAAAGCAAGAAGAACAGAGCGTAGCTATGACTGGAATTGGTAAGGAAGCAGACAAATTAGCCAGAAAAAGGGAGTGTTTGATCATTTTTTCATTTAGACAGTGATTTTGTTTCTTGTTTTGGTTTCTGCTCAGGTAAAGTCAGAGTGGCCTTGTCTGATGTTGGTGTTCGGAAATCATTTGTGTTGAGAATACAGTGTTATGCTCTGGACACTGTAGCATAGCTATGAGTACCAAGCCAGCATCACAGAGCCTGACTCAGAGTGACAGGCCAGCCCCCAGCTGTCAGGGACTGCTTATATCTTTCTCAGTATATAACAGTAGTAAGAGAAGAAGAGAATTTAGCAAAGGCATGGTTCAGTTCAGTTCAGTTCAGTCGTTCAGTCTGACTCCTTGTGACCTCATGGACTGCATGCAGCATGCCAGGCCTCCCTGTCCATCACCAACTCCTGGAGTTTACTCAAACTCATATCCATTGAGTCGGTGATGCCATCCAACCATCTCATCCTCTGCTGTCCCCTTCTCCTCCTGCCTTCAATCTTTTCCAGCATCCAGGGTCTTTTCCAATGAGTCAGTTCTTTGCATCAGGTGGCCAAAGTATTGGAGTTTCAGCTTTAGCATCAATCCTTCCAATGAATATTAGGACTGATTTCCTTTAGGATGGACTGGTTGGATCTCCTTGCAGTCCAAGGGACTCTCAAGAGTCTTCTCTAACACCACAGTTCAAAAGCATCAATTCTTCGGCGCTCAGCTTTCTTTATAGTCCAACTCTCACATCCATACATGACTACTGGAAAAACCATAGCTTTGACTAGACGGACCTTTGTTGGCAAAGTAATATCTCTGCTTTTTAATATGCTGTCTAGGTTGGTCATAACTTTTCTTCCAAGGAGCAAGCATCTTTTAATTTCATGGCTGCAGTCACCATCTGCAGTGATTTTGGAGCCAAAAAAGATAAAGTCTGTCACTGTTTCCACTGTTTCCCCTTCTATTTGCCATGAAGTAATGGGACCAGATGCCATAATCTTAGTTTCCTGAATGTTGAGTTTTAAGCCAACTTTTTCACTCTCCTTGTTCACTTTCATCAAGAGGCTCTTTAGTTCTTCTTTGCTTTCTGCCATAAGTGTGGTGTCATCTGCACATCTGAGGTTATTGATATTTCTCTTGGCAATCTTGATTCCAGCTTGTGCTTCATCCAGTCCAGCATTTCTCATGATGTACTCTGCACACAAGTTAAATAAGCAGGGTGACACTGTACAGCGTTGACGTACTCCTTTCCCGATTTGGAACCAGTCTGTTGTTCCATGTCCAGTTCTAAGTGTTGCCTCTTGACCTGCATACAGATTTCTTAGGAGGCAGGTCAGGTGGTCTGGTATTCCCATCTCTTGAAGAATTTTCCACAGTTTGTTGTGATCCACACACAGGTAGAAAAGATAAAAAGGCATGGTAGAAAAGATAAATGTTGGATGTCGTTAGGAACTACTCTCGTAAGTTTGTAGTTGGAGTACAATAAGGATAGTAAGTAAAATTAGGAGGATTGGAAGGGTAAGGAGAAACCATTGGTGAAATGTTTTAAATGATCAGCTTAGAATATAGTTCAGGTAGAATCCTAAATCAGGTCATGGTATGATGAAAATGAATGTTTTGTGGATAATACAATTGCTTTTGAAATTATTAAATGTCTAAAAATGATTTTAATAAACATTTCACCTTGCCTGAAACTTAAAATAACTCTATTTTTATTGAAAATACTTGTCCCTATATTTTCTTACGCTTTTATAGTTATAATTTTGTATTCTGAATTTTAAAGTTTTTGCTCAATGCACCATGATAGACTTTATTCTGCATCTTTATCTTTTTTGAAGAAGATCATTCCAATAGTTTTATGTGAGGCTATCAGTTTTCTCAAAAAGGAAGAGACAGTAAAAACAGTGATACAAAGGAAATGGCAAACATTTTAGAGGAAGAATTAACAAGCCTCTATTACATATAAATGGAGTAAAGGAAGAGAAGAATAAAAAATTTTGAACCCTTGACAATGACAAACTTAAACTATAGCTTCCCAGGTGGCTCTATTGGTAAAGAATCCACCTGCCAATGCAGGAGCCTCAAGAGATGCAGGTTTGATCCTTGGGTTGGGAAAATCTCCTGGAGGTGGACATGGCAACCACTCCAGTATTCTCGCCTATAAAATCCCAAAACAGAGGAGCCTGGTGGGCTATAGTCCATCGAGTCACAAAGAGTCATGACTGAGCAACTGAGCACACTATATACATAGTTTCTTTGTTAAATAATAGAGTATCAACAAAAGTAAGTAATACCCACCAATGCTATTTCTGTTAAGATACCATGGAAATTTCAAGCTATGCCTGATTATCAAAATGTGTTTTTAGTTGAAAGATTTGACATTTGGTGACAATGAGATTATAATGGTGGTAGAATTTGCTAGTGCTAAGAAATTCATACTTACACTGAACTGAAATTTTGTAATCTGTGTGTGGCTGGGTTCACATACCATGAAAATTAGTGTCAGCGCATTAGTGAAGGCTGACACTTAACGGGTTTCAATGCCTAGCATCCCCATTAGTGTTGGTATTCATCGGAAGGAACACTAGCCTTTCATCCTTAATTTATTCCCTGGTGCCTATTTGATAAGGTGGTTTCTTTAGATGCTTTTGAAAAACTGTCTTCTTTAAACACACTAATAAACTGAGAATAGAAAGTTTCCATTATTGGAGAAGTCTGATTGTTCAGAGAATTATTTTAAATGTTTTTATACTGTAAACATGAGTAGTTTTGTTATCCACCTTATTTGTTTTAATTATATATAGAATAATTTTAGATATAGTACTGTTATACAAATCAAACCATAGTATAACAATATTGAAGTTCGTATGTCTAATTCTTGGATCATAATTTTAAGAAGTGTTTCATGTTATAAAAATTAATACATAAAGAAGTTGAAAATGGTTGAAGTTCACTGCAGTACAATTTATTGTATAATTCAAGTCCTGAGACTACATTCATAAAGTTCAGAAAAAGAAGGATATAAAATTAACATTTTGTCATTTTATTTAGATTATTCGATGTTAAACTTTAGCTGGAAACATACTTAACAATGAACATACCTTAAAATAGTTTAGGATTAGATGATTTACTTTATCTAATTTTAACTCTTAGTATAATAGTTTATGTTTAAAATATAGATAGTAATAACCAAGTAATTATTTGTAACTTAAAACTTTCTTGACTATCACCACTTATATTTAACTGCCTTTTTCTCTCCAGATGTACCAGCTGTGTCATGTTACAGCTGCATGTATAAAAAATTAATTTCTTCTTGCTCATTCATTTCCTCTTAGAATCCAATATTATTAATCATTCACTGACATGGACACTTAAAGTCAGTTTTTAATTTAGATGACCTATTGTTTGTAAAAGTAGTGAAAGCTATTTAATGAGTGAAATCTTTTTTTCCAAATATATTTTAATTCCATATACTACAATGTAGTTACACATTGGAGTCATATACATTTAAGTAAAGTGCATAAATCAATATAGAATAGGATAAACCAGATTATTTTTATATTGTCCATGACCATGAATCTTTTTCATATTAACTCTGTTTTAAGTTTTACTTAGATTTAAAAAGCTTATAGAAACTTGTTAGGAAATTAAAAGGAAAGTTTCAAAATAAGAAAACTATTTGCAATGCAGAGGCAGAAGTTTACTATCTTTGCAGTATAAGGAAGTCTTCTGACTTGGTAAGAAAAAACAAGCATCCTTGTAAAAATAGGCAAAGGACAGAAACATAGAAACTCATAAAAGTATATATAAAAATTAAGTTTAAAGCAGCATTTAAAGCATTAAAGTTTGGCAAATTTTTATTATTATTTTAATGATCATACCTGATGTTGGTAAAGTTGCAGAGAAATGATCAGTCTCGTTTACCTCTGGCAGAGATACATACTGATACAATCTCTAGGGTATAATTTGACAAAACGTGTCAAAAATCTGTAAAGATGGATGTACACAAATGTTTTTATCATAGGATCTTTTTAAATTTTATTTATTTATTCCACCTGGCATGTGGAATCTTAGTTCCCCCGCCAGGGACTAAAATTCCCCCACCACGGATGCTTACCCTCTAGTGGAAGCATTTTTGGGGTCTTTTTATTTTTGGCTCTGCAATGCTTCTCACGGGGGATTTTAGTTCCTTGACCAGGGATTGAACCCCTGTCCCCTGCTTTGGAAGTGCAGAGTCTTAACCACTGGGTCGCTGGGGACGACCCTCTAACACTTTTTATAACAAAACATTAGAAGCCATTAAATGTTAATCATTAGGTAATTAAATTATGAACACCCACATAATGTAATACTGTGTAGCCAGCTTTATAAAATGATGTTTTCAAACTTAGATTGTTCAACTGTGTTCAGAAGTTCCCTTGATTTCTTTGGAGGAAGTTTGAGGACCCTCGGAGAGGAGGAGGCAGAACACGACTTCATTCTGCTTAACCACATCAGCTTTGTCTTACTTGTTTTTGATTTTGTTTTTATTAAAGTATAATTGACTTACGATACTATATTTATTTCAGATGTACAACATAGTGATTTAGTATTATATACTACAAGATAATCACCACAATACATCTAGTCACCACCTGTCCTTAAAGTCATTACAGTATTGTTGACTATATTCCCTTTGCTATACTTTTTTCCCTCTGGCTTATTTATGTTATAACTGGAAGTTTATACCTCTTAATCTCCCTCATCTGTTTTGCTCATCCTTCTCTCCTCTGTGGCAACCAGCACTTTGTTCTCTGTATCTGTAAGACTGTTCCTGTTTTGTTATCTTTGTCTTGTTTTTTCGATTCCACATGTAAGGGAGATGGTACCGAATTAGTCTTTCGTGTCTGACTTACTGCACGTAGCATAATACTATCTAGGTCCATGTATGTTGTCTCAAATGGCAAGATACTATACTTTATTAGAGCTGAGTACTATTTCATTGTGTGTGTGTGTGTGCGTACACACCACATTTTCTTTATCCATTTATCTGATGATGGGCACTTAGGTTGCTTCCATATCTTAGCTGTTATCAGTAAGGCTGCAGGGTATATATAGGGGTACATATATCTTTATAAATTAGTGTTTTTATTTTCTTCAGAAATACTTTGAAGTGGAATTGCTGGATCGCATGGTAGTGTTTTTATATAAAAGTTTCAAATAAGAGTCTGTCTGAAGAAAGGGTAGTGCATGTGCAACTGTAAAAGGTTCAATGCAATGAAAAGTTCCACGTTACTGCTGAATGAAAAACAGTAGTGTGAAACATTGGGTTATAGTAACATTCAGTGTTGAAAAAAGTCAAATCTCTTATCTGTCTATATATATGAAAAAATGGAAGCTTAATGATGATGAGTAACAAAATTTTTTTTTAAATGAAAGTGGTATGATAGAATTTCAGGTGATTTTTTACTCTTTTTTGTATTTGTAGATTTTATATTTTTATAAAATTAATGTTCTAATTAAATTTTTATTTTATTAACTTTATAAAATTTACAGGTACTACTTGTGATAAGAAAAAAGGCAATAGCAATTACTTATACTTTTAAAATGTTATTAAATTTACATACAAATTTCCATTTAAATGTGCATGTGGTCAGAACTAGTTTTGGCCTTGTTGGCTAGCTATTCATGAGACCTTTATATAATAAATGGCATGTTGTAACTGAGTTTCTCTTTCATTACTATTTTTAATTGATAAAATGGTTTAAGTTTAAAGACTATGTAAAGGAAATAAGCAGAACTTGGATTAAAAATATGTATTAAATTAAAAAAAATAGAAAATGTTTCTTTACCCAAGAATAATAGCAACTAATTATAAGATCTACTATATGCCATGTACTGTTCTAAGTGGTTGACATATATTAACTCATAGAATTCTTATAATAACTCAATTTAGGTACTCTTATTATATACTGAGAACTTAAGTAATATGACCAAGGTTATATTCAGACTACATGGGTATATCTTCTCTTGTTTTCAAAGAATTCCTGTTCCTTGAATTCCAGTTTATAATACTAATTGCCTTAAATTTCAGGAATAGTTCTCAGATGGTAGATGTCAAAATATATGAACGTACCGACATGTTTGTATATGTTTTATATTTTGTTTGGATTTTCTGTTTGTTTTTTTAATATTTATTTATTTAGCTGTGTCTTAGTTGTGGCATGTAGGATTCAGCTCCCCAACCAGGGATTGAATCCAGCCCACTGCACTGGGAGTGCAGAGTCCTAGCCACCGGACCATCAGGGAAGTCTAAAGATTTTCAGTTTTTTTATCTCATCCTGTTAGAAACATTTAAAATCTGCTGCTACTGTTGCTTCACTCATTCCCACTATCTTATGCAGAAAGGAAATTAAGAGGATCTTCTAAGTCAATTCAATGCCCATTCTCATTAAAACATTTTTGAAACTTGTCTTTGGTAGGCATGGCCCTGAGTTACTATGTTTGCTTTAAAGTAAATTGAGCACCACACTTATATAGAAATGTATAATGTCCATATACTGTGCCTCTGGAACATGTATAAGTTATTTGTCCTTGGAACATACACAAATCAGCTTTTTATATTTGAAGATGGCATTTCTTTTAGTATTATTTCCTGGTCCAGACTTCCCACTGTCAGTAAGATTTATGCCTGACTTATTTATGATAGTAACTGATTGTCTTGAGCATTCACATACTGTCTTATCTGTGATCCTGTGGGCCTTCACAAAGCTAGGTAAAAAAAGTTGGGAGAGATCCAGGTGCATTTAGACACCAGTCATTTCAATGGATGTGCTTTTTCTCAAGAAGAGATAATTCATTTCCAAAATTTTAAAAATTACGAAGATTCTAAGGGAAAATGGGACATGCATAAGAGAAAGGAAGAATTATTAAGTGGGGCAATGAAGTATTCAGAACAATTGGATAAGGAAGACAGGAGAATATAAATTTTGGGTTAAACATGCTAGTGAAAAGATGGAAACTGAAACAATATTACTGAAAGATGATAAGCTAATTGTAGAAATATTGTATCCCTGTGAATAAAAGGGATATATGAGCCCTTCTCTAAGATTTTCTTGATAATAAAAAAAGAACATATTCCTAGCTGGAAGTTGATTTTTTAGCAAGTATTTAAACAATAGAGAAAAAGGGGAGGAAGGATAAAATACGTAGCACATCATAAATTAATGAAGCCCTCACTTAAGATTACATCTTCTTCTGTCTGATTATTTGGAACAATTTGTAATAATGTAGAGATTGTATTGTGGCATACCTGGGGCATTGCTGTACATATATCCAGTGATTTATCCAGTGAAAGAATTAGAGCAGAGTTATGGAACTTGTTTCATGCCTGGGAAGATCCTCTGGGGCTTTGTGACCCTTCTGTGATCATTGAAGCAGGCTGGACACTTGAAGAGATCCTCTGATTTTTTTAGAGGAGGAGGGTTTGTTCATTTTTTTGCCCAAACTTGCACCAGCCATAAAGATTTTCTCTCATGATAAATAATACCCCACAATCTGATACATTGCTTGGGAAATGAAAGTGGTCATGCAGTTTATAAAAAAATTTCAAAATAAACTATCTTATGGTCATACCTATGTTCATTCTTTTACATTAATAGAACTGAACTGTATAGTTATCTAGGGAATTCCCTGGTGGCCCAGTGGTTACAACTCTGCTCTCAGTGCCGAAAGCCTGGGTACAATCCTTGGTCAGGGAACTAAGAACCCACAAGCTGCATTGTGCAGCCAGAAGCAACAACAGAAACCTCAGTCAAACAGTATAGTGATCAATTTTCAAACCTCCTTTGTAAAGTACCTGTCAGATTTCTGACATAATTCTAAAACTGCACTGTTAAAGATGGCAGTCACTAACCTGAGTGGCTATTTACATTGAAAGTAGTACAAATTATCAAATACTTGATTCCCCATTTGCACTGACAGTATTTCAAGTGTTCAGTAGCCACATGTGGCTAGTTAGCAGCTACCATGTTGGATGGCTGAAATATAGAGAATTTTTATCATTGCATAACATTCTATTGGTCACCATTCCTCTGCTGCTGCTGCTAAGTCACTTCAGTCGTGTCCGACTCTGTGCGACCCGCTAGACGGCAGCCCACCAGGCTCCGCCGTCCCTGGGATTCTCCAGGCAAGAACACTGGAGTGGGTTGCCATTTCCTTCTCCAGTGCATGAAAGGGAAAAGTGAAGGTGAAGCCGCTCAGTCGTGTCCGACTCTTAGCGACCCCATGGACTGTAGCCTACCAGGCTCCTCCGTCCATGGGATTTTCCAGGCAAGAGTACTGGAGTGGGGTGCCATTGCCTTCTCCCACCATTCCTCTAGAGGATATATGTTTTGAGGCAGTCATTGATTTTGCTTTATCTGTAGCTTTTAAAGTGTAGGTTTATTGATGAGAAACCATTGTGTTTTTTCGAGTTGGGCAGATGTTCTTGTAACTTTGATGGTATATTACAATGGCAGTGGATTTGTGAGTTAGCTAACTCTACTATAGGGGAGTTTCATTCAAGTTAATCAGTAATGGAGATTTACAGTACTAAGCTGTAAAACAAAAAGTTGGGCTTGTGGGAAAAAGCATTATGTAGGTAGTAAAGAAGAACACTAACTTTGAAGACAGGAAATGTGATCTTGTCTTAGCTGTGCCACTAACTAGTTATAAGACTTTAGGCATTTAATTTTCCAAAGTTAATTTGCGATTTAATTTCTTTATCTCTATATTACATGTTTGAATAAAATATTTTTAATATCTATTTTTGTTATAATATTAAATTCTGGGCCCTTTGTTCCCTCAGATATAATTTTGATCAAAGACCTGATGGAAGAGGTAGCGCAAAGAGAAAGAGGTATTGATGAAGCTGTTAAGAGAACCTGCCCTTGTTCACAGTCATCTTAGGAGAGAGCAGTTAGAAACCACTAAACCACTGCCCAGGAATATGAGAAGGGCTCTGTTGGTCTTAAGTTCCAGCAGTTTACCCTAAAATATTGTTTCCATTATGTTCACTCCTTCTGCCTAAAATCTTTCTTTTTTAAAAAACTTTAATTTGTATTGGCATACAGCCAATTAACAATGCTGTGATAGTTTCAGGTGGACAGCAAAGGGAGTCAGCCATACATATGCTGCTGCTGCTGCTAAGTCGCTTCAGTCATGCCCGACTCTGTGCGACCTCATAGACAGCAGCCCACCAGGCTTCCCCGTCCCTGGGATTCTCCAGGCAAGAACCCTGGAGTGGGTTGCCATTTCCTTCCCCATATACATGTATCCATTCTCCCCCAAACTCCCCATCCACCCAGGGTACCACATAACATTGAGCACAGTTCCTGCACTATACAGTAGTAGGTCCTTATTGGGTATCCATTTTCAGTATAGCAATGTGTACATGTTGATCACAAACTTCCTAAAAACCTTCTCATGCAGACCTGGATTTAGATATCATTTCCCCTGGTCAACAACCGTGTGACTGTGAGCAAGTTACATAACCTACCTGTCTCCATTTCCAGTTGGATGGGTGAAATGAAGTTATATCTCTTGGAATTTGCAGTCAACTCAGAGGGAAAGACACACTATTATAGTAATAGATGGGAAAGTCTATTATACATATGTGCCAGGTATTATAAAACAGAAAGGAAGGTTGTCACCTAAGACCTGGCCGAGGTAGGGAAGAGAGTAACGGAAGGGTATTCCGGGTAGAGTAGAGTGCTCGTGGACACTGGGATGCAAGGTAAGTAGGTGAAGCATTGAAAAGGAATAGAAGAGTGTGGTACAACTTAAGCCTGGGAATACAAGCAGAGGCTGGAAATTTAAAGGACCAAGAAGTTTAAACTTCATGCTGAACCCTGCAGAGGTACACTGAAAGTTTCAAGACTGGATACGTGAGCATCGTTGTGAAGTATGAGGAGAGAAGGAACAAACCCCTAAAATGTTCATTATTGAAGCAATGTGGAGAATGGCTTAAAAGCAAAGAGACCAAGTAGGAAGCTATTATTCTAGTTAAAGTGAGATATGAGGAAACCTCATATTAGGAAAATGAGGGGAAAAGTGGATGCTGATGCTTACAAGTGTTAAATAAAATCAGATGAGTTGGTGACTGGTTGATGTGGGGTTGAGGGAGATGGATGTCTCCGTGTGAAGCAACTAGATGGATGATGGTCACTTTTCACTGGGTAAGGAAAACAGTGATGTGATTGGTGAGGTAATACAGTGTGTGTCTTAGTGGCTATACCTCGGAACCAGACTACCTGGTCTGAAATTGTAGCTTTGCCATTGATTAGCTTTGTGGTGCAGGACTGGTTATTTTGTCTGTCTGTTTCTTTCATTAGATTCATTTACACATGCGTTAGTATGTGTAAAACGCTTAGAATAATGCCTGGCAAGTAATCATTGTATATATTTGCTGTTATTATTCATGGAGGATATGAATTAGTGAAGTTTTAGACATAGTAGGGAGTTGTTGTTCAGTCACTTTGTCATGTCTGACTCTCTGTGACCCCATAGACTGCATCATGCCAGGCTTCAGAGTCCTTCACTGTCTCCCAGAATTTGCTCAAACTCATGTCCATTGAGTCAGTGATACCATCCAACCATCTCATCTTCTATTGTCCCCTTCTCCTCCTGCCTTCAATCTTTCCCAGCATCAGGGTCTTTACCAGTGAGTTGGCTCTTCATATCAGGTGGCCAAAGGATTGGAACTTCAGCTTCAGCATCCGTCCTTCCAATGTATATTCACGGTTGATTTCCTTTAGGATTGACTGGTTTGATCTCCTTGCTGTCTAAGTGACTCTCCAGAGTCTCCTCGAGCACCACAATTCAAAAACATCTCAGCCTTCTATATGGTCAACTATCACATCTGTACATGACTGCTGGATAAACCATAGCTTTGACTGTGTAGACTTTTATTGGCAAAGCGATGTCTCTGATTTTTATCATGGCCTTTCTTCCAGAGAGCACGTGTCTTTTAATTTCCTGGCTGCAGTCACCATATTCATTGATTTTGAAACCTAAGAAGAGAAAGTCTGTCATTGTTTCCACTTTTTTCCCATCTGTATGCCATGAAGTGATGGGACCCGATGCCATGATCTTCATTTTTTTGAATGTTGGGTTTTAAGCCAGCCTTTTCACTCTGTTCTTTCACCTTTATCAAGAGGCTCTTTAGTTCTTCTTCACTTTCTGCCATTAGAGTGTTGTCATCTGCATATCTGAGGTTGTTGGTATTTCTCCCAGCAATCTTGATTCCAAGTTTGTGATTCATCCAACACGGCATTTTGCATGGTGTACTCTGCATAAAAGTTAAATAAACAGGTTGACAACATGCAGCCTTGATGTACTCTTTTCCCAATTTTGAACTAGTCCGTTGTTCCATGTCCACTTCTAACTTGGTTCTGGACCTGCATACAGGTTTCTCAGGAGACAAGTAAGGTGTTCTGGTATTTCCATCTCTTTAAGAATTTTTCACAGTTTGTTGTGATCCACACAGTCGAAGGCTTTAGCCTAGTCAGTGAAGCAGAAGTAGATGTTTTGCTGGAATTCCCTTTTTTTTTTTAATGAGAGTTATTATGTAAGTAGTAGTTGAAATTAATGGAATATAGAAACCCTTCCAGGGGAAGCAGATATAGTGAGTAGAAGGCCACAGTGTGGTTCCAGGGAACTATGATAATTTACAATTCAAGGAACATGGGCTTATGGGTGTCACTAAAGGGGAGTGACCAGAGGCATAAAGAATAAAATTAGGCCTTCAGATCCTGGATGCTAAGGGCAGTGAGGGAATGATTGATGTCAAATGCTGTAAAGCTGACAAAATACGATAAAGACCGAAGATTGAAGAGTCCACTGGATTCACAGTGAGAGCAGCTTTTGTAGAGTTCAGGGCAGAGGTCACTTTACCAAGACCTGAGGAATAAATGGATGAAGATGTAATAGAGATGGTGAGTTTTCATCTTTCTCCCCCTCTCTTTCACTGATTTTAAAAAAATTAATTTTATCAAAATAATAGTTAAAAAATGAAATGGTTTTGTTAGGCTTAGTAGGTAGACAAGGAAAAGCAGTCCTATGTTCCATTCCTCCTCATCCCATTTCTTTTTTCTAGAGGAAATGAAACAAAATTGTCCAGCTGTTTCTTCTGGAATTACTGAAAATTATTTCTTTTGCTTCTTAGATACTATCTATAGACTTTCTACTACAGAAAATTACCTTTACTTCCTCTGTCTTCAAAAAAAAAGTTTAGTACAATTTTTGATTAAAGAAGTATTTAGTATTATTTTATTATAGTGCATGAAAGTTAAGATAGGAACCACTGTGTACTGATTTTTTTTCCCTTTTTTAAAGCAACTTTTAGAGTTAATAATTGCTTTTTCCTTTTTCTTAATTTTTTATGTATACATCATTACTATATCTCCAAAATATTCAACAGAACTGGAAAGCTGCTCTGTAGTTTCAGACATCTCAGATCATTTGCCAATTTCATTTCATTTTTCTTGGAGCATCCCTCCTGGAGTTTGCCACACTCTTGCTCCAGTCTAAACTCTGTTGTTCTATGAAGACCTACTGGATAGCTCTTGTCCCTATACTTTTTTTAAAAAACTCATTTTGTGAAATTTTTTTTGCCTCTTTACTATTTCTGGAACTCATGTCATCATCTTTCTTGCTTTTATCGTATGCCTGGATGGAGCACATCCTTAAACTGCTTCCTAAGAAAGAGTAAAAAGGAGGTAAATGTTTTAAGACTCCACATGTCTGTTAATTTGGCTAGGAATAGAATTCATATGGAAATAGTTTCTCCTCATATTTGGAAATATTTTTCTGTCATGTTCTAGTGTCTGTTGTTGCTGTTAAAATTCAGATGCAATTCTGATATTTACCCCTTTTTATGAGACTCCACCTTTCTTTTCTTTCTCCCTAGAAACTTTTAGGCCACTCGCCTCTCACCAACCTGGGTTGTTCTGAGGTTTCAGAGTGATGTGCCAGGTTTTTAAATTAATTTTTTACATGATTTGATTATTTCCGTATGGAAACTCATGCCCTTCTGTTATTGAAACTATTCTCAAAGTCCTTGCCTCCTTTCTTTCTTTCTTTCTGTAATTCCTACAGGTGGATGCTGTATTTAAAAATTTCCACTATTATTGCCCATAATTTTTTGTCTTTATGCACTTGTGAAGTATTTAATCAGATGTCTAACACTTCTGTTGAGTTTTCAGTGTGTCTAATCATATATTCAATTTCTAAGAGCTCTTGTTTTCAGGAGAACCCTAACTTGTTTTATGAATGCAATATAATCTTTTATGTATCTGAGGATGTTAATCGCAAATTTTTAAAGCTTTCTTCTCCCTACTTGCCATGTTTCCTTCAGACTTTTTTTTTTCTGTTTGCCTATTTTGACTTCTTTCTCCTATGTTGAAAGCACGGTGATTCTTGGCTGTCCATTCTTAAGAATGACCAAGATGTTTTGTTATGCAACAGTTTTCACTGAATGCCTTGACACCACATGGCATGGATTGCCTTCTAGTATAATTTTGTTTTCTCCCTCTTGCCAGCCTGTGAGATAACGGCAAGTACTTTTAGGTTTGGGGTATGGCTATAACTCAGTCCTAGATTCCTTTTTCTGTACCACATAGGAGAATCTATGTTTGATAATAGACAACCTCAAATTTTTAGTGACATACACAATTAAAGTCTTTTTCTCTTACATGTACAGTGTGGTCTGCAGGACCTTGTACTCAGGATCCTCACTTCAGGACTCAGGCTAATAGAGGCTGTATCATGAAACTTCCGTCTCTAATTGATGAGGCAGGAGTAGGTAATACAGCAGATTCTACACTAGCCCTTAGAAGTTCTACCCAAAGTTACGGAAGTCATTTCTACTCACATTTCGTTGGCCAAAGCTAGTCACATGGCCATGCCTAATTTAAAAGAGAGTGGTGAAGTGCAAGCCTACGATTTGTACTGAGGGAGAGAACAACCAGAATGTTTGTAATAGCTGTAACAGCTATCACAGTGGTATTTCACTTATGTATGTTCTTTAATTTCTTTATGCTCTTGCATTTTCATGGATTATACAAAAGATGTATCTTTCAAGAATGGGATGCCTAGGCTTCCCTGGTGGCTCAGGTGTAAAGTTTCCTCCTGCCAGTGCTGAAGATGTGTGTTTGATCCCTGATCTGGGAAGATTCTATACGTCTCAAAAGAGCTAAGCCCATGTGCCACAACTACTGATGAATGTATGCCCTAGAGCCTGGCAAGCTGTGATTACTGAGTGCACAGGCTGCATGCAACTGTTGAAGCCTGAGTGACCTAGAGCCTGTGCTCTGCAACAAGAAAAGCCACGGCAATGAGAAGCCCACATGCTGCAACTAGAGAATAGCCCCCAGTCACCACAATTAGAGAAAAAAACTATGCAGCGAGGAAGATCCAGCACAGCAAAAAATAAATGAATAAATAAAATTATTTTTTAAAAAGAATTGTTCAGTCACTCAGTCATGTCCAACTATTTGCGACTCCATGGACTGCAGCACTCTAGGCTTTCTTGTCCTTCACTATCTCCTGGAGTTTGCTGAAACTCATATCCATTGCATCGATGAGGCCATCCAACCATCTCATCTTCTGTCATCCCCTTCTCCTCTTCCTGTCAATCTTTCCCAGCATCAGGGTCTTTTCCAGTGAGTCTGCTTTTCGTCTCAGGTGGCCAAAGGATTGTAGCTTCACCTTCAGCATCAGTCCTTTCACTGAATATTCAGGGTTGATTTCCTTTAGGATTGACTGGTTTGTTCTCCTTGCTGTCCAAGGGACTCTCACGAGTCTTCTCCAACACCACAGTTCAAAATCATCAGTTCTTCAGTGTTCAGCTTTCTTTATAGTCCAACTCTCAGATCCGTACCTGACTATTGGAAAAACCATAGTTTCGACTAGACGGACTTTTCTTGGCACAGTAATGTCTCTGCTTTTTAATATGCTGTCTAGGTTGGTCAGGGCATGGTGGAGAGGTCTGACAGAATGTGGTCCACTGGAGAAGGGAATGGCAAGCCACTTCAGTATTCTTGCCTTGAGAACCCCATAAACAGTATGAAAAGGCAAAAGATAGGAAACTGAAAGATGAACTCCCCAGGTCAGTAGGTGCCCAATATGCAGTAGAGAAATAACTCCAGAAAGAATGAAGGGATGAAGCCAAAGCGAAAACAACACTCAGTTGTGACTAGGACAGGTGATAGAAGCAAGATTCGATGCTGTAATGAGCAATATTGCATAGGAACCTGGAATGTTAGGTCCATGAATCAAGGCAAATTGGAAGTGGTCAAACAGGAGATGATGAGAGTGAACATTGACATTCTAGGAATCAGCAAACTAAGATGGACTGGAATGTGTGAATTTAACTGAGATGACCATTATATCTACTACTGTGGGCAGGAATCCCTTAGAAGAAATGGAGTAGCCGTCGTAGTCAACAAAAAAGTCCGAACTGCAGTATTGGATGCAATCTCAAAAACGACAGAATGATCTCTGTTTGTTTCTAAGGCAAACCATTCAATATCACGGTAATTCAAGTCTATGCCCCAACCAGTAATGCCAAAGAAGCTGAAGTTGAACAGTTCTATGAAGACCTACAAGCCCTTCTAGAACTAACACCCCAAAAAGATGTTCTTTTTGTTATAGGGGACTGGAATGCAAAAGTAGGAAGTTAAGAAACACCTGGAGTAACAGGTGTTAACAGGTGTTAACAGCAAATATGGAAGACACAGCAGTGGCCAAAGGAACAGAAAAGGTCAGTTTTCATTCCAATCCCAAAGAAAGGCAATGCCAAAGAATGCTCAAACTACCACACAATTGCACTCATCTCACACGCTAGTAAAGCAATGCTTAAAATTCTCCAAGCCAGGCTTCAACTGAAATAGCTCAACTGGAATTCCATCACCTCCACTAGCTTTGTTCGTAGGAATGCTTTCTAAGGCCCACTTGACTTCACTTTCCAGGATGTCTTGCTCTAGGTGAGTGATATGATGAGTGATCTCATCATATTTGGCCTTGGAGTACAGAATGAAGCAGGGCAAAGGCTAATAGAGTTCTGCCAAGAGAACGAACAGGTCATAGCAAAAACCCTCTTCCAACAACACAAGAGAAGACTCTACACATGGACATCACCAGAGGGTTGACACCGAAATCAGATTGATTATATTCTTTGCAGCCAAAGATGGAGACGCTCTATACAGTCAGCAAAAACAAGACTGTGGGAGCTGAACTGTGGCTCGAAAAATGGAACATGAACTTCTTATTGCCATCCAGTTGAGCTATTTCAGTTGAAGCCTGGCTTGGAGAATTTTAAGCATTGCTTTACTAGCGTGTGAGATGAGTGCAATTGTGTGGTAGTTTGAGCATTCTTTGGCATTGCCTTTCTTTGGGATTGGAATGAAAACTGACCTTTTCTGTTCCTTTGGCCACTGCTGTGTCTTCCATATTTGCTGGCATTTTGAGTGCAGCACTTTCACAGCATCATCTTTCAGGATTTGAAATAGCTCAACTGAAATTCCATCATCTCCACTAGGTTTGTTCGTAGTGATGCTTCCTAAGGCTCACTTGACTTCACTTTCCAGGATGTCTGGCTCTAGTGAGTGATCACACCATCGTGATTATTTGGGTCGTGAAGGTCTTTTTTGTACAGTTCTTCTGTGTATTCTCGCCACCTCTCCTTAATATCTTTGCCTTTGTTAGGTCCATACCATTTCTGTCCTTTATTGAGCCCATTTTTGCATGAAATGTTCCCTTGGTATCTCTGATTTTCTTAAAGAGATCTCTACTCTTTCACATTTTATTGTTTTCCTCTGTTTCTTTGCATTGATCGCTGAGGAAGGCTTTCTTATCTCTCCTCACTATTCTTTGGAACTCTGCATTCAGATGGGTATATCTTTCCTTTTCTCCTTTACTTTTCACTTCCCTTCTTTTCACAGCTATTTGTAAGGCCTCCTCAGACAGCCATTTTGATTTTTTACATTTCTTTTTCTTAGGGATGGTCTTGATTCCTGTCTCCTCTACAGTGTCATGAACTTCAGTCCATAGTTCATCAGGCACTCGTCTATCAGATCTAGTTCCTTAAATCTATTTCTCACTTCCACTATATATAAGCTTTAGCCTAATTTTGCTTAGTCAATAAAGCAGAAGTAGATGTTTTTCTGGAATTCCCTTGCTTTTTCTGTGATGCGTGGATGTTGACAATTTGATCTCTGGTTCCCCTCTGCCTTTTCTAAATTCAGCTTTACATCTGGAAGTTTTTGGTTCACATACTGTTGAATCCTAGCTTGAAGGATTTTGAGCATTACCTTGCGAGCATGTGAAATGAGTGCAATTGTGCGATAATTTGAACATACTTTGGCATTGCCTTTCTTTGGGATTGGAATGTAAATTGACCTTTTCTAGTCCTGTGGCCACTGCTGAGTTTTCCAAATTTGCTGGCATGTTGAGTGTAGCACTTTAATAGCATCATCTTTTAGAATTTGAAATAGCTCCGTATGAAAAGGCATAAAAAAGACATAAATAATATGTCTTAAGTTCCCTTACAGCTTCAAAGTTTATGGGTATTTGACTTGCAAAGTGACACTCCTCCCTGACAACTTATTGAAAATGCATGTGTTCAAAAAATGTTGTAAAAATAAACCCACTAATATTGTATTGAAGATAGGAACTATTTTCCTCAAAATCAGTTTATTATTTTCGAGAAAGATTCAGACGCTTGAGAGAATGGTAGGACATTTTTGTTTCTGTGTTGAATGACTGGCAGTATTTAACAGTTGCCTTGATTCTTGAATTATAAACATCCAATTGGGATTTTTAAACAACCATATTCCTTGGTTAACTTAAATGGTCTTGGTTGAAAATAAACATTTATTTTTAAAAAATATATTTTGTTAAAAATTATTTTATTCTTATTTTATCTTGTCATTAAAAAAATACTTCAAATATTTTACTACCTTTTCAGTTAGATAATTTTTTTTTTATCTAACTTGCATTTATTTTGTGCTTTATGTTAAAACTTTGTTGTAATTTTACTGCTGGTGTTATCTTTGTAAGCCCAGGGACATTGCAACACTTCATGCTAAAAGTGGATGTGCTTCTTGTTGATTCATGTTCTCTGCTACCCATCCCTGCCAATGATCATTGTAGTAAAAGGTGAAGAGCGTATTGTTCTCAAACCCAAATCAGCTCCATGCAGAAACTGCCTTGGAGGAAAGGACCAAATGTCCTTCCTCTCAGAATATGTGCTAAAATGGAGAGCAATATTCCTGTCTTAGTTGTCCTCTTCAGGTTCAAGATCTTTGCTCTTCTGTGCTGTTGTCCAAATCACTTTCCTGTTGCCTTTCAAATTCAGGCAGCAGCCCAGAATGTAGAGTCTGAAAATAATTCTGCTAATTCATTCCAAAGTTCTTATATTCATTTATTCTCAGTTCCAATCATGTTTATATTCATTATTTCTTACTCATCTTTTCTTTCTCCCCACCATCCACCTCTCCCCTTTTCCAATTATACAAGTAATATAAAATGGCAGATTTGGGGGGAAGTTTTGGAGGGAGCTGTGCTGGGTCTTCATTGCAGTGTGTGTGCTTTCTCTAGTTGTGGCATGTGCGATCTTAGTTCCCCAACCTGATCAAATCTGAGTCCCATGCAGATTGGAAGGTGGATTCTTAACCACTGGACCATCAGGGCAGTCCCTAAAAATGTCAGATGCTGAAGTCACTAGAATGTTTAATATTCTAAAATTAGAGGGTAATCACCAATATAGTGCCATATACAAACTGGTCTTATTAAATGCTTTATAAATATAATAATGATAACTTTAATTTCAACTTAATACTTTAAAACAGTTTTAAGAATGGCAACATATCTCTCAAAGTATCTCTTTATCAAAGATGTATTTTTACAATATTTTTCAATGAAAAATTTGAAACATACAAAAAAATTGAAAGAATTTTAATAGTAAATCATTATATGCAATATCTAGCTTGTATAGTTAGCATTTTCCTAATTTGTTTTTTCATTTAACTCTACATCTTTTAATATGGATCTATCAATCTGTCTTTTTATTGTGTTTCAAAAGAAGTTGCAAACATCAATGTACTACTCCCTAAATCCTTCAGCATGCAGATCATTAACTAAAGTTCAGTGTCTTTTTTGAGTAAAAATTGATAAGCAATGAAATTCATGAGCTGTAAGTTCATGATTCAATAACTTTGACAGATGACTACACTTTTGTAACCTGAGCCACTTTTAAGACATTGAACGTTATTATTGCTCCAGAAGGATCCCTTATGTCCTTCCTTGTCAATTCTGTACTCTTTTTGTATAGATCTACTTTCACTCAGTACCATTGGGAGACAATTTTCTCTTGGTTTCTTAGGTTGCTGCCTGTTTTATATGTGAGGCACTGACACTCTTTTGTTCTCGGCTATATTTTCAAGGATACTTATATAGCAAACAGCCTTTGAACATAGAGACAGATATTTCCTTCCAGTGTAAAGGGTAATGCTTACTGCCCATTATAAAAACTCAGGTTCCCTAAGGTCAGTGTTTCTCTCTTATAATGCAACCCACAGTGTATAAGTTTTATTTTTTGACCTTTTTCACATCACCCTGTAGTAATAGGGACTTATTGAACCAGCATAAAGAGGCTGATAGTCCCTGGTTACTACTATTGGTTTGAATAATAAACTGTCCTTTGTGTGTGAATCTGTAGTACTATGCCTTCTGCCATAATCTGAAATTTTTTTTAGCAGGCTAATATTTTAATTTGCATTTAATTTGCAAAGACCCTTTATAGTTCTTGACAAGTATTGTGATGTGTACACTAGTAGTTCATTTCTTTTTATTTATCAGTATTGTTCTATTGTATATACATTGCACAATTCATTTATTTGTTCTTTTATTGAAGGATACCGACACTGTTTCTAGGTTTTAGCTATTATGGATAAACCTGTTATAAACGTTGGCATACAAATCTTTGGGTGGACATGTTTTCATTTCTCTTGAGTAAGTACATAGGAGTGAAATACTGGGCCATATGACAGGCATATATTTAAGTCTATTAAAAATTGCAGAAGTTTTTTTCCAAAGTAGACCTACCATTTTATACTCCTACCAACAATTTATGGTAGTTTTAACTGTTCCATAAGATTCTGACTCCAATTTAGGTTTGTGGGTTTTTTGACCACACGACCAAGCAATTCTGTGATACCAACTGGGTGTACTACATTCAACTCAATTCTGACACTGTCTTTCTGGAGATAGCATCATATCCCACAGGTTAAAGGCTTAGTCCTCTCGAACTGCAACCCCCCTTCAGATGGCAGTTGCAAGTCCACCCTGTCACTTGTGCTCCTGACCTAATGACTGTTAGATTAGAGACCCTCTCTCTGGTTTTGATTAATTTGCTAGAGCAGCTCACAGAGCTCAGAGAAACATTTTACTTATTAGATTTCTGTTTTATTATAAAAGAGTATCAGTAAGGAGCAACTCAATGGAAGAGATTCATAGGACAAGGTGTGTGGGAAAAGGGACAGATCTTCCCTGACCTCTTCAGGCACACCACTCTCCATCACCTTTTCATGTTCATCAAACCAGAAGCTATCAGAACTCAGTATTTGGGTGTTTATAGAGGCTTCAATATAAAGGCATGATTGATTGAACTATTGTCCACTGGCAACTGAACTCAATCTCTAGCCTTTCTCCCATCCGCAGAGGTTGATGAGAGGTTGGGGAGTGAAAATTCCAACCCTTTAATCACAGAGTTGGTTTCCTTGGTAACCAGCCTCCCCCCTAGGGTGCTATCCCAAAGTTACCTTATTAACATAACAAAAGACACCTTAAATAAAATCAAAGGTTTTTAGGAGCTCTGTGTCAGAAATTGGGATGAAGACCAAATATATTTCTACCTCTACCTCCCCCTTTCTTATTGCAATGGCTAGGACCTCCAGCACAATGTTTAATAGAGGTGTTGAGAGTGAGCACCCTTGCTTAGCCCATCTGAGAAGGAAAGTGTTCAATACTTATTCAGTTTGATTTTGCTATAGGTTTTTTCATACATGTCGTTTAATGGATTGGGATGTTCCTAGTTTGCTGACAATTTTTGTTGAGTTTTATTTCATTTTCAGTTACTATTTTCTTTTTCAACTGTTAAGTCCTATTTTTCAAATAACTGTCCTTTTTTCCTGGGTCTCCAATTTTATTGGCAATCTTTTATTCATGATATCCTTTATTATTCTTTCAGTGTAGGCTCTAGTTCTTTGGTCTCTTCTTTGAGTAATTTTGTTCTTATTTTTTCTTATTAGTCTACCTAGGGGTTTACCTGTTTTGTTGAAAGCCCTGACTTTTGAGTTTCTTAGTTTTCTCTATTTTTTCCTATTATATTGATTTATGCTCTTAGTATTTTTTCATTTACTAACTTTGGGTTTTCTTGTTTCTTTGATTCTTAGGTGAAACTCTATGACACTGATTTGAGACCTCTCTTTTATTTCTGATATAAGCATTTAAATCTATAAGTTTTTCTCTATGGATGGTTTTAACCACATTCTACAATTTTGCTGTGTTGTATTTTTCATTATCATTCATATACAACATTTTCCTAATTTGGGGGAATTTCTTCTTTACCAGTTTAATCAAAAGTATCTTGTTTACTTACAAATATTTACATTTACTTACTTTTCTATTTCTTAATTAGTGTTGTTTTCTATTTTAATGGTTTTGATGTGAGAATATACTCTGTAAGATCATCTGAAATGAATTCAGACTTTTTTTGGTGAATGGGCCATATGGAATTGTAAAGAATTGTATCTTGTAGTCAGTGGGTGTATTTTATGTGTGTATGTGATCTATCTTTATCTACCTATATATATAATATCTGTATATCCATATTTATGGGCTTCCCTGGTGGCTCAGATGGTAAAGAATCTGCCCGAAATGCAGAAGACCTGGGATCGATCCCTGAATTGGGAAGATCCCCTGGAGAAGGGAATAGCTACCCACTCCAGTGTTCTTACCTGGAGAATTCCATAGACAAAGAAGCCTGGCAGGCTACAGTCCATGTGGTTGCAAAGAGTTGGACACGACTGAGTGACTCATACTTCACTCCATCCATATTTATATCTATGTCTGTTAGGACAAAGTGATTAATTGTATTTTTTAAGATTTTCTTTTTGTCCTAAGTTATTTTTGTTCTAGCTCTATCAATTGCTTCGAATAACATATTAAAAAACCTCCAACTATGATTGGGCTTTGTCTGTTTCTCTTTATAATTCTGTCAATGTTTGATTTATACGTTTCAGAGTTCTATTATCAGATACCTATTTATGATCGTTATGATTTATAGCATGTGTGCATGTTAAGTCCCTTCAGTCGTGTCCGACTCTTTGTGACCCTATTGACTGTAGACTACTAGGCTCCTCTGTCCGTGGGATTCTTCAGACAAGAATACTGGAGTGGATTGCCATGCCCTGCTCCAGAGGATCTCCCCAACCCAGGGATTGAACCCAGATCTACTGCATTGCAGGCATGTTCTTTACCACTAGCACCACCTTGGAAGCCCCGATTTCTTATTAAGTTGTGTGTTATTTCATTTTGAAATGTCCTTTTTTATTTCTGGTACTACTCTGTCTTAAAGTCACATTTACTGTTATTAACATGGCTGTAGCCTTCTTACTGCTTATTGCTTTCACATCATGTCTTTTCCATCCTCTACATTTTTTTGTGTGTTCTGTATCTTTTGTAAACAACCAATAGTCAGATCTTGCCTTTTTATCCATTCTATCAATCTTTGTGCTTTGGTTGGAGTGTTAAGTTCATGTATATATAATGTATTATTTATATGCTTTGATTTAGATCTATCACTATGCTATTTTTGTTTACCCTATCTTGGTTTGGTTTTTTTTTTGTACCTATATTCTATTTCTGCCTTCTTTTGCCTTGGTATGATATTTTTAAAGTTCTATTTTAATTCACCCATTGACTTTTTGATTATACCTTTTGGCATTATTTTTAGTGATTGCTCTATGGCTTGCATTCTCAAATAGGATGATATCTCAAGAATGTGTAAATTGGTTTTAGGGGTAGGAGCAAAAAAAAAAATCCTGGATATTGTATTAGTTTGTGGCCCTGAAAAGAGCCACAGTACATAAGTTAATAATCGGTATATCTGTGTTATTAAAATTTCATGGGAGAGACAAATAAGAAAAGAGGCTTCTTATGAGGGGATGATGAAGAACAGGTTAAGAAATACTTGTCTCAAAGTGTACATTCTTAAAGTTTTCATAATATACATAGACTTAATATCCTGCCACACTTTGAGTAAAATCAGAGCTATATTTTTTAATTAAAAAAATATTTTTATGACATCTTAAGTTATATCCTTTATGACTTTGTTTTTTTAAGGTAGCTTCAGGTTCATAGCAAAATTGAGATAAAACTACAGAGATTTCCTATATACCCTCTGCTCCCATACATGCTTAGCCTCCCCCATTATCAACATTTCCTGCTCGAGTCACACATTTGTTATAGCTGTGTGTTACTGTGACACATTGTAATAGTACAAAGTCCATAATTTACCTTAGGATTCACTCTTGGTTGTTTTACATTCTGTGGGTTTGGTCAAATATATAAAGATATATACCATTGTTATAGTGTCATACAGAGTGTTTTCACTGCCCTAAAAGTCTTCTGTGTTCTAGCTGTTCAGTCGGCTGCTCTCCCACAGACCCCTGGAAAATAATGATCTTTTTACTGTTTCCACAGAATTATGGAATTGGAATCAGACAATATGCAGCCTTTTCAGATTGGCTGCTTTCACTTAATAATATGCATTTAAAGTTCTACCGTGTCTTTTCATGGCTTGATAGCTGATTTCTTTTCAATGGTGAATAGTATTTGGTTGTCTAGATGTTCCATTGTCTGTATTTATCCATTCACTTACTGAAGGACATCTTGGTTGCTTCCAGGTTTTGACAGTTATGAGTAAAGCTGCATTAAACATCTGTGTGAAGGTTTTTGTGTAGACATAAATTTTCAGCATTTTTGAGTAGACACCAAGGAGTGTCATGCAGTTGCTGGATTTTGTGGTAAGAGTATGTTTAGTTTTTTTAAATAATTGCCAAATTGTCTTCCCACCAGCAACGAATAAAAGTTCTTGTTGCTAAATATCCTTGACAGCATTTGGCATTGTCAGTGTTCCAAATTTTGGGCATTCTAAGATATATAATGACATTTCCTGATGATATATGATATGGAGTGTCTGTTCATGTGTTCATTTGCTATCTGTATATCTTTTAGTGAGATGTTTGTTAAGATCTTTGGCCCATTTTTAAATCAGAGTGTTTATTTTCTTACTGTTGAGTTTTCAGAGTTCTTTTTATATTTGAATAACAATCTTTTATCAGATGTGTCTTTTGCACATAATTTTCTCTGTCTGTGGCATATCTTATTTTCTTGATGTTGTCTTCTGCAGAACAGAAATTTTTAATTTTAATGAAGTCTAGGAGCTGCAGGAGACACAGATTTGATCCCTGAGTGGGGAAGATCCCATGGAGGAGGGCATAGCAACCCACTCCAGTATTCATGTCTGAAGAATCCCATGGACAGAGGAGCCTGGAAGGCTACAGTTCATAGGTTCACAAAGAGTCAGATATGACTGGAGCGACTTAGCATACATGCATGCAATAAATCATAACAATCATAAATATGTATCTGGTAATAGAGGTCTGAAAGGTATAAATCAGACATTGACAGAATTATAAAGAGAAACAGACAAAGCCCAGCATAGTTGAAGTTTTTTAAATATGTTATTCACAGCACTTGATAGAACTGGAACAAAAATAACTTAGGACAAAAAGAAAATCTTAAAAAATACAATTAATCACTTTTTCTTAATAGACATAGATTAAATATGGATGAAATGAAGTGTGAATCGTTCAGTAATGTCCAACTCTCTGCGTCGCCTTGAACTGTAGCCTGCCAGGCTTCTTTGTCCATAGAATTCTCCAGGCAAGAAGACTGGAGTAGGTTGCCATGCCCTCCTCCAGGGGATCTCTTACGATTCAATGTATCAGCTAGGAAGTTTTGCAAAAAAATTTTTTAAGTATTTAACCAAACAATTAAGGGATAAAAGAAGAGCATGAGTTGAGTAGGGAGACCTGCCACAGGCCTGCAGCTTCAAGATTCTAAGCCTAATCTTTTGACCTTCATATTGAAGGATAGTTGAAATATTCTGGAGAATGTTACATTAGGCATTGTGGCAAACAGGGCTTTTGGTGTCAAAAGATCTAACTTTGAGTTGTGGCTCTACCATTAATCAGATTTTACCTCTCAGTGTCCTCATCTAAAAGAGACAAAGTCACAGATACTTTGTCCTTCCTCCCTCCCTACCAGCCTGATTGTCCTCCTCTGCCTTGAATGTATATTAAACACCTGCTGTGTTTAAGGAATGGTTTTGGGGTAGGGATATAAATGAAAATTTATGGTATTTCTTTTGGGGAAGTTTGTAGCCTTATAAGAAAATGCATGATAATGCAGAATGGTAGGTGTTAAAATGGTGATATATGCCATATATGGTTTAAAAAGTACCTGTATTTGCTCAACAATGTCATGAAAAAGTTAAAAATGAGATAATGTTTAAACTGAAACTTGGTAATGTGCAGACATTTGCCAAATGGGGGTCAGGGGTAAGGGTAGGTTGCATCAAATGAAAGCATTCAGAAAGTACTTGTGTTTTTGTTTTTCTTTTCCATTATGATTTATGACAGAGTATTGAATATAGTTTCATGATACAGTAGGACCTTATTTATCTATTTTATATATAGCGGTTTGTATCTGCTAATTCCAGACTCCTAATTTATCCCTCCCCCACCCTTTCTCCTCTTTGGTAACCATTAGTTTGTTTTCTATATCTGTGAGTTTCTATTTCATAAATAAATTCATTTGTGTCATATTTTACATTCCACATATAAGTGATATCATACAATATCTGTCTTCGTCTGACTGTCTTCAGTTAATGAAGATATCTGAAGATATCTGTCTTCAGTTAATCTCTAGGTCCATCCATGTTGCTGCAAATGACATTTCTGTATTCTTTTTTATGCCTGATTAATATTCTATATATATACCACATCTTCTTTATCCACCTGTTGTTGGACATTTAGGTTGTTCCAATGTCTTGGCTATTACAAATAGTGCTGCTTTGAATAAAGGGGTGCATGTATCTTTTTGCATTAGAGTTTTTTCTGGAGTGGGATTGCTGGATTGCATGGCAACTGTATTTTTAGTTTTTTTAAGGAACCACCGTACTGTTTTCCACTGTGGCTGTACCAACTTACATTCCCACCAACACGGTAGTATGCTTTCCTTTTCTTCACACCCTGTCTAGCCTTTATTATTTGTAGACTTCTTAATGATGACCATTTGACTGGTATGAGGCGGTACATCATTATACTTTTGATTTACATTTCTCTAATCATTAGTAATGTTGAGTATCTTATTGGTCATCTACATGTCTTTTTTGGAGAACTGTCTATTTAAGTCTTCTGCCCTTTTTTTTTTTTATTGACTTGTTTGTATTTTTGTTATTGAGTTGTATGAGCTATTGCATATTTTGGAAATTATGCCATTGTCGACTGCATTGTTTGCAAATATTTTCTCCCACTTTGTAAGTTGTCTTTTCATTTTGTTTATGGTTTCCTTTGCTGTGCAAAAGCTAATAAATTTGATTAGATCCCATTTGTTAATTTTTGCTTTTATTTTTATTGTCCTAGGAGACTAAGAAAACATTGGTGTAACTAATGTCAAAGAATATTTTGTCTATATTCTCTTCTAGGAATTTTATGATGTCATGTCTTATATTTAAGTTTTTAAAACATTGACTTTATCTTTGTGTATCATGTGAGGATGTGTTCTAACTTCATTGATTTGCACTGACTGTCCAGCTCTTTCAATACCACTTGCTGAACAGTCTTTTCTCCATTGTATATTCTTTCCTCCTTTGTCAAGATTAATTAACCATGGGTGTGTAGGTTTATTTCTGGATTCTCTGTTCTGTTCCATTGATCCATATATCTATTTTTGTGCCAGTACCATGCTGTTTTACTATAGCGGAGACAGTGCTTGTTTTTGAATAGATTCTTGAACCTGTTTGTTTTCTCTTACCTCTCTCCCATATGCAGAGTAGATGCTTACAGAAATAGTATAAACCATTTATTGAGCTGCTATTCAGCCTGCTAAGCACTGTTCTAGTTATTTTACATTAATTATTTAGAATGTAATAATAATTGGTGTTGTTCACTCAGTCCTGTCTGACTCTTTCTGATGCTATGGACTATATAGCATGCCAGGCTTCCCTGTCCTTCACTATCTCCTGGGGTTTGCTCAAAATCATGTCCACTGAGTAGTAGATGGTTTTTTTTTCTTGATGATATTATTATCCCCAGTTGATAGATAAAGAAATTTAGGCACTGGACTTTTTAACATGTCTCTGGTCATGCAATGTGAGGTTGTAAGTAGTAGAATTAGGATTTAAACCAGTATTCAAATCCAGCTTTAACCTCTGCCTGCTTTCCATTATGTCTCTTTTAAAAAGATTTTAAAAATATATATTTATTTTATATTTTTACTTATTTAGTGTCTGTGCTGACTATTTGCTGTTGCGTGTGGGCTTTCTTTAGTTACAGCCGGCAGGGGCGATTCTTCATTGCAGTGCTTGGGTTTCTCATTGCAGTGGCTGCTCTTGATTCAGAGCACGGCCTCTAGGGCGTGCGGTCTTCAGTAACTGCAGTGCATGGACTTAGCTGCCCTGTGGCATGAGGAATCTTCCCGGACCAGAGATGAACCCATGTTCCCTGCATTGGCAGGTGGACTCTTAACCACTGGACTGGCAATGTTGTCAGTTTTAGTGTAGCCTTCTCAGTTTTGAAGTACAGATCAGGTGAAGAAACTTAGTTAAGATTTACTTTAATATCAAGAAAAGTATAAAACTCACTATTTTAAATCCTATTTATGTGAAATTGAATGATTTGACTGGGGCTAAACTGAATTTTATCTGTTTAGATAAAGCTCAGTAAAATTGACTTCTGCAGCGCCACCATACTTTTAGCTTCTGTTTTGTTAAGGGAGTTGACTTAAGTTTAAGAACTGAAGTCTTGTTCTTCTTTAGTAAATTGGGAAATAATAAGAAAGCATGAAGGGAAATTTGAGCTTTGACAAAAAATATATACTCATTCATTTTGATTTATGTCCACATAGACAGAGTGAAGTCATAGAATTTAAAAAATATATTTTAACAAAGGATAGAGACCTGTTTCCTATAACAGAAAGAAAAGAAGACGATCCATTCAGTCGTAAGCAGTTTGTCCATTTTGTTGTGCAAGATTGTGCTAAGGCTAGATCCCAGATCTCCTCATACTCAGTCTCATGATATTTTTGTTGTGTTATTTTTCAGACTTCAGACTTAATGATTCTTGGAGTATCTTGGCATGCAGATAAAAAGCATATAGTCCTTAAGAGTCTTGACTGCTACTCATGCATATTGTGTAGTATCTCTACTGCATATTTGCCCTTCACTAGTTGTTTAGTTTTCCACTGATACCTTAGAAAAAATAGTCTTTGCCTCATAAAAATATATAAAAATATTGAAAGAAACAATATATTGGACTCTTCAGCACTTTTACCTCCTAATATTATCAGATATTCAAGAATTTTTTTGTACAAACCTGTTATCACCCAGCTTTATTGGACTGAAATTCTTCTACAACTTGATTTTTTAATTATATTCTTATTATACTAACAATGAAGTGAATCACTTAAATCTGTTGTTATTAGAATAAGCCAACTATCAAGACAGTATTAATTGGCCTATTCAGGGAGTGGTAGTTTTAAAAAAGGCCAAATTGTGATTTTTACAGTTGCTGTCTTCCAGTGGACAGTGTTATCAACAGATAATCTTTTCTGTGATGAAACACTTGGAGCAGTCTTGCAAAGATGTTTGTGTTACTCGTATAACATAACTATCCATTTACCAATTATTTGTTACATGGGGCAAGTAATAATTTATACCAGGTAATATGTGTGACTCAGAATGTGTTTGCAAAACCAGTTCCTTTTTTTTACTTTTTTAGTTTAGTTGTAACCATCTCTTGCTAAGTCTGTGACTGTTACCTTATAACAGGTATCCACCTGTATCTGGCATACATTCCTCATGTCTCCATGCATCCATGGTATTGCCAAAAAACTTATACATTTTTTAAAACACAGTTTGATCTTACAACTTGTGAAAGCAAAAAAATATCATTGTTTATGTTACACAGAATAAAATGCTTAGGATATCAGTCAAAATTTTCCATTTTCTAGCCCTAACTTGTATTTTCCAGCCTCATTTTGGTCACCCTTTTCACACTAATACACTTAAAGTAATCTTCTTGCCTTTCCCAAATATCTATTAATTATTCCTGCTGTACAAGCACATGGTTAAACCATCAGCTCACTTTGGATTACTGTCCTCACTCCCTATTGAAATCTTACTCTCTCTTCACGCATGCAAAAATGTAGCTCACGTGTAAATGCTTCCATGATATATATTCCATAAAATATGCTTTACCCACTATAAGCTTCTCCTTGGCATTTCCCTTAGTTCTGGGAAATTTTCTCATACTATTTATTTCATAGTTTATCTTCCTCCATCTTTTGTATTCTTTTTCCTGGATCTCCTAGTCCAAGATTTGGATATTTGCCCTTTTGGATTCATCCTTTGTTTCTCCTTTCTTTCATATATTTTGGGGATCCATTTATGTTTATTCTGTGTGCTGAGAGATTTTTTTAAATGTTTATTCCTCACAATTTCAACAGTCTTTTTTAACTGAGTGTATTTTTAAATTTCTCCGATTGTCTTTGTTCTTCTTTTATTGATAGTATATTGTCTCAAATATTGGAGATATTAATTAGATGGTGGATAAAATTTCTTTTGTTTCTTCATTTATCTTGGCTTTTCTTCGTTATGCTGCATGTTTGGTGATTCTTGGTTGACCCTTCAGATGTGTAAATGGGGGACATATAAGAATAAGAGATAGGAATGATTTAAAGTTGAGTGAGTAGGTAGGGAGACAGCTCATTTACCAGCAGCTTCCTTACTGTCAGAATGAATGGAGATTTGTGTGCAGTATCCAATATTTCACAAGTTGTCCAGATATTTCCTTTAGTCTCCTGAGAGAAGAGTCTCACATTATTCGCACTGGGATAGTGTTTGACTGTTTTCACATGTGTAGGTGGGGAGAGGGATGGGAGAATTAAATGGGCATCTAGTCTAAATAAAAACTTTCCATTTACCCTTCTGTTTTCATAGTACATGTAGAGTCTCAGCACAGTCTCTTTAAGTTCTGTTAGGAATGCTGGTTCCTACTTCTGTTGAAGGTCCTTTTATGAGTTTTCCTAGGGTATGGCTCCTTCAGCTTGGTTGATCAGTCAGCAATCTTTCTAATTTCCAGAAATTTCTTTAAGTCTGCTATTTATTGATGGCACTCCTCTTATTCTCTTCCGTAATGTGAATTTATTTCTTTTTAGGATTTTATTGTTAGTTTTCATGGCTTTTTAAGAGTAACATGAGACATGTTTATTCAGCCTGCCATCTTAAATTGGAAGTCAGTTTACGCTTCTCTAAGGAGAATCACATATAAAACTGTGGCAACACTTCATTGCCTTCCCAGTCTAGTTGGAGAGAAAATGCATATGCCAGAACAGATAAGGAATCTCATTACTAACTAGAACCGTAGGTAGAATAGTTGGCAAACAAAGTATAGTATTTGGACCACTCTGATTTGACTCCGTGTTTCTATCATTCTTTGAAAGTCAATTAAAAACAATTGAGAGGAGGAAAAGGAATATAGCAAGACAATTGAGCATCAGTATTTTTATAATTCCGAAATAATTTTTTTCCAAGATGAATTTTAAAATGTGGAATAAAGAAAAGTGGGAGAAGGGGAGTCTTAGAGGTGTTACATGGTTAACTCAATATGTGCACATTCAAAATCAGCCTATCCCCTTTGTAAGTGCCTGATATCTTTAGCAGGCATGTCTGCAGCTTCTAAATGCTTCTATATTTTTCCGGTCATTCCTTTGTTCATTTATTTATTCAACAACTGTGATTCCTTCCTATAAAAAATAAATGCCTGTTTTGTCCAAACAGATGTCACATATGACAGTGTAAGCCCAAACACCAAATGTTTCTCCTTAAGCAAGTCTTACATGTAGATTGAATAAAAATCTACATAAATCTGCATTTCTTGGTTCTTATATGCAGAATATCATGTGTTGTGAAGCATATCAATGAGAGTGATTACAGAATATTGGAAGAAGGAAGAACAAGAAAAATAAATCCATATTAATCTCTGAATGGCTTCCCTGGTGGCTCAGATGGTAAAGAATCCACCTGCAATGCAGGAGATCCAGGTTCAATCCCTGGGTTGGGAAGATCCCCTGGAGAAGAGAATGGCTGGAGAATACCCACTCCAGTATTCTTGCCTGGAGAATCCCAGGGACAGAGGAGCCTTGGCAGTCTCCAGTCCATGGGGTCCCAAAGAGTTGGACGCGACCGAGCTACTAACACTTTCACTTTAAACCTCTGAATGGAGTCAGAGAATAATGTGTTACCATGAATCATTATAATCCTATCAACATTTTATTCCAAAGGTACCATGTGTGGTGTCACCTTGGCACTAAAAATAGACGTTATTTTATATAGCAGAAGTAGCAGCTGAGAAATTTGACTTGGCATGAGCAATTCACTTAACCCCTTGTAATTCAGTCCACCTCTTTTTTCAAGTGAGGTTTGGACTAAATAATCATTAATGATCTTATTAATACTAAATCTGGGATTCTTTAAGTACTTACTGAATGATAGCTGTTTGCAGGTATTAGGCTAAGTCCTTTGGGAAATACTAAGATATATATGTCACAACCCCTGGACTTCTGGAGAAGATAAATCCAAAAGTGCAAATAAAGGCATACACAAATACTGCATCATGTAGATGTATATTGTAGAAACTAGATAGAAGAATCAATTAAGTGAAAGAGAAGAGAATTTCTGACCTGGGCAATTGAGAATGAATGCATAAAGGATCATATGAGTATGATACTTCACTCTTGAATAAGATTTTGATAGACAGCCACGACAAAGAGAATAATGTACCCCCATCAGCCTAAGTTGAAATACAGAGATGAGAAAATGAAGTGTGTTTAGGAAAGTACAAGTTGTGCATGTGTGTTCAGTCGCTCAGTCGTGTCTGACTCTTTGCAACATCATGGACTGTAGCTCACCGGGCTCCTCTGTCCATGGAATTTTCTAGGCAATAATACTGGCGTGAGTTGCCATTTCCTCTTACCAGGGTATCTTTCTGACCCAGGGATCAAACCTGCTTCTCCTGCATTGGCAGGTGGATTCTTTATCACTTAACCATCAGGGAAGCTAAGTCAGCCAGCTTTATTAGAGTAATGGAAAAGGAAGTGGAAAATATACCTAGAGGTAACATTATGAGTGGTCTCACCTACAGTTTAAGACAAGTATTGTAAATTTTTGAGACAGGGAGACCAACTGGCTACAGTTTATTCAGAGAACATATACAGGTGTAGAAGAAGCTAAGGATAAGAAAGGAGACCTGATGCTGAAATACCAATAAGGAAACTATTACACTCATCCAGGTAGAAGGTAGTTAGGACCACAAGTAGGGCAGTGGCAATCCAATGAAATGGTTGGGGCAGGTGAAAGAAAGGATGCACACAATTCAATAAATGATTGGATAAATGTAAGATTGGAACCAGTGTGACTGGAAAAATGGAGGCAACTTTAATAAAAATTGCTGAGGCAAGAAGTTGATTTTTTTGAAGAAATAAAATGAGCTAATTCTCTATCTTTCAACAAATCCTTCCCACTTATGTAGCAGAAATTTTGGTTTAATAGCAAAGATAGAATATTCTCTGTGAATTCTCGTCCTTTTCTTGCAAAGCCATTATAGTTTCTTAGGGATCTTTTTTTGGTCAATTATTGTGAATCCAAATTGCCTTGTGTGCTCATTTGGGGAAGGATGGGAGTATATGATAGACTGGAAAAAAGTTTTCTTTCAGAATATCATGAAGAATAGAAGTAAGAGCAGGATTTTACTTTAGATTTGGAAAAGCAGTTCAATTACAAATGATCTGTATCAAGAATTGTAATAGTAGAAAATGAAATCAAATTAAGTGCACCCCTATACTAGGAACTATGAGGAAATAAGTGACAGAATTTTGATTATGCAAACAAAGCATGAACATATGATAGCTCTAATTAAAACTGTTATTTCTCCCTTCTCTTAATTGTAGTAGTTGACCTATGCTCCACTTCATCTGAGTTGATAATCTGCACTTTCTAGAGTGGGGAGGGAGAAAGGGAATGAAAGTAAAGGACTATTTATAATTAGTGAGGAGGGAGCTTAGGAGAAAAAAATAGAAGATTTAGAAATACTATATAAAGCTCTAAAAACAATTTTTAAACAATTGTATAGTGTATAGGCAGTGGTGATTTTTTTTTTTTCTTCTGATTCCTACATAGAATGAGAAAAAGTGCTGGCAAATTATACTTCCACATGCAGGACTTCTCAGTGTCAGATTACCTGCATGAAAAACTTGTTTAAAAAACAAAACCTGTTTTGGGGGCTCTATGACAACCTAAAAGAGTGGGATGGGGAGGGAGTTTCGGGAGGGAGGAGACATGTGTGTTCCTATGACTGATTCTTGTTGATGTATGACAGAAAATCACAAAATTCTATAAAGCAAATATCCTTCAACTAAAAAAAATAAGTGGCAAAAAAAACCCCTGTTTTGTGTATTGTTTTACTTTCACAATGAGTATTCTCCTTTTGCATTGGAATTTGAAGTGTTGGTTTTATCTTTTCCATGTAATTATTTGGTTATATGTAATTATTTAGCTGCCTTTAGAGTCATAACTTAGAAAAGTTAGAGATTTCTCTGATTCAGCATTTCTCTAAGCATTTCTCTAACATACTATAGTTATAATACTATAGTCATCTATAGTTATATCTAAGAAAGGTCTCTGGGAACAATTAGGTTGAGAATTTGCTGGGTTAAACATTGTTAAACAAGATTTTTTAGTGGTGGGGGAGAGTATGAAATATCAGAGATTTAAATAGGCTAACAGCAGTAAAGAATCTGCCTACAGTGCTGGAGTTTCAGGAGACCTGGGTTCAGTCCCTGGGTTGGGAAGATCACCTGGCAGAGAAAATGGCAACCCACTCCAGTATTCTTGACTGGAAAATCCCATGGACAGAGGAGCCTGACAGGCTGCAATCCATGGGGTCGAGAAGAGTTGGACATGACTGAGCAACTGAGCACACACATACACACATACATGATCCAACTAAGAGGAAACTACATTTAGCAGCAATTCACAAACTTATTTTACCAGCATCCTTTTCTCATGAAATCTTTTTCCGAACCATTGTTCCTCAGAACACTGTTCCTTAAATTTACAGATAAATTCAAAAAAGAGATAATTGACTCATTCAAAGTTGCATGACTGTTGACTTAAAGAATTGGACTTGAATCAGGGTCTCCTACCTACCATATTCAGATTGGCTTCCTTTTTTCCCCCAAGTTCAAAAAAGTCTTTAAGAACTACTATGTGGTACCTGAAACTAGATCTGTTAAATGCACACCAGGGAATTCGAAAAAATAAATAAAATTAGAATGATTTAATTAATTTAGTATTGTTTGAATTGGCACATAGGTTGAAAGAGCTGATTATTATTTGTAACCTAAGTTACATTTTTCCAATCAGGAAATTTAAAAAAAAAATCAAGTTATCTTTCAAATTCCAAAAAAAAAAGCTATAACAGTACAATAATGTATGTATTCAAGAGCTTCCCCACTTTCCCCCCAAAAAAGATTGGAGAGAATGACTTTATAATTTGCTGTCAGTTATTCCTGACCCCATAACGATATAAGTAAACATGTACCTTTTAAAAACTTCTCTGTAGAGACAATATTATGGTAGATACACTGTTCTTCCCTTCAATTTTTTTACTCAGCAGTATTACATATTTATCTTGCCCACATTAATACATGTAGATCTTTTAATGACTCAGTGGTATTACATTATATAGCTTTATTATAATGTATTTAATCAGTTTCCCATTGGTGGACTTTAGGGTGATTGTTGTTCAGTCACTGTGTCCCCTTTAGTCTCTTTGCGAACTCATGGACTGTAGCCCTCCAGGCTCCTCTGACCATGGGATTTCCCAGGCAAGAATACTGGAGTGGGTTGGCATTTCCTCCTCCAAGGAATCTCCCCAACCCACTGATTCAACCCTTGTCTTGCATCTCCTGCATTAGCAGAAGCAGGCAGAGTCTTTATGAAATGGTATGAGTTTATTCTTTCACTGCCAGCATTATTACAACAGGAAACTTTTAAATGGTATGCCTTTCACTGAACTTGAAAAAAATGATTTTATACTTAATAATGAATAACTGGAGATGTCTTGCTATGTTAATCTTAAAATCACGAGATAATTTATAAAGCATTAATACTAATCATAATCTCTTTTTCTCTCTTCCTTTTCTGCTCTTCTCAGAGCAAATTATTCATGGAAGGATTTAGAAGCCTAAAAGAAGGAGAACCAGTGGAATTCACATTTAAAAAATCTTCCAAAGGCCTTGAATCAATACGGGTAACAGGACCTGGTGGGAGTCCCTGTTTAGGAAGCGAAAGAAGACCCAAAGGGAAGACACTACAAAAAAGAAAACCAAAGGGAGACAGGTAATCATTTTACTTTGTTAGTCTGTGAGTTTATTTTATTTGGAAAAGATTTCTGAAATCTCAATTTATATTTTTATTATGCTATTAAATCTAGCCACAATAAAATAAAATGCCACCACTGAGTGTTTGAATAGAATTTATTAGAAATACAGGCTATCTTGCAATTTGAACTCTCTGCAGAATATATTAACTGAGCCTTCAGCATTAGGCACTGGGCAGTCCCTTAACCACTATTTCCACCAGACTATTCAGAGAGGTGAAGTTCCCAATAGACAGAGGTAAGTGCCCCTCGGTACGTCCTAACACTTCACCTGTTTTTTTTCAAATGAGAATACACTTATTGTTTTAACTGTTTTGAAAGATAATTCACTACTGAAAATTCAAATATAAAAAAAATCACCAAATATCTTAACTACAGGTGGATGGGAATCATGATATATGTGCAATGTTTTAGATTTTGCATTTTTTTTCGCTTAACAGTGTATTGTGGAACATATTTCATGTCAGTCTTTATCATCTACATAAATTCCCACTGTGTGAATGTAACAAAATTTAAACAGGGCTCTGTTAAATTAATGTAATTGTTTAATTTAGGCTATTTCCAATATTTTTAATTTACCAATAGCACCATAGTAAGAGTGCTTATATGTACATTTAAAAAATTGTCTGATTCTATCATTAAGGGATACATACCTAATACTGAAAAATCTGGATCGGAGACTATGCCCTTAAAAATATCTATTTCCAAACTGTTCTTCAGAAATAAGGTGAATGGATAACCCCTTTAAAAATGGGACTGTTCATTGAATAATGTCATCTTTTAAATTTTTTCCAATTACACAGGTTAAGAAATACAGCTCATTTTTTTCCTTTGTATCCTTTGACTAAGGTTAAGTATATTTTCATGTTAATTTTCATTTTTATTTTTTTCTTCTATGAATTACATGTTCTTTGTCCTTTGCTTGTTTCTTCTGAGATGTTCATTTATTATTGTTGATTTCTAAGTTCTCTTTAGAAAAAAAAAAATCTCAGGTTTCCTCTTTCCTATGCTGGGAAAAACTCAGTTCTTCCATGTTATGTTTCCCTCCTTTGTGTCTCCATTACTTTTACACAGAACGTTTAACTTCTGATCACCAAATGTCTGAAGGTTTTTCCCCACACCAAGCAATTCTCCACAATCCAGCTGGATGTTCTACAGTTGAACTCAGTTCTGACAACATCTACCCACAGGTTAAGGGCTCAGTCCTACAGGACCATCCTACCATATTTCAGATGCTGATTGCCTTGCAACTTCTTTCTGAGTTAGCTATAAATCAGAGGTTTCCAAGACCCCCTCTTCAGGTTTGATTAATTTGCTACAGCAGCTCACAGAACTTAGAGAAACCCTTACATTTACCAGTTTATTAAAGATTACGATAACAGCAGATAAAGGATACAGATAGAGATATTTTACATAGGGTGAGGTCGAGCAGGGTCCCAAGCATAGGGGATTCTATTCCCAGGGGTTTGGGTGCGTCATCCTCCCAGTGTGGATGTGTATGCCAACCTGGGAGCTCTCTGAATCTTTACTTTTGCAGTTTTATGGAGATTTCATCACATAGACTTGATTTTCAGCCCCTTTCACTTCTCTCAAGAAAATTGGGATAGGGCTAAAAATTCCAAGCTTCTGATCATAGCTTGGTCTTTCCACTGACCAGCCCTCACTCGTGAGCCATCTAGGAGCCCACTCAGTGTCTGTCACTTCATTAAATAGAAGACCCTCCTATCATGTAGGAAATTACAAGAGTTTCAAGAGCCCTGTGTCAGGAACAGAGGTCAAAAACTGATACCAGAAAAAGAGGTACTCCCAGTGTTCTTATCACTTATAAAATTACAAGGGTTTTAGGAGCTCTGTGCCAGGAACTAGGGGCAGAGACCAATATATTTCTTGTTATCTCATATTCTCTTTGTATACTTACTATATTAATCTTTTTTCTCAAATAGATAGGAAATATTCTGTTTCAACTTGTGAAATATACATATGTATATGTGTGTTTGTGTGTATTTTTTACATAATATACATATAAGTAAAATACCATATGATCAAATAGTATATGATAAAATGTGTTACGATTTACCTTGCAGATACTATATAATCTCCCTTACATATAGAATCTAAAAACAAAAACCAAGGTCTTGTAAACAGAAAACAGATTGGTGGTTGCCAGAGGAGACTTGGGGACCTTTCATATGAATTGATATTAGAGTTCTATTAAGAAATTGTTTATTTTGATGGGAATAATAAGGTGTGATTTTTTGGTTACTGATTCAGTCTCTTGATTACTAATTCTTACTAGTAACTAATATGCTTAGATTTTCTTTCTTCATGATCCAGGCTTGGTAGGTTGCAAGTTTCTTGGAATTTATCTATTTATTTTAGTTTCTTCAATTTGGTGGTGTTGCTTAGTCACTAAGTCGTGTCCAGTTCTTTTGTGACCCTGTGGACTATAGCCCGTCAGGCTCCTCTCTTCATGGGATTTCCCAGGCAAGAATACTGGAGTGGGTTGCCCTTTCTTTCTCCAGAGAATCTTCCCAACCCATGGATCAAATCCATGTCTCTTGCATTCACAGGAGGATTCTCTACCATCTGAGCCACCAGGGAAGCCAATTTGTTTAATTTGTTTGTGTATAATTGCTCATGGTAGTCTTTTACAATCTTTGTATTTCTGTTGTATCAGTTGTAATGTCTCCTCTTTTGTTTCCAATTTTATTTGAGTTCTCTTAAGTTTGGCTCAACCTTTGTCTGTTTTTATCTTTTCTAAATATCAGTTTCATTTATCTTTTCTATTGTCTATTTACTGATCTTTATTTTCTTTCTACTAATTTGGACTTAGTTCATTTGCAACCTTTTAAAATTGACTTATTTTACTCAATATAGTGGTTTTGAAATTTATCCAAGTTTTTTAATATATCAATACAGTATTTCCCTCTTATATGCAATTTTGCTTTCTGGGGCTTCATGAAACCCCAGAAAGTTATCCATGGTCAACAACTGTCAAAAACTATAATGGAAAATTCCAGAAATAAACAATTCGTAAGTTTTAAACTATGTATTCTTCTGAGTAGTGTGATAAAATCTTGCAGCATTTTCTTTGTCCTACAGGGATCTGTATCATCCCTTTGTCCAGCATATACTGTCATTAGTCACTTAGTAGCCATCTTGTATACTAGATTGGCTGTCATGATAATTGCAGTGCTTGTGTTCACATAACGCTTTTTAACTTATTAATGGCTCCGAAGCAGAGGAGTAGTGATGCAGGCAATTTGGATTTGCCAAAGAACATCCACGAAGTGCTTCTTTTAAGTGAAAAGGAGAAAGTTCTTGACTTAATGGAAAAAAAAATCATATGCTAAGGTTACTAATATATGATATGAAGAAGTCTTCTGTGTGTGAAATTGTGAGAAGGAAAAGGAAGTTTGTGATAATTCTGCTGTTGCACACCAAACTGCAAAAGTCATGGTCACAGTGCATGATAAGTGCATAGTTAAGATGAGAAAGGCATTAAATTTATACAGTAAGATGTTTAGAGTGAGGGAGACATTCATATAGCTTTTATTATACTATATTGTTATAATATTTCTCTTATTAGTTGTTGTTAATCTCCTGGTGGTTGAGAAGGTAAAGAATCTGCCTGAGATGTGGGAGACCTGGGTTTGATTCTTGGGTTGGGAAGATCACCTGGAGAAGGACATGGCAACCACTCCAGTATTCTTGCCTGGAGAATCCCCATGGAGAGAGGAGCCTGGTGGGCTGCAGTCCACGGGGTTGCAGGGTCAGACAGGACTGAGCGACTAAGCACACATGCCTAATTTATAAATTAAATTTTATCGTAGGTGTGTATATAGAAAAACATCTTATGTATAGGATTTGGTGTTGTTCATGGTTTCAGGCATTTACTCAGGTTCCTACAATATATTAATATCCCCCACAGACCATGGAGGCTAATGAAAGAATGAAGAAATAGTTCATTCCTTTTTATTGTTTAGTAGTATTCCATTTTATGAACATAACACTGTTTTTCCACTTATCTCTTGAAAGGTATTTACGTAGTTTCAGTTTGACAATTATGAATAAAGCTGCTGCAGACATTTGTGTACAGGTTTCTGTGTGAACATAAGTTTTCATTTATCTAAAAGTGAGACTGCTGGATAATCTGGTTGTAAGTTTATGTTTAACTTTTTAAGAACCTGCCAGATTTTTCTCCAAACTGATTGTACCATTTTGAATTCCCTCTGACAACATGTGAGCATTCCAGTTGCTCTGCATCTTGACCAGCATTAAGTATTGTCAGTACTTCTTACAGAATTTTAAGCATTCTAATCTGTGGTGATATTTCACCATGGAATTTCCATTTCCCGAGTAGCTACTGATATTTAGCTCCTTTTATGTTTTTGTGTCATCCTTGTATCCTCATTAGTGAAGTGGCTGTTCATACCTTTTGCCCATTTCTTACTGGATTCTTTTCTTATTGTTGCATTTTGAGAGTTCTTTATATAAAATGTGAAGTCCTTAGATACGTGATTTGCAGATATTTTTACCTCTGAATTTATAGTTTATCTTTCCAATCTCTTACAGAGCAAAAATTTTAAATTTTAATAAAGATATTTATCAATCTTTTACTCTATGTCATGTTTAAAAAAAATCTTTGATTAACCCCAGATTTGATTAATCACAAAGTTTTTTCCCCTGCGTGAGGTGTGAGGTTGAAGTCTAGGCTCATTTTTCACCTTTGAATAACATGAATTGTTGAAACATCATCTGTTGAAAACTATATCTTTTCTCTTGAAATATTTTTAAATTAAAAAGTTTAATTTCTATCATTTCAGGTTAAAAGATTAAAACTTTAAAGTTTTATTATATAGAATTAATATGTTTAACACATTCAAATTTGGTTTCATCACTGAGAACTTATTTGTTCTATATATGTATATACATATAATAGAATTATATTTTGTGAAGATCTATGTTCTGTGGCAAGAAGTAAAAATAATTTTAAAGAATCTATCAATTTTAAGTAAACTGCTAACAGAAGAAAATGGATTTGCTTTTTAATTCTGTCTTAATTCTGCTGAATGCCGTTTAGTATGCTGATAGTAGTGTCCAGCTATGTAATAGCAGTACATGTTAACTTGTTTTATTTTAAATCCTCCTTGTTTAAAATAGTCTCTTGAAGTTTTACATGGAATAATTTTTTATTTATATTTGCTGTTTACTTTTTTCTTATGTTCATTATCAGAGAGTAAAGAGATTTAATGGTCTTTTAGCTCTCTTTATACTACTGATAAAACAAAAATTGTTGTTAATTAAAGATTTAAAAACTTTTTCTCAAAAACTGGCTTATATTTGGTATCTTTTTATTCTTTGAAGAGCTGCAGTTTACTCTAAGGGAAAAAAAGTGACCTCTAACAGAATAAAATTGTGGGGGAAGATAGAATGATTTTTTTGTCACTATCTTTCCTATTTATATGAAATAATCATGTCAACCTATAATATAGAATTAAATATTTTATATAATAAAATTTTAGTTCCTATTAATGAATGTGTTGCGTTAGTAAAAAGGATGTGAACTGAAATAAATGGTATGATAATGTTTCTATATGTAGGTTAAATGATTTTAATCCTTAAAGAACAAAAATATGTGTAATTTTAAAAATATTTGAAATGCATATATATATTATAAGTATACATACATTGAGTGATACATAAAACTGTGTTTTTTTAATTTATGTTTTTTTTTAAACCTCCTCTTTTATTCTGATTTTTTTCTAGCAGAGTGACTATCTTCTTTGTTCTCCTGAACCTTCCACATCTTTTGACCCAACCACACAGTCCAAGAAGTGCTATTCATAATAATAATAATGCAAGTTCCTTTTCAACAATGTTGACTTGAGATTTACAAAATAACTTAGAAAATAATGTCAACATTGTGTTGCTTTTATTCTATTTCAGGCAGTAATACGTTTGCATCACTGCATTGGCACATGAGTAAGCTTCCTGATTTTCTACATGAGTTGAAGTTTGAATGTTTTTTGTTTAGAAAGAAGGCTGATCGTTATGATGTTCTTACTGCTTTTGGAAGTGCAGGAAATTCCTTTCGTTTGTTCAGTTATAAATACTTATTAATTTATCATTTTTAGGATGTTTTTCATTTAGACTTAAAAATTGATTATGAAATTTGAAAATCCTTATAGTTCAGTATTAAAATGGTGTTAGAATGGTACATTATGTTTTAATTGCCATTTATGGCCAGAACAAGGTGAATGCAAATAGAAACTCATTATATATGTCTAAATTATTCTCTGTTCAGAAGATCTTCCTTGCCTTTTAAAAAAAATTAAAGCGGTATGATAGAAGAGTTATTTTTACAGGGTCCTAGTTTTGTGGTTTCAAATTCTTTAAATTTGCAAGGTTTCGAAGTCTTAATGATTTTTATTTTTTGCTTTTGTTTTTAATCTATTTACTTTGTCCTCATTGAAGGACTGTATATTTTCACTTGTCTATTAAAAAGAAAAAATATTTATTTAATGCCCTCATTCACCTTTAGAGCAAGGGGGCTCAAAACTGACTGGTGGTAACCCTCCTCTACACCTCTCCCCACAAACCTCTATGGCAAAATAATCTCTTCCTATTATCTCTGTGGTATAATTTGAAGTTTTCCAGGTACTTTATAGTTAGGAATTCTAGTGCTATATTTTTGAAATCCACATAGCATTTCCAGAAATAATGAAGCTATACCTAGGTTTATGGTGCTATTTTATTAAGGATATCTGTTTTATATTAAAAGTTCTTTCAGTGGTTTTTTTTCATATTTATTATGTCCCAGAACCTGTTCCCAAAAGAAAAAGAAAAATGTTGAAGATGTTTGAAAAATGTAAATCAACAAATTCCAATAAATAACTGTTTCACCCTGATCCTTGTGTGATTAGATTTAGGAATTTGCTGTTTAGTAGGTTCCTATTGTGGAAGAGAAATCTGTCAGGCATGAATTGATAGTCCAGATCCTTTGAGGTCTGTCTAGTCTGACCTATGACCCCTATTCTTACAAGGTCAACATCTGAGGGCAGGAGATTAAGGCAGTTTAAAGACTGGAATGGTAAATGGAATGGAAAAATTAGCCAGCACATTTTGGGTGCAAAACATCAAAGTCATCAAATAGTTTGCTTATTTTAAACCTGGCTTGTGGTTGTAACAAGCTAATTTTACTGTGTTTTTTGGAATCAGAAAATTTTAATAATCATAATTCTCAAGATTCTATTTATATATTATTAACTGTATAATATAAATTAATAAAGCTTAATCTTTTGAAATATCAGGAAATGTGGAAATGTCACAATTTCAATACATTTTAGTTTTTCATTCAACTTAGATGCTTAATTTAAATTAAAGTTGGGAACATATTTACCTTTGTTTTGAATGTGAAATAATTTTATTTTATCAGCATGTTGAATAAAATATATGTTCAGTTGTATATAATTTAAAGTGACCAAGGCTTTAGTTGTAATTATATGCTATTGACTTTTAAGAAAACTCTCTTTTTAAAAAGTAGAGATAGAAAATATAAGAAAGTAAGTTGGTTAAGTGGAGACAATTTCCTTTTTTTTCCCCTTGTTCCTAGACTTTGCTCTTTTATATTTTACCTCTTTCCTGCTTATGTCTTTAATTGTATGCTTTTCATTGTAATTTCAAAATAGACTTTAAATCTTAATTCCTAAGTTTTGGTCTGTAGTAAGCAATTCCCACCACCCTTTTACATTTGTTTGTAGCCTGGACAGCTGTGAATTTGCATCTTCTGCTTCCCTACTAATAACTGGCAAGGACTAGAGTTGAATAACTGAACTGTTGAGTCCACGTTTCCATTCATTCATACAGTGACTAAGGAAATTAGTAAAACCAATGGAATACCCAAGTCTCCTTAATTCTCCTGCATTTTTTATTCTCCCCCAAATTTTCCTTGTTATATATAAACTTAATTTTAGGGTGTTTCCTTTCTTCTTGTGATTACTTGGCTAGAGATCTCTTAATGAGGCAATTATGGTTGTTTCCTTCACTCACATTATCTTAGCAGATGCTCTCCCTGCTGTGACCTCTGTTCAGACCAGGCAGACAATGTGCCTTTCTCATCACCCTCCACAAGACATTGTGTGGGCTGAGTTTCATTTGGCGCTGCATAGGTCTCCCAAGATGACTGATAAAAACGGTCAGAAGCCAAGTGGCAAATAATCACAATTTTAGGTTGATTTTCTGATTTCTGTTTTATTCTAAGCAAAATAAATAGTAAAGTAATGCCTATTGGGGAAAAAAAGGTCCAGAAGCAACACATAATAAGTAGAAATTGTGTGTTTAAATTCTGATATTTAAGGATCTAAAAATGTAAAGCCAAACTTTACAGCTCTTAGATTTGGGAAAGATTTTAGTTTTCTTAAACAAGACCCAGAACACACAAACTGTAAGGGATAAGGTTAAATTGACTACTTCAGAATTCAAAACTTATACCTGGCAAAGATTTCAGTCAGGAAGATAGTACCACTTTAAGGGTTATGAAAACCGTAGATTTAGAACTTAGACAAATGTGGGAGAGTTGGTGGGGAAGAGAAGAGTCAGCGCATTAGGGAACTATTCACTAACCAGTCTTAAGAAGCCCTGAACTAGATTGACAAATCAGAGCTTTCAGGGAAATCCGAAAAGCCAAGCATATCTGGTATTGCAGAGGAACTGGGGAGAGCTGTGGAATCTGCTGCCTCTGTTGCCACAACCTCTCTGGGTTTTCAAAGAACTCATGGGATCTGAGTCGGACATGATTAAGTCACTGAGCATGCACATGCTCTGGGTTTGCAAACAAGCGATGGTATCAGGCTGATGGTCAGCAGGACCAAATTTGGGAAGACAAGCTAGGTACGGAGCACCACAGAAGACACACTAGGACCTGCTGGGCAGACCTGTATGGGCTCCTGTGTCTAACCATGATACCCTTCCAAGAACTGTGGCTTCTGCTTTATTTTTGCTTTCTTGTAGGATACCAGTTTCTCTTTTGGCTGACTCCAGCTACCTTTATCAATCTGGATTGCTTTTTAAAAATCTCACTATAATGTTGAATAATAAAGCAAGTTACAGAGTAATCCATGCAATATTATTCAACCTGGAATCATCCAGGGAAAAGACGCTGGCAAATATAGTTACCAGACATAACTAAATTGACATAAAAATAGTTCAGCACCAACAGTGTAAACTAAGTCAGAAAATACAATAAAAGGTGGGAGAAGATATTTGCAATGCGTGTAACATGAAAGAATTAATATCCATAATGTATAAAGGACTACAAATGAAAAAGAAGTAAAAGCTCAACAGAAAATGAGCAAATAAACAGCTACCTTTATCAATCTGGATTACTTTTAAAATATTGATATTTCAAATTTAAAAATTAAAATTTAATTTTATTAAATTTCAGATTTAATCTGTTAATTTTTTCAGTTAATAATCATCATTTTAATTACTTCCCTTCTCTTTATTGTGAATAGCATTGGATTATATCAAAAGACTTCATCTGTTAACAATTCTATAATGTTTTACTTCAAGTTATTGATAAAATGAATTACATCTACCAAGTCTATAAAGTTGAATAATTCTTATATTCCTGGGGGCAGAGAAACCCATCTTAGTCATGACATGCTAACATATTCAGTTTCATAATGTTTATTTGTCTTCATGAACTTGGTCTTTAAAATGTGTTTTCCTCATCATATTTTATTATTAAGTTTACTTTATTTCATGTTTTAGGGAGGTTTCTGTTTCTATGTTGTGAGGGATTTTAATATGCATAAGAACTAAAGTTATTGTTGTTTAATCACTAGGTTGTGTCTGACTTTTGCAACCCTGTGGACTATAGCATGCCAGTCTTCTGTCCATGGGATTTCCCAGTCAAGAATACTGGAGTGGGTTGCCATTTCCTTCTTCAGGGGAACTTCCCTACCCAGGATCAAACCCAGGCCTCCTGGTTGGCAGGTGGATTCTTTACCACTGAGCCATCAGGGAAACCCCAAGAACTAAAGTACTGGTCTCCAAATTGGAAAATCTACACTCTAATAGATAGACAAGATAATAGATTCATTTTCTTCAGACATGAAACAAATATGACTTGATACTGTTTTATTTACTTTATTTTTTGTTTTATTATGTATAGTAGCATGCGTCTACTTTGGGCTCCCCTCATGTCTCAGCTGGTAAGGAATCCGCCTGCAATGCGGGAGACCTGGGTTCGATCCCCGGGTTAGAAAGATCCCCTGGAGAAGGGAATGGCTACCCACTACAGTATTATGGCCTGGAGAACTCCATGGATTGTATAGTCCATGGGGTTGCAAAGAGTCGGACACAACTGAGCGACTTTCACATGCATCTACTTTATGAATACAAACAAATATATGTATGTTAGGATGGATATTCAAAAATATTTTACTGATAAGTGTGTGTGATCAAAATGACTTGGAAACTGCAGCTTAGAAGGTTACAGAATAGAGCTACAAAACATCTTTGACTTTTTTAGTTTAAAAATTTAATTTTCAGAGTCTTTTTTATTGGGTTTTTGTGCTTCCTATTGGTCAAATTTGGTATATTTTGCTGGGGAATTATTTACTTCCTTTATATTTTCTCATGTGCTCAGTCCCACCCAACTCTTTGTGCCCCCATAGACTGTAGCTCACCAGGCTCCTCTGCCCATGGAATTTTCCAGGCAAGAGTACTGGAGTGGTGTGCCATTTCTTCCTACAGGGGATCTTTCTGACCAGTGGTTGAACTCAACTTTTGCATCTCCTGCATTGGCAGATGGATTTTTTTACCACTAGTGCCACAGGTATATATAGCCATAAAGTTGCAATAAGAGCCTCTTAATTCTTTTAGTCTCTTCCATTATACAGTTGGATTTTAATAATCTCTAGGATTTTACACTTTTATTTTCTTCCTGTTCAGGCTTCTTGAGGATTTACCTTTTCAAGGAATTAGCTTTTATCTTATTTATAGTTTCTGCTGCTTTTGTTGGTTTTCTCTACTTATTTACTTTCAGATCTTACAGTTAAAAGTCTTCAGCTTTTGGTAACTTTATTGTATTTTTCTATTTTCTGAAGTTGAGAATTTAACTTATTTTTAGTCATTATTTTTATCAACAGTAAAGATTTCGCTTAAGTATTCCTTTAACAAAAACTTCACTGTGTTTTATAGTTTTTGGTATAAATTTCTAATTATTTTCTAGATAACTTAAAATTTTCATTTGAGTGTTCATTTTGCTTTCTGGTGGTTTAGAGGGTAAAGAATCTTCCTGCAATGCAGGAGACTCTGGCTTGACCCCTGAGTCAAGAAGATCCCCTGGGGAAGGGAATGGCTACCCACTCTGGTATTCTTGCCTAGAGAATTCCATGGAGAGAGAAACCTGGTGAGCTACAGTCCATGGGGTCGCAAAGCATCGGACTCGCCTGAGTGACTAACACTTTCATTTTTGCTCCAAGGATTATTTCATTGTTTTTCATCTGGCTGGAGATATGTTGGTTACTAATCTTTCTGGTGTAATATGAACCAACTCATAAAGGCAGTGGTCGCTGTACCAGCATTACATGGAAATGTTTTTAGAAATGCAGATTCTCAGGCCTCATCAAGATTTACCTCAGAATGTGGACCTCAGAAATCTGTCTTTTATTTTTTCACAAACCCTCCAGGTAATTTTGATGTGCTCTGAAATTTGCAAACCACTGGTTCCTCCTTAAGGAGGAAAAGAGGAAAGGTATTAACACATAATTTTATAATTCCAAGAATGAGGATAGCTTTAAATACATCTGAATTGAAGTGTTCAATCCACATGCCAGGAGGGACAGAATTAACAGCAGTTCTAGCAGAAGCCCAGGATTGAGTCTATGGCTAACCTGTAATGTGGGACTCGAATTTGTTAAACAGAAGTCATTTGCCTACCCTTGAGCTGAGGAGTGAGGTGAGCCCCATCCAAACCATAAGGATTTAAAGTAGAGGAAAGAGAAGAAGTCTCCAAAAGAAAACCAAAGTGCTATTATGAAAAGAAATGTTGGTTGAGTTAGGCAAAAACAATTGATACCCATAAAACAGTGCTATCCAGAGAAGCAGGTCTGCAAACTGTTTGCTTCCGTTCTTCAACAACACTAGGAACTTGTGCCATAATGTAAAACATGCTACTTCCTTCACTGATAAAGTCAGGGTTGCCTGTGCTAAATATCGATTTCTTGATGTGTTTAGAAATTTTCTACTGTAATTTGTTCACATATTTCTTTTCTTGTTTCCTTTTTCTCTTTTTAGAGCCCTTTTATTCAACCACTAGTTGCAAAATTGGCCTTTAAAGTTTCCTATCTTCTTTCCTTAGCATTTCCATCTCCTGTCTTACTTTTTGTTGTAAGATTGTCCTTCTTGAACTTCCAGAATATTGAGTTCTCAGGTGTTACTCTCTCCCTTCGCTGTACTTTCTATTTAAATTTAAAATCATGCTTTTAGTTCCAGACAGACTTTTCCCCCCTGTTCTAAACTAACTGGTTTAGGTTAAAATTTTCTTCGGGGAAATTTCAGTGGGTGCATTTTCTAAAGGTATGTGTTTCTTAATCAGATTACATTGTCCGTATTTTTTTCTCCCTACTGTTTATTTCTCAGGTCATGGTTTTTCTTCCCTTAACAAGAATACAGAGGTGCCTTTTAGCATTTCTTGAGTAGAGGCTAATTTCTGAGCTGTGAAAGGCATAGTTTCTGCTCTTCTGAGCTGTCAGTAGACTGAAAACATGACCCTTCTGCTAAGGGAGATAGGGAGATGAGGGGGTGGAGGGCAGAGGAGAGAAGCTGTATCTTCCTCTGCTTACTGAAGAATGTATTTAATTTACCAAAGGAACAAAACACGAAAACACTTAGCAACAAATTTTAATAAGAAATATGCAGGACCTAAATAGAGAAAATGAATACTTTGTTAGCATAAAATAAAATTAAACTCGTCTAAAATCTATCCTGGATTATATTATCATTGTATATGTGTTTGGGTACTATTAAAAGTGACAGTTTTTCCTTCTCTTATTTTTTTCATCTTTTTTTCTAAATAGAATTGATTTTGTTTACTAATTTGCAAAGTATTTATGGTTTCCCATGTATGAAATGTTTTCACCTACAAATAATAATTCTACTTCATCTCTGATAATTCTTGGTGTATCTAATTTTATTGCTGTTTCATTTACTCAGTTCCTGCATGTTGTTTCTGCCTTTGTCTCTTATATATCAGATAAATACTGATCTATGTGTTTGTCTGGTTTATTTCTTTTAACTCTTAAATCCATCTAAAATTTGATTTGAAAATTTACCTAAAATAAAACTTCATTCTAAATTTCCCCATACTCAGCATCTCTTGTTTGAACTCCTTCCATTAATTTATGAAGTCTCTTTTGTTATATAATGAGTTCTTCTATTATTATTTCTAGTGTGTATGTTTCAGGACTCTAATTTTGTATTGTTTGTCTTGATTTTTCTTCATCCAGTTGTCTTTATTTCTCTGTATTTTTAATACCTTTTAATGTCCAGAAAACAAATCTCCCTTTATTACTGTTCTATAATATTCTTGTAGCTCTTGGATGAACTTTAAATCTCTTTGTCAGGTCTTCCCGTCACTACCAAGAGAATCCCACTGGTATTTTGATAGAAATTCAAGTCATTTTATTCATTCCTGAGGTACAGGAATCCCAGCTTTACAATTGATAAATCTGAGGAACAATACTATAAATAGAAATTTAAGTTTTCATAATAGAGTTATAAGTCTGATCATAGCTGTAAACTATTACTTTATATACCTTGATCTGTTTTTTTCATGCTCTAAGAATTGTATTAATACAGTTATTGGATATTACTTTAATAGCAACAGTTTAATATCTTTATATTTGTTAAAAATAATTTACCTCTATGTAGTAAGTAAATTTGGATCTCTGGTGTATTAGAAAGATGTTGTTAAAGACAGAAGGGAGGGGACTTCCTTGGTGGTCCCGTGGCTAAGACTCTGTACCCCCAATGCAGAGGGCCTGGCTTTGATCCCTGATCAGGGAACTAGATCCCACATGCCACAACCAAGAAGCTCGCGTGCTGCAACAAAGATATAAAATCCCATGTGCCACAACACAGCCAAATAAATAAATAGACTTTTTTAAATAAAGGGAACAATAATTCTATAGGTACATGTTTATGTATAGCAGTTAAACTGTTAGAAACAGGAAAAGCAGGTAAATAATCCCATCACAGACTGAAAGTTTTGGGAGTAACTGATGGCTTCGTTTGTTTCTTTGTCTATTCTAGGTATATTTTATATAGGTAGATCTATTTAATTAAATACTGAGTGATCCTTTACCCTCTCATTTTAAATTGTATTTTCTTAAAAAATTAAAAAGTTATCACATCTGCAAACACTTGTATGCTCAGTCGTGTACAACTGTTTGTGGCCCCGTGGACTGTAGCCCGACCGGCTTCTCTGCCCATGGAATTTTCCAGGCAAGAATACTGGAGTGGGTTGCCATTTCCTTCTCCAGGGGATCTTCCCGAACCAGGGGCAAACACTTGAGCCATGCTTTTAAAAAATCACTCATTTTTTGTCTCAGGAAGGAAGTCAGATGTCTTGTCATGCATGGCCAGGCTCCTTTTCAAAGCCCAGTTGGTTGGATGCTAAGCAAAACCTGGCCAGAACTCGATATGTAAACTTTACCACATGCCTCCAAACGGTCAATATACAATGTCCTTGCTATCTAATACTGCTGTTTAAAAAGTCTGAAGCTTCCATATTTTTTCATTCATGAACTGTTTTCCTTCTATTTGGCATTTTTTATGGTTATAATTTTGATCAATACTAAGTGGATTTTAATGTTTTAAAATCCACTGCTTTTATATTACCAGGTCAATTATAGGACCATTAATTTTTACAAAATTTGTTTCTTAAGTCAGGTATAGATCACCAAAATATCTGAGAAATGTTGATTTAGCCACTTTGTTTTATTAGGAAATTCAATACCTGGTATAAAACGTAAGACTGTATTTTACAAATGATGTAAAACGTATGTAGGACTCATCTAGGCTAAGTAGGTATATCTAAATTTTAAAAAATGCACTTATAATGGGAAGTTGTTAAGAGAGTAAATCTTAAAAGTTCTCATCACAGGAAAAATATTTTGTAACTCTGTAATAGATATTAACTAGCCTTTTGTGGTTGTCATTTCACAGTATATAAAATGTTTAATCATTATGTTATACACCTGAAACTACTGTAATGTTGTATGTCAATTGTAACTCAATTTTTAAGAAATAGATAATCAGGGGACACCTAGTTATAATTGAATTCTTTTTTTTAAATCTTTATTGAATTTGTTACAATATTGTTTCTGTTTTATGGTTTTGGTTTTTTGGCCACAAGGCATGTGGGATCTTAGCTCCCTGACCAGGGATCGAACCAGGCACTCCCTGCATTGGAAGGCAAAGTCCTAACCACTGGACCACCAGGGGAGTCCCCATAATTGAATTCTTAAAGAATGTTTTGTTCTAGCTTTGTGTTCAGTCCTCTCAAAGGACTTTTTTAAAAGTTTAAGAGAAGCGTGTGTCATAGAAAGATCAGAAGGCCATGAGACCTACAATCTGAGTTACTTTGACATATAAAATCCATGAGAATAGGATCTGATATTCCTTATTTCTCATTGTATACCTAGTGTGGTATATAACTAGTGGTTGGTAAATATTTCCAGTGTCTGTGTGTGGGTGTTTGTCTACATATGTATATATCCGTATTTGCCTAAATATATGGTTCTTTCATAACCTGATAATTTTTAGTCATTAATCTATTTTCCATTGTTAACACATTTTCATCTTAACTGAAACCCATACCATATTCAAATTTCCTCTAAATAACTGCAAAATGTCCTCTTCAGTTGGTTTACATAATTAGTATCTAACGTGGGGAATTTGTGAATTTCTCCCACTATATTTGTCCATTTTTGTATGTATGTATAGAAGCATTTGTAAATTGAACTATTTTTCATTATGTAGCATCTTCCTCTATTCCTAAGAATATATTTTTGCCTCAAAGTATATTTTTACTGTGAATATCAATAAGATCAGCTTTCTTTTGGTTAATATTTGTCTGATGTTCTAGTCTGCTAAAACTGCCATAACCAGATACACAGATGGGTGGTTCAAATAATTTATTTATCACAGTTCTAGAGGCTAAAAGTCCAAGATCAAGGTATAAAGATCAAGGCAGTTTTGGTTTCTCTCGAGGCCTCTGTCTTTGGCTTGCAGATGGTGCCTTTTCGCTATGTCCTCATATCCTGCTGTTTCTTCCTCTTCTTATAAGGGTACTAGTCATTTTGGATTATAGAATCAACCTTAAGACTTTAAAAAGACTTTAAAAAAAATAATAAAAAAAAAAATAAAAAAAAATAAATAAAAAAAAAAATAAAAAAAATAAAAAATATAAAAAAAATAAAAAAAAATAAAAAAAAATAAAAAAAAAAAAGACTTTATTTAACCTAAATCACTGCTGATGGTGATTGCAGCCATGAAATTAAAAGACGCTTACTCCTTGGAAGGAGGGTTATGGCCAACCTAGATAGCATATTTAAAAGCAGAGACATTACTTTGCCAACAAAAGTCCGTCTAGTTAAGGCTGTGGTTTTTCCAGTGGTCATGTATGGATGTGAGAGTTGGACGGTGAAGAAAGCTGAGCACCGCAGAATTGATGCTTTTGAACTGTGGTGTTGGAGAAGACTCTTGAGAGTCCCTTGGACAGCGAGGAGATCCAATCAATCCATCCTAAAGGAGATCAATTCTGGGTGTTCATTGGAAGGACTGATGTTGAAGCTGAAACTCCAATACTTTGGCCACCTCATGCGAAGAGTTGACTCATTGGAAAAGACCCTGATGCTGGGTAGGATTGGGGGCAAGAGGAGAAGGGGACGACAGAGGATGAGATGGTTGGATGGCATCACTGACTCGATGGACGTGGGTTTGGGTAGACTCCGGGAGTTGGTGATGGACAGAGAGGCCTGGCGTGCTGCAATTCATGGGGTCGCAAAGAGTCAGACACGACTGAGCGACTGAACTGAATTGAACTGAACTATATATGTGTGTGTGTGTGTGTGTAATATTATTTATTATTTTTATTTTGGACTCTTCTGGGCCGTCAATGCTGCGTGCTTTTTTCTCTAGTTGCAACAAACTTTTTTCTCTAGGGGCTACTTTCTAAAGTTGCAATGCATGGGCACCTCATTGTAGTGGCTTCTCTTGTTGCAGAGCATGAGCTTCTGGAAGCACAGGCGTCAGTAGTTGTGGCACATGGGCTTAGTAATTGGCGCTCACAGGCTCTAGAGCACAGATGCATGGGCTTAGTTCCCCTGTGGCATGTGGGGATCCCTCCCAGACCAGGCATAGAACCCATGTCTCCTTCATTGGCAAGTGAATTCTTTACCACTGAGCCATCTGGGAAGCCCCTTGGCGGGGATCAGTTCATTTCGGTTCAGTCGCTCAGTTGTGTCCAACTCTTTGCAACCCCATGGACTGCAGCATACCAGGCCTCCCTGTCCATCACTAACTCCCAGAGTTTACTCAAACTCATGTCCATTGAGTCGGTGATGCCATCCAGCCATCTCATCCTCTGTCATCCCCTTCTCCTCCTGCCCCCAATCCTTCCCAGCATCAGGGATTTCTCTAATGAGTCAGCTCTTCCCATCAGGTGGCCAAAGTATTGGAGTTTCAGCTTCAACATCAGTCCTTCCAATGAACACCCAGGACTGATCTCCTTTAGGATGGACTGGCTGGCTGGATCTCCTTGCAGTCCAAGGGACTCTCAAGAGTCTTCTCCAACACCACAGTTCAAAAGCATCAATTCTTTGGCGCTCAGCTTTCTTTATAGTCCCAACTCTCACATCCATACATGACTACTGGAAAAACCACAGCTTTGATTAAATGGACCTTTGTCGGCAAAGTAATGTCTTTGCTTTTTAGTATGCTGTTTAGGTTGGTCATAACTTTTCTTCCAAGGAGCAAGTGTCTTTTAATTTCATTGCTGCAGTCACTATCTGCAGTTGGAAGGGATACATAAGATCTAATTTCTTCCATCTCTTTCTTTTCAATCTATTTATATTATTGTTTTATATGTCCCTTATAAACATATATCTGATCTTTATATTTTAAAATCTAGTCTAACAATCAGTATTTAAGCTTGTACATATAGTCTGTACACATTTAATGCTGATGTATTTTTACTATAGGTTTTGTGCTGTCTATTCACTCTGGATTTTTTCTTTTTTTAAAGTTGTTTTCCTTTCTCCTTTCATTGATTGAAGTTTCAATCATTTACTCTTTGTTTCTTTCACCTTTCCCCCTCAGTTGTATAGAAGTTATACAATGTATTTCTAGCCTTTTATGATTCCCTTGAAATTCTACCATGTTTAACATAAGTTATCAAAGTCTAAAGTTAGTCTGCAGCTTAACTAAGGCTGAAGTTCATCAGTAATGCACTGGTATAGTCGTCATACTGTTGATTTTATTGATCATTCTGATTGACTAGTATCTATGATGTAATAGTTGTTAAATATGTTTAGTATTATTTCTGCTTTTGATTCCTTTCCATCAAACAGTAATACTAGAGTAAAGCCTAGGAACCTCCTCCAAACCTTTAGGTTATGTTTCAGTTTTTATTTTTTAACCTTATAAATAATTATCATTATTATAATTTTTATATTATATCAGTCATTGTTACATACAAGCTTAATTAATTGTATACTGAATTGAATTTTACATCTCTGACTTTCCTTCTGGGATAAGTTTTCTCAATATATATCTTTTGGAATTTTCCATAAGTACACATGTTTGTAGTAAACTCTATTGTTTTTATCTCAGTATATTTTACTCTGATTCCTAAAAACTAGTTTCACAGGGTATGCATTTCTAACTAACAGATATTTTCTGTCAGCATTATAAAGATATTATGATACTGATTCTTGGTTTCCATTAATGTAATTAAGATATCTGGCATCAGTCTAGTTGCTGTTTCTTTGCAGATGATCTTTCTGTCTAGCTGCTTGCGAAATCTTTTTGTCCTAGGTTTTTACAGTTTCACTGTATTATGTATAGATGTAGATTAATTTCTCTTTGTCTTGCTTAGTATGAGTAATAGTCCTTTAATCTGTATATTCCAAGTTTTTCATCCCTTCTGGAAAATTTTCAACCATTATCTCTTCAGATATTGCTTTCCTTTATTTTCTCTATGCTCTCTCTCTCTTTCTTACACATGTTTATGATGTACTTTAGACATTGTCACTCTATTCTCAATATCTCTTAAACTCTTTTAAATTTTTAATCTTACCTGTCTATGCTGTATTCCATGCAATTTCTTCATATTTATTTTCCAGCTTACTAATCTAACCTTTAGCTGTGTCTAAGTGCTGTTTTATAACTCCACTGAGTTTGAAATGTCAGCAGTATTGGTTTGTTACCTAACAGTTCTATTGAACTTTACATTTTCAAATATACCTGGTTATTTTTGCTAGTCTCTTGCTGATTATTCATTTTTATAACTTCATCTTTTATTTCTTTATAACCTTTGTCTCTAGCTATTTTATAAGCTGTTCTTTACAATTTAAGTATTTTAGAAATCTAACTTGGTGGTTTGTTGTTTCTACTGACCCTTACCTCATGGTGGTTTATTTCCTGGTATCTCATCATCTTTGATTTTAAGGTCATATGTGTTTGATTATAATCTATGGAAATAGTACAGGCTTAAAGTGAGAAAACTTTCCTCTAGAAGGAATTGTGTTTGCTTCTGCCTGGAACTATGGCTTTCCATAGCCTTGATCATTATAAATAATTTCAAAAATCTTTGCCTTGGTATAGAAGACAGTTAAGTGCTGCAGGGCCTATGACTCAGTCTAGTCACCCATTACAGCACTAATATTATTCATCCTTAGGAAAGCTCTGCCTTTCCAGCTTGCTTACAGCTCACTGCTCCTTGCTCTAACTTTACCTTTTTATTTGGGGAGGCTGTTGCCTTTATTTTCTGCAAGCCCAGTATATATGCTTTTTTTTTTTAATCTGTGCATTGTTTAGAGAACCTGGTTGGTCATGTTGCTGGAAGCAGAAGTCCTTAATGTTCTCTTCAGCTGTTTCTGATCTACTTTTTAAAACATCCATTTAGTTTTTAGTTCCAATTACATTTTTAAAAATTTCTAGGTATTCTGTTTATTTTTTGAATCTGTTTGCCTTTTGCTCATGATCATATTTTCAGTCCTTTGTTATTTCTCTAGATCAGAGGTTCTTTATGAGCACAGTTCTATCACACAGAAGATGTTTGGAAATTTGTGGGGGAGATTTGGTTATTTTCCCTACAAATGGTAGTCAGTGATGGGAAAGGGTTTTTTTATTATCTCCTCCACTTTGGTCAGGAGAAGGCAATGGGACCCCACTCCAGTACTCTTGCCTGGAAACTCCCATGGACGGAGGAGCTTGGTGGGCTACAGTCCATGGGGTCGCTAAGAGTCGGACACGACTGAGCGACTTCACTTTTACTTTTCCCTTTCATGCACTGGAGAAGGAAATGGCAACCCACTCCGGTATTCTTGCCTGGAGAATCTCAGGGACGACAGAGCCTGGTGGGCTGCCATCTATGGGGTCTCACAGAGTCGGACACGACTGAAGTGACTTAGCCCTTTGGTCGGTAATGGGAAGGGGTAGTTAACTATTGTGTAGGAATGTTAGATGAGTTCAGTGTGTCAGACAGTCTGAGAGGACCCACACATTGTCCTACCTACATTTTAGTAATGTCTTCTTGATAAAGATTTTCTTTGTTTCATTGGTTTAACTTCAATTTTTGTTGAAAATCAACTGGCTGCACAAAGGTAGCATGTTCATGGATTCTTTTCTTTTATACTAACCTAGTTGTCCATCCTAGTGCCAGTATCACCCTGTCTTGTTTATTGTATGAGAGTTGGGTTGATTTTGCCCTGGCAGGGACATTTGGCAATGCCTGGAGACATGTTTGGTTGTTACAGTTGAGGAGCCAGGTTGCTTCTGGCATCTAGTGCTTAGAGGCTAGGGACACTGATAAAAATCTAACGGTACATAGGACAGCCCCCACAATAAGAATTTTCTGGCTTAATGTCATAGTGCTGAGATTGATGAACCCTACTGTATCTTTGGGCTTCACAGGTGGCTCAGTGGGTAAAGAATCTGCCTTCAATGCAGGAGACCCAGGTGATGTGGATTCAGTCCTTGGGTCAGGAAAACTGTATCTTTACAGTAACTCTTGAAATCAGGTGGTATCAGTCCTTAAACCTTGTTTATCTTTTTCAAAATTGCCTTGGATATTTAAGGTCCTCTCATTTTATAGAAATTACAAATAAAGTTGTAAACTGGAAATTTGGTTGGGATTACATTTAATCTATAGATTAACTCAGTGAGAATTTATATCTTAACCATTTTGAGTTTTTGGATTCATTAATCTGATGTATAACCATTTATTTAAGCTTTCTTTTATGTCTCTTAGGAATGTTTTACAGTTTTTAGTATTAAAAGCCTTCCATATCTTCTGTTAAATTTTTTCTTGAGTATTTTATGTATTGGGATGCCATTACATATGATTTCCTTAAATTTTGTTTACAGTTTGCTGCTAGTATATAACAATATAATTGATTTCTTAAGTACTGTATTTATATATTAATTCTGTTATCTTTTGTAGATTCCTTAGGATTTTATATGTTAACAGTCATATTGTCTCCAATGAAGATAACCATTTTTCCATCTTTATGCCTTTTATTTCTTTCCTTTTTCTTGGTTTTATTTTTTATTTTTCTCCTTAGGAGTGATGGACATCATTACCTTCTCATTCTTTGAAGGAAAGTGTTCAATATTTCAGTATTAATTATTTTGTGATAATCCTTTGCCAGCTTGAGGAAGTTTGCTTCTGTTTCTAATTTCTGAAAATCTTCAATCGTGAATGAATGCTGGATTTTCTCAAGTGCTTTTCTGTGAATGTACTGAAATGATCAGCTGTTTTTATCTCCTTTATTAATATGACTTTTAAGTCAATTAATTGACTTTTCAATGATAGTACCAACAGATAATGTATTTCTGGGATAGACCTCAGTTGGTCATGATACATAGTCTTTTTTATATTGCTGGATTCTTTTTGCTAATATTTTGCTAATGATTTATGTATTCATGAAGTATATAGGTATATAATTTTATTTTCTTATAACATATTTGTGAGGCTTTGTTACTAGGATTATTTAGCTCTTATAAACAGTTTCCCTCCTTATAATGAAAAAGATTTTGTAATATTGTATAATTTATTTAAGATATTTTCTTTAAATGTTTGAAATGTTTGATAGAATTCACCAGTAAAACCACTGGACTTGTTAAAAATTTTTTTATTACTAATTCAACTTCTTTAATAAATAGAAAGTATAATAGAGAGCTCCAAGGATACAGAACCAGATTTTTTAAAATAAAAAACTGATTTTAAAAACATGTTTTTTTTTTAATCAAACCTGAAAATCTGCTTTTTATTTGGAGAACTGGGACTATTTGTATTTAATTATTGATATAGTTAGATGTAAGTCTACAACTATGCCATTTGTTTGCTGTTTTCCTCTCTTTATTCATTCCCTGTCTTTTTTTTTTTTTTGCTTTATATTGTTTAATGTGCTGTAAAATGTAAGCACTTACAAAAGGGTAATTTCATTCCCTCCTATGTCACTCTTTGTGCTATTAGGTCATTCTTTGTCCTATTATGTCATATATTTACTTTGATATAACTTGTAAATTCTACAATTTAGTGTTATTACTTTTGCTTTAGATTGATATTTATGTTAGAAATAAGTAAGAGTAGAAAATAGCATTTTATGTTTATGTACACACTGCCCATTTCCATTTCTCTTCATTTCTTTGTATAGATCGAAATTTTCATGTGGTAGCATTTCCCTTGAGCCTGAAGAAATTTTTTTCCTTTTTTTTTTTTAGCATTTCTTCTTATGGAGGTCTGCTGGCCACAAGTTCTCTCAGGTATCTTTATTTTATCCCCAATTGTGAAGGATATTTTTAATAGATTCAAAATACTCAATTGAAAGTGTATATTTTTTATCTTACTACTTTGAAGATGTTGTTTGTTATCTGGCCTCCATTAGTTCTGAAAAGGCATTAAATGTCATTCATTTCTTTGTTCCATGGTGTGAAATGTGTCCTTTTGTTCCCCTTGCCTCTATATTTGGATTTTTAGTAGTAAGTATCATGTGCTAAGGTATGTTTTCTTTGCATTTATCATGTTTGGGGTTCTCTGAGCATTTTTAATCTGTTGATCCAAGATGTTTTTCATAAAATTTAGGAAATTTTTAGCCATTAGTTCTTCAAGTATTTTTTTTCCTGCTCCATTCTCTCCTTTTTTTTCCGGGACAACTTACATATATAACACACCATTTCATATGATCTCACATGTCACAGACACTCTCTTCATGTTTTTCAGTCCTTTATTTTATCTGAAATCCAGTTCATGTTATTTTGCTCTGTTTTTAAAGTCACTGATTCTTTTTCTGAAATTTCCAGTCAGTGCAATTTTTGTTTCAGATACAGTTTTAAGCTCTAGAATTTCCGGTCAGTTTATTTCGTTTGTCTTCTTGCCAAGATTCCCCATTTTTTAAAATTCAGTATGTCTTTCTTTTCCTTTATGTTGTTGAACATATTTCTCATAGTCGTGTTGAGCGCTTTTATTTCCAACATTGGGGTCTTTTCAGTGTCTTTTGTCTGCCTTTTTTTCCCCTGCTTCTTTATATGTGTAGTAATTTTTTTTTTTTTTTTTAATGCAGAGTGTTGCTGCTGATAGTTGTAGGGAGTCTGGGTTTTTAACCTTCTTTATAAGATGTTGAGTTTTCTTCTGGGCAATTGAATTACTGTTAGTTTTTTGTTTTTTTTTATTCTGCCAGCCTTATTTTTATTCTAACTTAGTGTAGATATATTTTGGTTTTGTGCTTAGTCCTAAGATACAGCCCTTCCTCTATGGTATGCCCCTTATTCCTAATGTATTAGCTACTGAGATCTCAGTTGAATGCCCAAAGTACTGGATTAAGAATCCAGTGTGGTCTTACTACTTTGTGTTTAACTCCTGTATCTTACAGCACTATGTGACCTTGGGTATCTGCTTTTATTTCCACCAAATAACAGCCTCTTTCTGCTGTGCTTAGTAGTCTCACTCTGTGTATGGGGGTAGGGGATGCTCTTTTGCATAGATTTCTTCTATCCAGTAGCCTGTCCACAATTTCAACTGCTTTGTAAGCCTTTAGCTCAAATCTTTAATTCTTCTGATCACTGACATCACTGTGCTATGCCTGGGTTCTGTCTCTCTGACTTAGTCCCAAGTCCGCTTGAGAAGCCAGATCACACATGGTGCTTACACTGAATGTTACCTTTCCATAAAGCATCAGGTTTTCACTGCCTGTTGTCCCATCCAGCGCCTGTAAACAGTTACCTCATGTATCTTTTTCTGTTGTTTAGTTGTTTACTGAAGAAGAGCAAGTCTAGTGAGTCTGTCACGGTCAGAAGCCTACTGAATCTGTATAATCTTAATTTTTCTATAACATACAGATTTAAAAATTGCACATAGAAATTATTTATTTGGGAGTTGCAGGTTGTGTATCAGACCTACTGTGATACTGTCTCCAGAAACAATCTTTCTATAAGCTCCTGTATTATCATCTTATTTTCCAGTTCATCAGCTATTTCTTGTCACCAGTTAAAAGGCATGATGTCCAAGGTCTTTTTATATGCTTGACACTGAATTTATGTCTTGAATTTATGAGGTAGAGTTGAAAGATGTAGGTTTTCTGCCGTATTTCAGCACGATTGTCTACCATGTTACAGTATGGGGAATGGGATACTGCAATCATAAATGAGGTGTAGCTCATTTAAAGAGTGTTATTTTCTCATATTTATATGTTGATTGTTTTCAAACTTGCCTTGATACATTGTGTTACTTCAATTACGGTCATTCCCTTTCTCATTGTGTATAGTATATTTGCACTAATTTTTTTTCTAGTATTCCTCTGTACCTCTTCTTTTTCCTTTTCCTTTGCTTGTACAGAATGGCTTCTCTTAAGTTCAGATTTATTTCTCATAAACAAGTATCATCCACTGACAATTTTACTGTGTCATCTAGTGTGGTTTTGTTACTGCATTTTTTATTGAAATATATATTGCTTTACTATTAATTACTTTTTCTCCTATGTTTTATACTTTGCATATATACATTTATAAATATATGGTACATAATGTGTATGTAGATTATATTAAATTTCTTTCATGAAAAGAATAGGCACATTACAAAAATATTTATTATAAAAAGTAGATAGGATAAAAACCATTGCTTTAAACATATCAAAATGTATTTATTTTACAGTTTGAATCTAATCAATGCAATATCTGAGATCTTTGGGTCAGATTCTACTGGCTGGTTCATGGTACCCTATTTTCCTTTTGTTTTTCATGATTTTTTCAATCAATCATATTTCTTGGACTTTTACCTATAGGAATTCTTTAGCTCCTGGCTTGAAAAATAATTTTTTTTCTGGGAATTTTTTGTGTTTGCCTGGAGACACTTGTACCAACTGGGAACCATTTTATAAGACATGCTCAGCTCATGCCACATCCCCACGTGAGCTGCAGTCTGGGTTGTGGTTATCACTTCCCAAGGGAGATGTGTTTCTCTTCCTCCCAGCATCATGTTGGGGGTAGGAAAGTTTCCATGCCATCCCCTTCTTCAGGGCAAATTTATTTTTCATTTATCTTTTCATTGTGGGTTTAGTTTTGAGGGGGTTCCGGCTCCTGGGACAGGATCTCCTCTGACAGCCCCAACTTCCGGGCAGATCCTGGAGTTTGTTTCCTCCCCTTCTGTTTTATCATCCCCCTTACAAGGTCAGAGCTTAAGGTTTGCAGGGTTCTGTGGATGCCTCCAGGGTGAGTGTTTCAATGCTCCACTTACTACCCTGGTTTCCTGTTTTCGCTTCCTTTTTGACTTCTAAGCATTCCTTACTTTCTTGCCTGATCAGTAATGCATTTCAAAAGATGTTTTAAAAATATTTTGTCCAGTATTTTTAGTCGTTTTTGGTGGTATGGTCAGAGTATTTTTATATGCTACTTTGAGGGGAATATAATTCGTTATGGGGTTTTTGGTATGGTTGATTCAAAAAATTTTATTTTTGCTAGTGTATTTAAAATTTTTTATGTCATTTTTCTTTCTCTTTTTGTGAATTTCCTGTTTGTGTGTGTTTGTGGTTTCTTTCTTTTTTTTTTTTTTTTCCTGCTTTTCTATTTGATTCTGATGATTTTCCAAAAAAGTGTGTGCAGCTTTGGAAAGGAGTTTTTCTCCACTCTCTGACAGACTTCTACTTCCTAAGATATGCATGTTTGACTTTCAGGAAGTTAAGTTTGATACTGACACTGCAGTTCAATTTTAGACCCTTAATTCTTTTGTTTTTATTCTATCTTCTATCTGAGGCTTCTCACTACTGCCTGATTGCTAAATCCATCAACCTATTATTTTAATACCTCATCTTATTAGCCATTTTCTCCACGACAAAACTATTTTCATTTTTAACTGGGGAAACCCTTCTTTTCTTGCCTTCCTGCTGTCAACAGAAAAAAAAATTTGCACATAACTCTCAATTTTTAGGTTGTGCAATTTTTTTCAGTCAACACTGCTACCCCTTTGACAATTTCTTCTTAGACACTTCGCTGGTTCTTCCACCTGAAGATTATAAATAGAAGTATCTCCAAAAACTTTGTCTGCAGATCTGTTCTCACTCTTCACATTTTGCTGGTTGACCTCTGTCCTATAGTTTAAACTACCATCTGTCCTTTCAGTGATGTCTGCCAAATCCATGACTTCAGCCTTAGCACCTCCTCAAGTTTCAGAATAGCAGTATCTCCAGAATGCATGTCAGCTGACAGATAACTTTTAGTTCTTCCATTACAACTTCTTTGGAAACTCCTTTTTAAAAATTACTGATTTATTTTGCTGCATTGGGTCTTAGTTGCAGCACACGGTGTCTTTCTTTCTGGCACACAGGCTTAGTTACCCCCCAGCATGTAGGATCTTAGTTCCCCAACCAGGGATCGAACCTGAATCCCCTGCATTGGAAGGTGGATTCTTAACCACTGGAGCATCAGGAAGTCTCTGCAAACTCCTTATGTAGTGATTACTGAAGTTTAGTCAGCAGTCCAAAAGACTTGTCAAAAGATTAGGAAATTGAGCTGAGTTGGTAGTTTTTGCCCAGGAGATGAGGCTGCTGCTTCGGGTTATATGACAACCTAGTAGGTGCCTCTTCCTCTGCAATATTGTCTAGAATACATGATAGTAATGACAGTACAGAAAGTAAAGTTAGGTGGGAATGCATGCCTTTCTTTCTTTCTTTTTTTTTTTGACATTAGTTACTCTATACCTCACTCACTTTCATAATGATGCCCTTTTGGTACTAAATTCTCTCTTTCCACCTTCAGGTTCCAGCAGCTCATAGTAATTTTCCTTTTCACTGTTAATTTTTTATCATGCTATTAAAAATAATACAGGGTGACTAACTTAATACATTTTTATTTCACTTATAATATTTAAGGTAATACTAACATGGTCATCACTGGTTGGTAATTGAGTGGACCAGGGGGGTGGATAGATGTACCTGGAATATCACTTAGAATGACCAGTCTTTGGTATGACATCAAGATGGAAGACCAGAAATCTATCCCCAAATGGACAAGGTACTTGAGAAGACTGTTTATAGGTTTAGGAAAGTTGACCCAAGAGTAAGCTTTATGTTTCCATTTTTCTTCTAAAGGACAAAAGGTTAGTATAGATTTTAATAATACCTTTTCCTTTTCTTTGAGGCAACCAACTAATATGACAGTAGACACTGTGAAATGCAGTAATAAATGAAGGAACTAACAGGAAAATTAATCAATATTGGAAGACATCTGGAAACAAGGGGTCAAATGGCCTTGAAGAGATGAATTGAGTTTGAGATTACAGAAAGACATCAAAGTGGAAATAATTTGTGAGTGATCAGCATAAATAAAATTGCTTTAGGAAATAAATGGATCAGCTGTTCAAAGGAGAGATGATAATAGATAAGCATACATTTAGATCTTGGTGAATCCAAGAAGATACTGAGAATAACTTAGGAAAATAATGTTAGAAAGGTAGAAAGAATGCCATTATAACAGTCTCCTAAGAGCTAGATGAAAAAAAATAGTTTCTAGAATATGCAAATAGTAAGCCAATTTGCCATACATAAAACTGCAGTATACACAGATTAATGTCTTTATAATTTCCTTCATCTATAGAATTACTGATAGAATTTATTAAAGTTACTCTACATTTGATTTTTAGGTACTCCAAGATATAAATCGGAAAAATACTGAACATTTCAACAATTATCTATATACAAGAAAAAATGTTTGCTATCTGCAACAAACCAAATAAATTTGCTAATAGCTCATCAAAGTTCAGAGTAAGAGATAGTAAAGAAAATCCCAGTGGACAAGGAATGATAAATGCAAATTAAATATAGATCATTATAAGATAAGCAAAGTATTATTATTAGGCTATTTAGTTTGTTTTCTTCACTATTCTTGAAAAGGGAAAGATATTTTAAGCTTCTCTTGTTATTCATTTTTGCATTCTCTTTACCCTAACTCATGAGAACTTCAGTTCTTCTACCATTATCTCACCACCAATGAAGTGGAAGTGCTTCAGGAATATAATGTCCAAGACAAGGGAGAGAAATTGTACCTACTGTTTATATAGAGCTTTGTAGTTTGCAAAGCATTTAAAAATATTTATCTCACTTGAGACCAACAGTGACCATGAAGAGTAAGTGGGAATCATTATCATCTTTATAAAAGGATTCCTAAATGATGAAACTTATTTTGGATGCAGAAACCCAGAGATATTAAGTGATTTATCGTGTATCACTAGAGTTGTAGAGGGAAATCCTGGGCTGTCCATTATTAAGTTTGTGGTCATGAGCAATGCATGTATCAGCTTTGAAACTCAATTTTTTTCCAACTCTTAAGATGAAAGATTTAAAAATATTAAATTATAAAATATATTTAATATTCTGCTCAGTAATCTTGGTTTTCATTTGCTTTTGCAAGCTAACCAGTTGCCTTCCTAGATATATCCTCCAGTTTTCCACTTCCATTTGCTAATTTAAGCCGTAGATTCATCTGGCATGTTTTCTCTTCCATCTGTATAAATCTTACTTATTTTAAGTAGCTTTTGACTAACTTGTTGTAGCCAGGTCAGCTCCCTTACAAAACCATTCTTATTGCTCCTAATAATTGTGACCATGTCTAATCTTGAAAAGATATAACATTTTCTATCTCTTACACCATTTGTCAGACTCTACATTTTATTAGCCACCAGCATACCAGGAAGAATAGTCATCGCCAGTTACTGAGTTCAGTGGCCTCTTGTAAAACATATTTTAAAAATCATTTTATAAATAATTTACAGATACGAAAATGAAGGGATGTTGTGAAAAACAACTGAATTGGAAATTAATAAGAATTTAAATGTGACAAACTCAAATTTTATTCCGTATGTTTCTGTTATAAAAATATACATATCCAAAATGGGCAGTATCCTTTGAATGAAAGTAACTGCTCATGTATGAGCTTGGAACATAGCCACCTTACAAATAGTGATCCAGATTTCAAATATATTTCTAAGAATTCCAGCTTTTTATTACCTCTGGTTCTTCTTGTACTTGTATCGTCAAAATACAGTGCTTTAAAAACTTTTATGGTTCATAGTTTTGTGGAAGAGAGTGTGGTAATTTTCCTCAGTCAGTAGCAACAAAATATTCTCATTTTAGATGCTGATTAGAATGATCAGTTCAATGAGATTTTTCATTTCTGTGCTGTTTATCTCCTTACAGTCAGTGCCTTCATCATTTGTCCACTTTTGAATCATATCAAGTAAATTCCCTAGCACAAACTTGATAAAAGGTGAAAGAATACTGTTGCATGTCCTTATAGCAAACATGTCTTTTCAAAAAATATTACATGATGACATCCTCCCTGAAAGACTGAGTAACAAATTTCCTTTTTGTCTATAGAAGTATATTTTTCACTCATTGATTCATAAGTTTGCTAAAATATAGTTCTAGGATATATTATGCGAGGACTCATGATCTGAGCTTTATCTTATATGATTAATTTCATCATCATCATTACAGTCTGGAGTATTACTGTCTGTCTTTTTGTATTTGTATTCTTTTTCAACTAACAACTGCAAAATATCCTCTGTCAGTTTTCTTCCCTTTACCATTATGCAAAAGGTGAAAATTTCTGAATTTTTAACTGTGTTCAGTGAAGAGTTAAAAAGAAAAAGACAACAAAAGTCCTGTCTCCTGATGTCTTTTATGCCTTCTGGAAAGATGGGACAATACTTTAGACAATGCAATAACAAGGATGATGAAATAGCGATTATTTCATTATTTTATCATCCCTCTAGATGATCACATCGTTTTTACATTTTCTCCTTTATTTTCTATGAAAATTTTAAATTCAGTATGGTTATTTACCAGTTATCAGAAAGTTATTTAATTGTATAATTAATAGATTATTCTGGAGGCAGATCAGAATAATATTAAACAGATTCTCTGGCAACAGTTCTGGATGCCAGGGTTGTGCCAGGACAGTTGAGTGATAATTTAGTATAATTGATATTTAGGGTTATGAAATTAGAGAAGATTGAGACTCTTGAGTCTAGGTATTTAAAATCCTCCCTCCCACCCCCACCCCTTTTTTTCATCCTCTGAGTTGCTTCTGATCTCAGGTGCCTCTCCTCCCAGCTTGGATAAACTCATTTCAATAATGCTTTTATGAGCAAACTGTCCCCCTTATCCTTTGGTCCCCTCCCAACCCCAACTTGAGACAAATTTGAGTCTCTTTTACCTACCATTGCCCACTATGGGTCTGGCACATATTTCTCAGAGAGTATCATTAAATCAGACTGAGTTGTGCATTATGAGAGTATCATGGGATTCTCCAGACAAGTATACTGGAGTGGGCTGCCATGCCCTCCTCCACAGGATTTTCCTGACCTAGGGACCGAACCTGCGTCTCTTATGTCTCCTGTATTGGCAGGCAGGTTCTTTTCCACTTGGACCACCTGGGAAGCCCAGCAAGTGCATGGGGAGTAATGGAGAGTTAGTTAATAGTAGAGCTAAAAACAAAAGTGGAAGTCTCCTGATATTTGTCTCAGTGAGTTTCCAGCACAGTGAATTGAGAATAGTAAAGTTATATAAAATAAGAGAGAAGAGAAAAAGCATTAAGTGGCATGAAGTCCTGAAAAGGAAACATTCTAAGTCCTCTCCCCGCCCTAGCTTTATTGAAGTGTAGTTAACAAGTAAAATTGTAAGATTTTAAAAATGTACTTTGTGATCATTTGATATATGTGTACATTACTAAAGAATTCTTCCCATCTAGTTAATTAACATGTCCATCACCTCACATATTTTTCTTATTCTTTTTCTTTGTAAGAACATTTAAGTTCTACTCTCTTGGCATTTTTCAGTTATACAATACAGCATTATCATCTGTAGTCACCATGTTAGACATTAGATCTTCAGAACTTATAGCTGAGACTTTGTATCCTTTTACCAATCTCTCTATTTCTCCCACTCTCCAACACCTGGCAACCACTTTTAGTTTTCTATGAGTTTGACAATTTTTTTTTTATGTTCCACATGTAAGTACTTGTCTTTCAATGTCCGACTTTTTACATTTAGTGTAATCCCTTTGAGGTTCATTCATGTTTTTGCAAACGGCAGGATCTGTCTTATGGCTAAATAATATTCCATTGTGTGTATAAAAATACCACATTTTCTTTATCCATTCATCCGTCAGTGAATGCTTAGGTTGTTTCTATGTCTTAGCTATTGTAAATAATGTTAGAGTGGGATATCTTTTCAAGATAAGGATTTCGTTTCCCTTAGGCATATACCCCGAGTGGAATTGCTAGATCCTGCGGTAGTTCTATTTTTAATTTTTTGAAGCATCTCCATGCTGTTTTCCATAATAGCTGCACCAATTTACATTCCCACCAGCAGTGCACAAGCTTTCTCTTTTTTTCGCATCTTCATCTATACTTGTTATCCCTTGTCTTTTTGATGACAGCCATTCTACCAGGTGTAAGGTGATAATCTCATTGTGGTTTTAATTTGCTTTCCCTGATTAATGATATTGAGCATCTTTTCTTGTACCTGTTGGCTGTTTGTGTGTCTTCTGTGGAAAAATTTAAATTTTCTTACTTTTTTCAACTCCTTACAATAGTTGGATATACTTCTCAGGATTATGAAAGAGCAAAATGTTTCAAGGTATAGGAAAAATAAAATCCCTGAAGAGAAACACAAAAACTTAAATTGGGTCCATTAACCCTGAGTGTTAGGACTTCCCTGGTGGTGCAGTGGATAAGAATCTGCCTGCCAGTGGAGGGGACACAGGTTCAGTCCCTGGTCCAGGAAGATTTCACATGCTGTGGAGCAACTATGCCCGTGTGCCGCAATGAAGAATAGCCCCCACTCGCTGCAAGTAGAGAAAGCCCTTGCACAGCAATGAAGATTTAGTGCAACCAAAACAATAACAACAACAACAAAAAAAACCTGAGGGTTAAAGTTAGTTGTGCATTTATGTATCTAATCTCTTCTAGATTTTATGTGCTTAAACAACAAGGTCATCATGATGTCATAATGATCTTTGCATCTCATACAGTGGCTTCTATATAGATTTACTGTATGAGAATTACAGGATAGTTTTTAAAAAAGGTGACATCATGAGTTTCATACAGATATAAAATAAGCAAGTGTTAAACATTTTTTTAAGTCAAATGAGGGAAACAAGAAGATGTTACAAACTTTCAAAGGAGAATCCAAAGAACAGACACGTGTAGATGAGAAATATTGAGATTAGCATGCAAATAGAGGCAGCACTAGCTTTTTCCACATGGGAAAGGAAAGTTAATTGAACCTGACAGGGCAGAATTTGCCGCTGTGTGGGCAAGAATAACTTTGCAGTTATCGACAATTTAAAGAGCTGTAAGATAACTCCCATAGAATCAGAATCAGATAATCCATAATTGTGAGTGCTGGGTCTAGACAATGCAGTTTTCCACTGAAGCACTACTTTTTCCTTACACATATGTTGTATTCAGGCTTCCCAGGTAGCTCAGTGGGTAAAGAAAGAATCTGCCTGCAATGCAGGAGATGCAGGCACATGGGGGTTTGATCCCTAGGTTAGGAAGATCCCCTGGAGGAGGGCATGGCAACCCGCCCCAGTATTCTTGCCTGGAAAATCCCATGGACAAGGAGCCTGGTGGGCTACAGTCCGTGGGGTTGTAAAGAGTCGAACATGACTGAAGCGATTGAGCACACTTGCACACATGTATTCAATTAATTATAAAAATAAAACATATAAAGAGAACTTCACACTCAGTGTGATAAATAGCATTTTGCCGCTTGCACCTGTCATATTTTTCAATGTTTATTTGTTCTCTGAAATACATACATTTTTATAGTGAAAAGATCAAGTATTATCCAAAGAAGGTCACCTCCTTTTACCACTTCTACCAGGATATTTTTCAAGAATTTTTTTTGTTAGGGAATTCCCTGGTGCCCTTGTGGTTAGGATTCTGGACTTTTACTGCTGTGACCCAGTTTCAGTCCCAAGTTGGGGAACTGAAATCCTGCAAGCTGTGTGGCACAGTGAAAAAAAAAAGAGTTTTTTGTTAGAGAAACATAAAGAAATTCTTCAGTAGCTTTATTTCTTTTGTCCCACTGAGAAGATAAACGAGATTCTTCGTGTAAACTTTATCAGCCAGATTTAAAGGATGACTGAAGGAGATGAAAACTGTATCATTCAAATGTTAAAGGAATTGTTTCCAAGGCAAGCCATAGTTTGGCTTATAGAATTTGCAAACATAAATTTGTTAATGGGCAGAATCTAGTCCTAATGGTTTAGACTTATTAAGAGTATTGAGGGATGTTCCTGGTCGTCCAGTGACTTAAGTCTCCGCGTTCCCAGTGCAGGGGGCCTGAGTTCGATCCTTGGTCTGGGAACTAAATCCCACATGCTGCAATTAAGAGTTCACATGGTGCAACTAAAGATCCCACATGCCACGCCTAAGACCCAGTGCAGCCAAATAAATAAATAAATATTTGTTTTTGAAGTATCTGGATGTGGGTGAGCAGTACTGGCTTAGCTGTGTCCATGGATCTATCTGCCCTTCTCATACTTCATATTTTACCTCCATCCTTGGCTCCTCAGTTGTCTCTCTTTGTAATAGTGGCTGTGTATTCACAGAACTACAGCCTTAAAATGCTCAAATAGGGAATCAAAATTTCTTAAGGGATCAGTGAAGATCTGCAAGAATACCTTAGCAGCTTGGCCATCAATCTTTAGTCATACAAAAAGGTGAGATGACATGAAGGGCAGCAGCAACCAGTAAGGAGGAAAACAAGAAGTAGCCAAGTCGCTCAGTCATGTCTGACTCTTTGCAACCCCATGGACTACTCCACGCCAGAATACTGGAGTGGGTGGCCTATCCCTTCTCCAGCGGGTCTTCCCAACCCAGGAATCAAAGTGGAATCTCCTGCATTGCAGTCAGATTCTTTACCAGCTGAGCTACCAGGGAAGCCCTACATGACTTTAAGCTTAAATTTTCAGAATGAGACCTACACAGAGAGGGGATAATATCACAGTTTATGAAGGTTGTCTGAACATAGTAGCGATTTTCTTTGTTCAGTTTGCATTTACCTGCATACCCACATGGTAAACGATACAAGAACTGCTGATTCTTTGCAAAGCACAATATTATATAGCCAGTCACAGGAAGACCAACTGGGCTGGAGGGAGAAGTGGACAGAGGTCATTTACATCTCATCTGTACTTCATTATTTTCCTACTGCACCAGCAGTAGCTGGTGCTGGAACAGGAGGAGATCAAACTTATCGATCAGTAGAAGCCTTTCTTAGGTGATTTCAGCAGAATAATTTTTAACTCCTTCTGATTCTTGAGTAGCTGTAGTGATGGAAGATGGTTTGGCACAATCTTCTTTTGCATCTTTCACATGAATTAATCCTGAGAATACATTTTGGGCAGATCACACCAAGCAACATGCTCTAGGGTGATAGGTCCTTTAAAAATAAATTTTAATACGACTCATATAAACATTGTCAATGTGGAAAGCTTACAAGTAGTTCTTATTAATTCAGGAATATAGCAACAGTTCAGTGTTAATATGAAAAATATTGATTCAGTAATGATAGGGAGTTGTTTTAACACTATCTTCATAGAAACTCAAACACTACCAACATTATTATTGGCATCAAAGGTAATTAAGCCGTGGTAACTTCAAAGCTTTAAATAGTCAATTTGGCTAAATAAAACAACAACAATACCTCAGTTAGCTAAAAGTAGGATTGCATCTTAATCCAGCCCTCTTTTTTGCTTCCAGCTTGCAAATAACCAGCATAAATCTGGAACTGTTATCCAACCTTATTCTGTGCAGTTCATCAGTCATGCCACTAAAATTGATTCTTGACCTCTATACATCATTCTTTCCTTTGAAATTTCTCATGCTGTCTCTTCCTTTTATGCTTTAACTGAGGAGGTGTGTGTGACAAAATAGGAGCTAGTCACTCTAATTTTACAGTCCTTATTTGAATACCTAAGGTGTTTGAATCTTTAAGTATTTTTAGTATGTGTTTAAATTATCTCAAAAATTGTTTTTATATTTATATCTACTTCTCTAGATAACAAATAATTGTTTCACCTATCAAGTAATCATAATGAAATTCCTCTTAAATTTCTTGTGCTTTGGACCAAATGTTTAATAAAAAATTCAATGTACACACAAAGAGAAAGATACCACTTTAGAATGATTTGTGACATATGGCGACCATAAAAATAAAGCTGGTTTTCTGAGCCAGTGCCTAAAAGAAATCATGTGATGAGCAAAAAAAAAAAAATTTATAAAAGTTGACATAAAAGCAGTGGTGGAATTGTCTTTCTTCAGGGCAAACCAATGTTTATTCACAGCAAGTGTCATACCTGTGACACTGGTGAATGTGAAATGGTCTGGTGGAAAGCAAGCAGCACTGGGGTTTTAAGTTTTCAGCAGGACTGCTGTAATAGATAAATGAACCAACGTTTTCACATTGCTGTAATCAGATTACTATAATCTGATTCTTTCATCAAAGTAAATACCTAGTTTTAACTACCTCAAGATAAGATAAATATTGAATGTCTTTCTTTCACTTTAATACCTGCACTAACCTTCTAAAAACACTTTATACCTAAAGTTCGGTGTGACCAAAAATGGTAGATAAATTGACCTTGGTTCCAACTAGAACAAATTTAAACCAGCAGTTTGGATAGTTGCAACTCTGCCACTTCAAAAATACAGTGACTTTTGTGTGTGTGTTTGTGTGTGTGTGTCTGCGTGTTGTCCTGACCTGGACACTTCTTAGCTGTGATGGGATCATGCAAGCTGTGCTGTCAGAGTGCCCACTGCATGTGAGATTGGGTCCTATTTTATAACGGACTGTTTTGACTTCCCCAGAAATTGGAAAGCATTAAGTTATCTATGTTTGAGTCTATCTTTCTCCTTGTTTTTTTCAGCTTTTCCATTAGCCAGAAGAGATTACCTGTGTGGCATGTTTGTTTGCCACCTAAAAGAGAGATAACATTTCTATTCCAAATATTAACTTATGACCTAGAATTCATTATAATGCTCCCCCTCAAGTTATGGTACAAAGTAGCCAATTTTCAACAAACAATTATTGTTCCATGGAATTGCTGCATGAACTCCAAGTACTTTTAAACATAGTGGAATGAAATACGCAAGTGGCTGGCTTATGCTTATAAGTGATGGAAGGGCCCTCACATGAAAAAGGCTCCTATTTCCCCAATTTTTCCAGTGGTTTTTCTCTCCCCTTTCATGTCCTCGACTCTTTAAAATCTGCTGTATGTTCCGTCCCTACTTCTCTTGACCCTGCACCATCATTCATCACATGTCTGTCCCACACATTTTCCATCTTATCTTCTTGTTTTTATAAGATGATGAAAGGTTTGCGAATAGAGCTATTACTATATTTTAGCTGGTTGTCAAGATACTGTGGTACATTTTTAGCTGGTGTTATGATACAGATGACAGACCGTGGCATTAATCAGAGAGAGTGTCCAAAAACTAATAAACATAAGCAATCCAAAAAGCAGTCAGGCAAAGACATCAAACAAGATTTTACACACACACGTATGTATATATTACCATCTAGCTAACTATTCACATACATTTCATTAGTATCTATATGAAGTCATAATCATCATAGATATTCTTAAGTGTTTGGGTTTTTTTCTATTTTTCATATGTATTTATGAAAGTGATTGCTTGGGTATTGTAAGCAGTTGAATCCACTGACAGGCAAGGTATCTAGATAATTGCACATCATAGAATCAGGTGGTAAAAAGAGGTTAGCAGTTGGTAAGTAAAAAGTACCCTTGGAACTCAGCTTTAGTAAATGGTCTGGATACTGAGGTTTGGAAGAGGCATGTTCATTTCCTCTGCCAGTAGTTTTAGAGTTTAGAGTTCACGTTAGTTCTGTCTTCATCAGACTGACCCATGCTAACACTAGGCAATGCAGAGCCATCCAAACATCTAGCATCTATTCACCAGAAAGAACTGAATGGCAGTTAGACTCGGTTACGCCTCTTGATGAAGGTGAAAGAGGAGAGTGAAAAAGCTGGCTTAAAACTCAACATTTAAAACACTAAGATCATGGCATCTGGTCCTGATACTTTATAATTGTGGTGCTGGAAAAGACTCTTGAGAGTCCCTTGGACTACAAGGAGATCAAACCAGTCATTCCTGAAGGAAATCAACCCTGAATATTCATTGGAAGGAGTGATGCTGAAGTTGAAGCCTCAATACTTTGGCCACCTGATGCAAAGAGCCAAGTCATTGGAAAAGACCCTGATGCTGGGAAAGATTGACATCAAAAGGAAAAGAGGTCAGCAGAGAATGAGATGATTAGACAGCATCACCAATTCAATGGACATGAGTTTGAGCAAACTCTGGGAGATAGTGAAGGACGGTGAAGCTTAGTGTGCTGCAGTCCATAGGGTTACAACGAGTCAGACACAAGTTAGCAACTGAACAACAATACCATCTATTATACATTTCATTTATCTCTAAGTTTAAAAAAACAGAGTGGGCAGGAGTAATTTTATCAGTGGCAGTCTTTTAGGTAAAATGTAGTTTAAATTTTAGAGGTTTTAAAAATTCCATGGCTAACATATTTTATAAAAAGCAGAGATCTTTTTATTATGTTTATATTAATTTTGTATGTAACAGCCAACAGAATTTGGCCATTAGAAATATTTGCATGAATATCTCTATAGGAAAAACGTTTATATGGTTTTGAGAATTATTATAGATGGAGGCAACAGAAATGGAGAATTAAAAATTACTATGAGAAGTCAATAAATATTAATTGGTAATAATAGTGAAATCTAGAGAAAGGAGCAATTGATTCAACCACTGTAAATTATCACCTGTTTTGATGATATGGGTGCATACACATTGAACCCATAAGGATGAACTAAGAATTGAATAATGGCCTCAGAAACAGAGAAGCTACTTTGGAACCTAGACTCCATATATTTTTGCAGTCTTTTCCTCCCAAAATAAGCAGGAGACTTCCCTGGTGGCTCAGACAATAAAGAATCTGCCTGCAATGCAGAAGACCCAGGTTTGATCCCTGGATTGGGAAGATCCTTTGTAGAAGGAAATGGCCACCCACTCAAGTATTCTTCCCTGGAGAAATCCATGGACAGCAAGGAGGCTGGTGGGCTAAAGTCCATGGGGTTGCAAAGAGTTGGATACGACTGAGTGACTGACACACACAGTGATGATAAAAAGATGTAGGTTTTTGTGCTGTTAGAATTACAAGTTTCAGGGAATCATTTTTAGTTCATAGTAAAGAAACAATATCCATACATAACCTTTTTTCCTCTCCCCCCTCCTCCTTCCTGCCTTCTTCCTTTCCAGGCATCAGTGAACTGTTGCAACAGTGTTTGGGGAATATTCAGTATTCAGTTTTGAACCACATTACTTGTGGTTGGGATTACGAGGTGATCTCTTGGTCAAAGTTGTCAGTGGTAAACTCAGGTTTGTATACAGCGGTGGTTCTCAAGTAGCGGCTCACTATCAACAGGGAAGTTTTTTAAAAAGTATTGGTGCCTGGGGTGTGCCCTCAAAGATTCTGATTTATTGGTCTGGAATAGGACCCAGGCATAGATATTTTTTAAAAAGCTTCCAAGGTGGTCCTAGAATTGCTCATGTGCAAGTTAACTGTTAGATGACTGACAGTAATAATGGTCAAATTATAAAATGGAAATGCAGCTTTATAATTGCTGTTTTTCCTTTTTCAGTTGTACAAATAATTATAAATTTTCTGGTTATTTTAAAAAGAAACTATAAAGAACTTATGGAGTTCTTATATGAAAGTTCCCCTTTACCTTACATGTGTTCTCTCCAGATGTAACCACTTCCAGTGGTTTTCTATGCATCTAAAAATGTATACATTTACTTGTATATAGTGTTCTTGAAACAGAAAGGAGATCATACCTTCTTTTATGTATTATTATGTGTTTTGCTTTTTTCACTTAATTTATCTTGGAGATCTTTCCATGTCAATACATAGAGATCTACCTTATTTTAAAAAATATTCTTTTACTTCATTCCTTTTAATATCTCTAGAGTGTTTCTCAGTATATTGGCTTTAATTTCTTTTTCATTTTCACATATCTAGCTCACTGCTACAGAGCAAAGATTCTGTAACCAGACTACCTGGTTTTGACTGTAAATATTTACTCTTGGTGGTGGTATTATTATCATTTAATTTTTCAATTTTTTACCAGTATGGACAACACTGTAGTTAATATTTTAGTACTTAGATCATTGTGCTTATCAGTGAATATTCCTGTGGGGCAAATTCCTCGAGTTAGAGTTGCTGGCTCAGAGAAGATACATATTAATATTTTGAATTATGCTATCACATTTTCCTCCAAGAGCAATTTGCTTTAGCCAATAGAATCTCATTGCAGTTTGTATTTCAAGTCCTGAATACATTGTTTATATCACAGTGCAATCGCATGGGCACTACAATGGGAACTACCGCATGGGAACTGCAGTTCCAACTACATTCATTTTCTTTATTTTGGCTGGAATTTCTTTGAGCTAGTTTAATAGCTATGATTATAGCTTATTAACCTGAAGTTCCAACTTATGGTCTTAAACATATGATTAAGCAGAATAGAAAAATTATTTACTGATTTTTTTTTTTAGACAAAAACTTTGGACAGTAGAAGAGGAGTAAAAAGTACAAGAGGAGTAGGAAAAAAACTGGGCATTGGCAGTCAGAACTCTGGCCTGGATTAGTTGCTGCTTTTCATTTTATAGATGGAAAGAGCAGCTCACTTCCCCATAGCACAGTGACAGAACAATAACCAAGTCTCAAGAAAAATCAACTTCAAATCTGTGTGTTTGTTGGTGTTTTAAATTCAGGACGCTATATTTTTTAGATTACGTGTGATAACATTTACATCAGTATTGTTGGGTATAATGTTTTTATATAATGAAAATACAAGTGAAGTGTATTATTTTCAGTTAAAATTTCCTTCTCTGTATACTCGCTGAGACTTAGTTTTCTCATCCACACACTGTTTTGCTTTTTTAATAAAGAGCAGTAAGCTGTGAGTTTTTAAAGTAGTTTTTATTCATTTATTTATTTTTGGCTGTGCTGGGTCTTCACTGCTACATTGGCTTCTCTCTAGTTGTGGTGCTCAGGCTTCTCATTGCAATGGCTTCTTTTGTTATGGACCGTGGGCTCTAGAGTGCAGAGACTTCACTTGTGGCGTGTGGGCTCAGTAGTTGCAGCTCCCAGGCTCCAGAGCACACACTCAATGGTTGTGGCGCATGGGTCCAGCTGCTCTGCGTCACATGGGATCCTCCCGGACCAGGGATCACACCCATGTCTTCTGTATTGGCAGGCCAATTCTTTACCACTGAACCATCAGGGCAGCCCTGATACAATGTTGATATTGTAGTACCTACTTCATAGGGTTCAGGGGAGAATTCAATTTTATTTTCCATATTAAAAACCTTTTGCACAGTGTCTGGAATGTAGTAGAGAGTGAAATCGCTCAGTCGTGTCCGACTGTTTGTGACCCCGTGGTCTGTAGCCTACCAGGCTCCTCTGTCCATAGGATTTTCCAGGCAAGAATACTGAAGTGGGTTGCCATTTCCTTCTCCAGGAGACCTTTCCCACCCAGGTGTTGAACCTGGGTCTCCCGCATTGTAGGCAGACGCTTTACCATCTGAGCCACCAGGGAAGTCAGTAAGCTTTTAATAAATCGAACTTCAGTATCCCTATAATTACATTTTAACTCTTTTTTAACAGTATGTTCAGCCTTGCTGTGGCAGATGCAATCTGCCCACCCCTGTACCTTCTGAGGGTAAGAGAGGCAGATTCCTAGGCCAAGCTTCCAGAAGGCCCCATTTTGTCTGAAAGTTTCCCAACAACCTAAATTCACAACTGGGTATAGCTTATTCACTCCCTAGGACTCCAAAAAATATCAAGAGGAGAGTTAGAAAACGTGATGAACCACATTTTCTGACCTTTCTTTACCCCTCTGGACTCTCATTTTGAAATTTGATTGATCCTTTCTTTCATCTCTCCTTTCCAGGGATTTTTATGTACTCCTTTCCTGTCTTTATCCCTCCTTCCTGTCCTATTGCCTGCACTTTTCCCACTTTGTTCTCTTTCACTGAGACTGCCTTTCTTACGTTCTCTCAACAGTTCCTTCCTCTTTTGAAGCCTACAGATCACTGTGTCCTTATCTTCTTTTTCTCTTAATATTCATTTATTTGGCTGCACCTGGTCTTAGTTGTAACATGCGGGATCTTCAGTTGCTGCAGTGTGAACTCTTAGTTGCAGCATGTGCAATCTAGTTCCCTGACCAGGTATGGAACCCGGGCCCCCTGCACTGGGAACGTGGAATCTTAGCCACTGGATCACCAGGGAAGTGCCTGTATGATTATCCTTAATGCCTTCCTCTTAGCTCTCAGGATATAAGTTTCTATATATCTTCCTATTAAGACTTTCAAATATCTAGAAGCACCTACATTGTTTGTTTGTTTGTTTGTTTGTTTGTTTCTGTTATATTTTTAGACCAAAAAAACTGGATTTCTGTCTATGTAGTGTCACTCCTCATTGTTTAAAATCACTTTTTGGACTTGTTTTAATGCTCGCATCATAACATAAAATTCATTCAAATTAAACTGATTTGGAGGGATTGCGAGAGAGAACAAAGGAGACTAGTACCATGCAGAGCTTTATATGGAGAATGTGGTGTGGTATTATTTGTGAGCTGTTCCATTTTGGTGTCAGTCCCTAGGGAAGGAAGCGGTTTCCTAATGGGGTGTGATCTGCACTCTTAGGAAGAGTGATTGGCGTTGAATGATTAAATAGAAAAGGAGACTACATACCACTCCTCCCCTTTAAAGCTAAGCACATATATACTGAATGCAAGTCTTGTCATCATGGAAGGCAGTCTGGCCTAATCATAGAACGAATCTGAAAAGCTAAGGGAGTGATAACTATGCAGATCAAAATGCAAGGAAACCAAAATGATGCGGTGTCCTTAAAAGTAACTTGCAGAACCCAAATAAATGTAGTGGTAAATGTACATATGGAATATAATGGAAGACCCCATTTGAAAAAAAATGAAATCCTGACATGAGGCCCTTGGTAAATGAGCGGGCAAGTGGCTCCCTGAATTGGATAACAGTGCGCATTCCACAGTGACTGATGAAATTGATGTGTCTGTGGGAGAGCGGCTGTATTACTCAGCCTTTAACTTATTTTCTCTCCGTTCAGAAATGAGCTCCTAAGTGGGTGTTATCCTCAAGGAAGTGAGTTTAATTCAAAAGAAGGTATTTTATAGATGGGCAAATTTAAGAATTCACTTCGCTCTTATAGGAGAGAAATATGTGAAAAAGCATTATTATAAGTAATAGGCTTATACTTCTCAAAGATGCCATTTTAGACTATATTTGGGGACCCTGAATTTGAAGCATTAGTGAGTAATTTTTATTGTTTAATTTTGCATTATCTCTGAGAACATACCACCAAAACAACATTGAATCTGCTTTGTAATATTTCATTAATTTATTCTATTAAAGTGTGTAATAGATAATTTAATTCTAAAAAGTGATTTCTTATTTTTTCCCTTTAATTTTTGAAGATACTGTTTTTTCCTGACATAAGTATTTGTTAATTACTGAAAAAAATAAAAGCCCATCTTGTGATTCCATTATTCTAAAATTTACAAGGTAATATTGATAAATGGAGAAGCAGGGTGTTCATTATCCTAGTTTTTGCTACGTAAAAAAAAAAAACTCACTCTGTAACTTATTTTAGAAGATAAAATATATATTCCTAAATATGATTAGAATGATCAGTTCAGTGAGATTTTTCATTTCTGAGCTACTTACCTCCTTTCAGTAAGTGCCTCAGCATTTTTCCACTTATGAACAACCATGTCAAGTAAATTCCCTAGCACAAACTTGATAAAAGGTGAAAGCATACTGTTGCATGACCTTTTAGCAAACATGTATCATCAAAAAATACTGCTTGGTGACATCTTCCCTGAAGAATTAACTAAGTAACAAATTTCCTTTTTGTCCATAGACATATATTATTCACTCATTGATTCTTGAGTTTGATAAAATATATTTCTAGGATATAGTATGTGAAGACTCATAATCTGAGATTTAGCTTACATGATTAATTTCATCATCATCATTAGAGTCTGCAGTATTATTGACTGTCTTTTTGTATTTGTATTTTTTTTTCCATCTAACAATTGCAAAATGTCTTGTCAGTTTTTTCTCTTTGCTATTATGCAGAAAACAAAAAATTTTGAATTCTTAACTGTGTTCAATAAAGAATTAGAAAAAAAGACAACAAAAGTCCTGTCTCCTGATGTCTTTTACACCGTCTGGAAAGATCAGACAGTACTTTGGGCAATGCAATAACAAGGATGATGAAATAGCCATTATTTATTTAATTATTTTATCATCCTTCTAGATGATCACATCATTTTTCAATTTTCTTATTTTTTTCTATGAAAGCCTTAAATTCAATATGGTTATTTGTCAATTATCAGAAAATGGTTTAATTGTGTAATTAATATATTATTCTGGAGGTAGAACAGAATAATGTTAAACAGATTTTCTCTTCCAACAGCTTTGGATGTGCTAGGATTGTGTGGGGCAATTGAGTGATAATTATTAAATAATTTCATTATTGATAATTGATAATTATGATATAATCTCAATCCCAGAGGTTCTGGAATTGAGATTGTATAATTGATATGGTAATGAAATTAGAGAAGATCAAGATTATTGATGCTTCTGGTCTCAGGAGTCTCTCTTCCCAGCTTGGACTGGCTCATTTCAATAACGCTTTTATGAGCAAACTAGTCTCCCTCATCCTTTTTTCGCTTCCCATCATCCACCTTCCCAATTCCAACTCTAGATAAATTTGGATCCTTTCTACCTCCCATTGCCCACTATAGGGCTGGCAGATATTTCTTGGAAAAGTCATAAAATCAGACTGAGTTGTGTGTTATGAAGGTAGAGAGATACCAAGATCATAGATAAAGTTGGAAGAGAATCAAGAGATGTCAAGTCCTAGCACTGTCTTGCAAGTGAGATGGAGAGTTAGTGAATAGTAGAGCTAAAACCGAGTCAAAGTTTCCTGACCTTTGTCTCAATGAGTTTCTATCCCAGTGAATTAAGTAGCAAAGTTATATAAACTAAGAGGGAAGAGAAAAAGTGTTAAGATGGCATAAAGTCCTCTAAGGGAAACATTCTAAGCCCCATCCCCACCTCAGTTTATTGAAGTGTAGTCAACAAGTAAAACTGTAAGATTTTTAAAGTGTACATTGTGATGATTTGATATATATGTGTGTTTTGAAAGAATTCCTCCCATCTAGTTAATTAACAGGTGTCCCAGGTGGCTCAGTGCTAAAGAATCTGCCTGCCAATGCATGAGATGCGTGTTCAAGTCCTTGGGTTGAGAAGATCCCCTGGGGAAGGAAATGGCATACTAGCTCCGGTATTCTTGCGTGGGAAATGTCATAGAGAGAGGAGCCTGATGAGCTAGATATATATAGTCCATGGGATCGTAAAGAGTCAGAAATCACTTAGCGACTAAACAGTAACAATAACAACAATCCTACATGTACTTCCCAGTAGGTTAATAGTAGCTTGTTTTGGAAATACTTGGTAATATAAGTTACTAAGCTTGCTAGTCTCACACACGCTAGCTGGCTAGTTAATTATAACTAACTCTTTTGTCATTATAATCTTAAGCTGATTCTCAGAGTTACCACCTATTTTGCTTTCATTTTGTAAAATGACCTATTTCATGATGAGAATTAATGGAATCATAAATGTATTTGGAAAATAAATTTAGAATATAAAAACCCTTAAAACATTTCATTTGTAGACAAATAAACAAATTTTGTATTAAGTAACTAAGTAGATTAAAAACCTTCACAAATATAAAACTTTATTTTCTCCACTTCATGTTTTGTTTTTAATATGAAATTTTAAAAGAAAATCTGATTGGACTATATCTTCCAAATAACTTCTCAGCTTTTAGAATCTTAGTCAAAATTTCAAACATAGTACAAGCTGTGCCCCCAGTGTGCATTTATTTATTAATTAAAGAGGGATTTATATTTATCTCAATTTAGAATTTACCCTGAAGGAAAACTTAACTTCTTACAGAAAGATTTTCCCATACCTGAACTAGCATCAACCTTTACTAATCTGACGTAGGTATCTAGAAGCTTTTTTTTATAGCATTCTTCTGAATCAGACACTTTCTATCTTGCTCTAATATTACTTGGTAATTTCCCAGATGTTCACCATAGATGTCTTTTTTATTTATCAAATTTCACTGCACTCATTAGTGCAAAGGGAAAAAAATTCCTCCAGTTCAACTAATTTCCATAGCCAAAATAATTAACACCCGAAGAACTGTTAAACTCATAAAATTTAATTTGCTCTATAATTTTTCCATTTGCTGATTGAATTGGTGTTGCATTTTAAGTCAACTGCTGGGTTTTTCAACTTTTTTTCAAACTAGCTGGTTGTTTTTTGTTGAACGCGGCTGCCCTCTAATGGACTAAACTTCCTTTACAATAACCTGACTCAGATCTCAAGGAGTCATTTATCTGTGGAAGTGATTAGTCTTTCATGCTTTCAGATTCTCGTTTTTCATTGACTTTTGTGTTTAATACAACACGTTTTGTGTGTGTGTGAAGAAGGCATACTGAAATCAGTTGATCTCTTTGACAGTCTTTATATTTTAGCATGTTTTTGATTTCTGACATATTTTATGATATACCTGCTCCTACTTAAGATGTTTTTCATTGTTCTTGCTGCAGATGCTACAACTGTGGTGGCCTTGATCATCATGCTAAGGAATGTAGTCTACCTCCTCAGCCAAAGAAGTGCCATTGCTGTCAGAGCATCACGCACATGGTGGCTAACTGCCCCCATAAAACTGCGGTGCAGCCGCCAGCCAGTTCTCAGGGAAGACAGGAAGCGGAGCCCCAGCCGTGCACGTCGACGTTCCCTCGAGAGGTGGGGGGAGGGCACGGCTGTACATCATTTCAGGAGGCGAGGTCCGAGCTCTCAGAGTGGCCAGGCAGGTCCCCTCCAGAAGCTTCCTCCACCAAGTCCCCTGCAGCACCAGAAGAACAAAGCAAAAAGGGGCCTTCCGTTCAAAAAAGGAAAAAGACATAACCCTTCTGTAACGTACCGTTTTCTCTCCCCAGTTGGGAAGTCTACCTCATGCAAATTCAGGGGAACAGTATTTCACACACAGCAGCTGACCTGGAATTTTTAACTACTGTTGAGGAACTGTGAATTTTTTTAAACAGACAAATCACTCTAAGCAAATTACCTTGAAGCAGGGTGTCCTGTGTTATGTGACTCAGAGAATGAGATGCTGTTATCTGTATGTACACGTGTGAGAGGGAGCGAGCCTGAGTCTGTGTGTGTGTAGGAGGATTTTCTTTAGCATGTAGACATATATATAAAGAGGGCTTATCTTTATATATGTGTGTATGGAGATACAAGCACACACCCTCCCTCACAGAACTGGACATCCCGCAAGAATTGAAAACCCACAGTGAAGCATTTTTAGATGGTTTTGAAAATAACCCTTGGAGTTTTTCTTGAAATACCATTCCCTTTATATTACATTAGAGGAAAAAAAGACTTACGTTTTATGTGAACCAAAGGATATACTTCAGATCTCAGAGCTGCCGGTCATATGGTACTAAAGGTTTTTAAAACATCAGTTCTCCCGAATTTGGGATTGCCTCTTTTTCTTGGTATCTGTACAGTGTATCTCCCCACCCCACCCCTTTTCAAGGCAGTACCTTAACTCCATATGCCTCCGACTGCCGTTTAAACTTTTTTGAATCTGGGATACAAACCAGAAAAGACAATGAATGTGTAATCTCTGTGCGGATACTTCAGTGTTTTCAATTCCAATGTTTTGATTGTAAATTAGATGCCTATTCAGAGAAATGAAGGGGGAGGGCAATGTATAAATGTAGTGATGTGATTGTTTTCAATGGTATTTTGCTACCAGCTCATTGTAATCTCTAACCTGTTGGGAGGTTTTTGAGGGACTGTGGCGACAGCAGTTCCCTTGACTGAGTCAATCCTCTAACCATCACTTCGAGCAGGCGCCTCCTTGTTTACTACTGAAGACCTTGGAGGAAAACTCCAGTCGTTGGGTGTATGTTTTTGGTGGCTGTTTTTATTCCCCCTGGAGAGTTACTTAACTTGTTTCTAAAACAAACACGCAAAACAGCATAGTAAAATGCCAGGGTTGAGAATGAAATATTGAGTGGATGCTCACAATTGCCCATGATGTGTGACCTTGAATAATATGAAAAAGTATCATGTTTGGTGGCAGGCGACTAGAGTGATGAGCCTAGGGTGAAAGGTTCCCAAACCTCTCCTACCAGAGAGCGGAGTGTTTTTTATACAATGCAGTTGATCTTATGAGAATTCCCTCATGACTGCGCTGAAGGGACAAATACGGGAGATTCGGGATGAGCATTCAGTGATGGAGACAGAGACAGTAGTGTCAATGGCTAGGGGCCAACCACAGTATTGGTCCCTTCAGCTTCCAGTCATGAAAAACACTCATTTTGCTGTCATCCTGGTTCTAGATCTTATGGATGAATTTTGGGAACATCTCCAAGAAGGTACCAATTAGTAGTAAGGCTGAACATTGGCAGTAAATAGAGTCTTGTATGAGCCTGTTGGTGTAAGCTCAGATAATCAGAAACAGAAAATAGCATGATTCAAATGAGACACGTTCTGCTGAACAGTTTCTGCTCCCTCCCAACTTGTCCTGCCGAGGGAGACTTGTATGGTTTTGCCCCCGTTTCAGCAAGCAAGCCACGCGGAAGGAGAGCAAGCAAGCCTGGGGCTGGGCCACCAGCCCTTCCCAATTCAGCTTGAGTTGACAGTGTTTGTGAGAGTCTCCATGGGATGTACTGAAATCTCGGTATGCTGTTATGCAAAGCTTACCTTTGACGATATTGAATGTGATAAATAGCTATAGAGAAGTACTTCCTTGCCTTATGTGAGGAGTGTAAGCTTATTTAAATTATGTAGACAAATCAAAGTGGCATTGCTTAATTTTTAGCAGGTATAATAAGCAGGTTAACAGTAAAAATGCAAAATGTAATAAGTCACTTTGAAAATTCAAACCAAAGTTCCTTGACCTTATTAGAAATAGGAAATTATGGACTTGAGAATTGGACATTCCCTGTTTACATATAAAAAGTTCAGAGCTGAGATCACGATTTAAAAAAAGAAACATTTTATAACTGTGGACCTTATGGGTGCCATTTGAAATCATTTTTCAGCATCTCACCAGACTGAACTAAGCACATACCAAACCTATCTTTGATGAAAAGTTGGGGTTTATTTTTTATATAAAAATATTATCACTATTACATAAACATACTCAGGACAAAGAACTTCGCTCAGGGAACATACCGTATAATAATTGTTGTTTCTTTACAGAATAGTCTACAGTCCTGCTTACTCAAAACAAACCAAATAACTTAGACCTTTATGTAAGTATTATGTACTGATGTTAGTAATAACTACCTCTGAGTTTGACATAGATCAAAATGTCCAAATATCAATTATCAGCTCTCCTTTTTTAATTTCATGTGAAAATTACTCAAGGAGACTTCCTCCACTCCTTTCAGATGTGAATATCACTGATGTAAGCACAGTGTCCATTTACATGGGTGAAATATTCTGTTTACAGCAAAAGGCTACCTCATAGTTGATGCATAGCACACCTTTATGCTGCTCCAGCCTTACAGTGGCTGATAATTCTCTGGTACAGAATCTTTTTATCTAGAGTATAGATAGCAATTCATAACTGCATGTTTCTGGCAAACACTTGTGAATAATGAAGCATCTCATCTAGTTAGCAAAGTCTCAGAGCATTTCCTTCAAGTGACCATGTATTTAAAGACAGACTCTTCTACTGAAGCAAAACAGAGCACACAAGCCAATCTTCGAAATAGCTGCTTTGCCCAGAGGTCAATAGTGGGAAGAAGTCAGGAAGTGAGGGTGCTTGTATGAGTGTATGTGTGCTGGGCAAAAGTATCAAAGATGCCAATCTCCTTCGTTTGTGTCTGTGCTGCCCTGAGGCCAAGTGATTGCAGCATTGTTGTCCAGGCACATAATTAACAGCACTGGCTGCCAAGGAGTGAACATACAGTGGACGTGCAATGCCCTTTCTAGCTACTGAGGGGTAGGATCTGTGTGAAGCATCAGTTTACTGGAGTTGCTAATGGGTTGGCAGGAGGTCTGTGAAATAGTTCCCCTTTGACCTCTCCCCACCCACATCAACACAAATGTAATTCCTAGGAAAAGATGCACAACCGGTCTCCTAGCCCTGTGAGCTATTCATTGCTACGTGGCAGATTATAGTAGAAACATTTTTATACTTGCATTTTTCGTCTTTACGAGAAGCCTTTGGATGTATTTTTACAGTTGAAAGATTTAGAAAGATTTTTACCTGCTTATAACTTGGAAATTTGGCGTGCAATGTATGGGAAAAGATCAAGAAACATCATGTTGTCAGCATTGGTCCATCTACAAATAAATATAAAGGTGTTTCTATTGCCGATATATTTTTTTTGGCCCAGTTTTATTTTGCACCAATGTGGCCCCAAGTTACTGCTAGTTGTATGTAGTTTGTGAATAGGAGCCCATAAGTGTTAATAGACTTTGTAACTTTCACTGTAAGATGAGTTATACAGGACATGGAAAATCTCATTAAGTCTTAAAGATAATTTAAATTAATTTATCTGTTTTCTCTAAGAAATGTTTATCATAAAATATATATGTGTATTTCCCCTTTGGTTATAAAATTTGGAAAAGTGTGTACACGTGCAGCTGCACGGACTTTAATTGTCTAGGTGTCTTAATGAGATTTGTTTTAGGGAAGAACAACTTGTTACAAGCATCAAATTCTGTCTTACATCGCTGTCAACAGCCTCTTTCAGATGTGGTGGTTGTGTGATCTGTGTCATAGTTCAGTTAGAGTGAGAGGTTGACCTCTGAATCATTGTTAAATTGTCTGTTTGGAGCAAAGCTGCAAAGTTATGGTCAAGTACTGTACAGTGAGAAACTATTGCAACATTGAATATATCTGTGGCTTCACATGTGTGAGAGTTAACCAGCTTGAAAATGATGGTGTTGACTACCTCTTGAATTACAGCTACCAACCACTGGCACCCACCACCAGCTGGCTTTAATTAGTATGTATTGCTTTTTTGGTATTAACAACTTTAACCACAATAGAGACCAAAGTGAACACTGATTTCTATATGACTTTAATATGGTGTTTTATCTAGTGTTTTACAATTATCCTGTGTAGTCTTTAGATGACCTCATTGTCCATTTTGGCTCATGTTGTTTACAAGTGAAAATAAAAAACACTTGAACTGTATGTTTTTAAAGGACAAAAAAGGAATAGATGGTCGGAATGGCATTTCACTTGTGTACAGTCAACTCGATGGACTACAAGTACTGTTTGCCTTTCTGCAGACCGTGGATTTTATATTATCATCTCATGCCTAGTGTCTTATTCTGTCAATTATGGATATTTTGAGGTTTAAAGAAATTACTTGATTAAAAATAAAACATATAACGTTGGCATTTATGATGAGTGTTGGAGAGTTTTCATGATTTGTGTGGTGGCTAAATTTAATGAATGGGTAAAAAGGCTACTTAGTATTTACACCGAAATGAGTATCAATTAAATAGTTTTAACATATCCTCAAGTCGCAGTGATTATAAATATAAAACTTAGCTGTGACAGTACAGATGGCGAATAAATTCCACCTGAGTGAAGGAGAAAAGGTGGGTCCTGTCCTCATTAGGAATCATCCTGTGTCAACCAGCATGGACTGTGCAAGCATGGGAATCAAGACATACTTTCTGGGGTCAGGAAAAGTACCCTGGAGCAAAAGTGTTCACACCCTTTTGGAGAAACCATTTTAGACTTTTCCTGCAATTTTTTCCCCAAGTATTTAAGTATTTGAAAAGAACAGTCAAGGACATGTGACACCAGTACCAAATATCTAAGCTATGAATGTAGATTTGATATACTCTACAACCAACTTCATAAAACTGCTGAGTTCTATAAATTGGCCAGCCTCACTATCACACAGATTTTTCATTTCCAGTCTATACGTGGATGATTCATTTTTTCCCCGCTATGGTCTACTGGACTCTTAATCATGCTAAAAAGCGAAAAACATAACATCATTTACCATCTTAACCATTTTTAAGTGTACAGTTCAGCAGTGTGTAGTATATTCACCTTCTTGTGCAACAGTGAGTAATGCGAAGGGCTTGATCATGAATGCTCATGAGAAGCTTATAAGTAAACATTTCAGCATGTTTACTTTCATTGATTGTTATTTAAAACAGTAGCTTTTTGTTATAAAAGTAGTGCTGTACTTTACTGCAGAAAATATGGAGAACTTGGAAAGAAAATGGTATATAATCCCATCACCTGCTTTCTAATTTTAATTCTAATTCTAAATTTAAATTTTATTAATTTCAAATATGGACAAACTTTTAAACACATATAATCTTATCACCTATAAATAACCATTAACATTCTTCATTAATTGTCTTTTTTTCAATAAATTACAGGTATTTTAATATAAATAATAAAATTTTAATATAAAATTAGATTATATATGGTTTGCAACTTTACATTTTTCCCTTCACATCTTATAATGTTTGTCATATCAGTAAAAATTGTTCAAAATCAACATTTTTGATAGGTGCAGGTATGGTTTGAGGAGGTGAGATTCAGTGGGGCAGGAAGATGGGCTTGGGTTGGGAGAGTGAAAAAAGAGAATCTGGGACAGAAGAAATAGCATAAACAGAAAGTCGGAATCCAGTCGAAGCAGTGCATGTTTAATCAACCAGTAAAGAGATGAATTTGATGGAATGAAGTATTTTTTTAAGTACTTATTTATTTGGCTACACTAAGTGTTAGTTGCGGGATATGGAATCTAGTTCCCTGCTGCTGCTGCTGCTGCTGCGAAGTCGCTTCAGTCTTGTCCGACTCTGTGCGACCCCATAGACGGCAGCTCATCAGGCTCCCACGTCCCTGGTATTCTCCAGGCAAGAGCACTGGAGTGGGTTGCCATTTCCTTCTCCAGTGCAGGAAAGTGAAAAGTAAAAGTGAAGTCGCTTAGTCGTGTCCGACTCCTAGCGACCCCATGGACTGCACCCTACCAGGCTCCTCCGTCCATGGGATTTTCCAGGCAAGAGTACTGGAGTGGGGTGCCATTGCCTTCTCCACTAGTTCCCTGACCAGAGATCAAACCCGGGCCACCTGCATTGGGAGGGCAGAGTCTCACAACTGAAACACTGGGGAAGTCCCAAACAAAGCATTTTAAAAAGCAACATTTTGAATGTAGGGGAGGGCCACTGATGCAACCGGGAATGTGAGGGGTGTCCAAGTTTGCAAATGGAAAAGCATGAGAGGTGAGCACGTTTGCCCCAGGCTTTTCCCCTGTGGTCACTTCCCAGGTCTTGGAGGTGACACAAGGTGGCAGGCCACACCAGAGGTGGCAGTCTTACTGAGCTGAGGATACACAGGCAGGGCTACCGGAGCAACAGAAAATGGATAAATCCCAGAGAGGAGGGCTCATGAAGAAGGGAGCCCCCAGAATCTTCATACATATTTCCTTCCAAGTCATCGACAATCTGCAGACCCAGCAGAAAACTGCAGTAGAGGGCAGAGTCACAACTAGGATGAGGCCAGAGAGGGGTCTGGGGTGTGAAACTTCAGGAGGTGCTCACTCTCAGGCAGGTTCCTTGCTTGAGGCAGCATCCTCGTCCTGTCCTAGTGCAGCCGCTGGCTGGGAGGCTGAGGGAATTACCGGATGTTTCCTCAGCCATCTTTGCTGGAGAGAGACAGAATCTGAAGTCTCAGAGAGTGAGATGGGCCTTGGTAAACACCTGAGCTTTTTGTCTGGATCCCAGCAGGGCGAACCCTAGGAATAAGGGCCATGCGCCAAAGAATAATTGATGCCTTCAAACTGTGGTGCTTGGAGAAGACACCTGAGAATCTCTTGGACTGCAAGAAGATTAAACTAGTCAATCCTAAAGGAAATCAGTCCGGATATTCATTGGAAGGGCTGATGCTAAAATTGAAGATCCAATACTTTGACCACCTGATGTGAAAAGCTGACTCATTGGAAAAGACTCTGATGGTGGGAAAGATTGAAGGCAGGAGGAGAAGGGGACGATAGAGGATGAGATGGTTGAATGGCATCACTGGCTCAGTGGACATGAGTTTGAGCAAACTCTGGGCGATGGTGAAGGATAGGGAAGCCTGGCATGCTGCAGTCCACAGGGTCACAAAAGAGTCAGATAGGACTGAGCAACTGAACAACAGAACAGGATTCAGGATGAGAGGAAGCCCCAGAATCCTAGGCTATCCTTCTATGTCCACAGAACACTGCATTTGAGCCACCTCTTGAATAAGCTTTTTGCAAGAGCCTTTATATGAATCTTTTGCTTGCCAGGCTACCAAATTAAAAAAAAAAAAAAAAAAGCTTGTTTTCCTGTCTACCATTTTGTGGCTAAATCCTGCTCCTTTTTCTTGTTATTTTCATGAAATTGATTTCCTTCCCCTCAAAAACTCTTTCTATGAATTCTTTGTTTTGCTTTCTAGAAACAATTGAAATTTAAAGGAAAAGCCTTTACTGTTATCCAAATGTAATTTTGGCCATCTTCAGTATGAAAATCATCATATGTTACTCTGTCTAATCCTCTCTCTGTCTCTCTCACACACACACATATACACTTTCTGAAGTGTCTTAGGTACCCTGAAAAATGATAAATGTTTCTGAGGCTGCATATCAGGCATGTGTCTTAGCACAGTATTTCCACTTTAAAAGCTTCCTGACTTTAGGACACATGTATGCGTACTTTGTTTCTAAAATTAATGAAGTCTCTTGAAGACATGAATTATTTTTTTCAAGGTGAAGGGCCTCAATTGTTAGTTAATTTCTGAGCCACCTAGCATCTAGAGCTGCCTGCTCCAGTTTGTAAAAATTCTTTTAAGTACCAATTCCAACCTTGGGTGTTTTGCTTACACCCCAATGACATGGTTCATTCTGTTCTTTTGTCAGGAAAACTGGACTCACACCTAAGTATTATAGCAGCAGCAATATTGCAAAATCAAGGTATAGTGAAAGACAATTTCAAATTTAAGACGCAAAACGTATTTGCATTTGACTTAGTTCAGATATGTGTATTATTGACATGTGATACTTTCTTACTATTTTCCACATTTCCTTCTAGGAATGTGGCCTCAAGTATTTATGGCAGACATTTCAAGTCCTATTTATAATCACTTCTTTCATTTAGATCGTCATTTCATGTATTCAAGCCACAACAGTTATCTTCACATGGTCTTCAAATTCTTTCATTTCTTCATGAAATTAATTCTGAACAAATAGTTTTCATTAGCTAGTCCATGGTATTCCCAATCCTGCCAGGAAAGATTCAACAAGTCCCGTAAAAACCCTAGAACAATGTCTAAATGTTCCAACACAATTCCTAACCCAACCCAAAACCAAACCAAAACAAATAAGCAATAGAAAAAACTATGGACCAGGGTCAGATTAAGAGATTCCATTTGGAGGTGCCATATTATCAACCTACAGTGCTTCTTTTTAATTAAAATATTTTAAAATTATTATTTTAAAAATTAAAATTAAATTAAATTAAAAGTATTTTAAAATTAAATTAAAAATTAAGATAAAAATTATTTCTTAATGGAACACTGTTTCAATTAGAATTTTCTTTAGGACTTCTGTAAAAGATAACCTAATTACACAACAATTAAAAAGTGTGTTCTAATACAGCCCATTGTACAATGGGCCTCTGGAGATGTAAAAATTCTCTTCTAATTAGGATGAAATTCCAATTTTGGGGCTTCCCTGGTGGTTCAGTGCTAAAGAATCTGCCTGCCAGTGCAGGCAACATATACAGTCCATTGTACAATGGGCCTTTGGAGATGTAAAAATTCTCTTCTAATTAGGATGAAATTCCAGTTTGGGGGCTTCCCTGGTGATTCAGTGCTAAAGAATCTGGCTGCCAATGCAGGCAACATGGGTTCAATCCCTGGTCCGGGAAGCTCCCACATGCCACAGAGCAACTAAACCTGTGCGCCACAACTATTGAACCTGTGCTCTAGAGCCCTGGAGCCCTAAATATTGAGCCCACGTGCTACAACTATTGAAGCCCCCCACCCCCGCCCTAGAGCCCATGCTCTGTAACAACAGAAGCCACCACAATAAGAAGACTGTGCATCTCAGATAGAGTAGCTCCCGCTCCCTGCAACTAGAGAAAAGTCAGCACAGCAACAAAGATCCAGCACAGCCAAAATAAATAAAACTATTCAAAGAAAAAAAGATGATAGTCTGATTTTTAAGAAACTATAGAACAGTAGTATAGTAATTCTGCAATTAAAGACCAAGTATGATCCTTGGCTCAGAAAGATCCACTGGAGAAAAAAAGGGCAACCCACTCCAGTATTCTTGCCTGAGAAATCCCACCGACAGGAGAAGCCTGGCGTGCTACATACAGTCCACGGGGTTTTAAAGTCGGAGAAGACTTAGCGACTGAACAACCATGATACAGTTCAGGTATGCACGATGCCACCAGAGGGCGCTCTTCACTCACTTTGCATCACCTCAGGTACTACATATTTGAATTTCTGATCATGATTGATAAACTTATCTAGGAAAATTTCTGCCTAGAAAAATGCGTACTTATAAGTTATGGCTTTATAGGCTCTTATGAACAAGAGAGAGACTGTCATTGTGGAGTTCATCATGCTGAAGGGATACTGATAATGCTAACTTGTTGCAAACAAAGTATTTTATCTAAGTTTTCTTGTAATAAGAAACTTCAAAACGGTAAACAACCCTAGAGAATTAAAAACTCTTGTTGCATTATTATCCCAGAAATTCTCATCTACCTTTGAAGCTTTAAGAAATAAGACTTTTAAATTTTTTGTTTGGTATTTTATTACCTAAATCTTTGGTGATTTTTTTTTTCACTTTAGACATTTTACTAAGTCTGTCTATGCTCCCAATATCTGAGAAGAAACCATATTTTGTTAAAGTGCTCATATTATCATACCCAGGTCTTCTGGATTTGGGGTTTGAATGTTGGAGTCTAAGAGCAAGGACAAATTAGACACAAGTTCCAACAGAATTCCCAGGCATAGTTTAGTGAAGAAATATTTCTTTCATTTTAAGCTTCCATTTGTGTGTCACTGGTTAATTTAAAAATAGCTTTCACTTTAATAGTGTTTTATAATTTACATGGGCTTTGAAATCTGGTTCTTACAAAACCCTTGTAAGGTCAAGATGGAAGATATAACTATTTCTGTATTACGAAGAAATGTACAATTGTACCTAGGGAGATGACATTAACTGCTCAGGTCACACAGACTTGGAACTAGAAAAGACACTTCAGGATTCTGCTTCTAATTAATTTTTTTTCTCCCAAACACCAAAACCAGGTAGAAAGCTTTTTTCTAACTCTGTTACATAGAGAGCCAAAGAAAGTGAGGGAATTGGAAGGATCAAAATCACACACCAACAGTGGTCAAAAGGTACAAACTTCCAGCTACAAATGAGTCCTGGGGATGTAACGTACAACATAGTGACTCTAATAAAACAGTGTTTTACATATGTGAAAGTTGCTAAGGGAGTAAATCTTAAAAGTTCTCATCATAAGAAAAATAATTTGTAACTATGTGTGGTGATGGATGTTAATCAGACATATTTTGATAATTTCACAATATATACAAATATCAAACCATTAGGTTGTACACTTGAAATTAATATACTGTTCTAGGTTAATTATGTCTTAATAAAAAGAGACTAAATGTTCCAAAAATAAATATTGTTATACATAGGAAAATAGACCCATCTATGCTTCTGGTATTCACTCTTCAAACCTCACACTAACACTTCAGTGTTTTTTTGTTTCCTAAAGCAGGAAGTAAGATCAGGAAAACGTTTGCCTGCGAAGTACAGACCAGCCTGCAGCTACAGCCAGTTACCTGGGATGTCTGGGCTAGTGAAGCTTTCTGACCTTCCTCCAGACCAAAACTTCTCAAATTTATTACACCCTTTGAGTTACTTGGGGAGCTTTTAAGAATCCTGATGCTCAGATAAATTACTTCAGAATCTCTGACTCCAATGTGTAGCCAAGGTTAAGACTCACTCTTCTAGGTGTATTGAGTTACTGAAGCCAGATTTTAACTGACTCCCTAATTAACTCGTTAAAAGTTTGGGAGCTATTGATCTAGAGCAAAAAAAAAAAAAAAAAAAAAGCTGCTTTTTTAACTGAAAGCCATTGGACTATGGAAAAGGATACTTGGGTTCTAGTTTTTCTTGGGTTCAATTTTTCTCAGCCATACCCTTCTCATCTGCTAATAAGGGGGTTGGACTAGTTAAGGGGACTTCAAAGAATGGTCCCCTTAATAGCAGTATTAACATTATCTGGGAACTTAGAATTGCAGCATTCGGTCTCTACCCCAGCTATACCGAATCAAATTCTAGGATGGTGTCCAGTGAATTGTTACCCCTTCCCCTTTGTTAAACTTTATTGTATAGACTAAAATTTTGGTTTCCTAGACTCACTAGTACTAAATTGCCCATTGGGTTTAGTGACTTCTTGCATCAGCTCCTGCAATTTGCCAATCTGTTCACCACAAACAGCATTAAGTTTTTCTTCTGGTAGGGAGATTCCAAACATGCTTTTATAGTTGCATGTCTGCTTTCATTAGCTTGTTGTTATAGCACTCCTGCAAGAATCGCTTGGCCTTCTTATTACCAATGGTCCTATGTTTCCTAAATTTGTCATTCCCATGTGCGTGCTAAGTTGCTTCAGTCATGTCCTACTCTTTGGGACCCCATGGACTGTAGACTCCTCTGTCCATGGGATTTTCCAAGCAAGAATACTAGAGTGGGTTGCCATCCCCTCCTCCAAGGGAACTTCCAGACCCAGGGATCCAACCAGAGTCTCCTGAGGCTCCTGCATTGCAGGCAGATTTTTTTAAACCACTGAGCCACCCAGGAAGCCCCATTGTGTGTGTGTGTGTTTTAGTCACTTGGTCGTGTCCAACTCTGTGACCCCATGAACTGTAGCCTGCCAGGCTTCTCTGCCCCTGGCATTCTCCAGACAAGAATACTGAAGTGGGTTGCCATTTCCTTCTCCAGGCATCCTTCACATACTGGTCATCAAGGGCTTTGAGGTCTGGGGGCAGAACCCAGGGCAGCATCAAAAGAGACCAATAAGAGGCCAGAATTTGCAAGCCATTTAGGGCAGGCAGAACACCGCACCTGCGCCCGAGCTGGTTTTTAAATAGGGGCCTCCAGGTGATCCTGGTGAAATTTACCTCCCTGCTCTAAAATTCTACAGTTCTGTCCCCTCCAAAGGAAAACTACAATCCACACCATTCTGGAAAGGTCTGGAAGGGATTTGTCAGCAAGCTGACTGTTTTGAAGACAACTTTTGAGAAAACATTAAATGATACACCAGAAATGCAGACTGCGTGGTGATGCGAGTCATTATCGTGATAATACTATTCCAGCTTCACACAGAACGACACAGCATTTGTGAAGGACAGTCCAAGGATGGGGGAACTCTGGAGAGAAAGACAGCAGGTGAGACTTTGCCTAACCCTCCAAATCATCCTCAAGCAAAAACAAAACAAAGAGTTGTGAGTCACTTGGACCATGAGGCACACGTGGATCAAGAAGACCTCATGGCAACCCTTCAGAAGCCCGGGAATTAAAGTACCAGAACTGGCATATCCCTCATCTGGTTGCACCTCCTTTTACAGATAAAACTGGGGCCCCCCTAGGAGACGTGAGCTGCCCAAGGTCCTAGCATTCTTGAATAATCAAACTGCATTAGGAATACACGTCTCCTTAGTGTTTGAGAACTCCCCTTGCACCCTTACTCTCTGGGGTCTAGAGGAACTGCTCTCCATCCACGCGTATCCAGCGCACCTGCTCTCGGCTCTCACGTGGTCCCTGTCGGGAGCTCAACAAAAAGTATTTGTTCAAAACAACCACAGCTGAAGATGGTCATCTCTTCACCTCCTCGAGAGCCTCATTTAACCAAATGCTGGCATTTCCTACTCACGGCAACTTCCCGCGAGAGGTGCCTACAGCCTCCTCTCCCCGCCTCCAGCTTTCTGGGGCCAAGTGTGGAAGCTGAGATGGGCTTCTCTCTCTGCCTCAGCCAAAGACGTCCAGAGAGACCACAGCCTGGGAACTGGGCCCAGGCCTGCAGACATTTCTGCCATGAGCAGGAGGGGCCTTGGTGCCTGTCCCCTAGCCTGCCTGTCCTTCAGGTCCTGCTGGTACTCACTCTCTGGCTCTTTAGAAGAACTGTGGTTACTGAGACTCCAGAATCATTAAGGATTCATCGTGGCAACCAAAGGGAAAAGGGGATGAGAATGAACTTGTACTTCGTGCCAACTATGCCTTTGGAAAGGTTCTAGAATACAGGTAAGGACACAGCAGCTTTAAAAGGCGTAAGGACTTGGTGAAGATCACATGGTCAGAGTCCATGTTCAGAACTACACCTGTCTGACCTCGAAGTCATGTCCAAGGACAAAGACACTGCCTCCTTTTTCAGGTCGGTGCTTTGACCTAAGAGGTGAAGATGGACAGCAGAGATTAGAAACCAGTTTGGGATATCATGTATCTAGGACCCTATATTTTCACATGAGCTGATAGATTATGTTAAAGGTCAGTATCAAATCCTGGCTTTTCATTTTTCTAAAAAAAAAAAAAAGCCTCTCCCTGAAAAATACATATTTTTTTGCACAAAAAATATGAAGTATTGTAGTCTTTCATTTCAGCATGGAAACTCCTTTGATAACCTAAGGTGACAATCTGAGAACAAGGTGGTAGTGGCCGCTGCAGGCTTCCTGTCTAAGAGGACTGGAAAAAGCAGCAGGGCGAGCAGGTCCACAGGATGAGAGATCTGGGATGGAGCACGGCCCTTTTACTGGCGCGTTTGTTCTGGCAAAATCGGCCTATTTGAACTTCAGTTCTGTTGTGTTAACCACCTTCCAGGATTTTTGTGAAAATACTAAATTGTGTGTTTTAAATGCCTTTAGCAGTCTCTGGTAAATAATACGCACTCAATAGACAGCTATTATTACTACATTATATTGTAATTATTCTTATAGCAAAATGTATCAGTACTAATAAAGAGAAGAGTTGAAAGAAGTCAGATGAGAACAGCAGAAGTAGTGGGAAGCACACTGAAAAACATTAGGGAGGCCTCCAAGATAACAGTAAACCCTTTAAAGAGAAATGAATTCAGAGCAGCTGACGGTTGTTCTGTTTTCCGTGCAGCGTGGCCCCCGTGGGAGGCCGGGGCCTGAAACTTGGCCCCTGTCCGGACTTTCTCAAGGGCACTCCAGGATTCACTTCAGTCCGTCTCTACACAAATGACCTAATCATATGTAAGCACCAAGCAACAGGAGCAGCTCTGAAGTTTTCAGCATTTGCAGAGAAATATCAACGGTGCTTCTTCCCCAAGAGCAGACCCGGGGTCGGTCCTGTGATGTGGGGTCCTGCCTGTACCAAGCAGCTGGACCAGGCAAACGGGGCAGAAAGCTTAGCTGTAAGCTGGGAAGATGGGAATCATCTTGTCACAGGATGACAAAGGAGGCTGGGAGAACACAGTGGGGATATACCCTTTATAGCAGGAAAAAAATTTTTTTACAGTACCATCTATTTTATGTACAGTAATTTGTATCTCCAAATCCCAAACTCCTAATTTATACTGTCCCCATCCCTTTTCCCATTTGGTAATCATCAGTTTGTTTTCTGTGTCTGTGAGTCTGTTTCTGACTTGTAAATAATTTCATCTGTATATTTTAGACTCTACATATAAGCAATATCATATATTTGTCTTTCTCATTCTGACTTCAGTTAGTATGATAATCTCTGTGTCCATCCACATTAAGGAAATATTGGTGTAGTGTATTCGTTCATATTTATTCATCACACACACACCCTTTAACAGAAAATTTTTTACATATTGCAGAAGATGTTAAGCTCACGGTGCCATCTTCAGCTCAGAAATCTGTATCTTTAGCCCCAACCCTCCTCTGAGTTCCAGATTTTGACACCTCTCTGCTGTCCCAGAGGCCCCTCAAACTCAGCATGAAGGAAACAGTCTCTCCGCTCAAACCTGGTCCTCACCAGGGAGTAACCAGCAGCAACTCCAGCTGGAGCTCTTTGACACTCTTCTCTCTCACCACCATCTCTGCTCCCACAAATCTGGAACCAAGTCCTGTCGATTTTACTTCATGTTGGGTTGTACCCACACCCATCCACAGAAAACCCCTCGTGGGCATAACAGGAAACTCTTAAGTCTCACAGCACAAGCTAGGTGAGGGGAAGCTGCCCCAAAGATGGGTCAGCTTGAAAGTCAGGGCTCAGAACCAGACATTAGGCCTAAATGACATGGCTTATCGGGCAAGAGAATTAATCCTCTTACTAGTGGTGTAAGATGCCCGGTCCAGCTGGGTCTTGTCTTGGCACTGATCAGGGCAAGTTAATTAGGTGTCAAGGACCTACTACAAATGGCCAAGAGATGGGCTGTCCAGTCCCTTTTTAACACCGAGCACAGGTGACGGAAGCAAATATGAGTTTCTTTATGAACAGAAAGACGGCCCACCACAGAGTAGATGCGGGGGACATGTTCTATCCCTTCATGTGACTCCTTGTATTGCTGAACCTTATGAAACTAGAAGTGAAGTTTCAAATACAGTGGATTAAAAATTTGAAATATATGTATCTTCACATTGAAACTCTGGAGGCTTCTCAGTCGCTGCCTCCAGGCAGGATTGTCCACTGCCTCGTGGCCCACCCTTTTCATGACCAAAGGCAGCAAGATAGCAGGCCTTCAAAACTAAGTGGAGCTAACCCAGGAGCATGCCTTGTGCGTGTTTGCTCAGACTGCTTAAACCAGAGCAATTCCCATAACCTCCAAAGGGTCTGTCTTGAACCTTTGGGCATGGCATTAGAGCAAACCAGCTACATATAAGAGAAATGAAATTTTAAAAAGTGTACATATTCCAAGTAAGTTTATTTGATCAAATGACAAAATATGAAGATAAACTATAAAGCTCTATTCAAACTGTAAATTTATTATAAAGTAAAATGCTATCCATGTAAATGGCACCTAAAAGCAGAAAGAATGCAATTCCTATAAATACTATGTCTGTATAAAGCATTCACAAAATTCTCAGGTACTTTAAAACTAGGTTGTAGGTATATTGGTAAAATCGGTAAACAGCACTTAAAGTGCGTTTCTAAAACTTCCCCTACAATATGTCATGAGGGTCCTGTAATGATCAGCGTGTCAATGAGATGTGTCGTGAGTGTGAAACAACCTTGAGTTCCCTGCACAGTCCTATCCCTTCACGTCCTGGGGAACTGGAATTGAGTGGGTGGGAATTTCTAATCACTCTAGTTGGGCATAATTAGAAAAAGGTTGTGAAACCAGGTTAGGAAAGAGGGAAGGGAGGGGAAACACGGCAGAGTCAGCGGTTTCTGCAGAGTGGCTTTATGAATGACCAAGGAAAATAGATTTTAAAAATAATGACAGTGAATCCTTGGAGCTGCACCCCAGGGTCTGGACCAACCAGCATGCCCAAGGGCTCAGCTGGGTGCCACACACACTAGCATTAAATCCTCACCAGAGGGCAAGGTCGTCACCTGGGTGCACCACGGACAGAGCTAAGTGTGTAGTTACATAACTTTCTCTACTAAATATTTTTTCTAGCATCTAAGTGACTCTGCCTTTGAGGCCACAATAGGACCTGGGAAGCAAGATTCGGCAGCTCCAAGTTACAAAATCAGAAAAGCTTCAGGCATGTGGAAGGAGAACCAGATGCGAAGAAGGTGGTGTCTCCCAGTGGGCACAGCACACTGTTGGCAGCAAAGCACAAAGGTACAAAATAATTAAAGTGAAATGAACTACACAGAGAAACAGAAAAGATCCCAGAAAGCCAAGAAGGTAACTGAAAAATAATTATATAGCACCCATTATTACTAATTTAAATCTATAAACATCATAGGGTTTGTGCTATTATTTTATAAATACGACATTTATGAGAGCTTGCAGAATATTATAAATGCCAGACATTCTGGTATAAATGTTGACTCCAGCTTCATACAAGGAACTTGATGTTACATTTCAACATAGTGGATTTGGGGTGATAAATAGCATAATTTTTGTAGGCCATTTTCTGGACCTTGGTCACAGCTAACTGAAGGCCAAAAAACACAGGAAGCATTTTATTTGTCGCTTTGGCAGCAAATGTGTTTTTTATCTACATGTTATACAAAGATACACTTGTGTCCATGAATCTACAAAAATCATCCATAGGAGATCTTTTAAGTTTTCTTATCTGCTTCTTTGCCATCAAGTCTAATGGGAGGACTACTCAATGGCTTTGGCTTCTTCACTGTCATCTTTAGAGGGATGTATTTACAGATAGTTTTATGTTTCCTATTCAAGATAAGTGGCTCTTTGAAGATTCCTAATCTTGAGATTATAATCTTCATTATCGATGGCACTGACACACACAGACACATCAAAAAAAAAAGTAAATGACTTCATATCACCTAATTTTAGCAGTGTGCTTTTAAACAGTGTGCTTTTCCAGCACTACAGAAAATAACCTCTAAACACATCCAGGTTGATCATTAGAGATGCTCCCCTCTGCTGTCTAAGGTTGACTGAGACGCGTCTGAAAACGGGTCAGGGTAAGAAAATCTCAAGGTTCTGTGCACTCACAGAACATTACAAACATGGCTTTTGTGGAATCTAAAATTGCTTTCTACTTTGACAAGGATGTAATATCTAATTACTCTGTTGAATGATTTTATAAATTAGTCCTATGCATGTATGAACTCAATGGCCTACATAGCGTCACTTCAATAGTTAAAATGGTATTAACACCATTACTTCATACAGTTGATTCAGGCACTGAAAGAAAGAGTTCAACCTGCTATATCTTAAGCCTTAAAGTCAAGGTAAAGTCATTCATTAACCTTTGTTTCATTTCCCCAAAATAAAATCTTAATTTAGCAAACAGAAGAGACTACTACAGCAGAAAGTGAAATCAGCCTTTCTATGGTGAGGTTAATAAGCTATTCCTACCCAGTCTGTGGAATTTTTCTCAGTGAGTGATCAAGCATGTAAATTTGACTCAAGTGAAATTACTAAAATAACTGGCTTTAAAAAATGAGTTTAGGAAAATGAAGTCACCCTGGAGTAGTTAATTTTTATATCTTCTCTCATAGAAATCATCTCTTGGCAAAAGATGCTTTTTGCTCAGCTCACCTGAAAATAATTTCATATGGAACTTGTTATTTAACATAATGGGACTAACTCAGAGTTGGGTTACACAAAATAAAGGTAGTGGGGCATGATGGAGTACAGCCATTCAAGGGAGGCTTCCCCCAAATGGGTGGCCTGGTAAAGGGCCACAGTCACACTGACCCACTTGATGATTCAAGCAAATTTTCCAAGTACCACCGTGTTTGGAATCACAACTGGTGGAAAAGAGAGATCTAGAATCAAGGTCCTCACAGCACTCTCCAGGTTGGGTGATCACGGCAGAACTTGTGGTGGACCGTCTGCCTCATAGCTGTGTCTCCGTTTGCAGCCCTGGCATCTGGTATCTGACAGACACACAGTAAGGAGCCATCTGTGCCCCTGGAGGAGCCATCTGAACGTCAGAGTAGTAGCCAGAGAGTGCAGGGGCTCTGTCAGCCTCATCATTCTGTGACCCTTGTTTGGGCACTTGACTCTGCAGTCCTCCTGCCCCCAAGTAATGTGCTTCCTACAGCAGAGCCTGGGGCGAGATGGCTCCACATCACAGCTGAGCTGGTTTAGCTCAGAACTGCTTCCACTGTTACCTTCTAGGGTTCATCCCAACTTCCAAACAGTGTAATCTCAGGGTAGTGTGAGTCAAGTCTGACGAGCTTTGTCCGTTATCTACCTATCCATACAGTGCCCACAAAGGTGAGATGTTCTAGTAGAATGATGTATCCGGCCTGAGAGAAAAATATACATGAGTTGCATCACATCTTTCTTCAAAATTTTCCAGCCAGAAAATCCATTGAGCAAAGCCTGAGATTCTCTTTTTTTTTTTTTTTTTAACATTCCCTCCACCTCAATCAAATGGACAACCCCATTGCCACAGCAGAGAATAAACTCTCTGATGAAAGCAAACAACAACTTGGCAAGATAAGTGAAGGTGTTTGAAATGACAAAGCACTAAGATTTTTTAAAATTTAAATGATAATGTATCTAGAAAACACTGTGAAAATGTCTTTCTCAAAAATAGCACACGTTTTAGTCAGAAGGCTCAGTGAAACTGAAAGCTGACCAGTAAAAAGAGAAGGTAACCTTCCCATTTTTGAATCTCCCTCACTTTCCTGCCCTCAGACTCTACCAAGCTGGGTGTATGAAAGCAGAAAAAAATCTAAAAGCTGTGAAAAAGTGCTGGTATTTTTCAGGATCTCTCCAAGACAGTTTCCCTCTTGGTAACTTGAATCCTCTCTTGGGATCAAGGCCACTGACGAACTTTAAATGTATTTGAAGATGCAGGTTCAAAGACGTCGTCGTCATCTTCTACCCCTTCTTCTATTGGTTTCATCCTGGCCGAGGCTCGCTGGTGTGGGGATGGTACATCTGTCAAAGACACAGAAAGGAAAACCACTTAACGTATAGCCTGCCCTGATGCTGGCATGATGTATCAGTGAAAAACTCCAACTGGAAAATATAACTCTCTGGGAAGCTATAGCTGGCACCAGGAATGCAGTTTCCCTAATACTGCATCTTCTTTTTTTTTTTTTAATTTAATTTAAAGATTTTTATTTATTTTTAATTGGGGAATAATTGCTCTACAATGTTGTGTTGGTTTCTGCCATACATCAACATTAAATTGAATTTTTATTTTGGAGTATAGTTGATTTACAATGTTATGTTTCAGGTGTACAGTGAAGTGATTCTGTTATATATAACATCTACCCTAGTTCAAATTCTTTTCTCATATAGGTTATTACAGAATATTGAGTAAAGTTCCCTGTGCTATACAGTAGTCCTTGTTGATTATTTTGTATTTATAGTGTGTATATGTAGAGGTTTTTTGATGGCTCAGCAAGTAAAAATCTGCCTGAAATGCAGGAGAGGCAGGTTTGATCCCTGAGTTGGGAAGAAGTGGCAGCCCACTCCAGTATTCTTACCTGAAACATCCCACAAACAGAGGAGGCTGGTGGGCTACAGTCCAAAGGGTGCAAAGAGCCAGACATGACTGAAGCAACTGAGCTCGAGTGTGTATATGTTAATCCCAAACTACTAATTTATCCCTCCTCCCCCCACCTTTCCCCTTTGGTAATCATAAGCTTGTTTTCAAAGTCTGTGAGTCTGTTTCTGCATTGTAAGTAAGTTTGTTTATATCTTTTTTTTAGATTTCACATGTGCTATCATATAATACTTGTTTTACTTCACTTAGTTATGATAATCTCTGGGTCCCTCCATGTTGCTGCATGTGTGCATGCTAAGTCATGTCAGTCTTGTCTAACTCTTTGCAACCCTATGGGCTATTGCCCACCAGGCTTCTCTGTCCATGGGGATTCTCCAGGCAAGAATACTGGGATGGGTTTCCACGCCCTCTTCCAGACCCAGGGATTAAACCTGCATCTCTTACATTTCCTGCATTGGCAGATGGGCTCTTTACCACTAGTGCCACCTGGGAAGCCCAGCAAAAGGCATTCATTCATTCTTTTTTATGGCTGAGTAATATTATATTGTGTATATGTGCCACATCTTCTTTATCCATTCCTCTGTTAATGGACATTTCATTGCTTCCTCATCTTGGCCAGTGTGAATAGTGATGCAGTGAATACTGGGGTCCATGTATCTTTTCAAATTATGGTATTCTTTGGATATATGCCCAAAAGTGAAATTGCAGGATCATATGGTAGCTCTGTTTTCAGTTTAAGGAACGTAAATACTGATTTCCATAGTGACTGCACCAATTTATATCCCCACCAATAGTGTATTAGGGTTCCCTGTTCTCCACACCCTTTCTGGCATTTATTATTTGTAGACATTTTGATCATGGCCATTCTGACTGGTGTGAGATGATACATCATAGTTCTGATTTCATTTGTCTAATAATTAGTGATATTGAGCAAATTTTCACGTGGCTTTTGGCCATCTGTATATCTTCTTTGGAGAAGTGTCTGTTGAAATCTTCTTCCCAGTTTTAAAGTTATTTGTTTAATATTGAGCTGCATGAGCTGTGTATATGTTTTAGAGATTAATCCCTTGTTGGTTGCACCACTTGCAAATATTTTCTCGCATTCTCTAGGTTGTCTTTTCATTTTGTTTATAGCTTCCTTTGCTATGCAAAAGCTTTTAAGTTTAATTAGGTCTCAGTCATTTATCTTGTTCCCTGGAGCAGATGGATTCAAAAATATATTGCTGTGATTTGTGTCAAAGAGTGTCCTGCCTATGTTTTCCTCTGGGAGTTTTATAGTATTCATTCTTAAACTTAGGTCTTTAATCCATTTTGAGTTTATGTATGATGTTAGAGAATGTTCTAATTTCATTCTTTTACATGTAGCTGTCTAGTTTTCCCAGCACCACTTATTGAAGAAACGGTCTCTTTTCCATTGTATAGTCTTGCCTCCTTTGTCACATATTAATGGGTTTATTTCTGGGTTTCCTACCCTCTTCTGCTGATGTATATTTCTGGTTTGTGTGTGTGTGTGTGTGCCAGTACAGCACTGTTTTGATTACTGTAGCTTTGTAATATAGTGTGAAAACTGATTCCTTCAGCTCCATTTTTCTTAAGTTTGCCTACTTGTGTTCTTTTGTGTTTCCATAAAATTCTTTGTTCTAGTTCTGGGAAAAATGCTGTTGGTATTTTGATGGGAATTGCATTGAATCTGTAGATTGCCTTGGGTAGTATAGTCATTTTAACAATATCGTTTCTTCTAATCCAAGAATACAGTATATCTTTCTATGTGCTTATGTCATCTTCAATTTTTTTCATCAGTGTCTTAATAGTTTACAGAGTACAAGTCTTTCATCTTCTTAGGTAAGCTTATTCCTAGGTATTTCATTCTTTTTGATGTGATGGTAAATGAGATTGTTTTCTTAATTTCTCATTCTGATCTTTCTTTCTTAGTGTATAGAAATGCAACAGATTTTTGTGTATTAATTTTGTATCCTACAACTTTACCAAATTCATTGATGAGCTCTAGTATTGTTTTCTGGCAGCATCTTTAGGATTTTCTATGTATAGTATCATGTTATCAGCAGACAGTCACAGCTTTACTTCTTTTCCAATTTGGATCCCTTTTACTTCTTCTCTGATTGCTGTGCATGCCAAATCATTTTGGGCAAGACCAAATATCAGGGACCTTTTGGCATGGACCAAATGTCTCCATGGATATTCTGGAAAGGATCAAATATGACCAAGTGTTAAGGACCTTTTGGCATGGACCAAATGTCTTTTGGACATTTTAGACAGCACTACATGGTGCTGTAAATATCAAGGACCTTGGCATGGACCAGATGTCTTATAGACCAATGTTCTGCAAGGCAGCAAAGTCAAGAAGCCATTGTTAGTCCATGAGAACAGATGTAGAGAGGATGTCACTGCAGGTGCTTGGATGGTGAGCTTCTCAAACATATGCAGTTCCCAGTGGTTTGCCCCAAAGTCAGCTTAGGACTCAGAATGCATATTCCTACATTAATATCATAGATGGTAATTTTAGTCCCTTGAAGGTGGATTTAACTCCTCCTTTCCCTAAGGAATGGTTCTACTCTGAAACTATAGAACCTGTACCATCTGGAACATCACCCAAAAGAATATTTCTTGCCACCACCTGTCCAGTCACTCTCTGGACTTACAGGGAAGAGGGAGAGAGAGAAGGGGGTGGCAAGGAGGAGATTCCAGGCCTGCAGGAGGGAAGAGCTGGATGGAGAAAATATAACCCAGAAAAGCAGCAGAAGCCCTTATATCAAAGAAACCAAATAAACAACTCATTCATTCTGTCTGTCCTTCATTCATTCATGCATTCACCAAATGCTAATTGAGCATCTACTATAGTGGACACCATGCTTGATGGAGGAAAAAACACTGTCTAAAAGTAAGAGTAGAAGTTATTATAAATGAGTGCATAGGCTTCTCAAAGTGCCTACTATTATAGTTTATACTATTATAAACTCCCTCTTGTATAGTTCCCATATTCTGTGTCAGCCTCCACTTTGTGAGGGTCTCCCTCGGCCCCACCCAGGCTTGTGCTATATTCTTGCTCTGCCCTCCAGCAGGGCTAGGTCAGTTAGCAATCAATACATCAGCAAATCCTGAACTCAGGCTAAGTGTAAGGTTGATGAGGGAGGAACAATGGGAGAAATCTGACTTTTCAAGTACTTGCTCTACAGCAAAGAACAGTAGTGGGATCTTATGAAGACACAAAAAGGCAACAAGAAATTTATCAGGATCAGCTCTTAATCCCTAGCCAGAGGCAGCTGTGTACTCCATGCACGGGGATGGGGGTGCAGAGCACAGTGGTCAAGACCAGAGGCTCAGGAAACACTTCCAGGGTTCAGATCCCTGCTGTGCTGCTTCCTAGCTGTGTGATCTGTTCTCCATTACTAAACCTCTCTAGGCCTGTTTCCATCTTTGTGGAAACGAGACATTCACAGGACCTTCCTCATGGGGTTGTTCAGGGGATTATACAAAATAATCATGGAATGTGCTTGGCACAGTGCTGGGCATATGGAAAATGTTTCTGTCATTTTTTTCAGGAGATATATATATATATTTATTTCAACTTTACTCACTTGGATAAAAAGTGTACATTGCTTATTTTAGATCAAATTTTGAGATCAGGATAAAGACACTTGGGAAAGTGACTTTTGGGGGCTCTGTTTCTTTCATTGACAGCTTCAGAATCAGTCACCATTGTTAGAACATCAATATCATCAAAGAAAGGATTTGTTTACATATAAATTTTTTTCACTTAAGTCTCTTTGGCATATATAACATATATCACCATTTTCCAGTTAGAGATTCATATAACACCATTACATAAACATTAAAAAAAATTTTTGTTAATTTTATTGAAGTATAGTCATGTACAATACTATGTTACAAGTGTACAATATAGTGATTTACAATTTTAAATGTTATATTCCACTTATAGTTATTATAAAATATTAGCTATATTCCTGTGTTATACAATATATCTTTGTAACTTATACATAGAAGTTTGTACCTCTTAATTCCTTACCTCTACACTGTCCCTCCCCCTACCCTCTCCTCACTAGTAACCACTAATTTGTTTTCTCTAAGTCTGTTTCTTTTTTGTTATATTTACCAGTTCACTGTATTTTTTTAGATTCCACAGAGAAGTGATATCATACAGTATTTGTCTTTCTCTGTGTGACTTATTTCACTTTGGTGTAATACCTCCCAAGTCTACTCATGTTGTTGCAAATAGCAACATTTCGTTCTTTTTTATGGCTGAGTTTTTTTCAGGGGGACAAGGAGAAGCAAAGTTATATACAGTAACTGTCATTCACTGTTAACTATATAGTCTTTGCCATCTTGGAAGATGTCATGATCCACAGTTATATCTTTCAACATAAAAGATCATAATTATACAGTACTGTGCTGGACTTTGGCCTAGCTAGTGTGTTTGTCATATATAAATGGAAATGGTTCACTTTCAAACATTTGCAGTTAGTTAAAATACTGAGTTTACAGGGAGACAACTGCTGATGTAACTGGTAGAAAATTAGCTTTTATTAAAATAGTCTAGGAACACAATTCTGCCTCTGAGTACAGCTTGGGAGAATCTCTCAGACATATTCTTTTAATTCTTTTTCACACAGGTTATAGCAGACATACCAAACATAACCTGGAATTTGCATGTGAATTATTCACATGGCAATGTAACCTATCTGTGTGACCTTGGGAAGGTTACTTCACTTCTCTGTGCCCCAATTTCTCTATCTGTAAAATAGAAGTCATAATAATGCCATCTATTTCATATGGTTGTTAAGAGGATTACATGACTCAAACTTGTTAAATTCTTATATCTGTGCCTAGGATATCATAATCCCTTTGTAAATATAAGTCAGTAAAATGACTTAATAATATGGCCTTAGGAGAGCAATGGCCTAAATCATTAGAAAACTTGTTAAAATTCATCATCACTCGTAGGAATAGCAAATAAAAGAAATGAGACTTGTGCTCAAATAGCGTTTTGTGTTAATCGATGTAGGAGTGTAACAAAATTGTCTATTATTTTTTTAAGAAAAACAATAGCCATGACTTCCATCATATTTGTAGCTTCAAGTATGATTGAATCTCATGAAATATTAACTTAGGCTGAGTATCTACAATCAGATAAACCCTCAGAACAAGCAAAATGGCATGGCTAAGAGCATTATGCCAAATCAATTATGCAGAGCATCCAGACGTACAAAGACGTATGATACGTGTAATGTGAAACGTGCCCGGTGCATTTTGGCTGGGGAAGTGGGGAGAATTGGTCTGTAGATTTTAAGCCCACCTATCAAACCAGAGAACTAAACGTATAGAACTATCACACCAAATGCATGGAACTACAGGTTCTATAGTAACCTGAGGTAGCTATCCATGTTGGGGCCAAAATGTTATCTGCCCCTTTAGCTACCTCACCAATCACTGTCTTTTTCTGTTGAGAGAGAATGAAGAGAGGAACCAATATGACTAGAAATGATCTAGAGAAACTCTGGGAGAACTTTTAGCTTCTCTCTTGTCAATTGAAAAAAAAAATGCACAACTAAAATTTGAGAACTATGTTTTATTTGGCAGACAAAACTGAGGACTTAAGCTCAGGACATAGTCTCTCAGATATCTGAGAGACTGGTCCCAAGAGGGGAGGGAGGGGCCTGGATATATAGGATTTTTTGCAACAAAGACCAGGTAGTCAGAATATCTAAAGATTACCATTAAAGAAAACCAGACATCTCAAGTAATTTAGCACTTTTCTATGTATGAGAAGATGCAAGAGTTTGCACTGACTGAAATCATTCCTTTGACATGCACCTCAGCTGTCTGGGGCCAGTGTCCTATGCTTTTTCATCCTGAGTCTCCTCAGGGTGTGTGATCAGGGTGGCTCCAGTGGTTGACTGCTACATGGCAGGCATCCTGTTTGAATCTTGAGTTCCCTCAGGGCTCACCATCAGGGTGGCTGTAAAGAGATGACTTGACGGCAATATCTTTTGTTTACTGATATGACAGGAAGCATTTTTTTTTCATTGATGCGTGCTTAGTCAAGAATGCTGGAGTGAGTTTCTATGCCCTACTCCAGGGGATCTTCCTGCCCCAGAGATTGAACCCACATCTCTTTTGTCTTCTGCATTGGCAGGCAGGTTGTTTTTTCCACTATTCTGTGAAAGAATTTATTCTGTTCCCACTTTGCCTGAGAAAGGAAGAACTGTAGTCTTAGGATGTAACACTAAAAAGTAAAGCAAGATTTACTTCCGGTCCTGGGGTGACATCCAGGGGCCCCCTTCCCTTCAGGCCAAGCTCTGGCAAACTCGCAGTGCCCCAAATCCAGCCCAGCGCGTTCCTCTTCTCCTCTTGCTTTTCTCTCCTCGTGAACTGGTTTCTCCACTCTCCGCTCTACCCACCAAATTCCTCTCCACTCCGCCAGGTGGGCCTCAAGCCCCACTCCTTCATTTGTAGTCTCCCCTAATTCCTTCTCTGGGGAGATTCTGTTTTCCACCAAAAGACAAGTACTTGCATCCCTCCCTTACTAGAAAACAGGCATCTTGCGGGCTGTCATCACAGCCTTTTCTCTCCTGCAGCCTCTCTGAAGTACCCACATGTAGCTAGGTCCTTGATAACTACTTAGTACATGAGAAAAATCCCTCGCCAAAACTCTGCATGGGTCCTTCAGAAAGCCGAGCCTGAGGACGTGGGGAAACCACACAAACCACACTGGAACTCGGATGGGTCAAGTCCAAGTCTTGCCAGTGGGGCACCACCAGTGGCCCTCAAATGCATGCAGGTCTCAGTTTACAGTAACTCCTCACTGCAAAAAGTGATCGTTATCACTATCTTCTGTACTACGTGCCTTGAGGAAAATCACTTTCATATCACTGATGATTTGACAGTGCTTATAGCCCAGGCAGGAGTACCGTCCCTCCAAGTCAGCATCAGCGAGGTGCATCAGTACTGTCACCTGCTACAGAGTTTTTATCCAAGCAGCCTAGAGAACCCCCAAGGGACTACACTGTGCAAGAGGCTAGGTTAAATGTTGGGGAAATAAAAGCAAACCAAACCTAGTTTCTGCCTCTCTCTTGCTTCTCAGAAACTCCATTGTACAATAGAGGAGCAGTTCATCCTCACAGCATCCATATCAGTATCTCTACTTTATACTCAGAGTCTAAAGCAGAGACAACCTGGACACCTAAGAAAGAAGAATAGCTGGGAGATGATGTGGATGAACCCCATTCCCACCAGAGAGGGAACCACTGAGAAACAGAACTGGCCAGGGTAAAGCAGGAGATGCTGACAGCCCAGCAAGACTGACAGCTAATGATTTTTTTTTCCACTCGGAAAAGACCAAATTCAGGCTCTGTGGTGCATTAGAGCCCACAGGTCCCCGCATCCCAGTTCCCACCACAGTGCCTGACACTTTTCTGCATCGAGCAGACCGATGCGCTGGAAGGTGAAAGGGATGGAGTCTGACTTACAGCTGCCAGAAGCCACCAGAGCCACCCGGCTGTCTGACTCCCGAGAGGAATCGGAGTCTCAGAGAGAGCCCACTCTTTGTCTCAACCTCAGGTGGCCTGGCTTCTGTACCACTAAGAGCCGAGTATGACATTCATCTGGCCCTACCTGGGAATCGGCCACAGTCACAGCCAGGAGCTTCCTGGAGAAGGAGCTCGCTGACCCTGACCTGGTGTTCTCTGCCCTCTGCAGGAGAACCACCGGTTCAGTGGAAAGACTCAGAGGCCATCACCATGCTGCCAGAAATCATTTTTGTCCACTAATCCAAACCCAATTTGGAGTGTTAACAACAACAACAAAAAAGAATATTCTGCTTCAAGGGGACTAGTTATATTTCAAAAATTGAACATTAATAATTCTACAAGTTTGCCCAGTTTTTCACTAACCTAGTGCACTGATGCATCATCAGAACTTTGCCCAGAAGGCCCAATACCTTCCCTGAGTGTGACAGCGTGAGGAGAGAACAGAGGGAGAAATTGAACTTATCTTTAGCTAAGTGCATTTTCAAATTACTTTTGCCTCTCGAGGACACGACTATGAGGTTCATGACCTCTGTATAATGCTTCACTTTTCATTTATTTCTAGAGGGGCAAATAATTCCATCTCCATAAATTTTCTAGGAAACTGACTTTTATCCTTTCAAAGCCACTTCTACAGTTGAGAGACAGAAGTGGTTAACTGTATCTTTGATATTTATTGTAATCAAGAAGAGATAACTAGCATTATTTTTGTCTCTTAGCTATCAATATCATCCGATTAACCCTGGCTGACAATTAACGCAATTTATTCTTTAAGTAAATAAAACAAATATCTCAGACTGAACTTCAATCCAGACTTATCAGGTGTGAACTTGTTAAATAGCTACATCAAGAGTTACTTTTGCTTGGGGGACATTTCATAGTATACCATGTAGCAAAAAAAAAAAAAAATTCTGCCAAGAAGACATATACTTGCTTCCATAGATAGCAAGGCCTGGGGAACGCACGGCCAGCAGAGCAAAACCGACTCTGAGCTGGGAGCCAATTTGGTGTGTTAGGTGGGAAAGAGAATGGGAGCACCAGGTAGCCATCCTAAGGGTAAGAGAGGAAAACTAAAAAACACAGGCTCTGAGCAAATGCAGAAGACAGAGGAATAGCTCTGAACCCAACGGTGGGCACCTCCACTCATGCCAGACCACAAGAGAATACCCACAGGTGGCTTTGGCTCCAGGAAGCAGTCTCTTCTCAGCACACCTGTTCAGACAGCAGCTAGTGTTGGATCCTAGCTGAAAAGAAAAGGAGCTGGCAGTGAAGTCACACTGTGTCCTGGAGGGTTGTTGCCAGTAGGGGCAAACCAGCCAGGCGCCTCCACGGAGGATGGGCTCAGGCTGCCCTGCCAGGCCTTGTACCTTAAAGTCCTGAGTTAAACACAGGAAGCCTTTTTATACACAGACCCAGAGGATCTTACATAACCATCCATCCAAACTCTGCTATAAGTGCTAAAAAATTAGGTAGGAGAAATGCCCTTTGACAGAACTCTATCCTTATTGAGCTTATTTCTATTTTTGTGTGCTTCTGATTACATGAGGGCCTGAGGGCTTCTCCTTGCAGGAGAAAGTAAACAGACATAGTTGTTCTTATTAAATCCCGAGTGAAGGTCACACTTGTTCCAGAGAGTGAGTAAGTGACCTCAAGTTTGATCTTTAAGTAAGCAAAGGACCATGATGGGAAGTTTGTCAAGTGACTTCTCTCTCTGCTTCAGAAATTTTAGCAAGGAGTGACACTTTTATAAACTCTCCAGTATGATTGTGGTGAGATGTTTTTCCCCTTTCCTTTGTTAACTTTGATGACATTTTCTTCATTCCTCTCAAAGTGTTCTTTTATTATGTTTAACCATCTGGCCAACTGCTTTAACAAGTAATTAAAAACCTTACAGGGGTTTAGAATTTTAATGAGATTATACATTTTTTGATGTATGAGGATGGGGAAAAATGTAATGGCTTTTTTGCTAGAAAAGGATTATCATCCCCTTTATGCCTTTGCCTTATGTATATTATAAGACTTTGTTGAATTTAAAAAACATGTTTTTCATTGAGGTCATAAGATTATTTCAGATTGTAGAAACTAAGTTTGGATGGAAGTTTTCTGAACAATAATGCTGAAGAGTAGGTATGCCTTTAGACCTAATTTCCTTAAAGGGACTCAGCAAGAATTATACAAATTATGGCAAATGGAGAGGATGAGGAGGTTAGTGGCTCTCATGAGGAGGTTCTCAGATCAATGTCTGGCTTCTCAGATGGGTGGTCGGGAGCCCTGAGATGCCCGGGAACAGGTGTGAGTAGCCAAGGAATAGCCTGAGTCCTCTCCTGCCCTAAAGAGAAAGCTTTAGGGTTGCAGAGCTGGTGGATAAGCTCAGGGGAGCAGGGAAGGCAGTTCAAGGATGGCAACTGTGAAGCAGAGCCAGAGAATCACCAGTTTGGGGTGAGGTAGGAGGGTGGGAGGCTCCATGAGGAAGGTGTGAGACAAAGGGCACATGGAACTGATGGCCCGGGAGAATGAAGATGTGAGACCAAAAAAGTAAGGCTAAGGAAAAAGAGAGACTACTAGAGGTACCCATGAAAACAAAAAGCAGTAGGAAAAGGCATGACTCAAATATCAAATAACTACTCAGACTTTAAGAAGAAATGAAATAATTCACCCCAAACAAAAAGCAGCTAATAGATACTGGGGATCTGGTGAATAAGATGGTCCTGACAGCAAGGCATAAAAAAGACTTTAGAGGAAAAAAGAGGCATAGCAGGAAGTAAACTACAGGAAATGGCATGAAAATGCAGGAAGTGGCATTATTTATTTGTGTCTTTACAAAAGGAGAATCCATTTGAACTTATCAGGAACAGTCTCCTTTGAACAGATCAGGAACCATGATGACATTGGAACCCAAAGAAAGCAATGTAGTCACAGCCCACTATCAAATTCTGAATAAAGAGTAATGTCAATATTATTTATTTGCTTTAAACTTGATAAAACAAGCCATGGATGAAGCAAGGAAGACCTAACTGCAGTTGGCAGAGAGAATAATCATATTTCATACCTTTTAACTGTACATTTAAAAAATGGATAAGATGGGTAATTTGTGTGTTACATGTATTTCACCACATTAAAAAACAATTCAGCAGAAACCAACACAACATTGTGAAGCAATTTTCCTCCAATTAAAAAAGCATAAAAGCTTCTGCACAGCAAGGGAAACTATAAACAAGATGAAAAGACAACACTCAGAATGGGAGAAAATAATTGCAAAGGAAGCAACTGACAAAGGATTAATCTCCAAAATATGTAAGCAGCTCATGTAGCTCAACATCAGAAAACCAGCCCAATCAAAAAATGGGCAGAAGACCCAAACAGACGTTTCTCCAACAAAGACAACAGATGGCCAATAAACACATGAAAAGATGCTCACTACCGCTCATTATCAGAGAAATGCAAATCAAAACTACAATGAGGTATCACCTCACACCAATCAGAATTGCCATGATCAAAAAGTCTACAACAATCAATGTTGGAGAGGATGTGGAGAAAAGGGAACCCTCTTGAGCTTTTGGTGGGAATGTAAATTGATACAGCCACTATGGAGAACAGTATGGAGATTCCTTAAAAAAAACTAGGAATAAAACTACCATATGACGGAACAATCCAGCTGCTGGGCATATACCCTGAGAAACCACAATTCAAAAAGACACATGTACCCCAATGTTTGCTGCAGCACTATTTACAATAGCCAGGACATAAAAGCAACCTAGATGTCCAGCAACAGATGAATGGATAGAGAAGATGTGGTACATACACACAGTGGGATATAACTCAGCCATAAAAAGGAATGAATGTGAGTCAGTTGTAGTGAGTGGGATGAACCTGGAGCGTGTTATACAGAGTGCAGTAAGTCAGAAAGAGATAAACAAATATTGTGTATTAATGCATATTTATATAGAATCTAGAAAAATGGTACTGATGAACCTATTTGCAGGGGAGGAATGGAGATACAGACATAGAGAATGGACTTGTGGACACAGTGCAGGAAAGAGGGGGTGGGATGAATTAAAAAAGTAGTATTGACATATCTACACTACCATGTGTAAAATAGCTGTTGAGAATAGTTGTTGTATAACACAGGGAGCCCAGCCTGGTGCTCTGTGATAACCTAGAGGGGTGGAATGGGGTGAGAGGGAAGCTCAAGAGGGAGGAGATATATATACATATATATAACATTGACTAATTTGCATTGTTGTATGGCAGAAACCAACACAATGTTGTAAAGCAATTTTCCTCCAACTAAAAAATAAGAAAAAAGAAGGAATAGAAATACGTTCTCAACCTTGGTTATTGAAAAGTTAAAGAAGAGACAGGAGTTTGAAGGTAGAAGGGGAAAAAATAAGTAACTGTAGGGAAGCTAATGTCCTCACCTTTAGAAGTGCTTCAGAGAGAAAAAGAAACGGAGGTTTATATGTATTATTTAATGTTACAAATGTAAACAATGAAGGGATAAAAACTAGCCATATTTTATACTGAGCAGAAGTGGGAAGGGAAGTTAAAAGTGAGGTAAGTTAGATTAGAAGATAAAGGTTAGGATAAATCAATAAATGACAGCACACTATTTAGCATTTTGGACAAAAACTGTTCCAATATAATTGCTCTTAAAGAGTGGTTAGGTTGGAAGGGGTCAGTTCTTTTCATTGAAAAAAAATTTTTAATTATTTGATTACTGTATATTGATAATTTTATTTTATTTTATTAAAAGGCTGAAAGTACACAGCCCAATAAAATCCTTTTACAGTCATTTTACAGATGAGAAAATGCTGGGTGAGGAGAGAGGCCATTTAAAGGACTGGTGAGAGCTGGGGCCCTGGAGATGGTCCCCCAGCCAGGAGGAGCTTGTGCACTAAGGTCCCAGAGGAGATGAATGGCATATTCCTTGCCATGAAAAAGGGGAAATACAACACTTACCTTGCGAAGGTAAGTGAAGATGAAATGAGAACATGTATGACAACGGTCAAGATGTGTCAGCGGCTGCAACAGGGGCTGAATATTCCAAACAAGTTTACACTCATGCATGGGTATTTGTAAGGTCAAAGGCAAAGCAAGACCTTGGAGCCAATCAGTACTTCTTAGTTTCAGGGCTGGCGAGCAGCCCTGACCAGGTTATTTAACCTCCCTAAGCTGCATTCTACTCATCTACAAAGTGGGGGTGCTGCTTTTCACTAGCCCTTCTGGTGGATCTGAGAACAGTTCTTAGGCTCATCTCCAGGTCCCTGCTGCCTTTCCACCTCTCCATATAATCCTGTTTGTAAGCCTACAGTTGTTCACAGGGGAAATGAAATACAAATTGGATTGAAAAGATTATTTCATGAAACTCAGAAGATGGAATTGGCTTTTTGTATATTTCCAGGTAAAGAAATATATAAGAGAGCTGAGAGAAACTCATTATGTCAGATAAGCTGCCTAGTAATAACAGACAAGAATACTAACCAGATGCAAACGAACTCAGCTTAGCACAGATCTGTACCCCTAAGTGGGGCTTCCCTGGTGGCTCAGATGGTAAAGAATCCACCTGCAATGCAGGAGACCTGAGTTTGATCCCTGGGTTGGTAAGATCCTCTGGGGGAAGGAATGGCTATCCACTACAGTATTCTGGCCTGGAGAATTCCATGGACTACATACAGTCCATGGGGTCCCAAAGAATTGGATACGACTGAGCGACTTTCACTCTGACTTTTCCCTGGGTCATATGAAATTAGTAGACTGTCCAGAGCTCCTTCTTAATGTTAATAACAAAAAAATACTTGGAAAATCTTTTTTGGTCAGGAAGAAATATCTCTTAACTATTCCATAGTCTGTTAAATAAATCATAAATTTTAATTAAAATTTCTGAAAAACATGGTTTAAATTAGCAAAATCTTTCAAAGATGAGTTCTAACAGACTGGATCACCTACACTGACTCAGGATTTTTAAAAAACAAACCAAACAATAGGTTATTTAGCTCCAATTAACTAAAATAAAGTTCTCAACTTTCAAAGAAACATCGTATGTCCACCTGTTGCCATAACAATGCCTGTGCTCAGCACCACTTATCATGATGGAACTGCCAAGGACAGTCAGTCTGCATGTGTGTTTTATATACTACGTGTAGGGAGCTAAACGTGTAAGTAGGGGAAGACAGATATAACAAGGCACCTTGATGAGCACCTTGGTCCAGGAGCAGAGAGCTGCTGCTAAGTCGCTTCAGTCGTGTCCGACTCTGTGCGACCCCATAGACGGCAGCCCACCAGGCTGCCCCGTCCCTGGGATTCTCCAGGCAAGAATACTGGGGTGGGTTGCCATTTCCTTCTCCAGTGCATGAAAGGGAAAAGTGAAAGTGAAGTCACTCTGTCGTGCCCGACTCTTAGCGACCCCATGGACTGCAGCCCACCAGGCTCCTCCGTCCATGGGAATTTCCAGGCAAGAGTACTGGAGTGGGGTGCCATTGCCTTCTCCTAAGAAAGCTTATATCCATATAAGGGCATTAAATCCTCCTCACACATCTTGGACATCCTGTCTCACAATCACACTTCCAAACATGGAACTCAAGCAAATGAAGCAACAGGAAAGCAAAAAAGAAGTAAACAGCTTTAAGAGCCATGTTGTGATTCTGCCATCACTGTCTTCCCTCAGCCACGAGTGTCAATGGCCCAAACAGCAGCTGCTCCTTCAGTGTCCCAGAGTGAGGAGGACCCAGCAGCACCCGTGTGCATGTGAGAAAGAAAGCAAGCAGTCTCTATCGTAGCCAGAGGGTGGGGAACCATCTGTTAGCACTTGTCGTCTAGTGAGAGCTAAGATACCTCTCTTCCAGGCAGACTGTGGTGAAGATTAAATGCGATTATGTTTAGAGAGTACCTGAAAAAATAATAATCGCTATTGTCGATAAACGTGTGTTCCCTGCTTTCCACTAGCATCCATGAAGCTGATACTTACTGATGCTGAGTCCAGCTGCCCTGGCTGCCCCCATGTGTACATCAAAAATCCAGAATAATCAGAGCTTAGGCATTTGTTTTGGGGACCTCACATGCTCAAAGTGTGCTGAATTTTGTTATTTCAGCCTGACAGTCCTAAGGGATTGGTTTTATATTCTCTGTTTTACAAGGAATGTAAATTGGATAAGTTGATGCCCTATTGATGGGTTGGGCAGAAGAAAAACAAAAACAACCTTCTGTAGTTCTGGGACAAAATCTAAGTAAGAAAGAATAAGAACTAACCAATTTTTAATGAATCACATGGTAGGATGAATAATTCATAATTAATATCAGTGTTGTGCTCAAATACTAATGTCTTCCATTAAGTTGCAGAGGTGAAGCTTAGAAACTCAGAATGAGGACTGTTAAAAGGAAGCAGGGATGACTGTCCATTTGCTGTGTAGTTCACACACACACACATGCACACACTCAAAACTGCATATATGTGGCTCTATGCATTTACATCATAACGTGTAAGAGCTTGTATAATAAACCTGAGGCTAAAATATATATTTAATAATCAAATAAACAACATAAGCAGGCTGTACACATTTTCAATACAGCAAAGTGCACCTGAACAAGGGAACTGAGAAGTAAAGCTACCACCCTGTCCCCCAGGGCTGCCTGCCTCTTCAGACATGGATGTTTCAATTACCCATGCAAGAAACAGCCATTTGGATTAAACTCACAATTCACTATAAGGAAGAGGGGAGGAAACAGACCAGGAATTGTGCCCTGACAATCTGATATGACAGCTCATTTCAGATTAGAAAGGTCATGCAATTTATTCCAAGTCATACAACTAATAATTATTAGAGCAAGGACCCAGGTCTGTATGCACAAGATGTGTGATCTATACACAAAACACATGGAAATCTAGGCTTCTGGAGGCAAGTATAGTACAGATGTTAATCTTGAAAACATGTTCTCATTCTGTTTAAACAACATATCCTAGAGAAGGTTTTCTTTTCTAAAATGTTAAAATGTCCAAAGGACTTCCCTGGTGGCTCAGATGGTAAAGAATTTGCCTGCAATGCAGGAGAACCAGGTTTGATACCTGGGTTGGAAAGACCCCGTGGAGAAGGAAATGGCAACCCAATCCAGTATTCTTGCCTGGAGAATCCCCATGGACAGAGGAGCCTGGCGGGCTACAGTCCATAGCGTCACAAAGAGTCGGACATGAACGAGCAACTAAAACTTTCACTTTCAAAATGTCCAAAAGCTTTAGATTATACAATAAAATATTACAGAAAAACAAAGCTGATTTTAAGAAAATGAATGGCCATCCCATACACTGCTTGTTCTCAGGGCTTCCTCAGCAATACTGCAGAACTATAAAGACTACAAAAAAAGCCGTTCTACAGGAAAAATAATCGCATACAATATTTCAGTGTAATTCCCCTTTCGTTGGCCTTTCTTAGAAATCACTGTACAAGTAATTAAGATGGGTCCATTGGAAAATGCTTATTAATGACCACCAAGCTGTTTCAACAAGGCAGATAATACATCTGACATGCTAGTAGATTCAGAGTTTGGTCAACCTCAGTTATACTTTCAAAAAGTTACTTTGGAATAAAATATAGCCATTTCCAGGTTATCATTTGTATTATTTCTGAAATCTCCTTTAGGGCCTTAATGCATTTGTGTGCCTAGACTTTGCTTTGACACTTACTTCAATTACATGGCCTTGTCAATTCCAGCAATACTGTGCAATACTTAAAATCCTTAATCCATTTTCTCTAAAGCATCCAAAGTTACAAGATCATTTACACACATGTTTAGGATTGTTGAATGTGTATCCAGATGGTCTTAAAAGTTACTTTGGTTTTATATATGATTGCAAAGATGAATAGTTTTTAGTTCATGCAGTGAGAGAATCTGCCTGTCTGCTATTTCCCATGAATTGGTTCAACATTCTTACACTGCCATTATTGGAATAATTCTTATTATAAAATAAGTTTAAGCATTAACATTAAGCATCTCTTGAAATAATTCTGTTTCATCTTATTAACCTCAACATCTGTGTCATTAGTGCTATTTAAAATGTTTTAAAGCAGTCTAAGCTATAGCAGAATCTTGAAAAACTTGCCTTTTGGTGGGAATATGAATGAGGTGACTCACAGTGGAGCTGAGTGGCCTCCTTCATCTCAGGGAAAGTTCTGTTAACTGATCACCTGTTAACTCTGGGTGCTTACATTGAGATAACCAGCTGGCAGTATAACCTCCAGCTGTTGCTTCCTACCATTTTAAACACTGGGTGTAGTTTCCACGAAAATCATGAAAACAAGAAGACCATGCCCAGAAATCCATATGGACTGTTTCATATTATTCCACTCAATAGTTTGAGACAAACAAGTGGACAACTTCTGAAATGGAAATAAGAGCTCTAGAGTTAGATTTTAACTGATGGGCAATACAGAAAACTAGGAAAAGTGATTATTTTTATTGTTACCTTTAGGTTGTCAAATAATTTCAACTTGAAAAGTTACTTTTCTGATCACAGTTGTCATTTGTCCTTTTCTAGCAACATCCATCAGAGTCCCAGGGTGGGGATAACTTACGAAGAGAGGATACACTGGAGGTGCCCCGAAGAAACTGGTGTAAGCCGTCTTCGTCTTCACTGGAGCTGACTATACTGTTCCTCATTTCCAGCATGGACAACTGAGTGCAAAGGCTGAGCTGGCGGTCCAACTTTTTGATCTTCTGTAAAGCAAAGTTTTAAGATTTCTGAGCGCTATGGGACTTAGATCATAGCTTTCCTGTAAGTAGCATTTACTTTTCCTTGAAATAGAGAACTGTTGGTACATAGTGCCAAATAAATGGTAGCTATAATTTTTTATTATAAGCTATTACTGCAAATACATTATAAAAATTTAATATACTCACTGGACTATTTATTAATCTGAAAAATGCTAAGCACCAACCTAATTTGATAACAGTCTAGACAAGATAACTTGAAGAGTGCACACACCCATACTCATAGTCTCTGGGGAACAGTACTTATGGAAACAATGTTTTGCAAGTTCTCTTCTGTAATCATTTAAATTTGTTACTCAGCAAACATGGGGAAATGAAGATCAAATTGCAAATTGTTGAAGATCCATACAGCTCTGAAATGCCTAACTGAATGGCCACAAGCTTCCATCCTATACCTCTCGTCACTTATGGGCTTTCTGGAAAGGGACCTGATCAGTAGGATGTGCAAGACTGGAAGACACAGGGTTAAAATGCCAAGCTCCTGCTTGCTGGGGTTGATCAGCATTTATCAGTGTGCCCTGCCTTCCCTGGCCTACACACATCACCCTTAGTCCTCCGTGTCACTTACCATCTTCTTTAGGTTCCTTGAAAGACATTTTATGAAGAGGACAGCACATCCTCACTACACATGAGGTGTCTGACATGTGTAGACACCTCACTGCTACTGCTAAGTCACCTCAGTCGTGTCCGACTCTCTGCGACCCCATAGATGGCAGCCCACCAGGCTCTGCCATCCCTGGGATTCTCCAGGCAAGAACACTGGAGTGGGTTGCCATTTCCTTCTCCAATGCACGAAAGTGAAAAGTGAAAGTGAAGTCACTCAGTCGTGTCCGACTCTTAGTGACCCCATGGACTGCAGCCTACCAGACTCCTCCATCCATGGGATTTTCCATGGAGTGGGGTGCCATTGCCTTCTCCGAGACACCTCACTAGGTCATGAGAAATGTAATAATTACATGGTATTTCCTCATTCTTGAGAAATGATCCCCTGAAGAGTGTCTCAATTATAAGCATCCCCACTTCATTTAACATAGAACTAATTAATGATTAGTTAATGAAGATTCAGGAAACTACACACTGCATAAAGGAGGGATACCTCACTCTACATATGTATTTAACAAAGGACTCGGAAAAATACGTACTTTATCATTTAAGGTGGGATCATTCAATGAGTAGAGCTTGTTTGTAATGTCTTTTCCTATAAGATACCTAAATATTTCATACAGAAAAGGTTCTGATTCCAGAAAGTAAGTTAATCTTTCTCTTGACCAGCATAAAAATCTGCAATTATCATCTGCAATAATGGTGACCTGCCAAAGAAACAGAAAGGAAAATATGAATTATGATGTCAGTAACTTGGGGAAAGGGAAGAGTGGAATAATTTAGTGATATTATAGCAATGTTTTATCATATGAGTTAAAATAAGATTCATAAACACAAGCTTCTATAAATATAACATTATGTTTAAAATCAAACAGTCTGTACACTGGACTTCCCAGTGTACAGTAAAGAACCCGCCTTCAGTGCAGGAGACATAAGAGATGAGGTTCAATCCCTGGATCAGGAAGATTCCCTGGAGGAGGGCATGGCAACCCACTCCAGTATTCTTGCCTGGAGAATCCGCATGGACAGAGGAGTCTAGTGGGCTATGGTCCATAGGGTCTCAAGAAGTCGGACATGACCAAAGCAACTGAGCACGCAATCTGCAGACTAAGTGAAAATAAAGTTTTCAAGTTTTGTCGTTCCGTTTTGTGAGGTCTGGTGACAGAAGATTGGCTTCCATGTCAATAGTACTGCTAGAGTGTACTAGACTGATGTCCCAGTTGGGTGTTCGATATGGCTAAATATTTCTTTATACCTGGATTATTATACTAGAGAATGAAAAAATGAACTCATGTGAATTGATTTTAGGATCCAGATTGTCATTGATGAACAAGGCTAGTAAGGGTCCTTTTTTGTTCCTTCTGTCATAGGTATTTCTTGTGTGTGAACTACCAAGGGTAGCACAATGGGGACACACGCATAGATGCTCCAGCTAGCTCAGAACTGGGAAACCATACGCTTTCCTTTAGTGTCATTACATAAGAAAGTGGGAGAGCATTGTAATTGCACTGTGCAGAGCTCGAGTATTCCTTAAAGAAATCCTCTCTCCAGAACGAGGAGCTCAGTGTGAGGATGCCCTTCCTCCCATGCAGGTCCTTCCATCAGCTTCACAAGGCATGCCTATCACTGAACTCCAGCTCATCTGTGGTCCATTCTCTCTCCTGAGCACCCTGAGGGCAGGGACTGTGTATCTTCATACTGAGTGCCTGGCTTCCAACACAGAGTGGTGCTCAGTGCAGATTTACTGATGAAGGAATTGACAGATGAACACAAATACTACTGAAGGCAAAAAGTGTTTTTATATCTTTAACATTAAACCTAATGCCTTTCCAAGTGGGAGATTAATAAAAGTTTTCAAAATTGACATGAAGTCATATCTGGGCTCAGAGCAAATGTTTCCAAAGGAGCTCTTTACCCTTTGTTAGTCAGAAAACTAAATGTATTTCAGATAACAAGATATGTTTTCTCTCTATAGGAGAGAAAACAGAAAACCCAGCTTCTCTCCTGTGTCAGTGGCTAAAATCTGATCCTCAGTAAATCAGAGGGTTTGACTACAAAAGATGGGTCAGTGTTCCCAGGAAAATAAAACTGTACTTATTTATTATATTAAATAATATTAAATAATAAATCTGCCAAACCAAACACATTGGCATTTAAAAAATGCATCAGCAGATCTATGGTTCCATAAAACACTAAAGTTCATTTATTCTTTCAACATACATTGTTAGGCTGGTAGTTTATGCCAGACCCAGTTCAAGGCACTAAGGTTATCATGGTGAACAAGAAAGACAAGATCCTTGCCCTGTGATGCTTACATTAGTGGAGGAAGCTGATAATAAAGAAATGTGACAACCTCAGGTGGCAGTAAGTGTTTTGACAAATTACAGGACAGGGGAAAATGGAAGAGAATGACTAGGAAATTCTAGGTACACATAATGCCCTTCCTTTAAGAATGTATTGTATTTTGAAACATTTAAGGTGCTTTTATATCTATCATGTAAGCAGATCCTTAAAACTGCCTTTGAGATAAGACAAATAACATTCTTCTTCATTTTCCAGATGCCAAATAAGCACCAAAACATTTATATATGGACACATGTTAATGAACAGTGGAGTGAGCGCTTCTGACTTCCAGCCCAGACATGTTTTTCCACCAGGTGGGAAGTCTAATATGTTCTAGATTCATCAAGACAATCACCGAGAAAGCCATTTGGTGAAGTGAGCATAAGGCTGACTCACCATCGAGAATCCTCTGTGTAAAGAACAACTGAACATAGTGTCATAAAGCCTACATTCTAGTGGAGGAAGCTGGTAATACAAGTAAGGCTCTTGATGAAAGTGAAAAAGGAGAGTGAAAAAGTTGGCTTAAAGCTCAACATTCAGAAAACTAAGATCATGGCATCTGGTCCCATCACTCCATGGCAAATAGATGGGGAAATAGTGGAAACAGTGACAGACTTTATTTGGGGGGCCTCCAAAATCACTGCTGATGGTGACTGCAGCCATGAAATTAAAAGACACTTGGTTCTTGAAAGAAAAGTTATGACCAACCTAGACAGCATATTTAAAAGCAGAGACATTACTTTGTCAACAAAGGTCCATCTAGTCAAGACTATGGTTTTTCTAGTAGTCATGTATGGATGTGAGGGTTGGACTATAAAGAAAGCTGAGCACCAAAGAATTGATGCTTTTGAACTGTGGTGTTGGAGAAGACTCTTGAGAGTCCCTTGGACAGCAGGGAGATTCAACCAGTCCATGGTAAAGGAAATCAATCCTGAATATTCACTGGAAGGACTGATGCTGAAGCTGAAAGTCCAATACTTTTGCCAGCTGATACGAAGAACTGACTCATTTGAAAAGACCCTGATGCTGGAAAAGATTGAAGGCAGGAGGAGAAGGGGACAACAGAGGATGAGATGGTTGGATGGCATCACCGACTCAATGGACATGAGTTTGAGTAAACTCCGGGAGTTGGTGATGGACAGGTAGGCCTGGTGTGCTGCAGTCCATGAGGTTGCAGAGTCAGATGTGACTAAGCAACTGAACTTAACTTCTGCTGTATAGCGAAGTTATTCAGTTATACATATATACACTCTTTTTTAATATTCCTTTCCATTATTATTTATCAAAGGATATTGAATATAGTTCCCTGTGCGATACAGTAGGGCCTTGTTGTTTAAACATTCTATACTTAATACCTTACATCTGCTAACCTGAAACTCTCACTTTACCCCTAACTCCCTCCTCCATGGCAACCATAAATCTGTTTTCTATGTCTGTGAGTCTGTTTGTTGTATAAATAGGTTCATTTGTGCCATATTTTAGGTTCCACATATAAGTGACATCATATGGTGTTTGTCTTTGTCTTTCTCACTTTACTTAGTTTGATAATCACTGGTTCCATTTATGTTGCTGCAAATGGTGCTATTTCATTCTTTTTTTAAGACTTGAGTAATATTCCATTATATGTATGTACCACATCTTGATCCATCCATCTGTTGATGGACATTTAGGTTGCTTCCATGTCTTAGCTACTGTGAATAGTGCTGCAATGAACAATGGGGTGCTTGTATCTTTTTGACTTATAGCTCTGAATGGACATATGCCCAGGAGGGGGATTGCTGGATCACATGGTAACTCAATATTTAGTTTTCTGAGGAACCTCCATACTGTTTTCTATGGTGGCTGCACCAACTTACATTCCCACCAACAGTGTAGGAGGGTTCTCTTTTCTCCACACCTTCTCCAGGCCATTCTGACCAGTGTGAGATGGTACCTCATTGTAGTTTTGATTTGCATTTCTCTAATAATTAGCGACGTTGAGCATCTATTCTTGTGCCTATTTGCCATCTGTATTTCTTCTTTGGAGAAATGTCTATTTAGGTCTTCTGCTCATTTTTTCATTGGGCTTTTTGTTGTTGTCAAGTTGTATGAGCTATTTGTATATTGTGGAAATTAAGCTCTTGTCAGCTGCATCGTTTGCAAATATTTTCTCCCATTCAATAGGTTGTCTTTTCATTTTGTTGATGGTTTCCTTTGCTGTGCACAAGCTTGTAAATTTGATTAGGCCCCATTTGTTTGTTTTGTTCTAATTTCTATTTCCTTGGGAGACTGACCTAAGAAAACATTGGTATGATTTATGTCAGATAATGTTTTGCCTATGTTCTCTTCTAAGAGTTTCATGGTATTATGTCTTATGTTTAAGTCCTTAAGCCATTTTGAGTTTATCTTTGTGTACGTGAGAGGGTGTATTCTAAGTTAATTGATTTACATGTGACTAGGCAACTATTTTTTATTGACGGTTGAAAACTACTTTAAACCTGTTTAAACTATTATTCAATTTAAATGTAGTAACAGTATTCATATAATAAGCTATGCATGAGTGCTAAGTCACTTTAGTTATGTCCAACTCTTTGTGACCCTTCAGACCATAGCCTCCATGGCTCCTCTGTCCATGGGATTCTCCAGGCAAGAATACTGGAGTAGATTGCCATGCCCTCCTCCAGGGGATCTTCCTAACCCAGGGATGGAACCTGAGTCTTATGTCTCTTGCATTGACAGGAGGGTTCTTACCCACTAGCGACACCTGGGAAGTTGAGTCTTCCAAGTCCACAAGAGCAAGCATTTAGTTGGAAGCAGGTAGTTAGCATAATGACTGAGGTGATTTCACTTGATAGCTAATGCTTCATTTCTGTCAAGTAGACAGTTTTACTTAATGATTTCCTGTCACAGCGGCCAAGTGAAACATATCTTTAATGAGGAATTTTTTTAAGCACCTAGGAATTCTTAAAGCTTCCATGAAATACACTTGCTTTTTAGATTATTAGGGTATCTCAGCAATGCCATGCTTGAGTTCTTGTGAAGAATTTTACAGAAGAAATAAAAGCTTACACAGTACTGGAAGACACAAAAGAATTTCTCTCAAGTAGAGAATTAGACAAAGCATTTGTAACTAGGTTTGCTGCAATTACTCAAGGTGCTGGATTAGTCCCAAACCAATCCTACACCCTCACTTAATGAAAAGACCTTATCAAGAACCAGGGTGTTGGAGGGAAATGCTGAATGTGCTAGCATGGGAAATGGCAGTCTGACATTATGACTGACTGACTGTCCTCAGGGGAGAATTTATTATTTTCTTTGCGTACTGCACAACATTTCACCCATGAAAATGTCCCAGAAGTGGTCCATTCAGCTAATTTTGATTGAGTTCTCATCCACACTAAAACACAGCAGAGCCAAGGCTGGCAGATTAAATTGCTTTGCAACTTAACCCAAAGATTTACTTAACACTATGAGAAGGTTTTATTTAAAAGCCAGTTAAAACTCAGTGTTCCTTTATTTCACCAGAGCCTGGACATCTGCCTCCAAGACATTCTTTTTCCCTTAAAGTCAATAAAGGTTTGTTTTTCAAGCTTCACAGCACAGGATGTGCTATCGATTATGGGAAGGCAACAGCGGGAGGTAGAACCCAAAGGAAAAATGAAAATGGCGAAGCTCACTGGAGATGAAATGACTGTACAAAGAAGAAATAAGACACAAAACACTACTTCTGCCTTTTGTGATATTGATACTCAAGATTCTCCCAAGAGTTCTCAGCAGCAGCCTGGGTCTAAGTCCTAGCAGAGCACCAAGGGAGCAGCTGGATGTTTAGAGTTGCTGTGTCCGCTCTGTCACTCTGCCTGTCTTCATAATTACCGCACGTTCCTGAACAACATTCACTGTGTGATCTCAAGGGACAGTCGCCAATTCTACTGGCTTCCTTTCCTCCTTTCATCCTACTGTTGAATTCACTAGCACCCCTACCAAAGAATGAATTTAAAGAAACAAAAATGCGAAGGAAGCAGCACCTTGTCAGAACACTTAATAACTATCCGGGAGTTAGAGAAAAATGAAATTAGCAGGTAAAAGGGTATGTGGGTGCAGAAGTCTGGCCACTGACAATTTCAAGTGTCCTCTGCCATTAGCATAGAGAGTGAAAAGCTGATCCTGGGAGCACATGATGGTTTTCATCTGGGAACTCGCTTCAGGAAGAGGCAATATACTCCTACACAGATGTGCAACAGCTATTTTTACTCTTGAGTATCCGCCAATAGGAACATTTGGTGAACAATCAAAACAGAATCTCTCCTGAGGGCTTACTCTGATGGGAGTCTTCTCCAACTGTATGGGACTTAGGCTCGATGATGCCAGAGTAGTTTTTATCCATTGATCAATCAGCCACACCAGACTCTCTGCAGAGAAAAGCTAACTAGTGCTTGGGGAGGCTGAATCAATATCTTTCACCCGGTTAGGGTACCTTGAGTTTGGTCATGTTTTTAGAAACATGAGAAGCAAATCAATCATGAGGACTATTTCTCAATTGCCAAATCCCAATCCCCTGTCCTGAAGAAGCAGGAGAACTGTGATGAGTGGTAGAAATTCCTTTGTTTGTTAATTTAATTGCACATATAATTTTAAGTCCAGCGTTAAAGACAGTACATGTTATGTCCCAGGGCTACACTGGAAACACAGGAGGTTCAATCCCCTTCCTTTCCCCAAATGCCAGTCTCTCTAGGATCCTATGAAATAGCTATTGTGTAAAATCACTTGCAACTATAAACAGAGAAATAGATGCAGCAGAAAAATGTTGGGCTTTGGAAGAAATTGGAAGCAGATCAGAGGAAAAGAGGGATAGAGGAAAGAAGTGGCCCTGGACCAGTTTATTGATGGCGGTGATTAAAGATACTGTAAGAATAAATCTCAGTGCAGAGCTGACCCCAGAAAAACCCAAGGGAGTGTGTAAGTTAGAGGAGGCAGGATGTAGGATCTGCTTTTTCCTTCTGTATCTTTAGCTCAGCAAGCCTAGGGACAGCATTGCAGCCAGGTAGTAAATTTATATGAGACCCTCTAGTAAATGCACATAACTTGAACACATTGTGTGGTTACTCAGGCAGGGTAGCAGCGGGGCAGGCCTGAAACCATTGTAAATCCACTTAACTAGTGTCTGTTCCTTGAATCTCCATGTGGCATCCCCAAGAGTGTGGCATCTCAAAATGAGACTCAATGATAAGACTTTGTCATCAAGAAACTGATTTTTCCTTCATCAGGTGGTAGCATTCCCTTCTATTCCATTTCCCACCTAAATATTTACATTTACCCTCCTGCTCATAAGAAACCCTATTCTCAGGATACTTCCTTACTGCTGTTTATCTAGAGGTTCAGACTAAAGGAAACTCTCATTCATTTTCTTGGTTACTTTCCTGACAATACTGAGGGGAATAAAATTGGACAGATGGACATTTATAGGAAGAATCAGAACAAAGTATCACATAATGGAGCGTTTTTTTCCTAAAGTTACTAAAAGAATCAGGCTGAGTACTTCAAATTATTCTAACTGTAAAGAACTTCATTCTCTGCCCTTAAACATATTCATTACATTTAAAAGAGTATAGTGATTAATTTTTTTTCATGAGGATAGGTTCTCTAGGGCAAAATCAGTTTTCTGCTTTTCCCCAGTAAAGTAACCAATTACATGTTTTAAGTACACTGATTATCCATAACTGACCTTTTCCTGTTTTTTCATAACAAAAGCATTAGATGTTCTCTATGGAAAAATTATAAAAATTCAACTAAACAAGGAAGAAAACAAAGCAATCAAACTTACAACTCAGAAATAAGTGTTAACATAATGGCTAAAACGGTTAGACCTCTTCTTGTGTACCGATACACACCACTTTCAGTTTTACAAAGAACTTCCCTGGTGGTTCAGTAGTTAGGAATCTGCCCGCTGGTGCAGGGGAAACAGGTTTGATCCCTGGTTCAGGAAGATCCCACATGCTACAAAGCAACTAAGCCCTTGCCACAAGAGAAGCCACCTCAATGAGAAGCCTACACACTGCAATGAAGAGTAACTCCCATTCTCTGCAACTAGACAAAAGCCCGCATGCAGCAAAGAAGACCCAGGACTGCCAAAAATAATTTTAAAAATTTTTTGCAAAAATGGGATCATACTATATATACCATATGGTAATCTCTTTTTTCAATAAATCACGGCCACTTTCCCATCCATATCCTTTGGATTTTGAGTAATACATTAACTAATTTCAATCTTCTTAAAAATCATGCCAAAACATACCTGGAATTTTTCACCTTTGTGCATCTCAGTTGATCTAAATTCAGGAGAATCTATAAAGGCACAGGGGTAAATGTTATGCAGAAAATGTCCTCGGTAGGAAACCTTCATTCTGATAACAGAAATTAGTGTTAATAAATGCATAATAATTCACACATAACATGACAAGCCTTAAAATCTCCATAATCTTATGGGTTTTTTATTTTGTAAAAACTTAAAGATCCCACAGGAGACTGACATAATTAAAAAGCACTTCCCGAAGCATAAGTATTAGTTTCAAAATAAGTTTCACTAACAACAAGGGGAAAAAAGTGTCCATATTGAAGCAGACATATCTAATTTGATCAGTGTCTAGCTGGAGTGACCATATAATTCATTTTTCAAACTGGTACACTTCTGAGAGAGAACAGACACTGCTGTCTCCCCAGGAGACTGATATTCCTAGAAGTCGCATTTTTGTGATATTCAAAAAAATAAGTCACCTCTGAAACACGCATAAGCTTCTTAAATTTTAATACTCAATTTAAACCTATTCCAGTTCTGCCTCGTTAAACTCACCAAAAAGGTGAAAACTATTCACAAGTAAAAATCCTGATAGCAACATGATTCACTGAGATAAATCCTGCATAACTTTACCACGTTACTCTGTAACATTCTATAATGCAGTTGTTCAGACGAATATTCACCTCCATGACCACTTACTCCATTAGTTGGCAACATTCCCTTTCATTCATTTCCTACCCAGAGGCCTGAAGATTCCAGGCAGACAAGGCATTTTGATTTCCATAGAGTACTTACTTTCCTTTCAGGAGAATACTTAGACGGTCGTCAACTGAGGTTAGATCCTCTACAGCATAGCTTTCACCCTTTTTCAACGTTTGGATCATGCAAAACTGTCCAGTTAATCTTCTGAACAAATCTGGAGACACACGGAGGGGTTCAAACAATCGCCGGTAGATGCTTTTGAGTTCCTTTTCGATCTTCACCTGAAAGGAAGCAGTGACCGAATGCCACATCTAATGCAGCAACCCTGAAACATCAGCTACTGTGGTCTCAATAGAGTTTCGAGAATAAACGGATCCACAATACATGCCATCACCCTTCTATGTTTTGGTCAGTGCAATCTGACACCGAGAGTAAGTGGTGATGTAAGTTTAGATGCTAAAAGGGCACTTTTGCAGTTAAGCTGAGCTCGAAGAGCATATGGTGAAGATCTGCACTGTTGATTACATCTCTATGCACTATCAAGCAACCGTGGAGGTTCTGATTGTGGTCACAGTATTCACCTTGCCCATCTTAGCATTTTCTATAAATAACATATTAATAAAAGCTTTTCATTTTAGAACATTTCTGTTTCACAGAAGGAAGTTACACTAACTTTGAAATATTACAACAAGGAAATAAGTACATAAATTAGGAATCAACTTGGAAACAAATTTATGAAGATTGATGCATTAAATGTTTTACATATGTGCAATTATTATCTAGTGAGTTAACACAGGAAATCAAATATCCTTATCTGTAATTGCTACTTCTCATGTATTTATTCCAAAGCAAAGTGAAGAATGTAAAATTCAAATGGCTTAGTCGCCTCTTTGTCAGACTATCCAAGGCCCAAGTCAGGCCTATCTGTGTGCTCAGCATTAGTCTGGGAAATCTGTACTGCATGCAAATGAACTCTGATGTTCAAGTGATCATCCATCTCAATGAAATCTGTGGCAGCTATGCCATGAAGCTACAGACCCAGGAGATCAGGGCTGCTCAGATGTCACCATAGCCTTTCTGACACTCTCACTTTCCTGCTGTTTCATTTTAATGCAGAATTAGCATTTATATTTTTCAAAAAGATAGGCTTATAGCCTGAGAAGAAACAAAAGCACAGATACTGAGTGATTTACTTCCTTGGTGGCACTATCACATCAACAACAACTACTGAACGTGGGATTCTAGTAAGTTCTGATATTGAGAAGCTAAAGTCCTTATTATTACTATCATCTACCTTCTCCACTCGAGAGCTTTCGTAATGAGTGTTTCATTAATTCACAGGTCTGTCTCACTTTCAACATGCACACTAGCCAATGTGGCATGATGAACATATGAACTGAAAAACTGACTTAAATTCATAATCTGCTTATCCTGCCAGCCTTAGCTCAAGTCCCAGTTCTTCCATGAAGCCCTCTAAATTCCTCTCTTTGAAAGCATTCACTTATCAACGGTTTTCTTGAGCACCAGTTGCGTGCCAGCCATGCTTGGCAGGAACAGGGAACACAACATTAAGTGTGGTAGATGATCCTATTGTTTGCGGCTACTGGCTGCTTCCACCCCTGAAAGAGGATTGTATATCCTCTCACCCCATCCTACTCCCACATCATCAGGCTTGGTCATGTCAGTTGCTCTGGCAAGCAGAATTGATATATGCTCCTTCTGAGCAGAAGTTTTAAGAAACAATAAGTGTTTCTTTTGTTCTCTTATATTTTTCTCTCTGCCATGACAATGCATGTCTAAATAGAACCTGCTGCTTCAGCAGAGACCCTGAAATGAAGAAGACACGCGGAACAGAACTACCTCTGTACACTGCTGCCACAGTCCATATATTAGGTGAGTGAAGAAAAAACTTGTTGCTGTTATATGGCACTGAGACTTTCAGACTGTTACACAGCATAACGTAGTGAAAACTGACTAGTACAGTAAGCAAAACAGAGTGGGTTACAATGTTTGAGGAGGTCACAATATAGTGGAATGTCTATTACACATATCAATCTGCATCAGGGAAATTGTAATTTCCTGTGAATTGTCGTTTCTAATAGTTTTCTATGTGCATGTCTGGCCTTGAACATAAGATTAGAGCAAGCATGTTATCTTTTGCTCTACTGAATATTTGTATGTACTTTGGACAGTCAACAGTCAACAAACAGCTGTGGAGTGATTGCTAGAGGCCATGCTATTTTACTTTTCTGTTAGCATCAATTTGTTCTTGGTATGACCAAGGAAACACAGCAAGATAAATTGGAGTGGAAAAGAAAAAGTTAAATATTACTGTTTTCATTACAACTCACTGAAAAATGCTGATTTCCTTAAATGAGTATTTTGGACATAGAAAAAAAAAGCTATCACATTTAAAAACTAGCATAAAACATAACATGAGCTATTTGTAAATCATTAGTGTGTTCCTGAAAGTTGTCTATGAGCACTTAATTTTATAACTAGGCAAAGATATTACCAAATGACATTTGAATATCAATAGGCAGAAGAAATAATGAACTTAGATGACTAAAAAGAGAGAATACTGTCATGTTCTCTAATGTCTAAATTGCCCTAATGATTAAAAATGTTTTAAAAACTCGTTTGTGGAACAAATTTCATGATATTCAAATATTTCATTTTCAGGCATATGTACACAAAAAGTCTCATCTTCAGAAAAATGATATTAAAGGGCTTAAGGATATTAGATGCTCATTCTCAAATGTGAACAAAGTAGTTGATTAGCTTTAAAATCTCTTACTTATTAATTAATTGTTAGTAATTACCGGTCTTTTCTTGTACAAAAGATATGAAAGATGCAAAATGTTGATCCCCAGGAACACCGAGTTCCAGATCATGATATCCAAGGCACATCGGTAGAGAGTGGCCCAGACGACATACAGGGCACATCCTGTGAATAATGAAGTGGCATGTTAGATGTCTTGTAGCTTAATAAGCTTGTCTTGTAGCTTCAGCGTGTAGCTTAACACATTTGTCATTCTCTGTATATAAAATAAACCAAACACATCTTGGAAATACCTGTCAAATATCACTTTGTTACATTTTGGTTTTCGTTTGATTACCAAACCAAACCAAACCACATATTGTTTCAAAAAACTTGTAAAGTATAAAAAACATTTTTAAAAGGAGAACAGAACCTCATAATTTTACTACTTAAAAGATAGCCACTGTTGATAGTTAATACTGACTCACAGTTTTTCTGTATTTTTAACTGATGGCAAACCTAATGAATCCACAATTTAAAACTTACTTTTTTACTTATTGCAGTGATTTTCTCATTTCATTAAAGCACTTCATATACATAATTTTTATTGATTGTAACTGATAAACCATAATTTATTTAACTATCTCCCTGCGGGTGGACAGGTGAAATATTTTGGCTGTAATTAAAAAAAAATTATTTATTTTGGCTGCATCAGGTCTTAGTTGTGCCATGCAGGATCTATTTCCCTGACCAGGGATCAAACCTGAGCCCCTTGCATTGGGAGCGCAGAGTCTTAGTTACTGCACCACCAGGGAAATCCCTGTAATTTTTTATAAAAGCAGCTTTATATATAACAATATATCTGTTCTTGTGACTACTTGCTTAGGGTGGATGACCCAACAGTGAGCTAAGGGAATAAGCTTTATAGATTCTGATGACATTAAAGGACTGTTTTCCAAAAGATTTGTGCAAATTTGAAGTTTCTTTTGATTGGTTTTGTGATGGGATAATCAGTATATATTTTAAATTTAAAATTATCCATATCAGTTATCAATACAAATATATCAACAGGACATACACACAGAAAAACTAAATCTTCCATTTTTAAAAAGTTATTCACTTGCAATTTTAAAATTTCATCAAAACGATGTGGCGCACCTGAATAATAACCCAACGTGTAAAAAATTTTAATGTTCTTTAGATAATATTACATAGCAAATACTAAAGATATGTAAAATCTTATTACTTAAAGGAGACAGGGTGACATGATGGAAGGACTGAGTGGGAAGCTGGAGAACCTGAATTATAGTCCTGGTTTGGCTAGTTTTCTCTGGTCTTAACCTTGGATGATTCATTTGATTTCTCCAAGGCCTCAGTTGCTTCGTTTCTACAGTGTTGGACTAGGTGATCTCCCTTGGTCAGTTCTACCTCCAAAGCTCTGTCTTAAAAGTCATAATTAGCTTTTGCTTTTTTATAGGGTATGGTTTTATTCCTTCCCTCAATACTCTGTTCCTCCTGCTATAATCCCTACCTGACCCAGAAGGCAATGGCACCCCACTCCAGTCCTCTTGCCTGGAAAATCCCATGGACAGAGGAGCCTGGAGGGTTGCAGTCCATGGGGTCGCTAAGAGTCGGACACGACTGAGCGACTTCACTTTCACTTTTCCCTTTCATGCATTGGAGAGGGAAATGGCAACCCACTCCAGTGTTCTTGCCTGGAGAATCCCAGGGATGGGGGAGCCTGGCGGGCTGCTGTCTATGGGGTTGCACAGAGTCGGACATGACTGAGGTGACTTAGCAGCAACAGACCCAGAGGTAACAGCCACAGAAGCCCTACCTTCCAGCCATCCTTCCAGTACTTTCTCTGACCCTTCCTTGTCATTATCATATATTTCAGGCACAGTGAGCTACTTTTCATCCTCTTTCAATGTGCTGGATCTCCCCCTCCTCTCCTTTTACCTGGATAACACACACACTCACACTCAGAGGAATCCTGTTCATCATGTCTGCAGTGCACCATGGTCTGCTTTCCCACTGATCCCATCACCCTGTCCGTTTCTCCCTGGCACTGGAATGCCTACCTGCATCACAGCATCTGGGGTGTCCTAGGTGAATGCCCACCTGTTTCTCTCTGGCCCCAAAAGAGTGTCTTTCTTGAGGATAGAGACTTCATTGTTCACTTTCTATCTGACATTTTACAGGTGCTCAAAAATGCATCTGAATAAATGAATCACCAGGGACATAATCACATAGAGAGTAACTTGTCCAGAATCACTGGCTAAAATGGTAAATTCTTTTCTTTTAGTATTTTCATATGGATTAATTTAACTTGCTTCAGCAGGGTTAACAGAGTATCCCCCTAAAATTTTATTTGAACTATTGTGTCTGGGCAACTATTTTTGTCCCCAGTGTTGCTTTACTGCTCCCAGCAAGTAAATGCCTGTTCAAGTAATGATAGTTAAAACTACAGAGTATTTACTGTATGCCAGGCACTATTATAAGTCAAATATCACATACACACATACTCATAAACACCTAATTCTCAACCCCCAGGAGGTGGTATTATTTTCACCCTTATTTGACAGCTGGGGAAGCTGAGGTATAGAAAGGTTATTGCCCCAGTGCTGGAACCAGGATTGTAATAACACAGTCTGGCTCCAAAGTTTGCACTCTTACACATGAATTGATTTCTGATGTCTGGAAAATCTAAACAACATATGAACATGTTGTTAGTTTTATCTAAAGTACAAAAGGGTGAAGGCTTATGTTCTAACTTACTCGATGTACTGTTAATTTGCTAATGAAGGCTCATATTTTTGGTATGCTATAGACCCTCCCTAACACAAAGCCCATTGGATGCAAGTTATAGAAAAATTCTATATAATATCAGTTAAGTATCTTACCTACAGCTAACATCCCCCTAAGAAGTATCATATGAAGGTGAAGTGTAGTTGGAATAACCAATCCAATTGTGAAAAAAATGTTTGCTACATGAAAAACTAGATGATGTATCTCTCTCCAGTTTTCACAAGTGGTCTCATTGGAAGGCACAGGTAGGATTCTTTCTAACTCAGGTGTAAAATCTATTGCAGTTGCTTCTGCCAGTGGGCTGGACGTGGTATAATTCATCTTGAAAATTCCTGTAAAAATGAAAAAACAAAAGGACAGTCAAAAAATGACAGCTGTATCTTATCATCCACCCCTATGGGTATTATACCAAAATTATTTCTGTGAACTAGAAGTTGGTAAATAGACTTGTCTGGTGCTTATCAATTAGACAGACCTAGGTTCAAATTCCCACTCTGTCACATATTAAATGTATCCATTTTCTTATCTGTTAATGATGATAGTACTTCATTGACTTTATGATGAAATATATAAAATACTTAGGATGGTGCATAACTATTCCCTGATATATATACCTGTATATATATATATATCTACATTTATCTATTAATATGTTTGTATCTAAACATACTTGGTGGGTAGAGAGGAAGGAGGGACTTAACTAGCCTATAAACAATCACCAATACTCATAAACCACAGCAATTAAAAAGTTATTTAGTGTAGTTTTCTATTATGCTGCCACTAGACACACTGAATCCAAACACAGAAAAATAACTAGAAAATGGGCTTTTTGAATACTTTGAAAAATTAACACCTTATTATTTACTATTTGAAGGCTTAGGATGTTTTGTTGTTGTTTTGTCGCTAAGTCGTGTCCAACTCTTTGTAAGCCCATGGACTGAAGCCTGTCAGGCTCCTATGCCCATGGAATTTTCCAGGCAAGAAAATGGGAGCAGCATGACATATCCTACTCCCAGGGATGCTCCCAACCTAGGCAAAGAACCTGCATTTTTTGCATCTCCTGCATTGGCAGGTGGATTCTTTACCACTAATGCCATTTTAATCACTATAGCATACATATGTATGTGCTATATTATCATATTGTTGTTCAGTTGCTAAGTCATGTCTGACTCTTTGTGACCCCTTGCACTGTAGCACTCCAGTCTCCTCTGTCCTCCACTATCTCCTGGAGTTTGCTCAAATTCATGTCCATTGAGTTAGTGATGCTGTCTAATCAGCTCATCCTCTACCGCCCCCTTCTCTTTTTGTCTTCAACCTTTCCCAGCATCAGGGTCTTTTCCAGTGAGTTGGCACTTCCCATCAGGTAGCCAAAGTACTGGAGCTTCAGCATCAGTATCAGTACTTCCAATGAATATTCAGGGTTGATTTCCTTTAAGATTGACCAGTTTGATCTCCTTGCGGACCAAGAGACTCTCCAGAGTCTTCTCCAGCACCACAATTCAAAATCATCAATTTTTTGGTGCTCAGCCTTCTTCATGGATCAACTCTCACATCCATACATGAGTACTGGAAAAACCATAGCTTTGACTACACGGACCTTTGTACGCAATGTGATGTCTCTGTTTTTTTAATACACTGTCTAGGTGTGAAATAGCTTTCCTTCCAAGGAGCAAGTGTCTTTTAATTTCATGGCTGCAGTCACCATCTGTAATGACTTTGGAGCCCAGGAAAATAAACCCTGTCACTGCTTCCACTTTTCCCCCCTCTATTTGCCATGAAGTTATGGAACCAAATGCCATGATGTTCGTTTTTTGAATGTTAAGTTTTAAGCCTGCTTTTTCACTCTCTTCTTTCACCCTCTTCATGAGACTCTTTAGTTCCTCTATATTTTCTGCCATTAGAGTCATACCATATGCATATCTGAGGTTGTTGATATTTCTCCTGGCAATCTTGATTCCAGCTTGTGATTCATCCAGCCTGGCGTTTCACATGATGTACTTTGCATATGTTAAATAAGCAGGGTGATAATATACAGCCTTGATGTACTCCTTTCCCAAATTTGAACCATGTCTGGTTCTAACTGTTGGTTCTTCAGCTGCATACTGGTTTCTCAGGAGACAGGTAAGGTGGTCTGGTATTCCCATCTCTTGAAGAATTTTCCAGTTTGTTGTCATCCTTACAGTCAAAGGCTTTAGCGTAGTCAATGAAACAGAAGTAGATGTTTTTTTGGAATTCCCTTGCTTTCTCCATGATCCAGTGAATGTTGGCAATTTGCTCTTTGGTTCCTCTGCCACTTTGAAACCCAGCTTGTATATCTAGAAGTTCTTGGTTCACATACTGCTGAAGCCTAGCTTGAAGAATTTTGAGTATAACCTTATGAACATGTGAAATGAATACAACTGTACAATAGTTTGAACATTCTTTGCTGTGCTGTGCTTAGTCACTCAGCTGTGTCTGACTCTTTGCAACCCCATGGACTGTAGCCTACCAGGCTCCTCTGTGCATGGGGATTCTCCAGACAAGAATACCAAAATAGGTTACCATGTCCTCCTCCAGGGGATATTCCCAACCTAGGGATCGAACCCAGGTTTCCCACACTGCAGGTGGATTCTTTACTGTCTGAGCCACAAGGGAAGCCCAAACATTTTTTGGCATTGCCCTTCTTTGGGATTGAAATGAAAACTGACCTTTATCTCTTCTATGGCCACTGCTGAGTTTCCAAAAATTGCTGAAATATTGAGTAGAGTACTTTAACAGCACTATTTTTTAGGATCATAAATAGCTCAGCTGAAATTCCGTCACCTCCATTAGCTTTGTTTGTAGTAATGCTTCATATAGAACCAGTTGACGTCACATTCCAGGATGTCTGGCTTTAGGTGAGTGACCACACCATTGTGGTTATCCAAGTCATTAAGACCTTTTCTGCATTGTTCTTCTGTGTATTCTTGCCACCTCTTTTTAATCTCTTCTGCTTCTGTTAGGTCCTTACCATTTCAGTCCTTTATTGTGCCCACTGTTGCATGAAAGCTGGAGTCAAGATTGCTGGGAAAAATATCAATAACCTCAGATACACAGATGACACCACGCTTATGGCAGAAAGTAAAGAGGCACTAAAAAGCCTGTTGATGAAAGTAAAGAAGAGAGTGAAAAAGCTGGCTTAAAACTCAACATTCAAAAGACTAAGATCATGGCATCTGGTTCCATCACTCCATGGCAAACAGATGGAGAAACAGTGGAAAGAGTGATAGACGTTATTTTCTTGGGCTCCAAAATCACTGCAGATGGGACTGCAGCCATGAAATCAAAAGACTCTTGCTCCTTGAAAGAAAAGCTATGACCAACCTAAACAGTATGTTAAAAAGCAGAGACATTACTTTGCCGACAAAGGTCCATCTAGTCAAAGGTGTGGTTTTTCCAGTAGTCACATATGGATGTGAGAGTTGGACCATAAAGAAAACTGAATGCCGAAGAACTATGGTATCGGAGAAGACTCTTGAGAGTCCCTTGGACTGCAAGGAGATCAAACCAGTTGGTCCTAAAGGAAATCAGTCCCGAATATTCATTGGAAGGACTGACGCAGAAGCTGAAACTCCAATACTTTGGCCACCTGATGCGAAGAAATGACTCACTGGCAAAGACCCTGATGCTGAGAAAGATTGAAGGCAGGAGGAGAAGGGGACGACAGAGGATGAGATGGTTGGATGGCATCACCGACTCAATGGACACAAGTTTGAGCAAGCTGCAGGTGTTGGTGATGGACAGGGAAGCCTGGCAAGCTGCAGTCCATGGGGTAGCAAAGAGTTGGACATGACTGAGTGACTGAACTGAACTTGCATGAAAAGGTCCCTTAACATCTCCAATTTTCTTGAAGAGATCTCTAGTCTTTCTTATTCTGTTTTCCTCTATTTCTCTGCATTGTTCATTTAAGAAGGCTTTTTTTATCTTGCTTTGCTATTCTCTGGAACTCTGCGTTCAGTTGGGTATATCTTTCCCTTTTTCCTTTGCCTTTTGCTTCTCTTCTTTCCTCAGCTATTTGAAAAGTCTCCTCAGACAACCACTTTGCCATCTTTCATTTCTCTTTCTTTGGTATGGTTTTGGTCCCTGCCTCCTGTACAGTGTTATGAACTGCCATCCATAGCTCTTCAGGCACTCTGTCTACCAGACCTAATCCCGTGAATCTATTTGTCACTTCCACTGTATAATCATAAGGGATTTGATTTAGGTCATACCTGAATGGCCTAGTGGTTTTGCCTACTTTCTTCAACTAAAGCCTGAATTTTGCAACAGAGAAAAAATGATCTGAGCCACAGTCAGCTCCAGGTCTTGTTTTTGCTGACTGTATACAGCATCTCCATCTTTGACTGCAAAGAACATAATCAGTCTGGTTTTGGTATTGACCATCTTGTAATGTCTATGTGCAGAGTCTTCTCTTGGGTTGTTGGAAAAGGGTATTTGCTCTGACCAGTATGTTCTCTTGACAAAACTCTGTTAACCTTTGCCCTCCTTCATTTTGTACTCAAAGGCCAAACTTGCCTGTTATTCCAAATATCTTGACTTCCTACTTTTGCATTCCAGTCCCCTATGATGAAAAGGACATCTTTTTTTGGTGTTAGTTGCTTAGACTTCATAGAACCGGTCAACTTTAGTGGCCCTGCACAGCATGGCTAATAGCTTCACTGAGTTATATAAGCACCTTCACCATGATAAGGCTGTGGTCCATGAGGAAGACATTAACATATACACACATAATAACTATATTACTATAGTCATTTATATATACAGAGAGAGTTAACATTTACTCCTTTAACACTCTAATTTAAACATTTACTTTCTTTCCCATAAAAATTCTAGTTAGCATCTAACAAATTGAAAAGTAGCAAATTTCCAGGTTCTTCATATGTAGGAGGGGTCGTGAGTATGCATTTGACTATTTAATATTAGAATCTGTAGCAAATACATTTCAAAGAAAATACATTTTATACATGTTTACATAAACCTTAACACAAACTGGCACTACTTCATGACTATATGATCAGTCTTCTCTTGTACTTAAAAAATTCTATTATTAATTATACAAATTGGTCACGGACAAAAACTGTGTAGATTTACAGAATAAGTGAATTGTTCTGTTTCACGGAAAGAATTCCAAATGGAGACCCAAAATATGTTAAAAATCTCATTTAAAAATATGAATTTCCTTCCAATAAGTTCACACAATAAGGCATATGTTTCCATTTCTTTCTTTTTCATCATACTGAAGTAAAGGTTTTAGGTGGTAGAATCATTGGTATCAGTTCAGTTCAGTCGCTCAGTCGTGTCCGACTCTTAGCGACCCCATTAACCTCAGCAAGCCAGGCCTCTCTGTCCATCAACAACTCCCAGAGTCCACTCAAACCCATGTCCATCCAGTCAATGATGCCATCCAGCCATCTCATCCTCTGTCATCCCCTTCTCTTCCTGCCCTCTATCCTTTCCAGCATTAGGGTCTTTTCCATTGAGTCAGCTCTTCGCATCAGGTGGCCAAAGTATTGGAGTTTCAGCTTCAACATCAGTCCTTCCAATGAACACCCAGGACTGATCTCCTTTAGGATGGACTGGTTGGATCTCCTTGCAGTCCAAGGGACTCTCAACAGTCTTCTCCAACACCACAGTTCAAAAGCATCAATTCTTTGGTGCTCAGCTTTCTTTATAGTCCAACTCTCACATAATACATGACCACTGGAAAAACCATAGCCTTGACTAGATGGATCTATGTTGGCAAAGTAATGTCTCTGCTTTTTAATATGCTGTCTAGGTTGGACATAACTTTCCTTCCAAGGAGTAAGCGTCTTTTAATTTCATTGCTGCAATCACCATCTGCCGTGATTTTGGAGCCCAGAAAAATAAAGTCAGCCACTGTTTCTACTGTTTCCCCATCTATCTGCCATGAAGTGACGGGACCAGATGCCATGATCTTAGTTTTCTGAATGTTGAGCTTTAAGCCAACTTTTTCACTTTCCTCTTTCACTTCCATCAAGAGGCTCTTTAGTTCTTCTTCACTTTCTGCCGTAAGGGTGGTGTCATCTGCATATCTGAGGTTATTGATATTTCTCTCAGCAGTCTTGATTCCAGCTTGTGCTTCCTCCAGCCCAGCGTTTCTCATGATATACTGTGCATATAAGTTGAATAAGCAAGGTGACAATATACAGCCTTGACGTACTCCTTTTCCTTTTTGGAACCAGTCTGTTGTCCCATGTCCAGTTTTAACTGTTGCTTCCTGACCTGCATACAGATTTCTCAAGAGGCAGGTCATTGGTATCAGGTTGGTCATTTTTCAAAGATGTTATTAATACATTAATGTGAAAGAATTCCACATCTCTTAAGATGATAGAAAAACAAACATGCCTAAATTTACAAACAAATTTACAAATGTAAATAAAATAAACAAGTCAAAGATCTTGCCTCATAATTCTAAAACAGTTCATACATATGAGAAATAGTTGACTTAGATATTGATTAGCTGCAAAAAAGGAAAGAAATCATAAAAATTCAACTACTTTTTAATTGAAGTATTGATGTACAATATTATATAAGTTACAAGTGTATGGTACAGTGATTCACAATTTTTAAAGGTTATACTCCATTTATAGTTATCATAAAATATTGGCTATAGTTCTGTTATTGGACAATATATACTTGTAGCTTATTTTATATACAGTAGCTTGTACCTCTTAATCCTCTACTTTCCAAATGTTTGAATCAATAAAAATATAAGCCTATTAGGATGGTGGAATCATTATTTTACTAACTCAATTCATACAAAGTTTGTTTTCAAGAACCAAATCAGAATTAATCTCACAATTTTTTCAAGAGGGTGAATGATATTAAATGTCCTCTATCACTCATGATGTCAACATCAGCCTATGCATTAGTATCATACAAGCTACAATCAACTGCCATTTTTACTGTATTTTAGAATGTGTTTTCATTCCCATTGTCCCATTTGTTCCTCAAAGTACCCTGTGTTTCCTACAAGGCAGACTATGTCATATTCACCTAGGTATATCCAAGCCTAGTCTCTGTAGAGAATGCCAGAGGCAGAGGTGAAAGCCATACGCAAGGTACACAAAAATGACAAACACTTTTAGAAATCACCTTTCAGTCTCCGCAAGCCTAGTAGTAAAGGCAGGAGAGTGCCAAGCCTTCCTGAGGTTGAGAGGTTCTATACTATAAGCTCCAGGAAAGCCGACATAAATCAGGGAAAGTTACTTCTGCTCTTTGGGTGGGCTTCTTCCTGGGAATTGAGACAACTGGACTAGATGGTCTTTGAAACTTTTTCAAGTTTTAATAGTCTATGGCTCTAATGGATTTATACAGTCAGTTAATTAATACATATTCTCCCTCACATCCACCTGATTACACCTGTATTGCCAACTAATCTACTGTAATTCAATTTCAGGCTTTTAAAAGTTCTCCAAGTGGGACTAAAAATACCAATTTATGGTCAAGAAAAATGACAGGAAAACTACTACTAGCCCAAGAACCAAGGACACAGTAACATGAATTTTTAAAAGGTGAGTTAATCTTATATTTTGATGTAGTAAATCTTATTAAAATGCATAGTCTATATACTATATACTGTATAGTTATTAACATATGATTCATTTTATTTGTATGTTTATATGTCTACTATTTATCTGTAGGTCTACTATTTATCTGTGTATACTTAACTATATGTCTATTTTGAAATGCCATTGATCTACTGTCAACAAATATTGATAGGATCTTGCCGGTGTCAGTTTCTTTTGCCCACTACCTAATGGATTCATATGGCTTACACTGAATTATCCTTATGCAGAGAATGCACGGGTCTAACGGAGAGAGGTTAGACTGGTAAAATGATAAGCATTCACATTAATTTTGACTAAATCAAGAGAAATTTTCTCTCTTTTATTAGTTCCTTGGAATCTAATTTCTTAAATTCCTAGTTCTAGTAAAGTCCTGTTGATCTGTTGGTTTTCAAATAGGTGTGTCCGGGGCTCAGTAGCTAAATGGTGAAACTAACCTTAATCCTTTACCAAACCGCAGAAATGTAAAAAGCAACAACAATGAGCAAAATTTGTGCTCCTAGACAGGCTCAATTCATTCCATAATCCTAACTGAACCTTTGTTTATCTTCAGAATGGCAAAGGGCATCATGTTACTAAGTCTTTTCGCACTTACTCCTGCTTCAAAAGCCAGCAGTTTCTGGGACTTGTCTGGCCGACAATCGGTTTCCCGAAGCCTCCTAAACGAGGCAGAGAGGGCTCGGGTGGATCACCGGTCGCCTATCCATCTGCACTCCCCAGGCGCCCGGCTCACCTCGCTCCTTAAAGAGGAAAGGCCGTATCAACTGTTCTTGGTCCGAAGCTCTCGGGCCCAAGGGGTGTGCAGTGAGCGCCCTGATTCACCTCGCATTCCCAGCGGCAGTCCAGGGCGGGCGACACGGTGCGCCCGGCTGCGCGCTGCGGGACCCGCAGGCCCTACAGGGGTACTGGGTTCGCGGGTGGGGAGTCCTGGGAGCGTTGCGGGAAGTGGAGAGGTCGAGCTCACCCAGGGCTTACTGGCAGCAGAGCGCGGGAACGGGCACCCGAGGACCCTGGCGTTGCCAGACTCGAGTGGCAGCAGTTGACATCGGAGGGTCTGTGACCGTGCTGTCCAGACCCCGGGTGAAGGGCGGCTTCCAAGGACAGGGAACCCCACGAGGGCGCAGCCAGCGAGAAGAGGGCGGGGTTCCCAGTGGTCCGGGGCACGGAGATCCCGCAGCCACCGCCCGGGAGGACAAAGTTGCTCCCAGCGGAGCAGGGATCCAACTTTCACTTCCCAATTTAGCCCAGAGAGCGCTAGCCTGCAAATAACCGGGCGCCCTGGGGGAGCCCGAGGCAGCTGTGCCTCCCGCTCCTTACCTGGCTCGTCCCTGGCGCGGAGCCCAGGCGGCGCTGGCCAAAGTTTGGGGCAGTAGCGGCGGCTGAGGGGGACACAGACTTGGCCACCCGACGGGCGCGCGACGCGAAAACCTCAGCCGATCCCGGGTTGAGACGCTGCTCCGCCAGTGCCGGGTCCGGGCGCCCGCAGCGGCTTTGACTAAAATAGGCATCGCGGCAGCTGCGGCTGGGGTTGGGGCCGCACCGCGCACGCGCCCGGCGTCCCGGCGCCCCCCGGCGGGCGGAGTCCCCGGCTTCGGCCAGGACTCCCTCCCGGCTCGTCCAACTCCGCGGCCGCGTCGGCACAAGCATGGTCCATTTGAAACACCCGCTTTTTCTTTCCTGGTTTCTGCTCTCCTTCTGTGTTCTGCCCTTGTTTGGGCACGAGTGAGGGGCGGGCAACATCTTGGGGCCAGCGGCGTAGGTTGTTCATCCTCATGGGGATAACTCGAGCGGTCCGGTCCCAGGAGGGCGAAAAGCCAGGAGAAGAAATGAAAACTAGAATCATTTCCCCACAAAGTCGCATAACTCCTTTCTGGGATAGTCGTTCGCATCTGAGCGCAAGGCGGAAGGACCGGGAGAGCGCGCAACTCTGGAGCCTGAGCCTGGCGGCGGAGCTGGCGGTTTGGTCCCCACCGTAGCGGACGCGGGATGGCGCCCTCGGGGAGCCGGCCCTACTGCTGCTTGTGGGGCCACGCGGGAGACTTCGACACCAGCCACTGTTTTGTTTCCATCGAAAGAAGGTACGGATCTGAAATTTACATATCCGTGGCAACGCCAGGCCTCCACTGTAGGCGAAGCTCCACACGAATTTGCCACGTGAATTTGGCAGATTCGGGACCTTAATTTGAAAAGCAAGGTAATGAAAGTATGCCCCAACCAATCTTTACTGTTCATAGAGGACAACTGTTTGGAGTAAGAAATGCAGGGCAAATTAATGAAAAATAGCTAAGGGGAGTTGGAGGACAGAAGGGGAATATTAGCTGGGCATTTACAGTTTCCACACCAAGTGTTCCACTGACGGATAGAATTTGTGCCGATTATTAGAGTGTGAGGTCTTTCATGTGTGCCAAACATGCTCCAAAGACCACGGGTACATTATAATGTGAGTACTTGGGTGTGCACCCTTGCCAGGTGTCTCCAGTGGAGAAGCAGTGCCACATCTTCAAGAACATGGCTCAGAGTCCTGCAAAGACCAGGTTTGAATCCTGCCTCTACCACCAGCCAGCTGTGTGGCCTTGGGGAAGTTACTTAGCTTTTCTGTGCCTCAGTTTCTTCTTTTATACCTTGGGGATGATGATGATGACGATTGCACCTGTCTCAGGACTGTTTGGAAGACTAACTGATTTAATGTGCATAAAAGGCTTAGTATGTAGTACCGATCAAGTTCTGTGTACTGTGTACATTTTCTGTGTAGAATATGTGCCACATATTCTACTTATAGACCTCCTCTAATATGTTTGAAATTTGCTGTATCTATCCAAAATTTATTTTCAGGGCTGCTTCTTCAGAGTCTGTTTCTTTTTAGATTCACTGCTAGCGATTTTGGTAGCTACCACTACATGCAGTTTAAGATGTAGGTTTAATTGTAAATGCGCACAAAGATTTTGCATGGATAATCATTGGAGAATGGCTTATAGTAATGAACACTGGAAATAACCTAAATTCTAATCATAGGGGACTAAGTAAATTTTAGGTCATTCAGACAATTACCTATAATTGTTCTAAACAGCTATTAAAAATAATTCATAGAAAGATATTAGAAACATAATAATGTCTGCAAATTATACAGAACAGGGGTCAGTAAACTTTGGCCCAGAGACCCAGCCAACTACCCATCTAAAATGGTTTTTACATTTTTTAATGGTTGAGATCATCAAAAGAAAAATATTTCATGATGTGAAAATTATATGAAATTCAAGCACAGTCTTCATAAAGTTTAACTGGAACCCAACTCATTAATTTATGACTGCTTTTGGGCTATATTGAGGAGTTGTGATAGAAACTATACGATCCTGTATGGCAAAAACTACTACAATATTGTAAAGTAATTAGCCCCCAACTAAAATAAAAAAAATAAATAAATGAAAAAAAAAAAAAAAAAAGAAACTATACGATCCTGTGGAGCCTAAAGTTTTTACTATCTGGTTCTTTACTGAAAAAGTTTACTGCCCCTCAATATAGAGTGTACTTTGTGCCAGACACTTTTATAAGTGGATGTAAGTAGCTATATTAAGCCACTGAATCCTCATGATGGACTATGAAGAAGTAGTTACTATTATTATCTCCATTTTGTGGATGGGAAACTGGGGTAACAGAGAGGTCGGATAGGCTGCTCAGAGTCACACAGCTAATGAGAAGCTGGGCCATGATGTGAATCAGGGAGTCTAGTTCTGGAGTTTATGCTCCTGTCCACTACCTATGCAGTTTCTGCCAACTTCTGTCACTGCCTATACTGCCTCCCATAAAAAGATGTTAAATAGAAAAAGGCAAGTTACAAGAGTGTGGAGAGCATTACAAATCACCCAGGATGTTAAAGTACTTACATTTCTTACCTCAGGGTACAGAAGCTGTACATGATTTTTCTTTTTTTTCCTCCTATTCTCTCTCCCTCTCTCTCCTTCCTTCCCTCTTCATCTTCCAACCTCTCCTGCCTCTCCTCCTGCTGCTGCTTCTGTTAAATTTCCTACGATTATTATATGTTAAAATTTAAACACATACTTACTAAAATAGGAGAGCCCAGGTTCTGGCTTTTGCATACTGGAATGGCAGACTCCAGAGGTGTAGTTATGGAGTCAGCTGTTACAGGACATCCTCACTCCTTACCTAACAGGATAAGATGTCTGCGATGCAATCATGTCAAGATTGCATACTTTTATGAAAAGAGTACTGCATTTGATATCATAAAACTTGAGTCTTGGCCTTGGATAGAGCCTGTTTTCTTGGAGTCTGTGTTCCACAGAACGATTAGACTGAATTTAACCCATCTCCCTCACTATAACCTGTCTAAGGATTCAAAGCATAATTTTATTTTTAAATTTCTCATTGTTGATATTTGAATACCAGCTCTATAAAATTAGAAATAAGAATTCTAGACATGAAAACTCAGGTTTGGGAGTGGCTAGTCTCCCTGGTCTCCTTATTTTGGTCATGGAAAGATCAGATTGAAAGATTCTGAGCACTGTGTGAAAACAAATGCAGAAGGGTAGCTTGCACAGAAATGTAGAATGAAAGGATATGAGGCATAAATAGCAAAATGTAGGGAAACCTGCCTCCTCTGCAAAAGCTCTGGCTAGTACAGGTTGGATTGATATAAATAATTATTTCTACCTTTATTTCCCTATGGGCATCATAATCTGCTTTTATCATTTGAACAAAGCCTTGATGAAGTTTATAAGTTCAGATAGAATAAGTTCATGAAAATAAATCAAGACCTGAGGAAGTCACTGGTTTTAAAATTATGTAACATTACCTTCCTTACCTCTATCTGCCCTCTGTTACATTGATGTAGACTTTCTTTCAAATGTTACTTCTAACTGCATGAGGGTCGTAGCTTCTGGTGTGGTCTCGTGGTAGACAGTTCTGATCAGCAATTAAACGGCAATTTGATTAAAGTCTTTCTTTTTTGGTAAAGTAATTTAATAAAGTTTTTATTTTATTGAAGTATAGTTGATTTACAGCGTGTTAATTTCTGGTGCACAGCAAAGTGATTCCGTTTTATACACACACACACACACACATTCTTTTTCATGTCCTTTCCATTATGGTTTATTACAGGTTGTTGATTATAGCTCCCTAGGTTATACAGTAAGGCCTTTTGGTTTATCCATTCTATATGTAATAATTTGCATCTGCTAATCCCAAACTCCCAATCCATTCCTCCTGCTTCTCCCCTGCAGCCACTATGTCTGCAAGTCTGTTTGTATTTGATACGTAAATTTATTTGTGTCATATTGTAGATTACACATATAAGTGATACAATATAGTATTTGTCTTTCTCTTTCTGACTTCACTTAGTATGATAATCTCTAGATCCATCCATGTTGCTGCAAATGGCATAATTTCACTCCTTTTATGGCCTAGTAGTATTCCATTGTGTGATCTATGGCACATCTTCTTTATGTATTAATCTATCTGTGGAAATTTAGTTTTTTTCTGGGTTTTAGCTATTGTAAATAGTGCTGCTGTGAACATAGGGATGCATGTACCTCTTTGAATTACTTTTATCCAGATATATGCCCAGGTGTGGGATTACTGGATCATATGGCAACTCTATTTGTAGCTTCTTGAGGAACCTCCATACTGCTTTTTCCATAATGGCTGCACCAATTTACATTCCCACCAGCAGTGTTGGACGGTTCCCTTTTGATTAGATTCTTTCTGTACTTAAGCTCATTAAATGTTACATTAACTCTTTCATTGACCAGTTTGAAAACCAACGTCACTGGTTTTTAAAGTTATTTTCCTTTTTAAAAAAATAATAGACTTGGTTTTGTTGGAGAAGTTTTAGGTTCACAGATGATCAAGCCGATAGTGTAGAAAGCTCTTATATACCCCTTTCTCCCTTGCTCAGTTTCCCCTACTGTTAACATCTTGCACTGTTGTTGTTCAGTCACTCAGTTGTGTCTGACTCTTTGCGACCTCATGGACTGCAGCATGCCAGGCTTCCCTGTCCTGCACTAACTCCCAGAGTTTGCTCAAACTCATGTCCATTGAGTTGGTGATGCCATCCAACCATCTCATCCTCTGTTGTCCCCTTCTCCTATGTGCTGTCTTTCCCAGCATCAGGGTCTTTTCCATTGAGTAGGCTCTTTTCATGAGTTGGTCAAAGTATTGGAGCTTCAGCTTCAGCAACAGTGCTTCCTGTAAATATTCAGGGCTGATTTCCTTTATGATTGACTTATTGGATATCCTTGCAGTCCAAGGGACTCTCAACAGTCTTCTCCACATCACAATTCGAAAGCATCAGTTCTTCAGCACTCAGCCTTCTTTATGGCCCAACTCTCACATCCATACAGGACTGCTAGAAAAATCATAGCTTTGACTGTATGGACCGTTGTCAGCAAAGTAATGTCTCTGCTTTTAAATATGCTGTCTAGATTTGTCATAGCTTTTCTTCCAAGGAACAAGTGCCTTTTAATTTCATGGCTGCAGTCACCATCTGCAGTGATTTCGGAGCCCAAGAAAATAAAGTCTGTCACTGTTTCCATTGTTTTCCCATCTGTATGCCATGAAGTGATGGGACCGTATGCCGTGGTCTTAGTTTTTTGAATGTTGAGTTTTAAGCCAGCTTTTTCACTCTCATCTTTCACCTTTATCAAGAGGCTCTTTAGTTCCTCTTCACTTTCTGTGATTAGGGTGCTGTCATCTGCATATCTAAGGTTATTGATATTTCTCCCAGAAGTCTTGATTCTAGCTTGTGCTTCATCCAGCCAGCATTTCTCATGATGTACTTGCTCTACATATAAGTTAAATAAGCAGGGTGACAATATACAGCCTTGATGGACTCCTTTCCCAATTTGGAACCAGTCTCTTGTTCCATGTTTGGTTCTAACTATTGCTTCTTGACCTGCGTGCCGGTTTCTCAGGAGGTAGGCAAGGTGGTCTGGTATTCCAGTCTCTTTCAGAATTTTCCACAGTTTGTTGTGATGCACACAGTCAAAGACTTTAGCATAATCAGTGAAGCAGAATTAGATGTTTTTCTGGAACTCTCTTGCTTTTTCTATGATCCAACGGATGTTGGCAATTTGATCTCTGGTTCCTCTGCCTTTTCTAAATACAACTTGTACATCCAGAAGTTCTTGGTTCATGTACTGTTGAAGCCTAGCTTGGAGGATTTTGAGCATGACCTTGCTTAGCATGTGAAATGAGTGCAATTGTACAGTAGTTTGAACATTCTTTGGCATTACCCTTCTTTGGGATTGGAATGAAAACTGACCTTTTCCACTCCTGTGGCCACTGCTGAGTTTTCCAAATTTGTTGGCATATTAAGTGCAATACATTAACAGCATCATCTTTTAGGATTTGAAATAACTCAGCTGGAATTCCATCACTTCCACTAGCTTTGTTCATAGTGATGCTTCCTAAGGCCCACTTGACTTCACTTTCCAGGATGTCTGCCTCTAGGTGAGTGATCACACCATCATGGTTAACTGGGTCATTAAGATCTTTTTTGTATAGTTCTTCTGTGTATTCTTGCTGCCTGTTGTTAATATCTTCTGCTTTAGTATTCTTGCCTGGAAAATTCCATGGATGGAGGAGCCTGGTAGGCTACAGTCCATGGGGTCTGCAGAGTCGGACATGACTGAGCGACTTCACTTTCACTTTTCTGTTAGGTCCATACTGTTTCTGTCCTTTATCAAGCCCATCTTTGCATGAGATGTTCCCTTGGTATCTCTAATTTTCTTGAAGAGATCTCTAGTCTTTCCCATTCTATTGTTTTCCTCTATTTCTTTGCATTGATCACTGAGGAAGACTTTCTTATCTCTCCTTGCTATCTTTGAAACTCTGCATTCAACTGGGTATACCTTTCCTTTTCTCCTTTGCCTTTCTTTTCTTTTTTTTCAGCAATTTGTAAGGCCTCATCAGACAACCATTTTGCCTTTTTTGCATTTCTTTTTCTTGGGATGGTTTTGTTCAATGCCTCCTATACAATGTTACAAACCTCCTTCCATAGTTCTCCATCTGTCAGATCTAATCCCTTGAATCTTATTTGTCAGTGTCACTGTATAATTGTAAGGGATTTGATTTAGGTCATACCTGAATGGCCTAGTGGTTTTCTCTACTTTCTTCAATTTAAGTCTGAATTTTGCAATAATGACTTTGGATTTTAGCCAGGTGTGTTCTCTGCTTTTTACATTGACTCACTTGGTTAATTTTTTTCAGGTTATACACTAAACAAGTGTTTTATATCTTGGCTAAATAAAAAACAGGAAATAACAAAGCAAAAGGGTGTAATCTTCCATATCAGTGTTGCATCCCAAAGGCCCACATTCTTAAAAATGGTTAAAACAGTGGCTAAATATTTCTAATACTCAATTCTTGGAGGAGCTCCCTAAAAAGTTGGATTATACTTTGTTCATTGAACAATGAGCTTTTACCTGAAGGGTTCAACCCTTAAAAGAAACAAAACCTAACTGAAACTAAAAAAAGTGACCCAGTACTTTAAGAGGACAGTGAATTATAAAAGAGTAGGGTATTTGGAATTAGCAGCTGGATTTGAATCATGGTTTTACATTTAGTAAACTGGGTAAATTCAGATCATTTATTAAACTTTTCTGAGCCTAAATTGCTTGTTTGTAAAACTTCAAAGATTATTCTTAGTTGACAGAATTATTTGGAAATTCTAATCTTTAGAATTAAAGTTTTTAAAAATGCCTCAGACTTCCCTGGGGGTCCAGTGTTACAGACTCTGCACTTCTAACACCGGGGGCTTTGGGTTCAGTTCCTGGCTGGGGGACTAAGAACCACATGCCTGTCATGCAGTGTGGCTAAAAATACAGTAAGAGAAAATGAGTGTGGCATCCATCTTTTGGTAGCTTAATTGTACACCTTTTTACCCTACTTATAGTGCACTGCACATGGCACACAGTCAATAAAAATGATCAGAATTCCCATCATCAAAATTCCCTGATGAAATTTGTAGATTGCAAGACTTTGACTCATGCTGAAATATCTGGTGGTTTGGGATTTCCTCGGAGTAGCCAGAAATCAGATATTGGCTTCAGAAGCAAATTCATAAAATATGTACTAGAACAGATTCTAGAAACTAGGCACTTAGAGAACTAAGTTACAGTAATTCACTGTGTGGGGGTCGACAGAAATCTGCACAGAGCGACTCTAGGCAGAAACTTGAACCCCTGATACTCCCTCTGTCTGTTCTTCCTTACATAACTTTCCTTCTAAAACAGTAGAGTTGCATTTGTGAACTATTTGTTTTAAATGTTAAAATAAAAAAGGCCATAGATGAAGCATTTAATGGGATTTCCTAATCTCGCATCAAGTTATTTCCAAAAGAATAATTTATTATAAGTAACTAAGCATAACAAAATAGTGATTTTTTTTAAAGTGTGAAAAGTTCAGTTCAGCTCAGTCGCTCAGTCGTGTCCGACTCTTTGCAACCCCATGAATCACAGCACGCCAGGCCTCTCTGTGCATCACCAACTCTCGGAGTCCACCCAAACCCATGTCCATCGAGTCGATGATGCCATCCAGCCATCTCATCCTCTGTCATCCCCTTCTCCTCCTGCCCCCAATCCTTCCCAGCATCAGGGATTTCTCTAATGAGTCAGCTCTTCCCATCAGGTGGCCAAAGTATTGGAGTTTCAGCTTCAACATCAGTCCCTCCAGTGACACCCAGGACTGATCTCCTTTAGGATGGACTGATTGGATCTCCTTGAAGTCCAAGGGACTCTCAAGAGTCTTCTCCAACACCACAGTTCAAAAGCATCAATTCTTCGGCACTCAGCTTTCTTTATAGTCCAACTCTCACATCATACACGACCACTGGAAAAACCATAGCCTGGACTACATGGATCTTTGTTGGCAAAGTAATCTCTCTGCTATTTAATATGCTGTCTAGTTTGGTCATAACTTTCCTTCCAAGGAGTAAGCGTCTTTTAATTTCATGGCCACAGTCACCATCTGCAGTGATTTTAGAGCCCAGAAAAAAAAAGTCAGCCACTGTTTCCACTGTTTCCCCATCTATCTGCCATGAAGTGATGGGACCAGATGCCATGATCTTAGTTTTCTGAATGTTGAGCTTTAAGCCAACTTTTTCACTCTCCTCTCTCACTTTCCTCAAGAGGCTCTTTAGTTCTTCTCCACGTTCTGCCATAAGGATGGTGTCATCTGCATATCTGAGGTTATTGCTATTTCTCCCGGCAATCTTGATTCCAGCTTGTGTTTCTTCCAGCCCAGAGTTTCTCATGATGTACTCTGCATATAAGTTAAATAAGCAGGGTGACAATATACAGCCTTGACATATTCCTTTTCCTATTTGGAACCAGTCTGTTGTTCCGTGTCCAGTTTTAACTGTTGCTTCCTGACTTGCATACAGATTTCTCAAGAGGCAGGTCAGGTGGTCTGATATTCCCATCTCTTTCAGAATTTTCCACAGTTTATTGTGGTCCACACAGTCAAAGGCTTTGGCATAGTCAAGAAAGCAGAAATAGATGTTTTTCTGGAACTCTCTTGCTTTTTCGATGATCCAGCAGATGTTGGCAATTTGATCTCTGGTTCCTCTGCCTTTTCTAAAACTAGCTTGAACATCTGGAAGTTCACGGTTCACGTATTTCTGAAGCCTGGCTTAGAGAATTTTGAGCATTACTTTACTAGCGTGTGAGATGAGTGCAATTGTGCGGTAGTCTGAGCATTTTTTGGCATTGCCTTTCTTTGAGATTGGAATGAAAACTGACCTTTTCCAAAGTGTGAAAAGAGGATCAGAGAAATATCAAAATCACATTGAAATCCCAAAGAAACCTCAAGGCCTGACCTGTATTGGATCCTTAAAACAGAAATGGATCCCTCCCAGACAGATCTCCCACAAGAGCAGGTTCAAAAGTCAGGCAACAGCCACTGCCAAGACCTCTCTTGTGTTTTGTTCTTTCCCTTTTGGGAATTTCTAGAAAACGACAGACCCTTGAAGCCTGTCTATGAATCCCATGGTAAGTACCTTTACTTCTATAGAAGAGAAATGCTACAACCCCGAGGATGATACTTCTAAAAATACTGTGTTTTTAGTGTATAAGTAACTTCTTTACATGAATAATTAATTTGGTGATTAGAAAGGAAAAGTTGTTAATGATAGAAAAACACCTTATAGCAAGTCTTAATGTGTAGTTTGAATGTATAGATAAGATTTTGATTGAAAGTAAAGCCAGGGAATGACTTTTGATCTATATCTAGTGAAAGCGAAGCTTTCAGTCATAGAATTTACTGAGCATTGTCATTCTGTTATGTAATTAATTCTCAAAAAAGCCTGGTTTTGGAGGCCTGATAACAGCCAGCCCAGTAATTGACATTGGCTAGAAACAAAAACCCAAAGCAACATATTATAAAGATGGAATAATAAAATAAAGTTGGGAGTAATGATGCTGTCATCTGGCATTAATTGATGTGCAAAAGCACTCAGAGTTCTCAGGAGAAAAGAATTATTTAAATGTAAATTTTTATTATTATGACTACTTAAATTGTTGTAATAAATTCATGAAAATAAGACACCTCACTAGCTTATGCATATATAAAACCTAATAAAATATTTATGAGCCACATGCCATCAGCTTTATCATTTGGCATAAAAAATGATATTTTTTTAGTCCAAGAACAAGCATATTTGGTAAAATTTAGGACCATAGAAAATGATGACAGTGATGTTTGGCTTGAAAACTACAGAAAGCCTCACACACTTACACAGGAAAAAAAAGGTCATGATTTGAAAAGATGGATTTTGCAGTCCTTGAGTCTCTTTAGAGTAGGGGAGGAATGGAGCCCCTTGTTAGCACATTTTCCAACAGGACACCATTTTGGTTTACATGCCATATACAAAACTATTCTTATGCAGTTTTACTGGATACGACAACTTAGGGATTTCTTAATCGTCTTTGTATCAACTATACCACTTTAAATTATCTGAAGAGAAGTGTAATGAATATAAGCTCAGAAAATGGCACCCAAAAGCAACAGAACATTCTAACATGAGTCAGGAAATCTTGTAGATGATATCATATGACTGTTTAATGAATAAATAAAATAGAAATACCTAGATAATTGATGTTGAGTAGGAAAATATCTAATAGAAAATGTTAGTATTAATGACCATTATAAGATGCCATATGATGAAGTCATTAAAATATGTTGGCATTTAGTACTGAAATTATTAATGGCTTAACATGTTGGCATGTGTTTCCATGTGTTTTAAAGTGATATTACAGATGTGTATTCCCCAGAACAGTTTGTCTGTACCTCTATTGTGGCTTTTATTACTTGATCCATTTTATATGTTTATGTACAAGCCTTGCTTTTCCTTCCATTTTGTAAGTTTCTGGTGGGTAGAGGTGTGTCTGATTTATCTTTCATGTCTCCATGGTACCTATGTTAGCTGATAGAATACTTGCATTTGCTTTCAAGTATTATCTTCCAATAGAAGAACTACTGAATACTTTTAAAATGGTGTTTTACAACCTAAATTGCTATGAATGGTGGATATAGCAAAATAAATAATCATGCTATCTAATAAAATATTAATAAATAAGAAAATAACAATATTCTACTATATTAAAAATGACTTTATTTGAATTATGATGACCTCTCCACTATAATAGTGACCCTTCTCTCCCTTACCCACTCTCACATTCCCCATCACCACCTTCCTCTCCCCCGCCCACCTACCATCTAGATGATTTATGCTGGAACAGGAACATATATATGCATATATAAAACATAATAAAATACTTATTTTATTAGGCGGAAAAGTTAGGTTTGGAAGGTAGAAAAGATAGGTTTGGAAGGTGAGAAAAAGTGATGTTAACCCTGAGATGCTCATTCCTTTAGAAACATAAAGTGGTCTGAATGGTGGCAAATGCCTGGGCTCAGGAAGTAGCAGTAGTGGGGGAGCACAGAGAGCTCAATGTCAAAAGCAACTGCAGGACACTGGGGGCCCCCATCCCAGAGGCCAAGTTGCCAAGCAACATTGCCATCAATCCAACGAGGACTCAGGACACAGAGAGAATGAAGCAGCCCTCCTGCTGTGCCCTGATATCTTATAAATTTGCCCCTGCACCTCCTGGAGCAAGAAGAGAAACTCAGAAAGACTAATGAGTTCATTTTAAATGGTTGTTTAAGCTGGGAAGAAATTACTTTTTAAGCGGTTATTGTTGTTCAGTTGCCCAGTTGTGGCTGACTCTTTGCGACCCCATGGACTAGAGCATGTCAGGCCTCCCTGTCCCTCACCATCCCCTGGAATTTGCCCAAGTTCATGTTCATTGCATCCATGATGCTGTCCAGTCATCTCATCCTCTGATGCCCTCTTCTCCTTCTGCCCTCAATCTTTCCCAGCATCGGGGACTTTTTCACTAAGTCGTCTGTTCACATCAGATGACCAAAATACTCGAGCTTCAACTTTGGCATCAGTCCTTCCAGTGAATATTCAGGGTTGATCTCCCTTAAGATGGACTGGTTTGATCTCCTTGCGGCCAAAGGGTTTTAAGTGGTAGGGTCAAGTATATTTTGCCATCACTGGGAAGAGGAGGTGAGAGCAGGATGAAATCAATTGACAAGTTGAAGGAAAGGTGTGTTTTCCACATGTCTGATCAATGTCTCTTCAGTTTACATTTGCTATATATTTTACTCATTTTTTTCCAAAAAAATTAATGAGCACTTGCTATATACTAAGCACTAGACCAAGGTAACTTTTCAGAGAAAAATATAATTATAGTAAAAGTATGGAGATTGGCTTTAAGTGAGGTCACAGTTACACCTTTTTGAGAAAAATAAAGTACAGAGACCAGTTATATTATTTATTATTTTAAATGGATTCCTTACAGGGAACACAGTAATCTGTTGCATGCTACCAGCACAGAAGTCTCTAAGCTAAATTTGCTTGCAGGTTTTCAGTCCAAAGAATGATCTTGGAACCTGAAAACCAATAACTGCATCCTGAACAAGTGCTATTCAACTCTCTTCAATGATATTGGGAAGAAAAATGTGACTTTTAAAGTCATTTAGAGGAATACCAGTTCTGTCTGATACAGAAAAAATGACATTATTACAAATCTTACATTTTGTTTCATGACAAAATCATTGATAGCATTGCATTACTGAAGTCAAATTAAAAGGGGAATTCACTGTCAAAATTCAGATATAGATTCAAGAACAGATGCAATTACTTTCCTTGTACTCAGCAAATATTTACAAAGCAGCTGCCATATGCCAGGCACTGGTTCCCAAATGGTAAGCAAGATGTAGACTAGTAGGGGAGTTTAAAAACAGAATTCCTTTTCTCAGAAAAATAGACATTATGCTTGTGTATTGGCTAAACTTTTATCTCGGATAAACTGAGTTATATCCCACTTCAGATATATTCTGTGATCTTCAGAAACCCCAACTTATTTCACATCAAAAAATATCCTCTCTGTCTTGGAGACCTTGCTAGCTACTGTTTGAAAAAACTTCAGTTTACAGAGTTTAATTGTACATGAGATTTTATCCCATCTTAGAAAAGAGAGAGAAATAGCACTGCAAGGAACACTGAATTAGTTTACTTGGAATATAAGTAGGGGAGGTGGCCTGAGATAAGACACCCTTCTCAGTAAAATTTCAGGACACATGAAAATATCTAAAATGAAACTGGACAGATTCAGAGTTTAAAGAATTTATTTAAACTGCATCAAAGAAGCTTGGCCATGTTTTCTTATTATATAAAGTTATAGCCATTTTAACAGAGTTACGTTTAATTGCACTTTTTGCTCTTAAGCCACATTTGAGATCAAGGTAGTCACTGATGATTTAGAAGAAGGTTCATGTTTGGGTCATGTTCCCCATACGGTCACTAACTAATTCAGGAGATGTGTAACTAGCATTTTGGCTTTGAGTTTTCTTTCAGTTCCAGTTAGGGGCATTTTACTTCTCTTCAGGTTACTTAGTAGCACTGTGGCCAGTGTAGCATGGAAAACACAAGGACACTGATTTGGAGGATCTGGCTTGAGTTGAGTGTCACCCTTCACTGTGATTCAGCCTCTCTAATCTTTTTTTAGCCTGCTTTTAAAATTCTTCTCCATTATGGTTTATTACAGGATATTGAATATAGTTCCCTGTGCTGTACAGTAGGACCTCGTTGTTTATATACTTAACATATAATAGTTTGTATCTGCTAATCTTAGGCTCCCAATTTATCCCTCCCCCACCCCCCCTTCCCTTTTGGTAACTATAAGGTTTTCTTCTGTCTGTGAGTCTGTTTCTGTTTCAAAAGATATAAGTTCATTGGTATCATATTTTAGATTCTACATATAAGTAATATCATATGGTAATTGTCTGCCTTTCTAATTTACTCCACTTAGTATGATAACCTCTAAGTCCATCCATGTTGCTACAGATTGCATTAATCATTCTTTATGAGTAATATTCCATTGTATATATGTATATACCACATTTTCTTTATTCACCTGTTTATGGACATTTAGATAGCTTCCATGTCTTGGCTATCGTGATTAGTTCTACTATGAGCATCGGGTTACATGTATTTTTTCAAATTGGAGTTTTCTCCAGATGTATGCCCAGGAGTGGGATTGCAGGGTCATATGGTAGCGCTGTTTTTAGTTTTTTAAGGAACCTCCATACTGTTCTCCATAGCGGCTGTGCCAATTTGCATTCCCACCAAACAGTGTAGGAGGGTTCCCTTTTCTTCACATTCTCTCTAGTGTTTATTATTTGTAGATTTTTTGATGGCAATTCTGATGAGCGTGAGGTGACACCTCATTGTAATTTTGATTTGCATTTCTCTAACAATTAAAAATGTTGAGTATCTTTGTATGTGGTTATTGGCCATCTGTCTTCTTTGGAAAAATGTCTGTTTCTGCCCATCTTTCTGAATTGGGTTTTTTTGTTGTTGTTGTTACTGAATTGTGTGAGCTGTTTGTATATTTTGGAAATTAAACCCTTGCTGGTCACATCATTTGAAAATATTCTCTAAGTTCTCTCATTTTGTTTCTGGTTTCCTTTGCTGTGCAATAACTTATGAGTTTGATTGCAACCTCTCTAATCTTTATCATAAAATGGAATTCTTCAAAGGAACAAGCAAATGAAACCTTGTGTACATGCATGTGTTGTGAACTATAAAGCATTAAATAGAGGTAAGATATTATTTTGTAATTAAATAATTTGGAAGATAAATTTGTAAGAGAGGTAATCTCAAGTTAGATGACCTAAAATATCTGATATTAAGTCAAGTGAAGGTAAAAGTTCTCCTATAAAATTATGTAGAAATAAATATTTTTGGAATCCTATAAATAAAATTACTTTTATTAAGATCACCAAAGCTTGAATTGAAAGGGAGTAAAGGGAAAAATTATAGTTCAGGACACAAATTATCTGTTCTGAGGGGCAAAAAAATGTTCCCTGTCAATCTTGAATAGCTAGCAGGTTTTAAAGCTAGTCAAATTTAGCATAATAATAAAACTTCATTATATTGAAACCATGCTGATATCATATGCAAATGTATAATCCAGCATTAAAATGATGGAAATATTCATAGTGAGGTGACTAAGTGCTAAAGTAACTAATATTTCATTCTTGCTACATCTTTTCATTCCGTAAGTTTTTTGAACTTGAAACATAGTTATATCAAATTAAACCTGTATTTTACTATAATAGGTCCATATGATGTTGATATTTGCATTTTATTTATATTTATATTAACTTTTTAAAGATTGAGGAAAAATAATGGAATTAGGTCCATTGATTTCTCAAATTTGTGTAAAAACTGTCTTTCACTAAAAATAACATTAATTTGGGAACACCATTTCTGAAGATTAATTTCTTCGATAACCATATGCAACATAATGAAACATGAGACCTAGTTTGAAAGTGCAATCCAATGGCACACATATTTGGCCTTTGGTCAAACCAGGGGACTCAAGTACATAGTGTTGTATGTATATAGCTCTTATATTTAATACAGTGTCTAACTAGTCTGTTTTTTTATGGCTCTTGCCAGCTTAGTTGAGGGATTTCACTTTGTAACTACTTTGTCAAATCAATTCTGTCCTTCTGGTTCTGTGCAGTGTAACAGTATGACATCCAAAGCTTATTCAGGTGAGCAGAGAGCAAATGAATTTCCTTCTGCTCCTTTATTGAAGGAAAGAGAAAATTCTTCCACCTCTGAATGCTGAGCGCATCATACTATTCTTTATGGTAGATACATCTCAGCATTGTGAGTTCCTGAGGGTGCAGAGCCAGGGCAAATCCCACTGGTCCCTTTTCATATTTGCACAAAGGTCAGATCAGGTTAGAAGGTCTAGCTCTGCCCTACATCCTGCCCTGAGAGGGGGGGAAGCTTCCAAACATCTAAGTGACATAAGCTGTGTAACTGGGGCCTGCAGCCTCTGGGAACTGGCCTTGGTGACTGGGGTGGGAGTGTTTATGGGTGCATTTTAAGCCAGAGACACACCCTTTCCCCTTCAGGCTACTTCTCAGTTCTTCCTGACCACGAAATTTAGCACAGAAAAATCACAGAGCAATCACCCCATTTCCTTCAAGTCAGAGGGACCATTCTTGGCCTGTGCCAGCTTCAAGGGCCTGTGTCCTATACAGTAACAGAGAGCCCCGGCTATGAGAGCACCACACTTGGTATAAATGCTCTACTGTCTTAATCTTGAAATTTTTTATTCTTTGTGGACAAGGTGCTCCATTTATTTTTGCATATACATATTTTGTATACAAAGCCACAAAGCATTTTTGCTTATTTTTTGGAGTTTTTTTAAATTGTGAATTTTAAAAATTTATTTATTTATTTTAATTGGAGGATAATTTCTTTACAATATTATGATGGTTTCAGGCATACATCAACATGAATCGACCATAGGTATACATGTGTTCCCCCCATCCTGAACCACCCTCCTACCTCCCTCCTCACCCTATCCCTCTGGGTTGTCCTAGAACACTGACTTTGAGTGCCCTGCACAAAGCATTTTTAACACAGGAGAGCAGCTGGTTCCTTATCTTACTGCTCTATTACCAACAATAAATGAATCAAAGGAATTTAGGGCTGGAAACAATTAGGCTGAGATTAAATTGAACCTAGTTTTTTTTTTTTTTTGAACCTAGTTTTTAATAGAGATTAAATTTAAATGTACTGTGATATTGCACTTCCAGGGTATGCTTCCAGTATATCATTGCTTTTTGCTTTCTATCTGGGTTGTTAGAAGATTTAGAGAGAGTAAAGTGCTGTTTGCTAGAAACTTCAAAGCAAACATACAGAGTGGATCCATGGAGGTCACTATAGGGATTTTTATTTTTTTAAGGGAGAAAAGCTGGGTGCAATCAAGGGATTGAATAATAGCTGATCTGTTAATACCGAGGGATGGTGCCAGGCTGACACAAGTGTGAAGATGGAGAGGTTCATCCTGTTGTGTTTGTACTCCTTCTTCCTCACCTAAAAATGATTCGATTTCTGGAAAACTTAACTAGAAATTCTTTTCCTCCCTCTGCCACATGATTTGAGCCAGAAGTCTACATCGCATCTCTGCCTGGCTTTGTTCTCAGTTGACTTTCATGGTTAGAAAGCTATCTGATAATTAACCCCTGTTGTACTATTAGCTGGTAGTAACTTAAGGTGTGACTGCTCCTTGGGGTACTCTGTATTTTAATATTTAATACCACACAATCTTATAGGCACAAAGAAGTGAATTTCTCCCAGAGCCATTGTGAAGCCCGCTGACAAGCCAGTGGGTGCTTCCTGAAGGCCTTCAGTGGCACCAGGCAGACAGGTGCCATTGTGTCTGCTCATAAGCACTGCCCATGTGTAGCTGGGAGACAGAGGAACCTCCTGACTGTCCGTTTAGTTCATGCCAAGCTCAGTAGCTCATCCAGACTTGTTCAGACTGTATCATATTGTCCCATTTACAGCAGATGCACATACAGAGAAAGTAATGTACTTTACACAACCCCACTACTTCTTCCCCCTCCTCCCCATGACTTTGCTTCCTTGCTCACTGAGAAAATAGAAGTAATTGTGAGAGAACCTTCATATGCTCCCATCACATCTCTCATTTGCCAGCAACAACACTCCTATATACTGTGCCTTCTCACCTTAACTAATGATTGTCTGTGCTTAATTGACTCATTTGCTCAAGGTCATCACTCTAGCAGTTCACCCTTCTCTTCTGGATCATTCCCATCCTCATACTAATATGTGGTTATTTTTCTTTCTTCTTTTAAATTTGTTTATTTATTTATTTAGGTCATGCTCGGTCTTTGTTGCTGTGTGGGCTTTGTATGGTTGCTGGGAGCATAGGCTACTCTTGAATTATGCAGCACAGACTTTTCATTACAGTGCCTTCTCTTGTTGTGAAGCACAGGCTCTAGGGTGCTTGGGCTGAGTAGTTGTGGCACACAGGCTTAGTTGCTCCAAGGTGTGTGGAATCTTTCTGGGCCAGGAATTGAACCCGTGTCCCCTGCATTGGCAGGCGCATTCCTATCAACTGTACCATCAGGGAAGTCCTGTTGTTTTTCTCAGTTAAAAAAATATACAATAAAAACATGCTCTTTTCTTGACCCCACTTCCAGCTCAGGCTACCATCCATTTCTATTTCCCTTTACGTCAAAACTTGGTAAACATTATTATACTTGCTCTTCCAATTTCGTGCCTCTCATTTTCTCTCAGCCTACTTCAGTCAAGTTTTTGTCCCCAGTTTACTCCACTAAAACTGCTCTGTCAGGTTCACCGGTGACCTCCATGCTGCTCAACCCAGTTATTTATTCTCAGACTTCCTATTACCTGACTGTCAGCCACATTTGAGGCAGTTCACCACTCCCTTCTCCTTGAAACACTTTTCTTCTCTTGACATCCAGGACTGCACGCTCATGGTTTTCTTCCTTCCTCACCAGCTGCTGCTTCTTGAATCCTTTGCCAACTCTTCCCCTGCTACCCCATCCTCTTAACAATGGAGAGGCCCAAGGAAAAGTCCCCAGACCTTTTCTTCTTCTGAACCTATGTTCACTCCCTTGACCATCTCATCTAGTCCCATGGTTTTAAATATCATCTACATGTGGAAAAAAAACCAACTAATCCCTGGTAGCTCAGATGGTCAAAAAATCTGCCTGCAGTGCAGGAGATTCTGGTTCTGTCCCTGGGTCTGGAAGATCCCCTGGAGAAGGAAATGGCAACCCACCCCTGTATTCTTGCCTAGAGATTTCCATGGACAGACCATAAAGTCACAAAGAGTCAGACACGACTGAGTGATTAACACACGCACATGAAATACTCCCAAATCTTTATCTCCAGCCCAGACCTTTCTCTGGTACTCTAGACTTCGCCAGCTATCTATTCTACTTCAGTCTAATAAGCATCTCTCACTGAACCCTGATCTCCCCTTCCAAGACCAGTCCTGTCTCCTACAGTCTATTTTCAGCAGACTGATCAAGGTGATTCTATTAAAACGTAGGGCAGATCACATCACTCTTCTATTTAAAACTCTCCAGTGGCTTCTGGTCATTCTCAGAATAAAAGTCAAAGTTCTTACCATGAGTTAATCAGGCCCCACAATTGACCTCTGTGCCCTCTCCCTTGCAGTCCTTCTGCTCTAGCCACACCGGCCTCCTAGCTCCTCCTGCTCTTGCCTAAAGACCTCATGTGCTCTCCTTCGGCCCAGACTGCTGTTTCCCCAAATAGCCGCATGCATCATTTGTTTGCCTCCTTCAGGTCTTTGCTCAAACATCACCTTTCTCTCTCGGGCCTTCCTTGACTAATATTAAAATTGCAGTGCCCCTTCCCAGCCACCTTCTCTGGTTTATCTTTCTCTACAGTACTATCTCTTTCTGTCTCTAGATGTTTCTGATTTATTTTCTGTCTCCTTCACCTCCAGAATGTGAGCTTTGTGAGTGATAGGATCTCTGTTACCTGAAATATTTCTAGTGTCCAGGTCAGCACCTGGAGCAACAGTGTGTTAGTTGCTCAGTCGTGTCCAGCTCTTTGCGATACCATGGACTGTAGCCCACCAGGTTCTTCTGTCCATTTTCCAGGCAAGAATACTGGAGTGGGTTGCCATTCCCTTCTCTAGGGATCTTCCCAACCCAGGGATCAAACCTGGGTCTGCTGCACTGAAGGCAGATTCTTTACCATCTGAGCTACCAGGGAAGTCCACAGTACATACTCAGTATGCACTTGTTAGCTGTAGGATGCTGTATCTCTCTACCAAAGAACACGGCTTGCATGTGAGCTTCAGAAAACCAGTTTTCCAGATAGGGATCAGATCCGTCGCTTTACAGAGCTGAAGGGATGGCTGGAAGGTAGACCATCTGCCTGCCCCTGGTGGTGGGTAGAGTTTTCAGTAGGAGTCCCTCACCATCCAGTCAGGCCACACCTCTTGCCCTTAGAACTGCACATGTAAAATTGAGATCCTGTGCTACATTTTTACTATTGATTCACAAGTGTTCTTTTTACTCAGTAATTAGTATGCAGCTTTTCATGAAATGCCTCTGTTTAAAATATGTTAGTCATGATTAAGCTGATAAATTATTTGTAGTAATAAAATAGTCTGTAAGATTGGCATACTATCATCTCAAGAAATGCAAACATTTATTCCACTTTCTACTCATGTTAAATAACTTCACATTTAAAATAAATAATTGCTGCCTACCCCACAGTAACACATGTTGCTTTCATCAGAGGTTGTAGCAAAATTCTGGCAGCACTGATGTGGAAGTAGCTACCCACTCTCCTGCTGAGAGTACTTACTGGCTGCTTCTCGAGAAGTGACACCTAACTCAGTAGGGCAGCGCAGCAGATTTCCATAAATATGAGGACATACTTGAGGATGCAAAATTTCATTCTCCTGGTTCTGGTACAGAAAAGGACAAAACTGCCCACAGTTTTTTCACCCCACTCATATTCCAATGAGAAATACAGAAAAAAAAGTTGTAAAATTTATTCACAATGTACAAGTTAAGATGAATAAAACAGCTGGCAATGGCATCTTGCCTCTGAGTTGGATTTATAAAAATATTAGTGAGCTCAATTTGCTGTATTTTGCTATTTCATTTGGGGAATGATGAAGAGAGTCTTTTATAATTATAAAACTTGAGACTTCGATGTCATTTATCACAATATCGTCTGGAATTCTGAAAATGTTCTGTCAGGGATGACTTGGACATTTCAGGACTTGACATTTGAAGGAAGTTGGGTAACCGAATATCATAATGGTATCTTTTTCCTATGTATATCCTGTCATTCAAGGCATAGAGTTTATCTGCAATGTCACTGCCAATTAAAACCGAAAACAGGCGGGAGATATAACGATGCTGAGCCAAGAGCAAGTATAGTTTCTTTCTCCTCCAAGACACATATCGACAATCAGTTTCTGCTGTGAGGGTTACCTAAAAAAACATAAGACCACACATAAACAGAGATGAGGAAGCAAGAAATGTTCTGCCCTTTTTTTTGGCCCCAAATTTTAAATGAATTTCTCATGCTGATTTTAATGTTAAAACCCACAATATATTGTAAAACATAAAGAAAGTACAAAATTTATTACTATATATGTAATTTGTAACACGAATAATCACAGTGTTGTGCCCATCTCCAGTTCATCTGTTTCTAAGTTTAGATATCTATATTTTGCATTTTGTTGAAGTGAGAGCTACTTGATATTAAAAAATAACAAAGTTGGCTAATGTTGGGGAAATATTTCCATGTCAGTCCTGAAGACTGTGGACATTTAACCCTAATCCATTTGCTGTAGTACTGAATAGAATTAACCTAATCTACATACGTGTATGATTCTATATGTATAAAACACACATGTATACACACATGTATGTTACATGTATTAACCAGAGGAAAACGAATGCCATAATAGAACCTACCGAAAGGATTATCTTTCAATACTACCAGATATGGCAGCATAGTAATGACATTTTGTTTAGCATTTTGTTGCTAGAAAACAATTGAAATTCATCACATTTTGAATTTTAAAAGTCACTTATTTTGTCATAAGGACAGATTTTCATTCTTGGTGTTTTTCTAAACTGTGACAGGTGGCAGTGTTTAGTTTAGAGTCAAATATCAATTAATTATATTTTAATTCCCATGTACTCAGTTAAGCAAAGGAAAATTTAAGAATATTTATCACAGACTTCTTTCTATCCTATGGGATACCCAATCTTCTCCTTGTTGCTGGACCTATAAAGTGATATTAATCAGTAAGACTGAAGCAGAATGGGGAAGACTTGCATGCTACCAAGTACATTCCAAAGTTAAGTATAAATTACTCCTATGTCATCTGCTGCTCTATTTGCTTGTTTGTCTGTTTTTAAACAAGCAGCATATATCTGTTTGAAAGAGGTGGTGTTCACGGTGTGGTCTAGTTATCCCTTACCTGAAAAGTGCCTTCCTCTGTGGGTTTCAGTGAGTCCCATTCAGGAGAATCCAGGAACTGGAAGGGGAAAATGTAATGCAGAAATTCGCCATCAACTGTCACTCTGATCCTACCCAGATACAAAGGACATCAGTCAGGAGGGAAGGAGAAAGAACTAAATTGGTGACAAGGGCAAGAAGCAGTATTTCTGATCTCTGATGATTCTTTTGGCTTTTAAAATCTTGAAGGGCACAATATTAAATTCATACATTATAATAAGTGACAAAAATCTCCTGTAAAATTTATGTACTGCTGTTCCTCCCATAGTTAGAATTCTGGAACAGTGGGTGAAATTCATCAGAAAATTCCTCAAACTGTACATTGATATGTGCCCATTTAGGTGTGTATAATATATTACAATTACAAGTTTCAATGCACTCAGTCAGATTTTAAATTAAGTAGAACTCTGAAGAACATAAAGACATACCACTGGAAATACCTCTGTAAACTAAATATTTAACCTTCTAAAAAACATGAATAATCACATTCCTATTTCTCCCCCAAACTTTTTTTCAAATTTTATATATAGTACACTTCCCCTTTGAGCAAGTGGGCATTTGCTAGAAATTACTGAAAAAAATGATCATTATAAAATTTAAATGTTCTCTTTTACTTAAAAGAATGCCCTAATAGAATGTTTCAAATACTTTGTATGCTAAATAACTATAAGTATTCTATTCATTCAAACTGGCATCACCTTTTTCTTGACTCTAAGTGATTAGTTTGGAAACAAATAGCATGTCCAGACAAACCAGTTCATACCTTTGATTTCTATGAAGAAATATTAAGACTAAATTATATCCTGCTTCAAGTAAATGGTACCATGTATGCTAAATGCCTGTGTAAATGACTCCTGTGTCAAGGGTTTTCTCATGCCTCAGAGTATTAAATGCTGCTGAGGACTATGCTACGTTGAGATAGGAAAATGCAGCGAAAAGAAACAAAAGCTAGTAAGTAATAAAGCGGAAAGACACACAAGTGCCAAGAGTACAAACCTTCCTGAGACAAGCAGGGAGAGTTTGTCAATGGAGGTTTTCCCCTGCATGGCATAACAGTGCTCCTTTTCCAGAGTAACCACTTCTGAGCTCATAGCAATAGTTCTGAAGTCAGGCAAAGAGGTCCCCAGAGGCTGGAAGAGGGAGCTGTACAACAGCTGAAATTCTCGGGCAAAGGTTATGCTGTGAACTTGATAGGCAATGTGAACAAACCGTATGAAGCAGATGACAAACAATATAAAATTCCAGGAAAATATGTCGGCTGCACAGACATCTACCCAAGCCCAGATAGCAGAACAGAGAAAACCCAATCCCAGCAAACTGAAGACATAAAGGAGCCCAAAGAATCCACTGCCACCCATGAAACCTACTACAAATAAAATACTGGCAAGATGATAGATGGCTCCTTCAGCCTCCTGCTTCCAGATGGTGCAGACAGGGTGTTCATCGATTAGGTTCTTCCATAAACTTGAATTTCCTTCCATGGCTGTAGTACTGTCTGGTTCACTTTTCAGTCGATATTAAATAATATCAAAGCAAATAATTAAGTCCTTTGCTTTTCCATCATCAGAGTTGAGTCTTCACAAAACCAGAGAAAGCCTGGACACTGGAGCTGAGGTGATTACGGGTTTGGTGATGTGGATCTTGAAAAACTAAGAATCCCATGCTAGCATCCTTAAGTTCATCTGGGCTTCTGATTTAGTTCTAGCTGACAAATATGTTGTTGTTGCCTATGTAAGAAATAAAAACAGGATTCTAATTAAACAGAATTGAGAAGTGTATTTAATGAATCACCAGCATTTTACTTATTCAAGTTGACATCCTACTTTCTATGAAGTTAAAATATATTCACAAATACTGAAAGTATTACATTTGTAGGATAGAAAACATGCATATTTTCAAATTAGGCTTAATTATAAATTATTTACAGAAATTTTAGTATTTGTTACAATTAGCTAACTATGTATTTTTCGAGAAAGCTAAGTGCTATAATCAGCTGGTTTCTATAACAGTAATTCAGTGCACCTCAAAATCTTTCATGATAGTGACTAAAAATTCAGATTTATAGACTGTTTCCAGATATACTGAGTCAGAAATCTCTAAGGGTGGGGCCTCAGTGTTGGTATTTAGAACAAGCTCCCTACATGATTCTGGTGCATCAATTCACGTCTTCCATGGCTCACCCTTTTAGAGATGCTGTTTGACAATATGTTATTCACTCTTTACAAATGAAGAATTTGAGGCTCAGAGAGACTAATTTATCTTAGGCCTCACAGTGGTTGATGGCAGAGCAGAACTTCAGCACTTAAGCCTGCACGCCAGATCCAATCATGTGGTCTCTCATGAGAGAGATTTTAAAATAGTCACTGTAAGGAGCCCTAATCAATACATGTAAGAAACATACCGTTAGGAGTCAGGTTTTAAGAGCACATGGTAGACTGTGAAAATGTTTAATTAGATCAAAATTATTTGAGAAATATAAATTCAGTTCTCCTTTACTGTATTAGAGGCTCTTTCAGGCTAAAGGTTGCATCTGTATAACTAAATAAATAATATTAAAGTTCTGGCTACTTACACATTTATTTGCCAGATGGTCAAAAATGTTAGTGACTAGTTCCTCTGCACATATATTCTCTACCCTTTCAGCCATATGGTAAAAATGCTAATATGTGATCTCATCAGGAGAGACTTACCCATGATGACAGAGCTGTAGGGTATATATCATTTATCACCAGGTTTCTTAACAATAAATGGTTTCAATATGAAGCATTCATTGGATTGATTTTTTTTGAAACCAAAATAACATTCAAGAACCTTGAACTTGTGTGCTATATTGTTTTTATTTTGAGATAGATTTTTTTCCAGAACACCTGGTGATAAAATATCAAATAACACAGATCTAGTCTCATAGAAAAAAAGTACCTACAGAGGTGAAAATGACTTGGCTGAAATAAAAAAAGGAACAGCATTTTACTACCAACAGAACTAGAGATGAAAATAAAGAAGCTGCTGCTGCTCAAGTTCCTGGTTTTTCATCCTGGATCGTGATTCTCTTCTCAGCAAGGAATGACTTTAAGAACATCACCAGGTGAATCATTAAAACAAGAAAAAATAACACAGACCTACAACTTACAACCGTATTATTTCTACTTATGCTGCTTTCAAATACAAACATTCTGCATCCCTCTAATTATCATGCCATCCATTCTTCTGTGAGGGATGAGACTCAAGGCCGACTGGCACTCTGAACACGTTTCCTTTCTCTTCTTTAAACAAGACCCAAAGTTATATATCACTGCATATTCACAACAAAGAAACATTTTTTAAAACTACAATGAGTAGTTGAGAAGTGTGACATGCAGACCGCAAATGTCAGTCTCCCTGCTGTTTCACTTTTAAAACTCCAGTATTTTAAGTTAATTCCTCAAGATGCCAAGCAAATAGCCACAAAAGCAATATTAAAAAGCACTACCAGTGGAGCTCTGAACTTGGATTTGAACTTCCTGGAAATTTAAAATCCTCAACAAATTGCTAAAATGATGCTAATGTGAAACGTTTGTGGCAATTAAGGGAGTTTATTGGAGTTTTACCCCTTAAACTCTTGACTTGGGGAGTAATATACCAGGCCACCTGCATTCCTGGAGTGTGACCCGTTATGATGATATGAGGAACTGTGTTTCCGGCCCTTTCCAGTCAGCTTCTGTTTCAATAAGCTGCTACCAAACCACCTTCCTACCCTTGATCCTGTATCGCTCAACAAAGAGTGCTGACTTGCCCTGATTAGATTACTCCACACCCAGGCTTTCTCCACTTGGTGTGTTTTTATTCAGTCACCAAAACAGATGTACTTTATTAGAAGAGGAAGAACTGACAGGGGCAGGTGACGAGCCCAAGTGTTCCTCTGCCATGTGCCAGCAGCACTGTATGAACGCCGAACACGACTCATCAACCAGCTGCCTATGTCAAAGGCCTGTGGGCCTTAAGTCACGTTTTGGGGTAAATAAATGCTGAAATGCCAAAGGAGCACAATGGATTTCTTAAGTAGTTGATCTTCCCTGCAAAAGAAGTTAACACATGGGGGTACAAATGATGGAGACAAAGTGCAAATAAACAAAATATTTCCAAGCTTTTCCCCTTTTTACTCTTTACATTGTCAGAGCCTGAGTTCAAAGGAATAAGGAAATGTAAAGGCAGACACAAGGATGCTCAACTAAATGTGATATAAATTGGGTGGCACAGTGATGAAGATTAACTGGAAATGGCAGTTATGGGTTCAGAACGTGTACATTTATTATCTCACAGCATCACACTTACTGCCATGAGCGAGGCACAGTAAGTCACAAAGCTGGAAGTTCAAGTCCTCTTCCACTCAGCTTCATGCTCTCCCCAGCAGGCAGTGTGTCTTTCAAGGCTGCAGATCTGATTTAATGTGTTGGGAGACCAGTTGAATATTCTGCCAGGACGGTTTGCCAGGAAAATAATAATCTTAACAGTGGATATTTGAGACAGGCTACATCCGCTTGTCCAGTTCAGTCCATAATGCTTAGAATACTACCAGGGACATAGACATAGAAAGCCACTCATGAAATAATCTGCTGTATTACTGTTCAACACTGACTCATTTCCTCTTCTTGATTCCAAAATTATTAAGGGGCAAAGACAAATGTTTTTTTATTTCAGACCCCTGGCACTCAGGAAATGTGGATTGAACACACTGAAACAGAGGAACAAGTCCTCTCTGCCTTTTCCATCCTCATTCTATCCAGGTCAACAGATGTTCTAACATCTTCTGTCGCCTAGGGGAACAGAAGCGGAGGCCTTCTTGACTGAGGGGTTAGGTCATCACTTATTTAAGATGTCCGGCACAACTCCAAATTCATAGGAGAATCCTTCTGTCTTCTTACAATGTTCAGTTCCTTAAGAGCAGCTGAATTCCTGATTTCATTAAAACAACTCTGGTAGCTTGTGGTATTATGTTAGTTGTGGTTGCTAGGCAACCTAGAAGATAAAAATTCTATCAATATTATCCTCATTAATTGGAATCATATCCCAACTTTGGTATGTGTTATATATGGAGAAGATAGTTTTCTCTACTTAAACCTGTAAGTATGTATACTTACTCAGCAACTATGTGCCAAACATTTTAAAAATTATTTAATCTGTACAACAACCCCATGAGGAAGGTACTATTATCTCCATCCCACAGATAAGAAAATTGAAACTCAGAGAAGGCAAGTAAATTGTACAAGGTCACCACACTGTTCATATTGGAACTAAGATTCCACCCAGGTCCGTCTGACTCTGAAACTCGCTGTCTAAACCATATCATTCTGCTTCCACAGTACCAGGATTTAGAAAATATAGACTTTAGTTTCCTCCTTGCTGCTTAGATGAACTTAGACATATTTATTCATCAGTAAAGCAGAGGTAATGTCACCTATTGTGTCTACTTTAAAGGGTACTGGAAGATTCAAATGAGAAAATCTATATTAAAAACTCTTAGCAGATTTTCTTCTTTTAATTTTTTAGTCTTTTGGGAGCACTTACCTTATTATTTTTTTATTTTTATTGGAGTATAGTTGCTTTATAATGTTGTGTTAGTTTCTTCTGTACAGCAAAGTGCATCAGCTATGTTGTTGTTCAGTTGCCCAGTCATGTCCAACTCTTTGTGACCCCATGGACTGCAGCACACCAGGCCTTCCTGTCCCTCACCATCTCCTGAAGCTTGCTCAAGTTCATGTTCATTGTATTGGTGATGACATCCAGCCAACTCATCCTCTGATGCCCTCTTCTCCTTCTGCCCTCAATCTTTCCCAGTGTCAGGAAGAGGAATCTGCTACATGTATACATATAGTCCCTCTTTTTCTGGATTTTTCTTCCCATTTAGACCACCATAGAGCACTGAGTAGAGTTCCTTGTGTTATACAATAGATTCTCATTAGTAATCTATTTTATACACAGTAGTATATATATGTCAATCCCAATCTCCCAATTCATTGCACCCCCTCCCTCCCTTGGTATCTATACATTTGTTTTCTGCATCTGTATCTCTATTTCTGCTTTGTAACTACAGATTCCACATATATGTGTTAATAGTTTTTCTCATTCTGACTTACTTCACTCTGTATGACAGTCTCTAGGCCCGTCTGTGTATCTGCAAATGACCCAATTTCATTCCTTTTTATGGCTGAATAGTATTCCATTGTATATACGTACCACATCTTTATCCATTCCTCTGTTGATGGACATTTATGTTGTTTCCATATCCTGGCTATCGTAATAGTGCTGCAATGAACATTGGGGTGAATTACAGTTTTCTCTGGGTATATGCCCAGTAGTGGAATTGTTGGATCACATAGAAGTTCTATTTTTAGTTTTTAAGTAACCTCCATACTGTTCTCCATAGTGACTCTACCAGTTTATTAATACATTCTTATCAACAGTGCAAGAGCATTCCCTTTTCTTCATATCCTCTCCAGCATTTATTGTTTGTAGATTTTGTGATGATGGCCATTTGGACAGGTGTGAATTGATATTTAATTGTAGTTTTGATTTGTATTTCTCTAATAATTAGTGATATTGAGCATCTTTTTATGTGTTTGTTGGCCATCTGTATGGCCATCTCATCTTTGAAGAAATGTCTGTTTAGGTCTTCTGCCCATTTTTTGATTCAATTGTTTGTTTTTTTATATGTTGAGCAGATTTTTAAATAACAGAGAAATGGCATTGCTGTACTTGTTGCTTGTTTGCTACAGAGCTAAGCCATTTGAAGATATAGATTTTTAAAAGCTTTCTTCAGAGGATTGCAATAGAAGACAAACCATCCTTATATTGTAAATGCTAAACTTACTTATTTCTGCAGGAGTGATCTCTCTTATTCTTCCCTATCTTGTGTCCTGACCCCCTACGGCTGGTAGGCATTGACCCAGAACTAACCTATCCTTGAGTAAAGAAACCAGTCTCTGGAAGCCAATAACAATGGAAATCACCCAGGGACCTGTTAAAATGCCCCTTCCCTGGCCCCACCCCAGAATAACTGAGCCAGGGAAGGATCCACACAGATGCATTTCTAATAGGTTCTCAATTGATTTTTTTTAACTTTTTATTTTGTATTGGGGTAAAGCTGATTAACAATGTTTTGATAGTTTCAGATGAACAGCAAAGGGAACTCAGCCATACATATACATGTATCCATTCAGTTTGAGAGCCATTATTTCATCTTGTTCCTGAAGGATTCCTGGATTATCCTTGGTTAAAGAGCCTCAGCTTTGTCCATTCCTGGCTGCCAGCTGGCTGTCCTTCCAGGCTGGTTACTCCATGTGATGTCCTCTGATCCTTAATTGTCTGTCCACAGCTGTAGTGCCAGTGTTGGGTCTACCATCCTTCTGTCTGGTCTGTCCAGTTGGTATTACTACTTAAGAGAAGGGTGCCAGTCTTAGCTATATCCCTAAACAGCATGTGATTAATTTATTTATTGTCTGTGCTGGGCTTTCTCCAGTTGTGGCCTGCAGGCTTCTTATTGCGGTAGCTTCTCTTGCCGAGGAGCACGGGCCCTAGGTGTGCGGTCTTAGTAGTTGTGGCATACAAACTTAGTTGTCCTGCAGCATGTGGGATCCTCCCGGACCAGGGATCGAACATGTGTCCCCTGCATTGGCAGGCAGATTCCTAACCACCATAACATCAAGGAAGTCCCACAGCGTGAGATTTTAATCTTCCCAGATCTGTTTCCTCATTGATAAAATGAAAGATTTGGACAAATAATGTGCAGCTCCTTTCAGCTCTAAAATAACACCACTCTCTATGATATGGAATTCAAAGTTATTCCTTGCCCAGGTCAAAATATAAAGCAGAGGGGCAGAACTGAATTATGACTGCACATCTTCACACCAGGTTTGTGACTGGGGCCTTGCTCTGGAAATTGTTTAATTATTTAAGGACTGTAGTGGGAACCAGGAACTGGCATTTTTTTTTCACAGACTTCCCATTGATTTTGTTGTGCAACCAGGGTTAAGAACTTTTAGGGGGATGGGGTAAGAGACACTAGAACATTCTATAGAGTAAAGGATCTGGATTTTAATCCTTATGTTTCAGGGGCTGGAAAGGCACATTTTCTCTTGTGTTTCTCATTTCCATGTTTTGCTCAGGTCAGGAGGCATTTTCTTCCTCACACTCATCTCTGAGGGGGCTCAAGGTTTGTGCATGTTCTGCATTAGCCTTTCCTTAACATGGTGGCTGAAGTGCACTTTCTAGGCTCTGAATTTTTATGGCCTTTGCTATCTGTCTACATGGCTTCCACTGCATATTATATTGACCATAATATATATTTTCCTTTTAATTTTTTAAAAGTATGTATTTATTTGGATGTACCAGGTCTTAGTTGTGGCATGCGGGATCTCTTTTAGTTGAGGCATGTGAAATCTTTAGTTGCAGCGTGTGGGTTCTAGTTCCCTGACCAGGGATCAAACCCGGGTCCCTGCATCAGGAGCTCAGAGTCTTAACCACTAGACCAGTAGGGAAGCCTCTGTTTTCTTTTTTAAAGCATCATAATTTGTTTATTCTTTCAGTTGGGGTACATATTTAAGTAATATTTTAAAGAATCTAATGTAGATAGTGTGTATATTTTTAAATATTGGCTTTATTAATTGGTCATTTATATATATATTATATAAACAGTGTTCAGGTAGAAAAACAATGTTTAGAATATAGTTTTGGAACAAGCAGGTTAATAGCCAGGAAGCCCAAGTGAGATATGACTGATACCTGAATCAATGAGTTAGGTGTTGGACAAAGAAAGAAAGAAAAGCGTGTATTATATTAACCATGAAGAAGAAATGACAGGAAGACGTGTCTCTGCTGAGACAGAAGAAGAGAGAAGGGATGAAGACACTTTGGAGTTATAAGAGATCCTGAAGCTTGGAAAGAAATCAGAGGAAGTTGGGGGGCAGGGGACTTGCTTTGAGTCATGTTTAACCTGATGCAGCTGGTCTAGCAACAGTTCACAACAGAAGATAAGGTGCAGGATGGAGGCGTCTTTAACAGTTGTCCTAAATGACACAGGACAACACTGAATAAGGATTGGAGCTGATGAGATTATCTAGAAAGTGAGTACAAAGAGAAATGAGAGTTGAAGTTAAATGCCCATGACCAGAAGCCTTAGAATTCTAGGGTTGTGCTGGCCACTGCAGGAGTCCTCAGCCACATGTGACCACTGAGCCCGTGAAATGTGACTGGTCTGAAGTAAGATGTGTTGGTCTCCATGGATTTCAGAGACAGTACAAAGATAAGGAATGTCATTAATAATTTCTTTATTGGTTATGTGTTGAAATGATAATGTTTTGGAAATACGGGTTAAATTAAACATATTATTAAAGTTAATCTCACCCATTTCTTCTTATTTGTTAATGTTGCTACTAGAGAATTTTAAATTATGTATGTGGTTGCATTATATTTCTCTTGGACAGTGCTGGTCTAGAGCCTCTCAAGCAACAGGAAAGAAGAAATTCATTTTTTCATCATGCCAAGACTCGGATTGATGCTGTGCAAACAGTGCATATGTATAGTATGTAACTGTATAAATATGGAAGAGTTATCTAAGATTAAGAGCAGAGAGTTGATGTAAGTGTAAATGATATTGGCTAGTGTTCATATGCTACAGTCAGTCAGATGTTATCCAAGGCACAGATGTGTCACCATCTGGCTTCTGCCTATAGAGATGGCCAACCCCAATAAGCTCTTGGCGCCTTTATTCTACCAAGGAAGGCGCTATTTTTTCTTTTGCTTTAGGAGAATCCTACTTTCTTAAGCAATTATATTACATGGTCTCATTTTCTCATTTCATCTTCTGATGTTATCCCATGGAATACACTGGAAACCTCAGGTAGACAGTCTCATAAATTTTATGCTGGAGATTGGATTGTGGCCTTCTGGATTCCAGAAGATCCACACCAGCCTTGGAAGGTTTTCACATAATACCTAAGTCTCTTCATGCACCACTAGGCTCCCAGGCTGGAATTTGCCTTTGACTTTTTATACCAATGAAAGCTTGGCTTCACTTGAGACTCGAGGAAATTAGAGAACCTGCCCACAAGCTATGCCAGGCTTCTCTGTTTCTCTTGTCTCAGCTAAAGCCACATTTGATTATCTCTAACCACTCCAGTACTCTTGCCTGGAAAATCCCATGGATGGAGGAGCCTGGTAGGCTGCAGTCCATGGGGTCTCGAAGAGTCGGTCACGACTGAGTGGCTTCACTTTCACTTTTCACTTTCATGCATTGGAGAAGGAAATGGCAACCCACACCAGTGTTCTTGCCTGGAGAATCCCAGGGACGGAGGAGCCTGGTGGGCTGCCGTCTGTGGGGTCGCACCGAGTCGGACACGACTGAAGCGACTTAGCAGCAGCAGCAGCAGCAGCAGCCATGTTTGGTTTCTCACTTTATCACATATGGTGGTAGGGAGAGTTCTAAGATTCCTACCCTGCTCATGCAAGGTCCTATAATTCCCTTTCCTTGAGTCTTCCCATTGAATGGCATTCCCATGTGAATGGCATTCCCATGTGAATGGCATGGGATAGAGGGTGCCTTGATTAGGTTACGTGTTCTGGCCAATGGGGCTGGAATAGTCACGTCTGTGATTATGTTAAGCCATGTAAGACTCCACTGTAGGACTGGAGAGGGACTGGAAATTAGACAAACATATTCTTACTAGCATAGAAAAAAAGCAAACACCATGCTGTGAACTGCCTGTGGGGGCCACTAGGCAAGGAACTGCAGGCAGTCTCTTTGAGCTAAAAGAAGTACCCAACCAACAGGTATCAGAATAATGGGGATCTCAGTCCTTCAATCACGAGGAGCTGAATTCTGCCAATCACTTGGAAATCTTGGAAGAGGACCCTAGACTCCAAATGAGAAGTGCAGTCTAGCTAATAACCTGAATTGCAAGCTTGTGAGACCCTGAGCTGAGGATCCATTCTAGCTGTGCCTAGACTTCTGACTCACAAAAACTGTGACAGAGTAAATTTGTATTGTTTTAATCCACTAAGTTTGTGGTAATTTGTTATAAAGCAATAGAAAATGAATATACACAGTTATGAATATCCACTATAAATGAGGCTTTTCATTAAGGTAATAACTACATTTTACGATGGACTTGAAATACAGGTCTATGGAGAAGAAGACAATCCTTGTGAAATTTCTATCAGGAAAATCAAGTGATAACAGGTCTTTAATCATATGTGGAAAACCAGACAGGATAAGTGGCCCCGGGAATTATATTTAAATTAACTGTACCACTTTATAGGTTTTTCTCTGATGGAGTCCAGTGGCCCCAACACTATTAAGCATTTGTATACGTGGGCAACTTCTAGAATGCTTATGTCATTCACATGTTGTTGTTTGGGGTCCCCGGTGGCTGAGATGGTAAAGAATCTGCCTGCAATACAGATGACCAGGGTTTGATCCCTGGGTCAGGAAGATCCCCTGGAGAAGGAAATGGTAACCCAGTCCGGTATTCTTGCCTGGGAAATTCCATGGACAAAGGAGTCTGGCAGGCTTAAGTCATGTGCGACTCTTTTGCAACCCCATGGACTGTAGCCTGCCAGGCTCCTCTGTCCATGGGATTTCCCAGGCAAGAATACTGGAGTGGGTTGCCACTTCCTTCTCCAGGGGATCTTCCCAACCCAGGGATCAAACCTGCATCTCCTGCATTAGCAGGCAAATTCTTTACCGTTGAACCACCAGGGAAGCCCATATGCCATTCATATACCAATCTCCAGAATTCCTGGAATACCATGTTTCCTTGGGTGACTTTTAGCTGGATCAATGCTTTGTAAAATTGAGCCATACATATGTGGCAAATACTTGATGTTTCAAACACATCCAGAGAGTAATACTAAATAAACAGCCCATAGAAACTCGAAACAAATAGCTATGTAATTCGAATTGTGACTCCACCAAATTTAGATGAGTTGAGCAATGGGAATTAATGTAGTAACTGTGTACCACCTTCTTAATCCTCATATACTATTACTACTAGTAGTACTACCAACGCTGTTACTACCAGCACCTAACATTTACTGAACACTTACTGATTATGTGCCAGGCACATGTCTAAGAGCCCTAAAATGCTATGTCACTTAATCCTCACAACTTCTTGAAGTAGGCAAATTTATCTCCCCATTTTGCGGATGAGATATCTAAAGTATAGGTTGCTTAAGAATCTAGTATTGATAGAGCCCAGACTCACTCTCAGGCAGGCAGATGCCAAGCAAGGCTCTGCTGTCTTAACCCTCATGACTTAACGGCTTTACATACAGTTTGAATCTAAATATCTGGACTTACTGGAGCAAATCAACAGCATTCTTATTTTCTCACTTCAGTCCTAGATTCAGTGAATTTAAATGTTTTCTTAAGAAATTACAAATTTTCAGGTGGGAGGATGAGAGAAATAGGTGAGTGAGGTTGAGAGGTACAAACTTCCAGTTACAAAATAAATAAGTAGTGTCTAAAATGTATAGTCTGGGGAATATAATATCTTTTTTTAAAAATTGGAGTATAATTGCTTTATAATGTTGTGTTGGTTTCTGCTGTCCAACAATGTGAATTAGCCATGAGTATGCATATCTCACCTCCCTCTGGAGAAGGAAATGGCAACCCAGTCCAGTATTCTTGCCTGGAGAATCCTGTGGACAGAGGAGCCTGATGGGCTGCTGTCCATAGGGTCGCACAGAGTCAGACACAACTGAAGCGACTCGGCATGCGTGCATGCATTGGAAGCTAGGGCCTCCCTCTTGAGTCTCCCTGTCCACCCCTCATCACAGAACACCAAGCTGAGCTGACTCAAATGCATTTCTTTTTATGGCTAAGTAATATTCCATTGTATATATGTACCACTAACTTCTTTATCCATCCATCTGTTGATGGACATCTAGGTTGCTTCCATGTCCTGGCTGTTGTAAATAGTGCTGCAGTGAACATTGGGATACATGTGTCTTTTCAAATTATGGTTTTCTCAGGGTATATGCCCAGTAGTTGGATTGCTGGGTCATATGGTAGTTTTATTCATGGTTTTCTTTTAAGGAATCTCCATACGGTTTTCCATAGTGGCTGTATTAACAACTTATTAATACATTCCCACCAAAAGTGCAAGAGGGTTCCCTCTCCTTCCCACCCTCTCCAACATTTATTGCTTATAAATTTTTTGATGATGGCAATTCTGACTGGTGTGAGGTGATATACCTCATTGTAGTTTTGATTTGCATTTGTCTAATAATTAATGAGTGATGTTGAGTGTCTTTTCATGCGTTTGTTGGCCATCTGTATGTCTTCTTTGGAGAAATGTCTGTTTAGATCTTCTGCCAAATTTTTGATGGGGTTATTTGTTTTTCTGACATTGAGCTGCATGAGCTGGTTGTATATTTTAGGGATTAATCCTTTGTCTTTTGTTTCATTTGCTATTGTTTTCTCCCATTCTGAGGGTTGTCTTTTCATGTTGTTTATAGTTTCCTTTGCTGTGCAAAAACTTTTAAGTAGGTCCCATTTGTTTATTTCTGTTTTTATTTTCATGACTTTAGGAGGTGGGTCAAAGAGGACCTTTCTGTGAGATCTGTGCCAAAGAGTGTTCTGCCTATGTTTCCCTCTAAGAGCTTTATAGTTTCTGGCCTTACATTTAGGTCTTTAATCCATTTTGAATTTATTTTTATATATGGTGTTAGGAAGTGTTCTAATTTTATTCTTTTACATGCAGCTGTCCAGTTTTCCCAGCACCACTTATTAAAGAGGCTGTCTTTTTTCTATTGTATATTCTTGCCTCCTTTGTCAAAGATAAGGTGCCCATAGGTGCATGAGCTTATCTCTGTGCTTTCTCTCTTGTTCCATTGATACATGCTTTTGTTTTTGTGCCAGTACCATACTGTCTTGATTACTGTAGCTTTATAGTATAGACTGAAATCAGGAAGGTTGATTCCTCCAGCTTTGTTTTTCTTTCTCAAGATTGCTTTAGTTATCAGAGGTCTTTTGTGTTTCCATACAAAGACAATTATATAATATTAATCTTTGTATGTTGACAGATGGTAACCAGACTTATCATGGTGGTTATTTTGAGATATATAGAAATATCAGCTCACTATGTTGTGCACCAGGAACTAACATAGTGTCATAGGTCAATTATATTTCAAAAATAAAGAATACCATAGAAAAAAAAGTCAAATTTGTGGTTATCAGAGGCAGGAGTTGGGGGAAGGTGGTCAAAAGGCAGAAACTCCCAGTTGTAAGGTAAATAAGTACTAAGGATATAATGTGCAACATGATAAATATAGTTAGCACTGCTGTATGTTATACATGTGAAAGTTTCTAAAAAGTGCTCTTATCACAAGGAAAAACTATTTTTTCTGTTTCTCTAAGTTTGTATCCATATGGGATGACAGACTTTCACTAAACTTAATGTGGTAATAATCATTTTATAATGGAAGTTAGACTATTATGCAGCACATCTTAAAGTCATACAGTGCTGTATGTCAACTGTATTTCAGTAAAACTGAAAGAAAAAAAAAGAAATTACAATTTTTGGAGCAACAGAAGGATAGGTTGAGTCACTCAGTGCCGTATAATTCTCAGTGTGAAGAAACAGCTGTAAACCTCTCCTTCATAAGCTTATCATTTATCTGCTTTACGCGAACAATCCCCATACTCTGCTTCAAGTTCTTCTGACTTCTCCATGTTCTGGAAATGGCTAAAGGCACAAGCAGGAAGCCATTCACTTTCAGTCAGCTGCAATCATGTCATGCAGTAAGTTCACCAGAGATTCCTGATGAAAGATGCAGGAGAAGCTGGAATCACAGATGCATGAAGCAGTCTTGCCTTGATATGAATCCAAGGAGGACACCTTCACTTAGCTCTCCTCCAAGTGGCCTGCTTGCAGCCAATGAACTCACTTTTTCTATGTTTATTTCATGTTCCTTCCCGGCAGCCACACCTAATAAGTTCGTGTGTGCAAGCTAACTGGCTGTAGTCTTTCCTTTGTCATTTTTTTGAGCTTAATGAGCAGGTGGATCCCACATCAGGGTCAGCAATGGTTGAAACCACCAAACCAGCCACTGCTGGTGCTAATAGGAGCATTTCTGCAAGGAATTCCATTTCCTTTCAAGTGTTTTATAGAGACAGGAGCTTTCTCTTTGTGAGAAAAATTGTTCACTTGTTCTCCATAGAGACAGCCAACAATCTTTCCACTTTTTAAAAAATTTCTTTCAGTCTCATTGTTATTGACTTTGAAGTGCTTGAGCTTATTCCAGCCATACACGTTGCTTTTATTTTTGTGTACTTCCTGTCATGATCTTCAGTGTGGCTTATTCCCTTATTCCTGCTGCTCAGGAAATACTGCATGTTCTCTTGATTCTTTCAAAATATTTGATTATCTCCAGCTTCTCTTCAGTGTTTAAGCTGTCCTTTTGCATGCACTATTTGACATTTTTGAATCAAGATGCTTAAATATTCTTGGGATATTAAATGAGTGTTTTTCTATAGAAAAATGCATAAGTGCAAAAGAATAACAAAACACAATCTTGCAGGATATCACTCAGTGAACCAAGGTAGCTGGTAATGTTTGAAGTCTGTGTGTGTTATATTTTGTGTTATGGTCCTACAGCTTGGTTAGCTAGTTGCAGTTTAATGTGTTCACCTGGTGTTTCTGACTGAGTAAATCACTGAATAAGTTAGTACAAAATTTGCATCATGCTTGAATTGTTACTTACATTTCAGTTGCATTTGAATGATGCTGGTTTTCAAAATAAGCATTACAGCATAACTGACTATATCATCGACTTTCAAATAGCCAAGAACACATTAATAATTAACATATGTAAGAATTCAACAAACCTCTGCCCTCATGGAGCTTTCATTTTAGTGAAATTTAAATATTGACACCATTTAAGCCCAATTTCAAATTATGAGATCTGCTGCTGCTGCTGCTAAGTCGCTTCAGTCGTGTCCAACTCTGTGCGACCCCATAGACGGCAGCCCACCAGGCTCATCCATCCCTGCGATTCTCCAAGCAAGAACACTGGATTGGGTTGCTATTTCCTTCTCCAATGCGTGAAAAGTGAAAAGTGAAAGTGAAGTCGCTCAGTCGTGTCTGACTCTTAGCAACCCCATGGACTGCAGCCTACCAGGCTCCTCCATCCATGGGATTTTCCAGGCAAGAGTACTGGAGTAGGGTGCCATCACCTTGTCCGTATGAGATCTAAGATAATCTAAAAATACATCTTATATGCAAATAAGCTACTTAAAACTCATTTAAAGTCAGTTGTTGCATACTGAATTTTTAAATAAATGCTATATTTTAAAAGACAATCTAAAGTCTTAAAAATCAAAATGCAAGTAAGTTGTTTCTTAGAAATTCAAGACCAAAAGTAACAAACAAACCCTAAAATGTCGTATGTGTCACAGGAGTAGCATATTACATATTAATGTGCCTGTATTCTTCTACTTGTATAAATGCAAGGGATATGGAGTGATTTTTCACTTAATGTTAAGAAAGGTTATTCCTGGATGGTGGGACACTACTTTTTTCTTTGCATATACCTGTATTGTTTGCTTCCTTTATAATGATCTTATAAAACTAAAAGGTGATTTTATGTTAATTTGAAAATTTTTGAATACAAAGATATCAGAGAAGAAATATCCATGAACCCTACAACCAAAATTATCAAATAGCAACACTGTCATACTTTTGGCTCTTTTTAAAATAAAAAAAGATTCCACAAAAAAAATAAAGATCACCATGGACTACCCTCTAGTGCCATTCCTCACCCATCTACTCTCTCTATAAAACTGCATTTCTTTCCTGTCCATATAAAATAATTTTAAAAATTCCAATTAAAAATGTTAGGCTAGACTAGAAATGTGTCTTACGAGTTTTTCAGCTTTAAGCTTAATTTTTTTCTGATGAATAATTTTAAACATATTCCAAAATAGAGAAAATAATATATGATAACCCCTCTACATACCCATTACCTAGATTCAGCACTCATCAAGATTTTGCCACATGGAATTTTTGAAATCAAAAGTGGAAAACTGTAACCTACCATTCCTCCTACAATTTGTTCAGTGAATAAACAACCACCTACTAAGGAAGACAGGGAGAACTGAGATTAGCTATGTTCTCACTATGTGCCAGGCACTGGGTCTTGTCTACACTGACCCACTGAGGAGTCACAACTCTGCCACCCAAATAGTATCATTAGCATTCTTCAGAGTGGAAAATGAGGCTTGGAAAGATGAAAGTTCTCCCACAGACCCAGCTGCTTGCTCTTCTTTCTAGACCATAAATCCCTCCTCCCCCGCCAATTTCAGTATGTGTGAGAGGCACTAGAGGGTATTCTGTTGAAAAACATAAAATGAGAAGGTCTCACTCTGCAGCCGTGTGAATTTATCCCTGAATTCTCTGGGCTGGAGGAGGGTCCAGCATTGTTATGCGAGCTTTAAGTCAGCAACTTTTTATTATTATTTAATTTATAAAATAACCTGTTGTAACTTTCACTTTAAGACATTTTCCTCTACTTAGATAAAAGAGAGGAGTGTTTTCTCTTTTCCTTTAAAAAAAAATTTCATTAATGATTCAATACACTTTCGTAAATTCTTACTTATTCTCTATAGCTAATGATCCCAGCTGACCAACACTCATAATTACAGAAACCAATTTCAATTGCAGTTTGCAGGCTTACAAATATATCACAGACATTTCCAAAGCAGTTTTGAAACTTCTTGCCTGTCATGTCACTTATGTGTTGTTATGCTCATATGCTGCAGCAAATGCTTCATAACCATTCTTGATCTTTCCTGGGGACTGTTCAGACATGAATGCTCCAGTATATCAACCCTATTAGTCAGTATTGTGATAAGAAGCATGGGATTTGGGTTTCCCTGACACATATTTATTTAATAGCATAGACTGTCACCATTTAGAAACCCAGGATGCACAATGATTCGGCTATTTTGAGAAACTGATGAGATTAAAGAAACTCAAATTATCAAATGTCTCCCAGCTTATATGTATAAAATTTTAGTAGAGCAGATAACATCTTATTCTGGATTTCACTTAATATTTGTATCCCAAACTCTTCAAAAGATAAACCCAGTCTCCCAGAGAAGGAAAGAACCTTAAAGATCATGTGGGATCAGACAGATCTCTTCATTTGGCAAATGTGGAAAGAGATCCAGTATTTATTTTGCTTATATTTTGTTTCAGGTAGTTCTTGTTTGGTTTTCAGTTGCCACAAAGAACAATGCTAAGTTCCTCTATTGTCACACCAAGGAGTTGTTTGTGTAACAGTCCCTGGTATTAAAAATAACGGAAAACAAAATAGCCACCAAACTTTAGCATGAACAGAGAGACAGCAGTAAATTTTTTAAGGCTGCCATAAAATTCAACTTCAACGTTCAAGCTTGCAAACTGAAAATGCCTAACCACAAGAGTTGGAGTAAAAAGTCAGGAAGGAAGGTTGTCACATTCTAGAAGTTCAGTAAATCAAATTAGGTTATGTTCAAAAGTGGGTTTCTAATTCTGCTTTCCCACTTATTTACATATAGAACTTTTTCACTTTTTGCAAAATGTCTCCTGACTAAAACAAAATTTTTTCGTGTGTATACCATAGCCATATTTCTGTATTTGATTCTGTGCCTTTAATCTTTTTTAAAAATACAGACCCTCAAAATACATATCTCTGTAACCGACCTTGGTGAGAAGGTAGTTTAGTGGTTTTCAAATGTCTTTTTCTTTCCTTCCCCGCCTCTCTCCCAGGGGGATTCCCCAAATAGAGTAAACAGGTCAGCGCGACCTTGGATGAGGCCGCTTTCTGGGTCCTGAACTCAACGGGAAAACCCTGCCCCTACTCAGACCTTTTGCCCAGGGAAACTTCTCTCTGCCCGACGCAAGCAGGGGCACAGGCAGCGAAGCTTGGGCGCTGCTGGGGGGTCTGCAGGTCGCGACCCCCTCCCAGGGGCAGGGCCAGGACAGAGACCGCACCCGGCAAGCGGCCCCAGTGCCGCAAGGTGTGAGGGTGCAGACGGTGGCGGGAGGGTGGCGGCCGAGGCGCCCCGGCTCCCTCCTTACCTGGCCTTTCCCGGCCTCATGCAGAGCTCCGGCCTCGCGCCCGCAGAAGTTTCCCAGCCGAGTGCATCGGGCCCCGCCAACCGGCGCGAAGTCCCTGGTGCCCGGCTCACGCGCTCCTGGCCACCCCGCGCCGGTGCCCGCCCTGCGCCCGGGCGCTCAGTGACCGCAGCCCGGTTCCGGAGCGGCGCCGTGGCGCAGGCGGGGGCCGGGCACGGGCGCGCGCCCCGGGGACCGCGGGGAGGGCGGGGTGGCGGCGGCAGGAACGGCGCGGGGCCCGGGTAGCCCCAGCCTCCAGGGAGGCGTCGGACTGCTGATGAACCTAGCGACTGCGCGGCGGAACAAAGTTTGCAAAGATGGGTCTCAAGTGAACGCAGCTTACGGTTGTAAAACCAACCTCGTGTTCGCTATATGCCAGGCAGAGGACCATGGGGTTCACTCCTTGGTTGGGAAGCAAGTACTTCTGCCCTCTTGCTACCTCAGCCCCACTGTAAACAAAATGAGATCAATGACTGGAATGGGGATGGAAATATTTGGGTAAAGAGAGCAGAGAACAGATAATATCTTGATTCAAATCAATGAATGCCTCCAAAAAGCAAATGGATGAAGAGCATGGACAATCATAGAAGGAAAAAAATTTAAATACACATGATCCCCCCCCAAAAGTTCAAGTTAGTAATGAGCCCTAATGCATACAACTTAAGGCAAAAATCAAATGCATTTTTTCCCTCCCATGAAGTTAGTGAAGTTTTCTTTGGTTTTGGTGATCAAACTCTGATGGTTGGTGAGGGAACAGTGAAACACAGCCTACTTTAGGATTTGCATTTCCTCCCTTCTCTTAGCACTCTCACTCATGTTCTATAACTGTTCTGATGACAATGATTCCAGGAACATTTACTGAGTAATCAGTGGCTCTTTTGGTCCCTAGAATAACCATTAAAGTAATATAAATGGTAAAAATTAACCTCTTTTAATGGATACTGGGACTGAGGGGCAAAAAGTACCCATATTCCTATACCCTGTATGGGGCTAGAAACCACACGTCTTCCAGGCCTTTGCTGTTATGCTTCATTCTAGGGACTTACTCAGAAATGTTGGAAATCCTGTTTAAACTGGATATGGCTGAGGAAGTAAGAAGGTCATGATTTGACATCAGATGTATTTGAAACGGCTACGTGGCATTTCAGGAGGTTCCCAGGAGCTGCAGTCCTTTATGTCTCAGCACAAAAAGAATTCATCAATAGGCAAAGTGATAGGTAAGAGGTGATAGGACGCTTGTGAGGCTTATCAGTGGGCAGGTGAGAGGGTGCCACACTGAGAACTTAGTGGGCTACAGTTTTATATCAGGAAAAATACGTAAGGGAGAAAGACAACCTTCTCCCTTGTTCTTAAGTAGGCATCATGCTTGCATCATTAGCTCCTCCCCCAGGTTGGGCAAGGGAGTCTTTTTGTCCCTATATGGTCAAGCTGGGACTGTCATGGCAGTAATGGAAAAATTATTTCAAGTCTCAGTACAATGGGCGTCTTTCACTTTGAAATGTCACCTTTCCATAAATTGTTGTTTTTATATGTGTGGAAAGCATGTTCTATGGATCATCTACTTACTGAGCTCACTGGGCAAGATGTGGGTCTCATGCCACCATTATTTTTTTGTTACGTCTCACGCTTCTGTTCCATGGTTTTGTTGCTAAGCAAGGCTGCTTGGTTTTGTGGTTAACTCAACCTGCTTCTTTGAGTAATCATTACTACAGAGGTCTCCCATATTTATTTCTACTTACAATCCTCTAGTGTGGTTAACTATTTAATCACCTACTTTGTCTGTTTACTCTGTCCCTATCATATTCTGGGTTTAGATTTTACTTCTTATTTAGTATTATATGTTATGTTTTTAAAGGATTATATTCATGGTCATTTTTAACTTGAAAACTCCAAAGCAGCAAGAGATATGATTGTGCAATAGATTGTAAGGTGGCTCCATGAATTCCTGCTGACTCCTGGTGTTCACACCTTTTGGGACCCCCCTCCCCTTGAGTGCATTTGGGATCTGTGACTTGCTTGTAAAACAATAAATATAGCGCAGGTGGTGGATATCACTCTTGTGACTACATTATATTACAAAAGGCTTGGTCTTGGTAGCCAGCTCTCTCTAGAGACCATCTGATCTGGCTTGGTGAAGACATTGAGAATAGACTTGTGGACACAGCAGGGAACGGAGAGGATGAGATGAATTGAGAAAGCAGCATTGACATATATACACTACCATGTATAAAATAGATAGCTGGTGGGAAGCTGTTATATGACACAGGGAGCCTAGCCTGGTACTCTGTGATGACCTAGAGAGGTGGGATGAGGGGGTGGGAGGGAGGCTCTAGAGGGAGGGGAGATATATATATACACACACAGAGAGAGAGTTATGACTGGCTTATGTTGTTGTACAGCAGAAGCCAACACAATATTGTAAAGCAATTATCCTCCAATTAAAAAAAAACAATTCAAGGGAGAAAATAGAAGTGGTGCCCCATACATCAGCCCCAGGTCTAGGGCTCTCTGGGACTTCCACCTGCATTTCTGCTTCAAAGATTGTGTGTCTAAGGTCCACAGCCTTGTTAGTCTCTCCTAAATCTCTAGAGCAGGACAGATACAGTCAACCTCAGCTTACACAGCTGAAGTTGCAACTGCAATGTGAAGAATACTTATGTAAAGAGCTGGAAACAGTTAAGTACTAAACCAGGTTTCATTTAATTGAGTGTACTTGGTTGCTAATTAGACCAACTTCCATACATGAATTTAGGTGGGCTTATTCACCAACCCCTTCCTTCCTCCTTCCTCCCTTCCTCCGTCCCTCCCTCTGTTTCTTCCCTGTTTTCTTCTTTCTTCCATGCTTCTTTCACTTTTTAATCTCTATATAATTCTCCATAACTCTGTTTCTCTGTATCCCCCATTTTTATCTATTTAAAGTATAGTTGCTGTACAATATTGTATGAATTATAAGTGTACAATATAGTGATTAACAATTTTAAAGGTTATACTCCATTCATAGTTATTGTAAAATACTGGCTATGTTCCCTATGTTGTACAATATATCCTTGTGTCTTATTTTATACCTAATTGTTTGTACCTCTTAATTCTCTAACCCCCTATATTGCCCCTTTCCCCATTGGTAACCACTAGTTTGTGCTCTATCTTTGTGGGTCTGCTTATATTTTGTTATATTCACTAATTTGCTTTATTTTTTAGATTCCACATTTACTAATATCATACAATATTTGTCTTTCTCTGTCTGACTTATTTCACTTAGCATAAGCTGTCTAAGTCCATCCATAGGACTTAGTTGCTGCAAATGGCAATATTTCATTTTTTTTAATGATTAACTAGTATTCTATTGTGTATCTATATACACCACGTCTTCTTTATCCATTCATCTGTTGATAGACACTTGGGTTGCTTCCATATCTTGGTAGTTATAAATAATGCTGCTGTGAACATTAGGGTGCATGTATCTTTTTGAATTAGTGTTTTTGTTTTTCAGATAAATACCCAGGAGTGGAATTGCTAAGTCATGTGATAGTTCTATTTTTAGTTTTTTGAGGAATCTCTGTATTATTTTGCATAGTGGCTGCACCAGTTTACATTCCCAGAAACAGTGTGGGCGGGTTCACTTTTCTCCACATCCTTGCCAACATTTGTTGTGTTCTTTTTGATGATAGCAATTCTCACGGGTGTGAGGTAATATCCCATTGTAGTTTTTTAAAAAATATTTATTTGGCTGCACTAGGTCTTAGTTAGGGAACGCAGGATCTTTGATCTTTAGCTGTGGCATGCAAACTCTTAGTTGTGGCATGTGGGATCTAGTTCCCTGACCAGGGCTCAAACTTGGGCACCGTGTATCAGGAGCACAGAATCTTAGCCACTGGACCACCAAGAAAGTCCCTCATTGTGGTTTTGATTTGCATTTCTCTGATGATTACTTACAAGCTTTTGCACAGCAAAGTAGACCATCGAGGAAATGAAAAGACAACCTACTGAATGGGAGAAAATATTTGCAAATGATATGACTGATAATAAGTTCATATCCAGCATGTGTAAACAACTCATACATCTCAACATCAAAAAAACAGCCCAATTAACAAATGGGGCAGACGAACTGAATAGACATTTTTCCAAGGAGGAGATGCACACGGCCACCAATAGGCACATGAAAAAATGCTCTTGTTTTCTTTTCTTATTAAGATAAACTTTTATTATATGAGTAATACATTAATATGTCATTTGTTAGTGTATTCAATATATTGTGTGACATCAAATTTCTTTCATCAGCTATCTTTTTCAGACCAGAAAATAACTTGGAGCTCATTTCTTTTTTCATAAATATTTCATATATATTTTTCATATATATTAATTTATATTTTTTCATATATGGTTATATATATAAAATATACATATATAATTACTCTTAAAGTACTGCATGCTGTCATCCTATTATTAGTATATCACAATGTATTCATCTGTTTAACTGTTTAGATTGTTTCTGATGTTCTGATGTAAGCAAATGCAAAAAGCATGATTCTGTCAGCACATGTGTAATGAACTTCCTAAGGCAGATTAGATACCAGAAATGAAACTCTGAGTACGTCCATTTTATTTTTATTTTTTACACTTTGTATTGAGTTGTAATTGACACACAACATTATATTAATTTCAGGTGTACAACTTAATGATTTAATATCTATGCATTGTGAAATGATCACCCTAATAAGGCTAGTTAACATCTGTCACCATACAGAGTTACCAAATTTCGTTTTCTTGTAATGAAGAAAGTGAAAGTGAAAGTTGCTCAGTCGTGTCCTACTCTTTGCGACCCCATGGCCTGTCCATGGAATTCTCCAGGCTAGAATACTGGAATGGGTAGTCTTTCCCTTCTCCAGGGGATCTTCCCAAGTAATGAGTTAAGATCTATGCTCTAAACAACTTTCAAATATGGAGTACAATATTATTAACCATATATTATTTACCAATATTATTCATGAAATGTTAGGTCCATGAATCAAGGCAAATTGGAAGTGGTCAAACAGGAGATGGCAAGAGTGAACATCAACAATTTAGGAGTCAATGAACTAAAATGGATTGGAATGGGTGAATTTAACTCACATGACCATTATATCTACTACTATGGGCAAGAATTCCTTAAAAGAAATGAAGTAGCCATCATGGTCAACAAAAGAGTCCAAAATGCAGTGGTACTTGGATGCAATCTCAAAAATGACAGAATAATCTCTGTTGATTCCAAGGCAAGCCATTCAATATCACGGTAATCCAAACCTATGCCCCAACCAGTAATGCTGAAAAAGCTGAGTAGTTCTATGAAGACCTACAAGACCTTCTAGAACTAACACCCAAAAAAGATGTTCTTTTCATTATAGGGGACTGGAATGCAAAAATAGGACATCAAGAGATACCTAGAGTAATAGGCAAATTTGGCCTTGGAATACAAAATGAAGCAGGTCAAAGGCTAACAGAAGTTTGCCAAGAGAATGCACTGGTCACAGCAAACACCCTCTTCCAACAACACAAGAGAAGACTCTACACATGGACATCACCAGATGGTCAATACTGAAATCAGATTGATTATATATTCTTTGCAGTCAAAGATGGAGAAGTTCTATACAGTCAGCAAAAACAAGTCCGAGAGCTGACTGTGGCTCAGATCATGAACTCCTTATTGCCAAATTCAGACTTAAATTGAAGAAAGTAGGGAAAAACACTGGACCATTCAGGTATGACCTAAATCAAATCTCTTATGATTATACAGTGGAAGTGACAAATAGATTTAAGGGACTAGATCTGATAGATAGAGTGCCTGATGAACTATGGAAGTTCGTGACATTGTACAGGAGACGGGGATCAAGACTATCTTGAAGAAGAAGCAATGCAAAAAAGCAAAATGGCTGTCTGAGGAGGCCTTACAAATAATTGGGAAAAGAAAAGATGCAAAAGGCGAAGGAAAAAGGGAAAGATACACCCATATGAATGCAGAGTTCCAAAGAATAGCAAGGAGAAATAAGAAAGCCTTCCTCAGGGATCAGTGCAAAGAAATAGAGGGAAACAATAAAATGGGAAAGACTAGAGACCTCTTCAAGAAAATTAGAGATACGAAGGAAACATTTCATGCAAAGATGGGCTCAATAAAGGACAGAAACAGTATGGACCTAACAGAAGCAGAAGATATTAAGAACAGGTTACGAGAATACACAGAAGAACTATACAAAATATCTTCATGACCCAGATAACCACGATGGTGTGATCACTCACCTAGAGCCAGACATCCTGGAATGTGAAGTGAAGTGGGCCTTAGGAAGCATCACTATGAGCAAAGCTAGTGGAGGTGATGGAATTCCAGTTGAGCTCTTTCAAATCCTAAAAGATGATGCTGTGAAAGTGCTGCAGTCAACATACCAGAAAATTTGGAAAACTCAGCAGTGGCCACAGGACTGGAAAAGTTCAGTTTTCATTCCAATCCCAAAGAGAGGTAATGCCAAAGAATGCTCAAACTACCACACAATTGCACTCATCTCACATGCTAGCAAAGTAATGCTCAAAATTCTCCAAGTCAGGCTTCAACAGTAGGTGAAAAGTGAACTTCCAGATGTTCAAACTGGATTTAGCAAAGGCAGAGGAACCAGAGATCAAATTGCCAACATTTGTTGAATCATCGAAAAAGCCAGAGAGTTTCAGAAAAACACCTACTTCTGCTTTATTGATTATGCCAAGGCCTTTGACTGTGGATCACAACAAACTCTGGAAAATTCTTAAAGAGATGGGACCTGACCACCTGACCTGTCTTCTGAGAAATCTGTATGCAGGTCAAGAAGCAATGGAACTGGACATGAAACAACAGACTGGTTCCAAATAGAGAAAGGAGTACGTCAAGGCTGTATATTGTCACCCTGCTTATTTAGCTTATATGTGAAATGCCAGGCTGGATGAAGCACAAGTTGTATCAAGATTGCCAGGGGAAATACCAGTAACCTCAGATATGCAGATGACACCAGCCTTATGGCAGTAAGCAAAGAAGAACTAAAGAGCCTCTTGATGAAAGTGAAAGAAGAGAGTGAAAAAGTTGGCTTAAAACTCAACATTCAGGAAACTAAGATCATGGCATCTAGTCCCATCACTTCATGGCAAATAGACGGGGAAACAGTGGAAACAGTGAGGGACTTTATTTTGGGGGGCTCCAAAATCACTGCAGATGGTGACTGCAGCCATGAAATTAAAAGACACTTTCTCCTTGGAAGAAAAGTTATGACCAACCTAGACCACATATTAAAAAGCAGAGACATTACTTTGCCAACAAAGGTCCATCTTCAAAGCTATGGTTTTTCCAGTAGTCATGTATGGATGTGAAAATTGGGCTGTAAAGAACACTGAGCACTGAAGAATTGATGCTTTTGAACTGTGGTGTTGGAGAAGACTCTTGAGAGTCCGTTGGATGGCAAGGAGATCCAACCAGTCCATCCTAAAGGAAATCAGTCCTGAATATTCACTGGAAGGACTGATTTTGAAGCTGAAACTCCAATACTTTGGCCATTGATGGGAAGAACTGACTCATTTGAAAAGACCCCGATGCTGGAAAGATTGAAGGCAAGAGGAGAAGGAGACAACAGAGGATGAGATGGTTGGATGGCATCACTGGTGCCATGGACATGAGATTGAGTCAATTCCGGGAGTTGGTGATGGACAGGGAAGCCTGGCGTGCTGCGGTTCATGGAGTCGCAAAGAGTCGGACGTGACTGAGCGACTGAACTGAACTGTCTATTAACCGTAGTTGACATGCTGAACATTACTGTGTATGTTCATTTTAATTTTGTTAACTGTTGACTAATTGTTCTCCAAACTGTCTGTACAGCTCACATACCTACCAGCTGTTCTAGGGCTTTCTCCACAGGTTCCACTGACACTTGACGTCATCCAGCTTTAACAGAGTTCTAGCTCTATTTCTTTTCTCCTTTTTCTCATCTTGTTCTTCCTCCTCCTCTTCTCTCCCCTAGCTGGCTTCATTTTCCCTGCCTCTCATTCTCTCTCTCCTTGTTTCTTTTGCTCTTTTGTTTCCTCATCCTCTTTTGCTTTCTTTATTCATAATGTTGAAAATTTAACTTATCTGTTTTATTACTTAGTGAAGATCATGAAAATATCTGTCAGCATATGAACATTTATAAAGTCATTGTCAAAGGCTACCGTGTTTTCTACATCATACTTTTAAAAACCAAGGTAAAATATCCAGAACATAAAGTTAACTATTGTCAAGTGTACAGTTTAGTGGCATTTAATACATTGACAATGTTATACAGCCACCATCTCTATCAAATTCTAAGATATTTTCATAACCCCTGAAGATATGGGTATGGGCACCCCATACTCATAAAGCAGTCACTCCCCAATTCCCCCATCTCAGCTCCCAGTAACCACCAATCTGATTTCTTCAGTATGGATTTACCTATGACGGATATTGCATGTAAATGGATTCATACAGTATGTGACCTGGTATATCTGCTTTCTTTCATTTTGCCTGTCTTTGAGGTTAATCCATGGTATAGCGTATGTCAGTACTTCATTCATTTTTATGGCTGAATAATGCTCCATTGAATGGTTATGCCACAATTTGTTTATCAATTTACCAGTTGATGAAGATGTAGATAATTTTTCCCCCTTGACTAATGTGAATAGTGCCACAATGAACATTTGTGCATAAGTTTTTGTTTGAATATCTGTTTTCAATTCTTTTGGGTCTACACCTAGGAGAAGAATTGCTGGGTCATATGGTAGTTCTATGTTTAACTTTTTGAGAAACTGCCAACCTGCTTTCCATGAGAGCTGTACCATTATACATTTCTACAAGCAAAGTACAAGGGTTCCTATCTCTCTGCATTCCTGACAACGCTCATTATTTCTTGTTTTTCATTCTTTTAAAAAATTACAATTATCCTCTTGGGTATGAAGTATATCTTATTGTTTTGATTCACATTTTCCAATGACTAATGATATTGAACATCTTTTCGTGTATGTGTTGGCCATTTGTATATCTGCTTTAGAGAAATGTCTACTAGTCCTTTGCTTACATTTAAGTTGGGTTGTTTGTCTTTTTGTTGTTGAATTGTAAGGGTTGTTTATATATTCTGGATACTGGATGACTCCTATCAGATAGATGGTTTTCAAAATTTTTTCCCATTCTTTGGGTTGCTTTCACTTTCTTGATAGTGTCATTTGATGCACAAATTTTTAATTTTGATGTTTATTTTTCCCTCTGTTGCTCATACTTTGGGGACCATTCCAAAGAGTCTGTAAAATCCAAGGTGGATAGCATAAGCTATCTCATCATTATTATTTTTTATTATTATCCACTTCATAGACTAGTATATAGCTGAATTTTTTCTTTCTTTTTTTATTTTTTAAATTGTGAAAGTATGATAACACATTTATAAGCAACTTGGAAAATACAGAACAAAGTTACATAGATTTCAACTCTATATTACAATTATTTTTTAAGTAGATAAGATAGTTGGAGTTTCAATAGCAAGCTCTCAAAATTAATAGAATTATCCTTCAATAAAAAAAATAAATTTTTAAAAATTAATAGAATGAATAGACAGAAAAGTAGAAGAATATAGTAGGCCTGAAAAGCATTATGAACCAATTCAACATAATTAAAATTTGTACAATTTTCATAGAACAGCAGCTTACAAATTCTACTTAAGTTCCTGTAGACTATAAGCCAAGAGACACTGCAAAATATCCAGGAACATAAAACAAGGTGCAGAGATTTCATGATCTAAAGGCATTGGAATCATTCAGAGTCTGTTCTCTTACCACTGTGGAATTATATTAAAAATCAATATCAAAAGATATTTGAAAATAATCCACATATTTTCAAATGCAATGTGACATTTACTAAGAGAGATCCTTGACTTAGCCATTAAACGCCTCAATAAAGTTAAAAGACTGAAAAAATGCAGAGAGTGGTTGCAGAGAAGAAAGCATTTAAATGAGAAATTAATATCAAAATGAGAGATTAATATCAAAGATACTTTATAAACCCCATGTAATTGAAAATTAAAATTAGTGGGTGCATTTTTTCATTTTTATTGTTATGAATATTTTCTAACTTTCCTTGTTATAGTTTCTTAGATACACCCACTTTTAATTGATGAGTGTATCTAAGAAGCTGTAACAAGGAAACTTAGAAAATATTTGTAACAGAATAAAAATGAAAAGAGAATTTATCAGAATTTGTTGCATGCAGCTGAAGTGGCTCAATGATACTAAATACAATATGGATTCTTGAATAAAGTAGGAAAACAAATAATGGACACTAACATAAAATTATGTGAAATTTGAACAAAATCTGTACTTTAGTTAGTAATACTGTGTCATATGTTAATTTCCTGTGGATTCTTTTTTTGTTGTTGTTACTCAGTTGTGTCTGACTCTTTGCAACTTTATGGACTGCAGCATGCCAGGCTTCTCTGTCCTTCACTGTCTCCTAGAGTTTGCTCAAACTCGTGTCCATTGAATCAATGATGCCATCCAACCATCTCATTCTCTGTTGTCCCCTTCTCCTCCTGCCCTCAATCTTCCCCAGCATCAGGATCCTTTCCAATGAGTCTGATCTTTGCATCAGGTGGCCAAAGCATTGGTGCTTCAACTTCAGTATCAGTCCTTCCAATGAATGTTCAGGGTTGATTTCCTTTAGGATGGACTGGTTTGATCTCCTTGCTGTCCAAGGGACCCTCAAGAGTCTTCTCCAGCACCATAATTTGAAAGCATCAATTCTTCGGCTCTCTGCCTTCTGTAAGGTCCAGCTCTCAAATCCGTACATGACTACTGGAAAAACCATAGCTTTTTCTATATGGACCTTTGTCTGCAAAGTGATGTGTTTGCTTTTTATTACACTGTCTAGCTTTGTCATATCTTTTCTTCCAAGGAGCAAGCATCTTTAATTTCATGGCTTCGGTCATTGTTCATAGTGATTTTGGAGCCCAAGAAAATAAAATCTTTCACTATTTCTGCTTTTTTTTAATGTCTCTGCTTTTTAATATGCTGTCTAGGATGGTCATAACTTTTCTTCCAAGGAGCAACCATCTTTTGATTCCATGGCTGCAGTCACAATTTCAGTGATTTTGGAGCCCCCCGAAATAAAGTCTCTCACTGTTTCCACTGTTTCCCCATCTATTTGCCATGAAATGCGACCAGATGCCATGATCTTAGTTTTCTGAATGTTGTGTTTTAAGCCAGCTTTTTCATTCTCCTCTTTCACCTTCATCAAGAGGCTCTTTAGTTCCTCTTCACTTTCTGCCATTACAGTGGTGTCATCTGCATATCTGAGGTTATCGATTTCTCCTGGCAGTCTTATTTGAGCTTGTGCTTCATCTATCCTGGCATTTCCCATGATGTACTCTGCATATAAGCTAAATAAGGAGGGTGACAATATAGCCTTGATGTACTTCTTTCCCAATTTTGAACCATTGTTCTTGTCCAGTTCTAACTGTTGCTTCTTGACCTACATATAGATTTCTTAGGAGGCAGGTAAGGTGGTCTGGTATTCCCATCTCTTTAAGAATTTTCCATAGTTTGTTGTGATTCACACAAAGACTTTAGTGTAATCAATGAAGCAGAAGTTACTTTAGCACTAACCTCATAGATGCCATAATAAATGGAACTACATCAGAAGTAGATGTTTTTCTGGAATTCCTTTTCTTTTTCTATGATCCAACAGATATTGGCAATTTGATTTCTGCTTCCTCTGCCTTTTCTAAATCCAGCTTGAACATCTGGAAGTTCTCAGTTCACATACTGTTGAAGCCTAACTTGAAGGATTTTGAGCATTACCTTGCTAGCATGTGAGATGAGTGCAATTGTGCAGTAGTTTGAACACTCTTTGGCATTGCCTTTCTTTGGGATTGGAATGAAAACTGACCTTTTCCAGTCCTGTGACCACTGCTGAGTTTTCCAAATTTGCCGGCATATTGACTGCAGCACTTTCACAGCATCATCTTTTAGGATTTGAAACAGCTCAGCTGGAATTCTATCACCTCTACTTTTTTTTTTTTTTTTTTACAACATAGTATTTCTTATAGTCTCAGAATTGGAATAGAAGTGTCAATCCCATTCAGCTTTTTAAAACAAATCACTCAGGTAGTAAGCTCCCTAGACTTTTAGCAATAATACTATTAGGTTGGTGCAAAAGTAATTATAGTTTTGGACCCTGAATTTTAATTCATTATAACTAGGCTCAAACACATCTTTATTAATCAAAATAGGACTCATTACAATCAGCACATTTTTGCCAATTAAAAATAAGTTTCTTTATTCCTTTAGCATAAAAATCTCTGCTTCGGGTTTTGACAAACTCTTGGAAAGCATTTTCTGCAACCTGGTGGTTGTGGAAGAATTTTTTCTGCAAAAAGTTGTTGAGATTCTTGAAAAAGTTGTCATTTGGCGAGAGGTCAGGTGAATATGGCAGATGAAGCAAAACTTTGTAGCCCAATTAGTTCAATTTTTGAAGTTGGTTGTGTGACATGATGTCAGGCGTTGTCACAGAGAAGCATTAGGCCCATTCTATTGACCAATGCTGGCTGCAGGCATTGTGGTTTTCGGTGCATCTCATCAATGTGCTGAGCATACTTATCAGATGTAATGGCTTCACTGGAATTCAGAAGGCTGTAGTGGATCAGACTGGCAACAAACCACCAAACAGTGACCATGACCATTTTTAGGATGTAAGTTTGGCTTTGGGAAGTGCTCTGGAGCGTCTTCTCGGTCCAACCACTGAGTTTGTCATCCCTGGTTGTCATATAAAATCCACTTTTCATTGCACATCACAATCCAATTGAGAAATAGTTTGTTGTTGTTGCGTAGAAGAAGAGAAGCAACACTTCAAAATGACAATTTTTTTTATTTGCAGCAGCTCATGAGGCACCCGCGTATCAAGTTTTTTCACCTTTAAAATTTGGTTCAAATGCCAGACAACTGTAGAATAGTTAACGTTGAGTTCTTGGGCAACTTCTTGTGTAGTTTTAAGAGATCAGCTTCAGTGATCATCTCAGATGGTTGTTGTCAGCTTCCTATGGCTAGTCACTGTGCTCCTCAACTTCAAGCTTCTGATCTTCTTTGCAAAACTTCTTGAACCACTGCTGCACTGTACATTCATTAGCAGTTCTTGGGCCAAATGCATTGTTGATGTTGCAAGTTGTCTCTGATGCTTTATGACCCATTTTGAACTCAAGAAAATTGCTTGAATCTGTTTTTTGTCTAACATCATTTCCATAGACTAAAATACATATAAAATAAACAAGTAATAATTCATTAGCAAAAAACATAAAGCAAGAAATTCTCATTAAAATGATATATAACATAACCACATTTATTTAAGAATGTATTCCGATATCAAATGGCAAAGTTCAACAATGCAAAACCAAAATTACTTTTGCACCAGTGTAATAGATGCCAGAATAAATGGGACTATGTCAGTTTTGAGTGAATATAAATTAGAAATCTAGCATTATATTCTTAGTCAAACAAGTGTAATCAAAATGTCAAACTTTTTTAGCTGGGCAAAAATTCATAGGTTTTCTAAAGTACATATTTATTATACATACTATTTGTACATATTTATACCAAAACTTTTTTCCTGTACTTGATAAAGACTTGAGAAAGAAAAACAAACAAAAAAACAGGAGATGGAGAAATTGGAAAACAGAAACTAAATGAGAACACTTGAATATGAATAGAAAAAGTGAAATGAACTAGATGAAAGTAAAATATCATCATCTAGTCCAGTTGTTTTTAAACATGACTGCTTATTAAAATCACATCTGGAGCTTTGGAGAAAAAAGCAATACCTGGATATTTGAATTTTTCAAAAATTCCAAGATAATTCTAAGTGCATCTGAATTTTAGAGGGTGATTACAACTTTTTCTATTAAATAGTTTTACTGATATAGAATTATATTATTTTCTGTTGACCAATCATGATACAATGGTATTAAATGAATAATAGTTACATAATCACAATAGTAAAAGATGTTTATCAGTTTTCACAATCAATAGCCAGACAAAAAATAAAAGATAATTATAATTACAAGCCATAAAGGAAACATGATCCCAACAATATAAAATAATTACATACAATTTGGGGGGTTAAGTAGAGTGATGCAGTAAGTGGAAATGCACACGTGCACATATTTTCATCCCCGGAGCCTGTCTATGTCTTTCATAGCTGTGTTTTATAAGGAAAATATATAGCATGTAGAAATATATGATCTGTTTTTGAAAACTGAAGTATATTTGACCTACAACGTGCTAGTTAGTTTCAAGTGTACAGTAAAGTGAATCAGTTATACATATACGTATATCCAGTTGATTTTTTAGGTTTTCATTCCTGTACAGGTCATTACAGAGTATTGAGTAGAGTTCCATGTGCTAACAGTTGGTTCTCTTTAGTCGTCTCTTTTACATATATTAGCGTGTATGTGTCAGTCCCAATCTCCCAATTTATCCCTCTTCCTCTCATTCCCTGGAAACCATAAGTTTGTTATCTACATCTGTGACTCTACTTCTGTTTTGTGGCTAAGTTCATTTATACCTTTTTTCTTAGATTCCACATATAAGCAGTATCATATGATATTTGTTTTTCTGTGTCTTCGTTCACTCAATATGACAATCTCTCAGTCCATCCATGTTGCTGCAAATGGCATTTTTGTTCATTTTTATGACTGAGTACGGTGGTTTTGTCACTAAGTCGTGTCTGATTCTTGTGACCCCACGGATTGTAACCTGCCAGGCTTCTCTGTCTGTGGCACTCTCCAGGCAAGAATACTGAAGTGGGTTGCCTTTTCCTTCTCCAGGGGATCTTCCCAGCACAGGAATCAAACCTGGGTCTCCTGCACTGCAGGCAGGTTTACCGACTGAGCTATGAGGGATGGCTGAGTGTGTGTATATATATATATATATATATATATATATATATATATATACATCATATATACACACATATATATACACACACACCACGTTTTCTTTATCCATTCCTCTGTTTCGGTTGCTTCTAGGTTCTGGCTATTGTAAATAGTGCTGCAATGAACATTGGGGTGCATGCATCTTTTTGAATTGTGGTTTTCTCTGAGTATATGCCTAGGAATGGAATTGTTGCATCATATGGTAGTTCTGTTTTTGTATATACATATTCCTTTTCAGATTCCTTTCCACTTTGGTTTATTACAGGGTATTGAATATAGTTCCCTGTGTACACAGTAGGACCTGTTGTTGAGCTGATCTTCTTTATATTGTTTATCTTATTTTATACAATTTTCTGATTTTTCCTTTTGGATCATAGAAAAAGCATGAGAGTTCCAGAAAAACATCTGCTTTATTGACTATGCCAAAGCCTTTGACTGTGTGGGTCACAACAAACTCTGGAAAATTCTTAAAGAAATGGGAATACCAGACCACCTGACCTGCCCTCTGAGAAATCTGTATGCAGGTCAAGAAGCAACAGTTAGAACTGGACATTGAACAATAGGCTGGTTCCAAATCAGGAAAGGAGTACGTCAAGGCTGTATATTGTCACCTTGCTTATTTAGCTTGTATGCAGAGTACATCATGAGAAATGCTGGACTGGATGAAGCACAAGCTCAAATAAGATTGCCGGGAGAAATATCAGTAACCTCAGATATGCAGATGACACCACCCTTATGGCAGAAAGCGAAGAAGAACTAAAGAGCCTCTTGATGAAAGTGAAAGAGGAGAATGAAAAAGTTGGCTTAAAATTCATCATTCAGGAAACTAAGAACATGGCATCTGGTCCCATTACTTCATGGCAAATAGATGGGGAAACAGTGGAAACAGTGAGAGACTTTATTTTGGGGGGCTCCAAAATCACTGAAATGGTGACTGCAGCCATGGAATCAAAAGATGGTTGCTCCTTGAAAGAAAAGTTATGACCATCCTAGACAGCATATTAAAAAGCGGAGACATTACTTTGACATTACAAATGTCCATCTAGTCAAACCTATGGTTTTTCCAGTGGTCATGTATGGATGTGAGAATTGGACTACAAAGAACACTGTGCACTGAAGAATTGATGCTTTTGAACTGTGGTGTTGGAGAAGACTCTTGAGAGTCCCTTGGACTGCAAGGAGATCCAACCAGTCCATCCTAAAAGAGATCAGTCCTGGGTGTTCATTGGAAAGACTGATGTTGAAGCTGAAACTCCAATACTTTGACTACCTGATGCGAAGAACTGACTCTTTTGAAAAGACCCTGATGCTGTAAAGATTGAAGGCGGGAGGAGAAGGGGACGACAGAGGATGAGATGGTTGGATGGCATCACCGGCCCTATGGACATGAGTCTGAGTCAATTCTGGGAGTTGGTGATGGACAGGGAGGCCTGGCCTGCTGCAGTCCATGGGGTCACAAAGAGTTGGACATGACTGAGTGACTGAACTGAACTGATATTGTATTATGATCACAAAAAGAAGCAACTAAAAGAAAAAGACCCCTTTAGAAAGGCCACAAGAAAGGATCTGACTTTACTGTGGACCAATGATTTGAGTAATTGGTGTCTTTCAAAGGCCTATTTATGCAGAGGGATGGGCTGGTCTGGTGGCCACAGGTATATATATGGCATCAGCCATTAGGAACATTCCTCTGATTACACCCTATCCGCCCCCACTCCCCCCCCCCCATGCCCTGTGCACTTTCTCTTGGCTAAGGATGGGCGTGGACACTTGCTGATGGCTGTGGAGTCCGCATGGAAAACTGATAACATGAAGCCAGTTCCCTTGGGGCTGCCTGTCCAGCAAACATGTTGAGGAGCAGTCACTGTTCCTGTGAATCGAGTGTCAGGGCCTCATTTCCCCTCATTAAATGAGAAGACAGTAATATCTGGTCCTCCTTCAGAGAGGCATTCCAGGAATCAACAGACAAGTATCTGTAACTAGCTGTGGGCAAAATCTCTCTAGCTTTGCTCCATTTATTAGTAATGTCCAGGGTAGCTTCCTAGAACTGTGGATGGAAAGGACTCTCGCTTGAGAGGCCCCCATCCAGTCCCATCTGCAAGGAGAGCTGCAACCAAGGCACCCAGACCTCTGGCCTCATTCTTCTCGGCTTCCCTGTATAATTTATTTATGGCTCTAAAACCCAGCAGAGTCAGTAATGTCCTTCTATCCCTCTTTATATCTTTCCACTCTTAAACTGCATCCCTCCTGGGACTTCATTCAAAGGAGTTCCTTAGTCTTCTTTGGAGTTCCTCCAACTTCTCTGCATTCAATTCAAGAAGCTCTGAACAGCCTTTCCTGTAATAGATGCTAAGTAGTCTTGCCTGAGCAGAGTAAAGGACAATTTACATCCTTCAGTGTTATGCAAATGTGATTCTAGGCTGAGGGAATGCGTAGAGGGAAGTTAGGGGCTTTGTTGAGCTGAGATCAAAATTCTGCATAGCCCCCCTGCCAATGACCACAGGTGAGTCAGTTGCTTTGCTTTGCCTCCATGCTTAGAAGGTAGAAAAGAATATGTACTAATTCTTCAAAAGGCCCCTGTGAGGAGTAAATGAGACAGTGTATATAAAGCGCTTGGTTTATGTTGTTCATGTTTTTTTCATACAAACTGGCTTAACTGTAAGTCAGTTTCTTCATCTGGTGTTCAACAGAAGAAACGTGATCTGCTCCAAAGTAGGAGAAAAAAAGCGGATTTACTGACAAACAGAACTGCCCTATTCTTTAAGAGATGTTCAAGAGTAATTTTAAGTATGTTTAATTTTTGCCTTAAATGCTGATTTTAAAGCTGAGCTCTATGGTAAGATCCAACTTCCTTGAGGGACAGTTTGCCTTGCAATTTTATTCTCAGCAGTTTACAGTCCAGTGCACTTTTGAAAGCTTAGTAAGATTTTAGGAACCATTGACCCAAAGATAAATAATTTATCACTTATAGTCCTCACAAAGGGATAGCTTGATTTGGAAATATCTCCTTCCCAGAAATCCCTATGAAATAGGAGGGGGGAAAAAACATATATGAGCAGTGTTTGGGATAATCAGTGCCTGAGAGATAAACAGTACACCCCCAGCTTTGCAGGAAAGAGTAAAAACTGTTGCAAATGGGACAACATCCCATTGATTCACTAACAAATAAATGAAGAAAAAATCCAAAACCTTAGCATGTCTCTCATACATCCATCAAGATAAATAACAGATAACAACCGCTTATAGTGGACTGGGCACTGTTTGCAAATCGTATGTATTATTTATCCTCCTATGAATTTATGGGCAAGTATTGTTTCTGTTCTGACTTTCTAGGTAAAGAAGCTTAGGTAAAGAGAGATTAAATTTTGCCACATGTGCCAAATCCCGGGGTTTTATGGCACGTGTGGTAGAGCTGGATTCAAACCCAGGCAGTGGGTTCCAAGAGGCCACCTTGTACTGGCTCTTTCTCTCAAGTGTCTCTGGTTGGGAACTCCTGGCCCAGCCCAGTCTTCATCCCTAACTGGGAAAGCAATTATAGTAGTGTAGTTAAACACACATATTTTAGTGTCTAAAATTTCCTCCTTTAATCCTGACTCCACCACTTAGTGGAGGAGCAGGAAGGGAATTGATTACCTTCCCCGCTTCCTCCATCTCAAATCCTAGCTGGTTAAGAAACTGAGGTCTACAGGATTTAGATATTTAAAATGGAAATCATATTCTGTACCCAAACACTGAGTTGTTTTGCCACCTCTGAGTCAGCTTGCTGTATTCAGATCATCATGCATTCAGAAAGCTTCTTATACGTCAGCTACACTAAGTGGTGCTGGTTTTTGGTTTGTTTGTTTTGTTTTTTAATAATTTAACATGGATAAGGCATCGTGAATTGTGGAGAAAATTAGTGTATTAACACTTTGAGTTAATTCTAACAAGATAAATTTTTATTACTGCTCTGTGATTTGGTACATAATCTTCACTATCAGTTGAAGCCTAAGTATTGTATTGATTTAATATTTAAGCAGTTAGTAGGAATGCTTACCACTTATTGAGTATTTGCTTTGCACTAGGAGCTTACTTAAGATTTGTCATTCACTTTTCAGTAAGGCTGGTAGGTATTTTTCCTCTCATTGTTGATGGCAATTGAGTTATAGAGCAGTCTCCAGTAATTAGCTTCGGTTCTCATTGTAACATAGAGTGATAGAGGAAGTCTGAAAACTTTGAATCATTCCAGTGTTTTCCTGTGTATATTTAACCACAATCCTTTACTCCTTCCCAAAGAATTGATAAAGGCAAAGCCATATTTGTAGTTTCAGACTTGCTACATTACAGCTTAAAGGCCAGTATCTATGGAATATATATCTAATAACTACTTTGTTACAAAATTTGCATAGTTGTTGATCCCTTGAATACCTGACCCCAAAATTAATCTCTAATCTTGCAGATTCCATACTCTGATCCTCACTAGAGAACTCTTCAAACTGAAAAAAACAAAAGGCTTATTTATGGGCTCTCTCAAAAACTATCAATGTTATGCAGAAAGGAAGGAAAATCAAGTGACACCTTTCCTCAGATGGTGACAAAAGATTAGCTCTGATTAAATCAACCGCTGCCTCTGAGTTATTTCATAGTAGCAAGGGCAAAAATTCTTGGCTGTGTTAATCACGTTTGGATGAGACATAGGTTTTATAGAAATTACCCCACATCATTGCTTTGTTTTGGGCACATTAGTACAGCTAATTCATGAGCAGAATGAACAAGCTTTCTTGCAGCAGAGAAGATCTTCCTTTGACGAAACAGAACCACCATAAGCTGTCCTCCAGAATCTGGAAAAAGATTGTATTAGTCTGTGTTACACATGTTTTGCTTTTGAATTCAGTTGATCACCAACAAGTATGTGATCATAATAACTGTTTAAGGCAATAGTAAGCCTAGTTATAGGACATCAATTCCAGGTTCTTCCTAGTTTATTTTTCAAAAATGCTTTTTCTAGATTACTTGGTGGTTCAGATGGCAAAAAATCTGCCTGCAATGCAGGAGAACTGGATTTGATCCTTGGCTTGGGAAGATCTTCTGAAGAAGGGAATGGCTTCCCACTCCAGTATTCTGGCCTGGAGAATTCCGTAGACAGAGGAGCCTGGCAGGCTATAGTCCATGGGGTCACAAAGAGTCAGACATGACTGAGCAACTTTCACTTTCAGATTACCTAATTAACTCACATACACATTTACGCACCATTTCAGGCCATATGAATTTCTTTATTATGTGACCTGTTTACTAACCAAAATGTATGATGGAGAGAATGTAAACACAAATGAGCCAATCCACAGTGGAAATGGGAATCAAAGCAACTGATCTGAACTTGGCAGGCTCCTATTTCTCCTCCATCTCAAAGGCACATACACAGAAATGGGTCAGGTCTGTTGTTGCCATGTGTGTAGACAGGGAGTAACAATTCTCTACTGGAACTGAGATGACAAGGGAGACCCAGAGAGCATATAATTGGTGAGGAGTAGTAAGAGTAGTTGTCCTTCCCTCCATTTTTTAAAGAAATATCAATTCACTATTGAGTAAAAGAAAGCAGAAGTTGTCAACATGTATATAGCCCTAGGACACATTCTCTATAAAATACATCCTACAGTAAGGTAAATTTTATAAAATATGTATGGTGCATGATTCTTTTGATGAATTTGACTTATTGGTTTAAACAATAAGTTGATCTTTGGGACTAGGGTTGAGAAGTCCTTTCTGGAAGCTATAATAACATTTGTGAACTATAAGGATACATTACTGGTTCCTATAGACTGGGATTTACTCAAATGTACACTTGTGTCCTAGAAAAGATGAGAGAACTTCACCACAGTCACAGCAGGAGGGTATGAGAAGTAGAGCTATTGAAGCTGCAGGATGGAAAGAAGTAGACCTCTAGGGGCTTAAATATATTCAAATGTAAAATTTTCTTTCAGAGGGTCCTAGGTGTGAAATGCTTGAATTAATCCTGCTTAAACCATGTAGAAAAACAAACATACCAGACAAAGGAAAAGTCATGAAAATTCATTTAAACAGCTAGAAAATAGTATGTGTAGACTACCTCTCAACTGCAGCTTTTTAATAATTCACCCATGATGGCTGGTTTGGCATTCATTCCTAAAACCTCTTTTGTTTCTTGATCTACACAGACAAATCAATTTGCAATGACAAACTGACATGTTAAACACCAATCTCAAATTTAACTGAAATTATTTCATGCCTCTGTGAAGCATAGTAATCCATTATTTTGTTTTGCCTTGACTACAGAATGGCAAAAGAAGCAGAAATTTTTTTTGTAAAAAAAAAAAAAAAGCTCTTAAACTCCTTTTGCCTTGTTTGCAGCATAGGGAGGAAGGAGGCTGAGTATTTCCATTTCGTGTTTGAGCTACTTGAGAAGATAAATTGGGTGAGGCCACACAGGAAAATCTTCCCATTATTTTCTGCCTTTAGCCATGCATGTGGCTCCCTCCCAGGAGCTCACACCGTGCCCCTGTGTAATAACTGAAGTGTGCAGTTTATGCCAAAATATGCTCTGAGTAACATGTCCTCACAAAGACAGTCATGCTGTGATTGGCAGCAAGCCAGGGTTTTGTCCTCCTTTGGCTCTAGCCTCTCCATCCCAGGTTGGGGAGACCCGACTAGTGAGTGAAGAGACAAAGAAACACTCCATTTGCTTGTGGGAGTGGAGTGAGCCAGGGAAAGAACCTCCTCCTCCACTCAAAGAAGCCAGTTTGAAAAGATGAGAACTACCTGCTTTCTACCTGTGGCAGAGCATCTTGCAAACAAACAGAAAACATAAATAGACTCATGGAGACGGATAACCAACCAGTGGTCTCTGAATGGAAGGGGGTCTCTGGATTTTGCAGTTGGGCAAAAGAGATGAAGAGGATTAAGAGGAACAAATTTCCAGCTCTAAAAGAAGTAAGACCTGGGGATATAGTGTACAGTATAGGGAATACAGTCAGTAATACTATAATAACTGTGTATGGTGACAGATGGTAACGATTTATCATGGTGACCATTTTGTAATGTATAAAAATATCAAATCACTATTCTATACACCTGAAACTAACATACTATTTTAAGTCACTTATACTTCAATTAAAATTTAAAAAGTATTCAAAGTGTCTTCAAAGATAAAACTACCATGTTTCCCCTAAAAGATAGATATGTAAGATGTATCCAAATTATTTAAGAATTTGTATTAAATTTATGTTGGCAATGCTGAATTCACTTTTCAATTTTAATGAACTATAGAATACATCAAAAGAATATTTATAAAATATTTGTCATGTTTCTTATCCCTCAGTTCAGTTCAGTTGTTCAGTCATATCTGACTCTTTGCGACCCCATGGACTGCCCCACATCAGGCCTCCCTATCCATCACTAACTCCCGGAATTTACTCAAACTTGTGTCCATTGAGTCAGTGATGCCATCCAACCCACTCATTCTCTGTCGTCCCCTTCTTCTTCTGCCTTCAATCTTTCCCAGAATCAGGGTCTTTTCCAATGAGTCAGTTCTTCACATCAGGTGGCCAAAGCATGGGAGTTTCAGCCTCAACATCAGTCCTTCCAATGAATACTCAGGACTGCTTTGCTTTAGGATGGACTGGTTGGATCTCCTTGCAGTCCAAGGGACTCTCAAGCGTCTTCTCCAACACCACAGTTTGAAAGCATCAATTCTTCAGCACTCAGCGTTCTTTATAGTCCAAATCTCACATCCATACATGACTACTGGAAAAGCCATAGCCTTGACTAGACGGACCCTTTGTTGGCAAAGTAATGTCTCTGCTTTTTAATATGCTGTCCAGGACGGTCATAACTTTTCTTCCAAGGACCAAATGTCTTTTAATTTCATGGCTGCAATCACCATCTGCAGTGATTTTGGAGCCCAAGAAAATAAAGTCTGTCACTGTTTCTACTGTTTCCCTATTCACTTGCCATGAAGGGATGGGACCAGATGCCATGATCTTAGTTTTCTGAATGTTGAGTTTTAAGCCAGCTTTTTCACTCTCCTCTTTCACTTTCCTCAAGAGGCTCTTTAGTTCTTCTTCACTTTCTGCCATAAGGGTGGTGTCATCTGCATATCTGAGGTTATTGATACTTCTCCCAGCAATCTTGATACAGCTTGCATTTCATCCAATCCAGCATTTCTCATGATGTACTCTGCATATAAGTTAAATAAGCAGGGTGACAATATACAGCCTTGATGTACTCCTTTCCTGATTTGGAACCAGTCTGTCGTTCCATATCCAGTTCAAACTCTTGCTTCCTGACCTGCATACAGATTTCTCAAGAGGCAGGTCAGGTGAACTGGTATTCCCATCTCTTTCAGAATTTTCCAGAGTTTGTTGTGACCCACACAGTCAAAGGCTTTGGCATAGTCAATAAAGTAGAAATAGATGTTTTTTTGAAACTTTCTTGCTTTTTCGATAATACAACAGATGTTGGCAATTTGACCTCTGGTTCCTCTGCCTTTTCTAAAACCAGCTTGAACATCTGGAATTTCACAGTTTACGTACTGTTGAAGCCTAGTTTGGAGAATTTTGAGCATTACTTTACTAGCATGAGAGATGAGTGCAATTGTGCAGTAGTTTGAGCATTCTTTGGCATTGCCTTTCTTTGGGATTGAAATGAAAACTGACCTTTTCCAGTCCTGTGGCCACTGCTGAGTTTTCCAGATTTGCTGGCATATTGAATGCAGCACTTTCACAGCATCATCTTTTAGGACTTGAAATAGCTCAATTGGAATTCCATTACTTTCACTAGCTTTGTTCATAGTGATGCTTCCTAAGGCCCACTTGACTTCACATTCCAGGATGTCTGGCTCTCAGTGAGGGATCATACCATCGTGATTACCTGGGTCATGAAGATCTTTTTTGTATAGTTCTTTTGTGTATTCTTGCCACCTCTTAATATCTTCTACTTCTGTTAGGTCTATACCATTTCTGTCCTTCATTGTGCCTGTCTTTGCATGAAATGTTCCCCTGGTATCTCTAATTTTCTTGAAGAGATCTCTAGTCTTTCCCATTCTATTGTTTTCCTCTCTTCTTTGCACTGATAACTGGGGAAGGCTTTCTTATCTCTCCTTCCTATTCTTTGAAACTCTGCATTCAAATGAGTATGTTTCCGTTTCTCCTTTGCTTTTTGCTTTTTGTCTTTTCGCAGCTATTTGTAAGGCCTCCTCAGACAGCCATTTTGCTTTTTTGCATTTCTGTTTTTGGAGATAGTCTTGATCACTGTCTCCTGTACAATGTCACGAACTTCCTTGTTTCATCAGGCACTCTAGCTATCAGATCTAATTCCTTGAATCTATTTCTCACTTCCACTGTATAATCATAAGGGATTTGATTTAAGTCATACCTGAATGATCTAGTGTTTTTCCCTACTTTCTTCAATTTAAGTCTGAATTTGGCAATAAGGAGTCTATGATCTGAGCCACAGTCAGCTCCTCGTCTTGTTTTTACTGACTGTATAGAGCTTCTCCATCTTTGGCTGCAAAGAATATAATCAATCTGATTTCGGTGTTGACCATCTGGTGATGTCCACGTGTAGAGTCTTCTCTTGTGTTGTTGGAAGAGGGTGTTTGCTATTACCAGTGTGTTCTCTTGGCAAAACTCTATTAGCCTTTGCCCTACTTCATTCTGTACTCCAAGGCCAGATTTGCCTGTTACTCCAGGTATTTCTTGACTTCTTTTGCATTCCAGTCCCCTATGATGAAAAGGACATCTTTTTGGAGTGTTAGTTCTAGAAGCTCTTGTAGTTCTTTACAGAACAATTCAACTTCAGCTTCTTCAGCATTACTGGTCGGGGCACAGACTTGTATTACTGTGATATTGAATGGTTTGCCTTGGAAATGAACAGAGGTCATTCTGTCGCTTCTGAGATTGCAAAAACTGCATTTCGGACTGCATTTTGGACTCTCTTGTTGAGTATGATGACTACTCCATTTCTTCTAAGGGGTTCTTGCCCACAGTAGTAGATATAATGGTCATCTGAGTTAAATTCACCCATTCCAGTCCATTTTAGTTCACTGATTCCTAAAATGTTGATGCTCACTATTCCCATCTCCTGTTTGACTGCTTCCAATTTACCTTGATTCATGGACCTAACATTCCAGGTTCCTATGCAATATTAGTCACTCAGTCATTTCTGACTCTTTGTGACCCCACAAACTGTAGCCCACCAGGCTTCTCTGTTGATGGAATTCTCCAGGCAAGGATACTGGAGTGGATTGCCATTCCTTTTTCCATAGGATCTTCCCAACCCAGGGATCAAACCCTGGTCTCCTGCATCACAGGCAGATTCTTTGCCCTTTGAGCTACAGGGAAGTGCCCCCTCTGTTGTAGTTGTCAATTTTAGTGTCACTATGAAATCTAATCAAGCTTTTGAGCTTTTTTTTTTTCTAAGTCCCATTTTTTATTGTTGGTGTAACCCTCTGCCTCTACATTGGGCTTTTGCAGTCTGTGGAGTTTTCTTTCTTTTTTTTCTTCTCTTTTTTAACTTTATTTTTTAATTTTTTAAATCTATTATTATTTCTTCTACATTTATTCCTTTGTTTGCTTTTCCTGCTGTTCTTTTCCCCTTGCAGTTAATCTTTAATGTATATAAATCTTCATCTACCTCTATTTAACTTTGCATGTCTAGTCTTTCTTTCTTTCCTTTGTGTCCTTTCCTCTCAGCATATTTGTTAATTTTATTCTCATTGCTTTATTCCCCAATTGGCACCTTGCTTTGGATTTGCTTTCCAATTTGTGCTTTAGTTTTGTTCTTAACTGGTAGATATAATTCTTGGTTTCCTTTGTTCACTGGGTCGATCTACTATACTTTATTTTTGTTGGACTGTTTTGACTTTGCTTATGGCTGTATATGTGTATACTACATTATTTCAATTACTATTTGCCTGATTTTGTAACTACCATTTGTCTGGGGTTCATCTTTGGTTTCTCATTTTGGGTATTTGTTTTAATCTCCCTTAATGCCATAACAAAGCACTTGTGGAATCTTCATTCCTGACCAGAGATCAAGCCCTGAACCTTTGGAGTGGGAGCACTGACTCCAAGACCCTCGACCACCAGAGAACTAACCCTAGGGAGTAACAGATAGTGAGAACTCACACAAAGGAAACCACTTGATTACAAGACCCAGCATCACCCAGCCACCAGTCGCACCCTGGGCAGGACGCCTCATCTAAACAACAGACAAAACAGAAATACAAACCCAGTCATCAGCAGAAGGATCACCACCTCACTCAGCCTGGCCCGTCAGAGAAAAACAAACAAGCAAAAACACTCAGCACAAATGGAGGAGATGGAAGAATAAAACAAAAGCAGACCTCGGCAAAGGCCAAAAAAGAAATTTATAATTATTGATAAACTGGATACTATAAGGCATGAGACTCTTGGAACAAGTCCAGAGGGAACAGTTCATAATCTTGAAAACAAGAAATGATCCTGGGATCGGAAAACCGACCCCAGACTATTTCCTAACTGGCGTCTCAGAGTCACATGTTTTACGTATCTGTGGAAAATCTATTGATAAGAATATTAGTCTTAGTTACTGATTTGTTATTGATTACTGTTTCTTAGTTACTCAGTGGTTTAGACCACTTGGTTCTTTGGCCCTGAAGGCCGCATGAGTTATAGCTTAACTCCCTGCACATTCTTTCTTTCACAGCTGAAAGTGTAATAAAGCTGGCTCGGATTCAGTTTCAGCACCTTCACCTTGGAGCGGTGTTGGTCCCCTGATCCTCACTTTTCACTGAATTCTTGTGTCTTGTTTCTCATTCTCCTGCATATCGCATTTTCAAAAACACTGCTTGTTGAGCCAGTCTTGACACACAAATCTCACCCTATATGAAGCTTACACAAACCGCTGGACCAACCTTAGGAGGGCAGAAACCAAAAGGAAGAAAGAATTCAACCTTAAAGCCTGAGAAAAGGAGACCTCAAACACAATAATTAAAAAAAAATAATTAAAAGGCAGAGAATACTACACAAATGAAGGAACAAACTAGAAACACAGAAGTGCAAATAAATGAAGAGGACATAGGCAAACTACCTGAAAAAAATTCAGAATAATGATAGTAAAGATGATCAAAAACCTTGAAAACAAAATGGAGAAAATGCAAGAATCAATTAACAAAGACCTAGAAGAATTAAAGAATAAACAAAGAGACGAACAACACAATTACTAAAATTAAAAATATAGAAGGAATCAATAGCAGAATATCTGAAGCAGAAGAACGAATCACTGAGCTGGAAGATAAAATGGTGGAAAAAACTTCTGAAATGCAGAATAAAGTAGAAAGAATGAAAAGAACTGAGGATGGTCTCAGAGACCTCTGGGACAATATCAAACACACCAACATTCGAATTATAGGGGCCCCAGAAGAAGAGAAAAAGGGTATGACAAATTTTGAAGAGATTATAGTAGAAAATTTCCCCAACATGGAAAAGGAAAGTCAATCAAGTTCAAGAGGCACAAAGAGTCCTATACAGAATAAACCCAAGGAGAAACACGCAAAGACACATACTTAATCAAACTAACAAAGGCTAAACACATTGAAAGAATATTAAAAGCAGCAAGGGAAAGGCAACAAGTAACATACAAGGGAAACCCCATACATTTAACAGCTGATCTTTCAGCAGAAACTCTGCAGGCCAGAAAGGAATGGCAGGATATATTTAAAGTACTGAAAGGGAAAAATCTACAACCAAGATTACTGTACCTGGCAAGGATCTCATTCAAAATTGATGGAGAAATAAAAAGCTTTTCATACAAGCAAAAGTTAAGAGAATTCAATACCACCAAACCATCTTTTCAACAAATGTTAAAGGGACTTATATAGTCAAGAAATAGAAGAGAAGAAAAAGATCTACAAAATCAACCCTGAACAATTAGAAAATGGCAATAGGAACATATATATCAATAATTACTTTAAATGTAAATGGATTAACTGTTTCAACCAAAAGACACAGACTGGCTGAAAGGATACAAAAACAAGACCCATATATGTGCTGTCTACAAGAAATCCACTTCAGATCTAAAGACACATAGACTGAAAGTGAGAGGATGGAAAAATATATTCCATGCAAATGGGAAGGAAAAGAAAGCTGGAGTAACAATCTTCATATCAGACAAAATAGACCTTAAAATAAAGAAGATTACAAGAGATAAGGAAGGACACTACATAATGATCAAGGGATCAATCCAAGAGGAAGACAACAAATGTAAATATCTGTGCACCCAACCTAGGAGCACCTCAGTACATAAGACAAACACTAACAGACATAAAAGAAGAAATTGACAGTAACACAGTAATAGTGGGAGACTTTAACACCCCATCACACCAATGGACAGATCATCAAAATACAAAGTTAATAAGGAAACACAAGCCTTAAATGATACATTAGATAGGATGGATCTCATTGATATCTTCAGGATATTCCATCCAAATGCAGAAGAATATACCTTCTTCTCAAGTGCACATGAAACATTCTCCAGGATAGACCACATCTTGGGTCACAAATCAAACCTCAGTAAATTTAAGAAAACGGAAATCATATCTTGCCTCTTCTCTGACCACAATGCTATGAGACTAGATATAAATTACAAGAAAAAAAAACTAAGAAACACAAACACATGGAGATTAAGGAATACATTTCTAAATAACCAACAGATTACAGAAGAAAAGGGAAATAAAATTTCTAGAAACAAATGACAATGAAAACAATAATTCTCTAGTATCATTAAGTATTTACCTAGAACCCTTTATAACAAATATAGATAATGAATGGTTATCTATTGCTATGCAACAATCTACCCCAATACCTAGAGACTTTAAAGATGAACCCGTTAATCTCTCCTACATAGGAGTGCTTTTAGTCATTAAATCAATTTCTTTGGGAGGGTTCAGATATTTCATTTCTTCTTGAGCCAGTTTTAGTTCATTTTTAATTTTCTAGGAATTTGTCTTTTTCATCTAAGTTTTAAAATTTATTAGCATAAAATTGTTCATAATATCTTTTTATAATGTCTATAGTATCTATTGATATATTTCCTTTTTCATTTCTAATATTGTTTGTTTGTACATGCGTGGTAATTTGCTTCAGTTGTGTCTGACTTTTACCACCCTATGGACTGTAGTCCACCAGGCTCCTCTGTCCATGGGATTCTCCAGGCAGGAATACTGGAATGTGTTTCCATGCCCTCCTCCAGGGGATCTTCCCAACCCAGGGATCAAACCCATGTCTCTTACATCTCCTGCATTGGCAGGCAGGTTCTTTACCTCTAGCACCACCTGGGAAGCCCAATATTGCTTGGTTGTACCTCTTCTCTTTTTTTCTTTATCGGTGTCCTTAGAGATCTGTCAATTTTACTAATCATCTCGAAACAAATTTTGTCAATTTTCACTATTGTGAGTTAGTTTCCTTATTTTTAATTTCTTTTTTTTGTCTTTGTTACTTCTTATCTCCATCTTTCTTTGAATTTATTTTGCTATTCTTTTCCTAATTTCTTAAATTGGAATTCTTTGTTCAATAATGTGTAGCTTTTTTTCACTCCTTATTGGTGCAACAGGACTTATGTATCTCTCTACTTATTGTTTTAGCTGCATGCAAAAAAACTTTGATATGTCTAGTTTTCATTATTGCTTAGTTCTAAATATTGCCTAATTTCTTAACTACTGTTATAATTTTTTGCATGCATATCAAAGATCCTATTCACCCAGTTCAGTGCCTGCCCTCAAAATGGAAGCAGAATCAGTAGTATTCTCTCCTCCCTGCCTGTTACCTTTTAGTTTTGTTTTTTTTTTAATTGAATTGTAATGGATTTACAACATTGTGTTAATTTCTGCTGTACAGCAAAGTGACATAGTTATACATACATACATTTATATATATTCTTTTTTTTATATCTAGTCTTTTTTATTCTTTTCCATTATGCTATATCCCAGGACTTTGAATATAGTGCCTGTGCTACACAGTAGGACCTTGTTGTTCATCCTTTCTATTCCCTGTTAGTTTTTGACCAGAATATTCCTTATAGTCTTTTCTGCCAGTTTGTCATGGGATTTAAGAAGATTTTTTTAAATAAATATTATCCACCAGTTTTCATTGGTTGTGAACCTCGTTTGCATACATCAATCAGCAGAAACCCATATTGGCATCTTATTTGATTACTATTGAATTCCCATAACACATAGTAAATAACATGTTCAAGGAGATTTAAGACCTGGTCATTTCTTGAAGGAATCACTAGAAATACTGTTAGGAAAAAATTTAACAGAATATACAGAGTGAATGATCACAATTATTAACCAAACTTCAAATAGAGAAATACACCCTGAAAAGAGAAAAATGATGTTTTTAAGTATCATTCAAAGTCCTCAAAAATACAGCCAATAAATCTGAATAATTCTGAAATGACTCCCATATGTTCACTAAAAAGATACACAAGGGTGTCCATCTCGCCCATCAAAAATTGAAGAAAGAAACAGAACCAGCAAATACCTATCAATGGTAGGATAGATAAACAAGTTGTGGAATGCTTCAAAGCAATGAGAATGAACAAACTACCACTCCATGCAGCTGGTTACATGAATTTCATAAATATAGTGTTGGATGAGAGAAGCTCAGTAAAATAATATATAAATTTGTATGATTCTATTTATATGAAGTTCAAGCACAGACAACGAATTTATTGAGTTATAATTCAAGATGATTGTTAACCCATGAGAGAAAGCTAGTGACAGGACACACGAGGACTTCTACGGATCTGGTCATGTCCAGTTTCTTATCTGAAAGATTGTTATATAGGTGTGCTCATTTTATGAAAGTTAGTTGAACTGTCCACTTTTAATGTGTGCATTTTCGGTATATATACTTCAATAAAATTTTATATTACAAAAAATCCAAAATGAAAGATTAAAAGCCATGAATTTATTTAAGGAATAAAATATTTGCCTGATGCTGCTCTTGATTTTAAAAAGCAAGATTGTGCTAGTGAAGTGTTAACATAATGACATTGTAGCTTTTTAATGACTTATTCGGGAAAGCTTGGGACCTTGAGCTTGAAAAGTGGGAATAGGAATATGGAGATATTTTTCTTCTAAGTTTAGAAAAACACTGCTTTCTCCAGATTGAGCTGTACTGTAGAATTGTATAAGGGCTTTTCCTTTTTTTCCCCCATTAAAATTATTTTTGTTGAAGTGTAGTTAATCTTCAGTGTTGTGTTAGTTTCAAGTATACAGCAAAATGATTCGGTTTTACATATATATATATATATACACACACATATATATGTTTATATATATTCATTTATATATATATACACACACACATACATGTTCTTTTTCAGATACTTTTCCATTATCAGTTATTACAAAATATTGAATATAGTTCCCTATACTATACAGTTTTATAGTGGTTATGTTTACTGACCACCTGCAGGATTCCTGGAAAGTTAAAGATCTGTCTTTTTGAGCTAGTACAAAAAGGCTCCAGCACAGAAATCCTTTTTCCAGCTTTGTGTGACCTTAGAGATATCACTTACGGAGCTTTAGTTTTGTCATCTGAAATATACCAATACAGTATTAGGTTACTGAAAGGGTAAAACATTTGCAACCATGCCTCACAAATGGTTAGTTCTCTTAGATGGCTAGATGATTTGGGCTCTTCTTGGGACATCAGAGGTCTAAGCCATGTGTTAATCTTCTTCTTTGACTGTTGTCCTCATCCCACCCTAAGCCTGTTACTTCAACTGTACAAAGAGAATACCTGCCTACCCCTCTGTCTGGTACCTGGTAAGTAATCTTCTGATTATTAATAATATTATTAGAATATTATCACATAGCAAGTTGGGTTCTATGTGTCTTAATTTCTGCAGTGACTTATCGTCCGAGTGCAATTATTTCCTTGGGAACACTAAATTATTCCTCTGCATCTACCACAAAGAAAAATCTTCAGTGGGCTTCCATTCCCTGCCCTTGCCCTCTCTGTAAAATTTTCTTTGTCACCAGTAAAGCATCATCATCTCAGTAAGAAATGCAGTGAGTGGTTTTATTCTAGATCTATGGTTTGTCTTGGGCTAGAGAAAAATCCCAAGTTCTCTAAGGAAGAATTCCAAGTCCAGCTTACTTGCCAAGACTTGTCAGTAGATTTGTGGATTCTTTACGGAAGAATTTTGGCTCCTCATTTTAATTTATGCCTCAACTTTAAACATAGATTATCCCTTATTCTGTTGTTTGCCAGGATTCCTGCATTTTTCATTTTAACCTCATTTTCTGCATCGTAGGTTTCCATTCTGAGATGGAGATAAATCATGCTGTCTCAACCTGTTTGTAGTGTATTAATCATCCAGTTCTCTTCAATGGGCTTTTCATATGGTTGCTTGGTTTACATCTGTTATTCCTTTCTCACACAAGATGCACAGCCTATTCCTATTTCCTACTTCTTTAAAAAAATCTGATATAGAACAGTGTATTTTTCCCATGACATTTCCATTGGTTGAATATTTATCAAAAATTATTTGACTTAGGGGGACTCCATCATTTTTATTTACATTATCTCTTTGTATTTCATGATATTTCACCTCCCAAATCCCTGAAGGAAAGCAGCATCAGCAATGACCTCTCCAACTGATTTTCTCAAGTCTTCCTTCTTAGAGCTTAGACAGGTCTCACATTTCTTGAGGGCAGAGATTACCTGTTTCATTTATCATCTTAATCCATAGGTAAACCTACTGATTCTTTTGCTACAGTAGGATATAGAGAGGAATTTATTTGCAAGGGAAATTTTAAAAAACTAAACTTTTATACTCTTAAGACAGGATGTTAGCAGAAACTTTTTCTTCAAAAATGTGTATCTTTTCTGAAGACTCAGTTATTCCTGAAGTGAGCATAAATTGTGATTTTTACTTTAAAATTAGAGTTAAGATAGAAACTGTTACTAAAGTCTTGTATAGACATTCTGCTACTGCCAATTACATTTTATGATAGTAACCATGACATCACTGGTATAACCTAATATTCATTTGAGTTTGGGGTTATGTTTTGACAGTGACCTTCAGCTGTGTTTTTGAAAAGATAGATAGGAAATTGCTGTGTCTCCCCGACCCCAAGCAAGCATTTGTAGGCTATTATTGGTATGTTTCAACATATATTAGTTGAAACTAGAAAACAAACTTTCAAGTGCTCCCAAACAGTATATCTGCATTTCACGTGGCTGGGATTCATAATTTTCTCTGCTTTTTCTCTTTCCCTGGTTCTCCAACTTTCCTCTTGAGTGTCAGTGTTCCCAGGGTTCCATATTTGGTCCCTTTTCTTCTCATGTTACACACTTCCCTTGTGTCTACAAACATTGTCACCACCCACACTCCTCAACTCCCACATTTCCATCCCCATCTCACTTTGCAGCTTTCCTTTCTTTAACTCCAGCCACTGGCCAGCCCTGGAAGGTGTTTTCCTTGGATCTCAGTATCCAAGAATGCATGGTTCTCTGAAACTACTGACCTTCTTTTGACTTAGCGTCTCAATGAAAGATGTACTTGATTGTGTTTCTTTGCTTTGCAACTAGGAAGCTCAGGGCAAATTTGGTGGCCTATCTGTGGTTATTGTTTAGGGTCTGCTTTTTGTGTATTAACCTCTCTCGTAATTCTCTTCACTTCAGTTTTTCATCTATTTGTTTTTATCTTGCTATAATGCATGTATTTACTTAGAATTGGTTTGGAATAGTCAAGGTATGCCTATAAGTAATACAATATGATTATATATATATATATATATATATATATATATATCTTCTGAGTATCTCCACCTTGATGATCCATGTGCATATAATTTAATGTCAGTATGTTAGAAATATATCCTCCTCCTAACATTCTCTGCCACAAACTAATCCAACTAGTCTCCCAGACCAGTAGTAATCCTAACTTAATCTTCAACTCTTCTCTCTTTCCCACATCATATCCAATTAGTCACCAAATTCTCCCAGTGTATCAAGAGATTTCCTCTTCATTCCCACTGTCACTGTCCGACTGGACTATTGCAACAGCTTCTTGCTACTCCAGTTTGTTCTGTGTTCTGCTTCCAGAACAACCTTCCTAAAATATATATCAGATTAGTGACCTATTTTGAAACCCTTCACTGTCTTCCCATGGCCCACAAAATAAATTCCAAACAGGGCTCTTCATGATTTGAACAGTGAACTCTTTCTTCTCCATAGTGGGAGCTTATTCTCCCTTCTGGGGGTCCCGCACTGCCTAAGTAACCATTGGATTCCTTTAGAAGCAGACCCTGAGACAGAATGGGAGTGCAAGAGTTTGATCTGGGCAGGGTCTTGGGATTACCAAGTCAAGAAGGGAAAAAAGTAGAAAGGGGCTAAGAGAGAAGTCGGGCTGTGACAAGAGTCAGCTTGTGTGAAAATCGTCAGATAACTGTAAATCAGGGCTTTCCCTCCTGCCTTGGGGAGCCTGCTTATCAGCTCACCTCTGGTTGTAGTGCAGTCTTAGACAAGGCCTCTGAGGAACCCACCAAGTGTCTGAAAGCTGGTATGGCCTTTCAGGGTTGTCTTAAACTTGAGGTGAGGGAGCTGGACTTTTAGGTGAAAAAAGATGTCAGTTCCTCCTAACATTTGCATGTATTTCAGGCCACTTTATTGTAAACACCCAATAGCAAATGCTTGGATATGTATAGCTCTCTGTACTTTTCCAGTGCATTATCTTAGGTTAATGTATAGGTTTCGGACTCAATCATACTTGCTCTTTAATTGATTACACACACACTGTCATACCCTGGTGTAACAGCCTGGTTACTATATTTACTTCCTCATTATAAAACTAGGTGTATGTCCCCTGAAGATCTTACTTTTATTATTCAAATTCATTTCAACATGTGTTAGCAGTGCCAAAGTAAACAATGCTGGCAACAATTTCTTAATGAAGTAAAGATAGACAGCGTGACTTTTCATTTCTGTCTTTGATTAATTGTGTGCTCATTTCCTCTTTTATGAAAGATAAATCCACATGTAAGCTGTATCAAGTTAGAAACGCAAAGACTGTTTTTAAGAGTTCTTAGTTCCAGTGTGACATTTTTGTTTTTATTTTTTTTTTCTTATTGTTACTTGATGGATCTTTTCATTTACCTTTTCTGACAACATCCAAAATGAAAAATTCTGTGCTTCATAGATGAGCTAGTGATCCCCTGACAAGGCTCTACAAAAGTTTCTGGTCATAAAATACCAATACTGTCTGGACGACTCAGAAATTGCCACTAGACTAGGGCAATTTTTTAAAGTGAATTTAATGAGACACCCTGAAGGAGAAATCTAGAGGCAGGTCCGTTTTGACTTTCACATAATGACTAGGGGTGGACAATTTGCCTGTCACTGTTGGAGATGTTTGGGGATGTTGATAAGAACCCCTTTTACAAGTTAACATACCCAAACACAGGGTTGCTTCTTCATCACTGTCCAAAGTGTCTGTCCATATTGTCATCCATCATAATTCCAGGTTTATAGATGAAGAAACTGAAATGTAGGAAAAGCAGACCACAGATTCAGAATTAGAAGTCAAATGGAAAACAAATAATCAGATAAAAACCCAAATGCTTTTCTAGCGCAGGAGAAGAATCCTTCCCAATCAGAGGTGGGTCATCACAACCCAGTGGACTTTGTCTTTTTTTAAAAAAAAAACTTTTAACTTTAGAATAGTTTTAGATTTATAGAACAAAAGTCGGTCTAGTCGAGGCTATGGTTTTTCCAGTGGTCATGTATGGATGTGAGAGTTGGACGGTGAAGAAAGCTGAGCGCCGCAGACTTGATGCTTTTGAGCTGTGGTGTTGGAGAAGACTCTTGAGAGTCCCTTGGACTGCAAGGAGATCCAACCAGTCCATCCTAAAGGAGATCAGTCCTGGCTGTTCACTGGAAGGACTGATGTTGAAGCTGAAACTCCAATACTTTGGCCACCTCATGCGAAGAGTTGACTCATTGGAAAAGACCCTAATGCTGGGTAGGATTGGGGGCAGGAGGAGAAGGGGATGACAGAGGATGAGATGGTTGGATGGCATCACTGACTCGATGGACATGGGTTTGGGTAGACTCTGGGAGTTGGCGATGGACAGAGAGGCCTGGCGTGCTACAATTCATAGGGTAGCAAACAGTCGGACACAACTGAGCGACTGAACTGAGATTTATAGAAAAGTTGTAAACATAGTACAGGGAGTTCCTATTTGCCCCATGTATCGTAAGGGAGTTAGAGAAGGGGAGATTTGGAAAAAGAATGAGACCGGCACTTTACAGGAAGAGATCACCTTTAATGAGGCAAGAAGGGGCAGCAGGTAGATTAGTGAGCTGCTGCACTAACTTAAGAAGAGAGTAAGTATATACATAGGCATATATGTAGAAATCTACTGTTGTAAGGGGCCTGTTCTTTTCCAAGGTTGTTCTTATTAGGTATCTCTTGAATGGCTGGGGCAAGGAATTCTGGAGAACGGCCAGAGGCTGGGACCAGCTGGGAGCTGGTCGTAATCAACCTTAATGTCTATTTTTTTCTTTGGGTGAGAGAGTTGTTTGTTTGGCATAGAATGATGGGGAGGACCTGGAGGGGGGGTTTAACTCCAGGCTATTTTGAGCCGTGTAACTTTCCTTCATTCCAGACCCTAAGGAATATATATAAAAAGAGAAAGAGAGGTGGGCGTTGTTAATGTTCAGGGCTTCTTCATGCTGATAAATGAGGGTCAGGGGTTTGTGGTCTGGGAGGAAGGAAGTCTAAGGCCCATAGTGTTGATTTTCTATTGTAGCCGTCAGGGTCTCAAGCCAAAGAACAGTCTTGACTTGGTCTTGGGCAATGGCTCAAAAGGTGTTGGAGGAATCCCTGGAAAAGATTAAACAAACAAGGCCCAAAGGTGAGTAGGAGGATGATAAAAATGAATGGTCCGAGAAGGGGTAAAACCCAAGGCATCCAGTTCCAATCTGTCAACCATGACTGCCAGGAGTTGCTTAATCTCTGGCGGATTCATGAGGCTTGATCCGTAAGGTTTTTTGCAGCTCCTTGGACAATACCCGACTGGTTGGCATAGAAACAGCAGGATTCATCTAGAAAAAGGCACAAACCTCCCTTCTCTGCAGTGAGTCGATCTAATCCCCTTCTATTTTGTAATACTATGGCTGCCAAGGAATTGAGTTGATTTTGGATAGTTATTAGGCCTTGAGCTATTTCCTGGAGGCTGTCTGATAGGTCTTTAGATAGTGTCTGGTAGGTTTGGATGGAGCTGGTTAAGCGGGCGGTTCCTGTTCCAATTTCAGCCACTATTCCTAGTCCTACTAAGAGGGGTATGAGATTAATGGCTCGTTTTATTTGCTTGTGGATGAGAGGAACAGGTAAGGATTGATCACTGGGGGCTATTAAAATGTTTGGACTGGAGTATACCAGGGTGCATGTTCTGGTCCAGTTAGTAGGTACACAGAGGTATGTAGATGTTCCCCACAGGAAAAATAGGCCAGGTGTCAATACAATGGCTGAAGGCGAAGAAGAGTCAAGGGGGGCTTTTGATTGTTCGTTCAAGAATGCTCAGAGACCCCACTAAGGTGACCCCAATGATTGGAGAAGTGGAGGAATATGCTAAGGGGAACCGTCCTGTAAAGGTTAAGGAGTGTCCTGTAGGACCAGAAACATTATATATAGCCTTTCCAGTGGCAAAGAGTAAAGTGGAGGTATGGTTGCACATGCGGTTAGGGATTGTGGCCATGGGTTGGTCATATGAACTGTTAGGGGAATTTTTGGATATGCAAAAGGGAGTTAGTTGTAACAGTGTTACTCTCTGGGCGATAGGGCCTCCTATTGGAGGTTTTTTGTGGAAGGAGGGAAGTTCGGTGAGTAAAGATTCTACGAGTATGTCCGAATTTCACATTTGGTCACTCAGTTCAGTTCAGTTCAGTCGCTCAGTCGTGTCTGACTCTTTGTGACCCCATGAATCGCAGCACGCCAGGCCTCCCTGTCCATCACCAACTCCCGGAGTTTACCCAAACCCATGTCCATCGAGTCGATGATGCCATCCAACCATCTCATCCTCTGTTGTCCCCTTCTCCTCCTGCCCCCAATCCTTCCCAGCATTAGGGTCTTTTCCAATGAGTCAACTCTTCTCATGAGGTGACCAAAGTATTGGAGTTTCAAACATCAGTCCTTCCAGTGAACACCCAGGACTGATCTTCTTTAGGATGGACTGGTTGGATCTCCTTGCAGTCCAAGGGACTCTCAAGAGTCTTCTCCAACACCACAGTTCAAAAGCATCAATTCTTCGGTGCTCAGCTTTCTTCACTGTCCAACTCTTACATCCATACTAAAATAAGCAGGGTGACAATATACAGCCTTGACGTACTCCTTTTCCTATTTGGAACCCGTCTGTTGTTCCATATCCAGTTCTAACTGTTGCTTCCTGACCTGCATACAGGTTTCTCAAGAGACAGGTGGACCCCCCACAGATGGTCTGGTATTCCCATCTCTTTCAGAATTTTCCCACAGTTTATTGTGATCCACACAGTCAAAGGCTTTGGCATAGTCAATAAAGTTGAAATAGATGTTTTTCTGGAACTCTCTTGCTTTCTTGATGATCCAGCGGATGTTGGCAATTTGATCTCTGGTTCATCTGCCTTTTCTAAAACAAGCTTGAACATCTGGAAGTTCACAGTTCACGTATTGCTGAAGCCTGGCTTGGAGAATTTTGAGCATTACTTTACTAGCGTGTGAGATGAGTGCAATTGTGCAGTAGTTTGAGCATTCTTTGGCATTGCCTTTCTTTGGGATTGGGATGAAAACTGACCTTTTCCAGTCCTGTGGCCACTGCTGAGTTTTCCATATTTGCTGGCATATTGAGTGCAGAACTTTCACAGCATCATCTTTTAGGATTTGAAATAGCTCAACTGGAATTCCATCACCTCCACTAGCTTTGTTCGTAGTAATGTTTTGTAAGGCCCATTTGACTTCACATTCCAGGATGTCTGGCTCTAAGTGAGTGATCACACCATTGTGATTATCTGGGTCGTGAAGATCTTTTTTGGACAGTTCTTCTGTGTATTCTTGCCACCTCTTCTTAATATCTTCTGCTTCTGTTAGGTCCATACCGTTTCTGTCCTTTATCAAGCCCATCTTTGCATGAAATGTTCCCTTGGTATCTTTAATTTTCTTGAAGAGATCTCTAGTCTTTCCCATTCTGTTGTTTTCCTCTATTTCTTTTCATTGATCACTGGGGAAGGCTTTCTTATCTCTCCTTGCTGTTTGGTCACTAGTTGAAGATATTTAAGATATGAGATGAATTAAGGCTCCCATGGTATGAGTGGTGTAGGAACATGTTACCTGTGGTCCAGTCAAGGATGGATGTGGGGAGGGCTGAATCTCCTAGAGTTATGGATAGACATATCCAGCAGTCTTTGGCCAAGTGAGGGTTGGAAGCACTGAGAAGGGTATGGATTAAATTAGGGGTCTGGAATAGATAGTTGAGGTTAGGATTTTGAAGGAGTTCATGGGTCAGAGGAAGAAGGGAGGATAAGAAGAATATGTTAAACAACATTTGGGGAAGTAAGTATAAGATAGACTACTATGGAAAAGAAGTGGTAAAAGGTTCCCTGTAGCCACAGGGTGGAGATATAATCTTCAACGTGTTTGAACATGGATCCTTGAGGACTCAAGACCCAGATATCTGCCAGAAGTTGTTCCAGGAATAATTGTAGCTGTGAAACCGACAGGCTCATCTGTCACCAGTTGGGGCCAGTGGAAGCCATGAGAACTTTAGAGTTGTAGGGCCTGTGTGAGAAACTTCATAAGTATTAGTCTGACAAGCATTTTCATCTTTGGGCTGCATAATCTTTTTTAGCCGAGTGATGTGTACCCAAGGGATGATTTCTTTTAATTTTGCAGTGGTAGGGGTCAGCAGAATTACGATGTAGGGACCTTGCCATTTTGGGATTAGATCTGAGTGGGACTGAATTGTTATATAAACTTTGTCTCCTATTTGAAGGGATGGATATTGAAGATTGGGGTGTGGTCAAGGGAGTAGGTCATCCATATGTTGCCAAAGGGCATCTCGTATCTGGGCAAGTAAAGGAAAAGGAAGGTGGGATGGCAGTTTGGGACCATCCTGGGAGGGGGAGAGACCTAAAGGTACTATTGGCCTCCCATACATGGCCTCGAATGGACTGATACTTAAGGATTTCTTTGGTAGGGCCCAGATCTTTAAGAGGGCTAAAGGGAGTTTAGTCCAGTCTTGATAAAGTTCGATCGTTAATTTGGTCAGAGTTTCTTTTAGGACTTGGTTGGCTCTCTCAGCCTTACAAGAAGACCATGGATGATAAGGAATGTGAAACCTCCAAGGAACTTGAAGGCTTGTGCAATATTTTGGGTGATTTGGGATGTGAACTCGGGCCCATTGTCAGATTGAAGGGAGGAAGGCATTCCAAACCTGGGGAGGATTTCAGTAAGATTAAGGCGAGCCACAGTAGGGGCTCATTTGTTAGTAGTCAGGACAGTTTTGATTCATCCAGAAAATGTATCTACGAAGACTAGGAGAAATTTAACCCTTTTTATGGGTGGCACGTGGGTGAAATTTACCTGCCAGTCTTGTGCAGGAAGATGTCCGCAAATTTGGTGGGTGGGGAAAGGAGGGGGGCAATTGTTAGGATTAGGATTTGTCCACTGACAAATAGTACAAGTTTGGGTCAGACTATTTAAATAAGTCACATCATCCTTAGTTCAATAAAGTTCTGAAGGAAAACCTTAAGTACTTTTGTAGAGGGGTGGAAAAGGGAATGTAAATATGAAAGTAATGTGCGGATGTTAGGCTTGTCACTTTGGGCCATAGTAAAGGCAGGACTAACAGAGGCGGTCTGCTGCTTTGCTTCGTGATCTGCTATATTGTTACAAAAGGAGATAGGACCATGTTGCTGATGTTCCCAGCAATGTATTATAGCAGCTTGTTTTGCGAGCTGAGCCACATGGAAGAGTTCAGAAATAAAAGAAGCATTGAGAATAGGTGTGTCCTTCTGAGTCAGGAATCCCCTCTCCCTCCAGATTATAATGTTAGAATGTAATATGTTACAGACATACTTGGAGTCAGTGTAAATGTTTACCTTTTGGTCTTTGGCTAGGGTCAAACCTTGTGTAAGCTATCAGCTCAGCCTGTTGTGAGGATGTGTGAGCTGGGAGTGTGGCTGACTTGATGAGGCGAGGGGGAATAACTTTGTCAGACTGTCCCTGGGCTATAGCATATCCAGCCCCAAATGGGGCTTGTTTCTGGGCACTGCCATTTATGAACCAGGATGGGACTTTGGGGTCAGTAAGGGGCTGATCGGTCATATGTTCAAAGGGATTAAGTGTCATATCTAAGGTCTGAACACAGTCATGAGATAGGTGTTCTGCTTCTGGATCTGGTGTGGGGAGTAAGCTGGCAGGATTAAGAGGTTTACAAGGCATAAAAGAAAGGATGGGTCAAGGAGGTGTGCCTGGAGGATCTGTAGTCTCGCAGAGGGTAGAGAAAGGAAAGCCCGATGAGAGAGTAAATCTTTGAAGGAATGAGGTGAGCATACATTTAGAGGAGCATTTCAGGTTAGTTTTTGGGCTTCAAGTGTTAAGAGGGTAGTTGCAGCTAAGGCCTGGAGACAAGGTGGCCATCCGAGCATGATGAGATTGAGTTGTTTGGATAAATAAGCTGGAGGCCCCTATATGTCCCTCCTTTTTTGGCACAGAATCCCTAAGGCATGTCCTTGTTTAGAATGTACAAAAAAGAAAAAAGGCTTGGCGTAATCAAGTAAGTAAAGAGCAGGAGCCTGTAGTAAATCTTTGGTAAGAGTTTGTATTGGGGTGTGGAGAGAGGTGGGGGCCAATAAGGGTTCATCTAAGTTTCCTCGAGTAGCTTGGTAGAGAGGTTTTGTTTGGAGGGCAAAATTTGGGACCCGTATTTGGAAGAAGTTTAATAGGCCTAATAGAGAAAGAAGTTCCCTCTTGGTTTGGGGCCTGGGGGTCTGTGTCAAGGCTCGAAGTCTCTGAGCTGAAATTAATTTGGATGTGGGAGTGAGAAGCAATCCCATGTAACTGACACTGGTGAAGGCAATTTGTGCTTTGGAGAGCAAGACTCTGTAGCCCCAGTTGCCTAGGGCATTTAATACTGTCGCAGTGTGGACTAGGCAGTTATGGTGAGAGGAACTGCATACCAATAAATCATCTACATATTGGAGTAAGGTAGGAGAGCCTAGATCTAAAGTTTCTAGGTCCCTTTGAAGGGCTTGACCGAAAAAATGAGGGCTTTCTCTAAACCCTTGTGGTAACGAGACTTTGTGTCCGGCCACTTGCCAATACCTGAAGCTTTAGTCCGTCTGAGGACAATCCATTTTTCCAGTGGCCCCATTGTTTGCAGGTGGGGCAGGGTGGGGCAGGGTTTGCTGGGTGGCCGGGGGTCTGGGCAGGACTTAGCCCAGTGTCCTGTTTGGTTACATCTGAAGCAGGGGCCTGGAGGGTTAGGTCCTATATGGGTGGGCCGAGGTTGATAGACCAAAGGGGTTGAATTTTTTTCTTGGATAGCTGCAGCAAATAAAGCACATTTGGCCCTTCTTTCTTTTTCTGTTCTCACTTCTTCCTTCCTATTGTCAAAAACTTTAAAGGCTATTTCTAGGAGATCGACTGAAGCAACTTAGCAGCAGCAGCAGCTAGGAGATCTCACTGAGGGGTTTTGGGGCCCTTCTCTAACTGGCGTAGTTTTCGGTGAATATCGGGGACTGACTGGCTTATGAACTGGACGTGTAGGTACAGAAGTCCGGTGGGGGTGGAAATATCTAGATTAGTGTATTTTTGGAGTGCCTCAGTAAGCCGTGAAAGAAAAAGGGCACGATTTTCATCTTCTTCTTGAGTCACTTCCCTAATCTTATCGTAGTTAACATGAATGTGAGAGCTTTTCAGCATTCCTTCTAATAAGCAGGTGATCATATGCAGCAGGTACCAGATGCCAGTATCACCTGCTTGATATGTCCACCGTGGCTCAGTTAAAGGGACTGCATCATCAGCCACTGGATTAGTCCTATCTTGGTTACAGAGCTGATCAGCATGAGTCTGGGCTGACTGCCATATCCGTTCCTTTTCATCAGGGGTTAAAGTGGCATTTAGGATGTAATAAAGATCATTGCAGGTTAAATGATATGCTTGTGTAAGGCAGAGGAGTTCTTTTCTATATCTAGTAGGATTTTCTGAAAAGGATCCCAATTTTTCTTCAATTTGGCTTATATCAGAAATTGAGAAGGCACATGAACCTATCTAGGGCTCTCTGGTCCCACTACCTCTCTGAGAGGAAACACGTGTTTGCTTTGGGTCCTAGCCGATGGAGGGGGTTGGAAATCTCTTTTGGGGTTTCAGAGTCATCGCTTCCTATTTTAGAGGAGGAAGGGCTAGAGGATGGAGTCTCGTCTCTGGAAGTTTCTTCTGCGGGGCGGTAGGGAGGAGGCTCATCTGTCAGGTCAAAATCGGGGCCTGAGGGTTTAGGGGGCCTTTTAAGGGCTTTAGTTTTGGATCCTTTTGTAATGGAGGGGGAGAGAGAGCAGAGAAGGATTTGGTAGGTAAAACAGTCCTTGCAGAGAGAAGGACAGCTTCTAAGATGCCAGAAGGCTTGAATATAGGGGACCTCCGACCATTTGCCATTCCGTTTGAGGAAGTTAGTGAGATCTGATAAAATATTGAAATCAAAAGTCCTGAACTCAGGCCAGTGGTTTTGGTTATCCAGTTTGTATTGATGCCAAATTTGAGTGCAAAGTGACTCAAGTTTATGAACCTTAAGATCAGTCAAGAGTAGAGGTTTGAGGTTTCATTTTACGCATGCCAAGGGAGAGTCCCACGGAATGGATTGGCTTGACCCCATAGCAAATGGCTAGTGACTGTCCAGTCGAGAGAAAAGATCATCACCTAATCTTCAGACCGGGCAAAAAGAGAGAGGGACTCTGAAGGAGGGAGGGGTGTCCCCCAAGTACCTCCGCAGAGGACCTTTGGCCAGAGGGTTCCCTGGGAACCTGGAAAGGACAATAGTCTATGTCGCCCTAGAGTACCGTCCAAGCTTACCTGGGCTACTGGGTCAGGTGAGAATTCATGGTGGATGGAGGGAGGTCAAATGGCAAAAGCCCTCTGTCCTGGAGTTGGTCGGTCTCATGGAAAAGAAAGTGTAGAGAAAAGAGGGAGAGAGAGAGACCAATATTCTTCGGGATACATGGAAAACCAATAAAGCCCTTACACAGGACTTGTACTGCTCATGAAGGCACAGGAGGTCTTGAAAGCCCAGGTGGCAAAGTGAGCTCAGCAGTCTTCCACTCTCCAAAGAGCTGGCCATGGAGAACGAGAAGGAACCTCAACCTCCTGGGTTTTGGCACCAAAATATGTAGGGTAAGGGAGTTAGACAAGGCGAGGTTTGGAAAAAGAACAAGACCGGCACTTTACAGGAAGAGATCACCTTTAATGAAGTAAGAAGGGGCAGTAGTCAGATTAGTGAGCTGCTGCACTAATCCAAGAAAAGAATAAGTATATATAGACATATATGTGGAAATCTACTGTCTTAAGGGGCCTGTTCTTCTCCATGGTTGTTCGGATTAGTTATCTGTTAAACGTCTGGGGCAAGGAATTCTGGAGATCGGCCAGAGGCTGGGACTGGCTGGGAGCTGGTCGTAATCAACCTTAATGTCCATTTTTTCTTTGGGTGAGAGAGTTATTTGTGTGGCATAGAATGGTGGGGAGGGCCCGGAGGGGAGTTTTAACTCCAGGCTATTTTGAGCCGTGTAACTTTCCTTTACCCCACACCTAGTTTCCCCTTTTGTTATTATGTTATATTGGGGCTTCCCTGATAACTTAGCTGGTAAAGAATCCTTCTGCAATGCAGGAGACCCCGGTTCGATTCCTAGGTCAGGAAGATACCCTGGAGAAGGGATAGTTCCCACTCCAGTATTCTTGGGCTTCCCGTGTGGCTCAGCTGGTAAAGAATCCACCTGCAGTGTAGGAGACCTGGGTTCGATCCTTGGGTTTGGAAGATCTCCTGGAGAAGGGAAAGGCTACCCACTCCAGTAATCTGGCCTAGAGAATTCCACAGACTGTATAGTCCATGGGGTCGTATATTAGTATGGTCCATTTGTCACAGTTAATGAACCAAAACTGTTAGATTGTTTTAACTAAAATCCATATATTTTATTCAGATTCTCTTAGTTTTTTAAAAAATATAATTGACATATAAATGATATTAGTTTCAGGTGTACAACATAGTGGTTAGATATTTGATATACTGCAAAACAATCACCACAATAAGTTTAGTTAACATCCATCACCACACATAGTTACACATTTTTTTCTTATGGCGAGAACGTTTAAGATCTACTTTTTTGGAACTGTTAAATATATAATACAGTATTAACTATTGTGACCATACTGCACATTGCATCCCCATGACTTATTATTTCACAACCAGATATTGGTACCTTTTGACCCCCCCCACCCGTTTCACCCACTCCCCACTCCCTGCCTCTGACAACCACCAATCTGCTCTCTGTATCTAGTTTGGTTTTTTCCAGATTCCACATCTAAGGGAGATCATTTGGTATTTATCTTTCTCTGGCTATTTCACTTAGCATAATGCCCTCAAGGTCCATCCATATTGTCACAAATGGTAAGATTTCCTTCTTTATTAATGGCTGAATCATGTTTTGGTGTGTGTGTGTGTTATATTTTCTTTATTCATTCATCTGTCAGTGGACTCTTAGGCTATTGTAAAAACTGCTTGGCTATTGTAAACACTGCTGCAGTGAATATGGGGGCACATATATCTTTTCCAATTAGTATTTTCATTTTCTTCAAAAAATATGCAGAAGTGGAATTTCTGGATCATATGGTAGTTCTGTTTTGAAATTTTTAGCTTGATTTAGTCCTGCTGGCTTATTTTTGCTTTTGTTATCTTTGCTTTTGGTTTTAAACCCAAAAAAAATCATTGTCAAGACTGATGTCAGGTAGCTTACTGTCTATGTTTTCTAGTTCAGGTCTTAATTTTTGTATAGGGTGTAAGATAGTGGTCCAATTTCATTCTTTTGCAAATGCCTGTCTCGTTTTCCACTGTGTTTTCCACTGAATACACCACTGTGTATTCTTATCTCCTTTGACATAAATTAATTGACCATGTACATGTGAGTTATTTCTGGGATTTTTATTCTGTTCTGCCTATCTATGTACCTGTTTTTTTTATGCCAATACTGTAATGTTTTGATTACTACAGCATTGTAATATAGTTTCAAATCAGGGAGTATGATGCCTCCAGTTTTGTTCTTCCTCAAGATTGCTTTGACTATTCAGTGACTTTTGTGGTTCCATACAAATTTTAGGATTGTTTCGGATTATTATATTTCTGTGGAAAATGCCATTTAAATTTTGACAGGAATTGCATTGAATCTGTAGATTGCTTTGGGTCATATGGACATTTAAACAACTTAATTCTTCCCATTATGCTTTTTGTGTTATACATGAAACAAATCAGCATGCTTTTAATTCATGTAGATTGTCTCCCATGAAGAAAAGTAAAGCAGTGTCAGGGATACAGTGACAGGCCGTTCTAGATAGAGTGATCAGGAAAGGGTTCTCTGAGGGGAGGTGAGACTCTGTGAAGATCTGGGAGAGAATATACCAGACAGAGAAAAGAACAAGACAGAAGAAGTTTATTTGTGAATGTAGCATATGTGACTCTTAGCAGCTGTGGTCCAGTATGGTAGATTATGGCTTCTCCAGATAATCGAACATAACATATAATCAGACTATAGCTGTGCACACACAGATATGTGCACATGCATGCAGGCACATTCTTCTCTCAAGAAGCCAGTCAATAACATAAATTAGCTAAGTGGTTCTCAAAGTCTTATATATGTGAGAGTCACCTATTGGTGTTGTTCAGTCCCTAAGTTGTGTCCAACTCTTTGCGACCCTATGGACTGCAGCACACCAGTCTCCTCTGTCCTCTACTATCTCCTGGTGTTTGCTCCGATTCATGTCCATTGAATCGATGATGCTATCTAACCATCTCATCCTCTGCCACTCGCTTCTCCTTTTGCTTACAATCTTCCCCAGCATCAGGTCTTTTCCAATAAATTGGCTCTTAGCATCAAGTGGCCAAAGTATTGGAACTTCAGCTTCAGCATCAGTCCTTCCAATGAATATTCAGGTTGATTTCCTTCAGAATTGACTGGTTTGATTTCCTTGAAATCCAAGGGACTCTCAAGAATCTTCTCCAGCACCATAATTCAAAAGCATCAATTCTTCAACTTTCAGCCTTCTTTATGGTCAAACTGTCAGATCCAAACATGACTACTGGAAGAACCATAGCTTTGACTATATGGAACTTTGTTGGCAAAGTGATGTCTCTGCTTTTTAATATGCTGTCTAGGTTTGTCATAGCTATCTTTCCAAGTAGAAAGTGTTTTTTCGTTTCATGGCTGCAGTTACCATCTGCAAGGATTTTAGAACCCAAGAAAATAAAATCTGTCACTGCCTCCACTTTTCCCCTTCTATTTGACATGAAGTGATGGGACTGGATGCCATGATCTTAGTTTTTTGAAAGCTGAGTTTCAAGCCAGCTTTTTCACTCTCTTCTTTCACTCTCATCAAGAGACTCTTTAGTTCTACCATTAAAGTGGTATCATCTACATATTTGAGGTTATTGATATTTCTCCTGGCAATCTTGATTCCAGCTTGTTATTCATCAAACCTGGCATTTTGCATGATATACTCTGCATATAAGTTAAATAAGCAGGGTGACAATATACAGACTTGACTTACTCCTTCCCCAGTTTTGAGCCAGTCAATCATTTCATGTCTGGTTCTAACTATTGCTTCTTGATCCATATACAGGTTTCTCAGAAGATAGATAAGGTGGTCTGATATTTCCCTCTCTTTAAGAATTTTTCAAAGTTTGTTGTGATCCACACAGTCAAAAGCTTTAGTGTAGTCAATGAAGCAGAAATAGATGTTTTTCTCGAACTCCCTTGATTTCTCCATGATCCAACAAATGTTAGCAATTTGATGTATGGTTCCTCTGCCTTGTTGAAACCCAGCTCGTACATCTGGAAGTTCTAGATTCATATATTGCTGAAGCCTAGCTTGGAGGATTTTTAATATTACCTTGCTAGTATTTGAGATGAGTGCAATTGTGCAGTAGTTTGAACTTTTTTGGCATTGATATTTTTTGGGATTGCAATGAAAACTGACCTTTTCCAGTCCTGTGGCCACTGCTGAGTTTTCCAAATTTACTGACACACTGAGTATGCACTTTAACAGCAGCATTTTTAGGATTTTATTTTATTTATTTTTATTTTTTTTTTTAGCTTTTGCAAATTTTTGTTTTTATTTATTTTTTTTTTATTGATTTTAGTTGGGGGCTAATTACTTTACAATATTGTAGTAGTTTTTGCCATACATTGACATGAATCAGCCATGGGTCCACACGTGCTCCCCATCCTGAACCCCCCCACCCCCCTCCCCATCCCATCCCTCTGGGCCATCCCAATGCCCCAGCCCTGAGCACCCGTCCCATGCATAGAACATGGAATGGTGTTCTGTTTCACAAATGACAATATACATGTTTCAATGCTATTGTCCCAGAACGTCCCACCCTCACCTTCTCCCTCAGAGTCCATAAGACTGTTCTATGCATCTGTGTCTCTTATTCTGTCTGATGGTTACCATTACCATCTTTCAAATTCCATATATATGCATTAGTATACTGTGTTGGTGTTTTTCTTTCTGGCTTACTTCACTCTGTATAATGGGCTCCAGTTTCATCCATCTCAATAGCACCGATTCAAATGTATTTTTTTTAATGGCTGAGTAATATTCCATTGTGTATATGTACCACAGCTTCCTTATCCATTTGTCTGCTGATGGACATCTAGGTTGCTTCCATGTCCTGGCTATTGTAAACAGTGCTGCGATGAACATTGGGGTACACGCGTCTCTTTCAATTCTGGTTTCCTCAGTGTGTATGCCCAGCAGTGGGATTGCTGGGTCATATGGCAGTTCTATTCCCAGTTTTTTAAGGAATCTCCACACTATTCTCCATAGTGGCTGTACTAGTTTGCATTCCCACCAACAGTGTAAGAGGGTTCCCTTTTCTCCACACCCTCTCCCGCATTTATTGCTTGTAGACTTTTGGATAGCAGCCATTCTGACTGGTGTGTAATGGTACCTCATTGTGGTTTTGATTTGCATTTCTCTAAGAATGAGTGATGTTGAGCATCTTTTCATGTGTATGTTAGCCATCTGTATGTCTTCTTTGGAGAAATGTCTGTTTAGTTCCTTGGCCCATTTTTTGATTGGGTCGTTTATTTTTCTGGAATTCAGCTGCAGGAGTTGCTTGTATATTTTTGAGATTAATTGTTTGTCTGTTGCTTCGTTTGCTATTATTTTCTCCCATTCTGAAGGCTGTCTTTTCACCTTGCTCATAGTTTCCTTTGTTGTGCAAAAGCTTTTAATTTTAATTAGGTCCCATTTGTTTATTTTTGCTTTTATTTCCAATATTCTGGGAGGTGGGTCATGGAGGATCCTGCTGTGATTTATGTCGGAGAGTGTTTTGCCTATGTTTTCCTCTAGGAGTTTTATAGTTTCTGGTCTTACATTTAGATCTTTAATCCATTTTGAGTTTATTTTTTTGTGTATGGTGTTAGAAAGTGCTCTAGTTTCATTCTTTTACAAGTGGTTGACCAGTTTTCCCAGCACCACTTGTTAAAGAGATTGTCTTTTCTCCATTGTATATTCTTGCCTCCTTTGTCGAAGATAAGGTGTCCATAGGTGCGTGGGTTTATCTCTGGGCTTTCTATTTTGTTCCATTGATCCATATTTCTTTCTTTGTGCCAGTACCACACTGTCTTGATGACTGTGGCTTTGTAGTAGAGCTTGAAGTCAGGCAGGTTGATTCCTCCAGTTCCATTCTTCTTTCTCAAGATTGCTTTGGCTATTCGAGGTTTCTTATATTTCCATACAAACTGTGAAATGATTTGTTCTAATTCTGTGAAAAATACCATTGGTAGCTTGATAGGGATTGCATTGAATCTATAAATTGCTTTGGGTAGTATACTCATTTTCACTATATTAATTCTTCCAATCCATTTTTAGGATTTTAAATGGCTCAGCTACAACTCCATCACCTCCACCAGGTTTGTTCATAGTCACCTAGTTCACCAGGTTTGGCTTTAGATGAGTGACCATGCCATCGTGGTTATCCAGGTCATTAAGACCTTTTTTGTATAGTTCTTCTTAATCTCCTCTGCTTCTATTAGGTCCTTACCATTCCTGTCCTTTATCATACCCATCCTTGCATGAAATGTTCCCTTGATATGTCCAGTTTTCATGAAGAGATCTCTAGTCTTTCCCATTCTGTTGTTTTCCTCTGTTTCTTTGCATTGTTCATTTAAGAAGGCCTTCTTGTCTCTCTCCTTGCTATTCTCTGGAACTCTGCCTTCAGTTAGGGATATCAGTAGCTTTCTCCCTTGCCTTTTGCTTTTCTTCTTTCCTCAGTTATTTGTGAAGCCTCCTCAGACAACCACTTCGCCTTCTTGTGTCTCTTATTCTTTGAGATGGTTTTGGTCACTGCCTCTTGTACAATGTTATGAACTTCTGTCCATAGTTCTTCAGGACTAGAAGATCTGGCTACCAGATCTAATCCCTTCAATCTATTTGTCCTCTGTACTGTATAATCATAAAGGATTTGATTTGGGTCCTACCTGAATGGCCCAGTAGTTTTCCCTACTTGCTTAAATTTAAGCCTAATTTTGCAATAAGGAGCTCATGATCTGAGTCACAGTCAGTGCCAGGTCTTGTTTATACTGACAGTATAGAACTTCTCCATCTTTGGCTTAAAAGAATATAATCAGTCTGATTTCAGTATTGACCATCTGGTGATGTGTAGAGTCATCTCCAGTGTTGTTGGAAAAGCGTGTTTGTTCTGACCAGCATATTCTCTTGACAAAACTCTGTTAGCCTTTGTCTTGCTTCATTTTGTACTCTGATGCCAAACTTGCCTGTTATTCTGGGCATCTCTTGACTTCATGCTTTTGAATTCCAATCCCTTATGATGAAAAGGACAAGAATACTGGAATGAGTTGCCATTTCCTCTCCAGTGGACCACAATTTGTTGGAACTCTTCACTATGACCCAGCTGTGTCAGGTGGCCCTGCACGGCATGGCTCATAGCTTCATTGAGTTATGCAAGCCCCTTCATCACAACAAGGCTGTGACCCATGAAGGGGGATAGTCACGTGGGGATCCAGGTAAAAATGAAAAGTGAACATTTCAGGATGGCTGCCAGGCTGTCAGTGATTCAGTTAGCTCTTGTTTTTATAGTAGCTCTCATAGTGATCAGTTTTCAACTTTCTCTGAGCTTAGTTTAAACATTTTTCAGTAAAGTATAGTTTGCTACTGTGGATCCAGGGACCAGAGGTTATCTTGAAAAGAATAAAAGGTCACTTCAAGCTGGAAATAGCAGATAAGGTCATTTGGAATAGTTCTTCTGCTGAAGATGACTACAAAATCTAGATGAAAAATTTTGAAAAGTGTTAAAGCATTGTAGAGAGAAATGATTGCAAGGGTTTACTAGGCTAGATTTTTGGAGAGGAAAGTGGAACCCCTTCTACTCTTAATCTTCTAACCCCTTCCCCAGGCCCCAGGCCAGGACTTCAAAGGGCTACACCATGGAAGTGCAGCTACAGGTGGCAGTTCAGGGACTATTAGCACCCACAAGGGCTGGCAGAAGAAGTACTTTCTAGGGGAACAAAACATCTTTGTAGGTCCAAGTAGTTCTGTAACTATTTTTTAAAATACAGTGCTCTGCAAAACAAAAACAAAATAACCAAAATCATGGTCAATACAACCATCAAAATTTTTGTACTGATGATATAAGGATGCATCTAATTAGAATCCAGCAGTTAACTGTTAACAAACTAGAAAATACTAGTTTACTACATTGTATTAAAGTCAAAACAACAAATACATTATGTCCAATGGAGAGTAATTTGGCCATGAAAATGAACTGCTTTTCATGCAAAAACATGGATGACTTACAGAAAGATGGGTGGTGGTTTAGTCGCTAAGTCATATCCAACTGTTGTGACCCCATGGACTGTAGCCTGCCAGGCTCCTCTGTCCATGAGATTCTTCAGGCAAGAATACTGGAATGGGTTGCCATTTCCTTCTCCAGGGGATCTTCCCGACCCAGAAACCAAACCCGGATCTCCTGCGTTGCAGGCAGATTCTTTCCCAACTGAGCTGTAAGGGAAGCCTACAGAAAGATTAAGCTCAACCAGAGAAGGCAGCCCAGTACTGTACATATGTATGGTGCCATTTATATGAAATTCTAGAAAGTGGAAAACTAACCTACAGTGGCAAACATCAGATTACTGGTTTCCTGGAGCCAGGGCAAAGGAGGATTAAATGTAAAAGGGCATGAGTAATATTTGGGGGTGATGGAAATATTTTATATCTTGATTATGGTGGTGGTCACATGAGTGTTTGTGCTTGTCAGACTCATCAAATTTTACATTTAAAATGGATGCATTTCATTTTTTGTAAATTATGCCTTAACAATGTTGATTTGAAAAAGATATTAAGTCCATTTCCCCTAAAACTTCTATTCTATATACTTTTCTCATCCAAACAATTCCAAGACTCATTTAATATAATGATGATTATTGTATTATTTGTTTTAAAAGGTGACCTCATTTACTGTGTGTGTTCTGCCAATAATGATAATATTATCAGCCATATTTTATTAAATTGATATTCATGTTATTTAGTAAATGTCTTCTTTAGAACCTGCCTGACATGGACATCTATATCTAAACATATGCTCCTGAAAGCCTCCCAACAAAATTTTCTCATTGGTTTATTCTGATCTGTTAAGAAACAATAGATGTGATAAATTTCATAATTTTAATGCACTATGAAATATACAAATGTATGTATAAATGTGCATTAAAGGAGCAGGGGAGATTAGTGAATGCTGATTTACATCTTAGTCTATTTGGTTGGTTATTATTACAAATAATAACTTGTTGAACTTAAGTTCTTTTTCTTATTAAAGGTAGAGTTAGAATTATGTTAACAAAATAGAACTAACAAGGGAAGGCATAAATATAAACAGCCCAAATGAAAGTATTTATATTATGAATCTTACAGTAAGAAATAAAGAGTGAAACAAGCTTGGCATTTCTAAGAAGCCTTGAAAACCACGATCCATGCTAGCTGATTCTCTTGCTTCTGTTAACAAGCCAGTCACTTTTGCACTCAGATTGAGAAAATCATTATTTCTTTTGTTGGTTGTAATTCTGCTGATGCTGGTACTCTTGTTATTGCAATCCTGTGACTCAGTTGACCAAGATGGATTGTAGACTCTGAATCTTCACTGATAACCTTTACTGACCTTGTAAGAGTCACAGATCCTCATTATGACAGAAGTCCAAAATGCTTCATGAAACAAAATGTTGTGTCACAAACATGTTATTCTGAGAATACTAGACTGAAAAGAGCTTTCTATGCCATGAGAAACCATGCTATTTAAACCAACAATTTTCCTTGAAGAACCCAGTGTCAAATATGCACATCGATGTTTATCCCCCAGCAGGGCATATCTAGCTTCCAACCCCTGCATCCCTTGTACCCTGAGGAAATTAAGGCATGCCTTGAATTCTGATAATACCTGAGTCAACATAAAAAGCACTAAATCTTATACATATTTGTGTTGACATAGATTGAGATCCTTTCCAGCTCTCATAGCAAAATTGAATTCCTGCATACAAGAATTTTATGCAATATATAATCTCTTAAATCTTTTTACCAATGATTTCTTAGCATTAAATCCAGAGAATTATGTTTCAGGAATGTGAATATGTTAGTGAAGAAAATAATGTTTTGAAACCCAGAGAAGCAGCTTTTTATTGGTATTCATAAAACCAAATCCTTATTTTCTGGAAGAGCAAAGCTATGATGACATTCCCTGCAGTAGCTTCATCAATTAGTTCATAAATTTCCTTGAGTGTCCACCCACGGTATCACAAAGCCTGTTTTATATGCTCTGCTGGAGCATTGGGAGAGGAAACACTGGAGGAGGTATTTTGCCCCCAAGTTATGTACATTTTAAGTATTATTAAATGGGAATCAAAGAAGAACACAATATGTGTGTTATACACACATGTCTACATTATCTATCTGTCTATCTTCATTGTCATCAACATCATCTATCTACTGTAGCTAAATACAGAGATTAACTAAGGGCAAAGGAGAAGTAAGTGGATTATAAAGTGTAATTAACATACTTTTAAAAAACCTCTGCTAGTACTGGCATAGTCCTCTGCTTCTTTTTTAAATAAGGGGCTTAATTTGACTTATGTTAGACATTGAATAGGCACAGGTAACTCCTCCTGAAACAAGAGTATAGAAAGAACTTGCTATATATGAGTCTCAAAGGACTCCCTTTGATCTTCAGTATTTTCCCCACCACCTTTTCCTTTTAGGGAGAACCATAGTCTGCAGTTGACACTGGTAGAAGGATTTAGGATATCTTTTTAGTGTACTTGTTTGTTTTTACCAAGGCCCCTTACCAGTCAGGATCTGAGGACCAAGCTGATATCCTAAGGAGGAGCCTCTGACACTTGGTACTCACCTCCTGTCCTCATAGGGCCATCTTACAGGAGTTGTAACCCTTCTCTGCCTCCTAGCCTCCATCAGGCACATCCCAGGCCATCTGTACATATTTCCATAAACTTGAACCTTGAAAAAACAGGACTGAGGTCTCAGTCTTTTCTCTGTAGAAGACTTCTTGTCTCCCCATGAAAACAACCACCTCATTTTTAAGAACTTCAAGCCCATAGGAAAGAATATAAAAAAGAACACATATATGCGTATAAATGAGTATATAATTGTATAACTTTGCTGTACAATAGAAATTAACACAACATTGTAAATCAGCCACACTTCAATTAAAAAATTGAAAAAAATATTTAAGCTCTATATAGTAATAGCAGTGGAGAGGTGTATTACATGAAGATACCTACCTACTCTCCAGACCCTCACCAAACCAGAAACATGTTAAATCTGTCCATGTAGAGCCCATCCACCTCCCTCAAACAGGGAGCATAACATAGAGAAGTTGAGGATCAGAATTTAAAGCTGCCTCCTATGTGTCTTACCTGAAAAAATTAAGATGCACACTCAAGTGTATATATATTCTTATTTAACATTAAAATGGTCTTTAAAAATTTATTCTCTCAAATATTTAAGTAAAATTGACTGCTTAGGAAAGACTCGGTTTAATCTGTGGTTTCACTTAAATCCTCATCCATTGTCAATGTGGGTATAAATACTTAAGTTGAAAAGCATGGAAATTATTAACTTGCCAGAAGTACAAAGCACATGCTTTAGAAACTCATGGGAGGGAAAAGTCATTTCTGTTTGGAGAATATTCAAGGCAAACTTGATGGAGTTATTTTCAAAATTGGCATCAATGGCATAGACTTGAGCTGGCCACGTGCACAAATGTTTGATCCATGCAGTCCTTCTCCCTTCCTAGTCCTTCTGCATATGTACAAGATGGTGCTTTGAATTACCAAAGAAGGCTAAGGGATGGATATGATGAAGAGTGTGATACAAGTTGTATTTGTAGAATCAGAGACTGTTTTGGCTGAATTATGTCAGGTTTATGATGTCAGTTCAAAGAGGTGACTCTCAGATGTCAGGGGCACCGATGATAGAAACTCTCCTATCACATGAGTTTCTGTGAAAAGAAAGACCTTTTTTCTCATCCAGAAGTCAGAATGCAGACTTTCTCTCTGCTTGCTTTCATAATGGGGATGTATTAAGAATATCTACTTATCTCCCTTGTGATATTTTCAGCCATTGTTAGGCATAAAGTAATGGACACATTATTTTTTGAGAGATTGTAAAATTGTGATATTCTAGTTCTATAATTTCTTCATCATTTATTTTTTAAAATCTTTAATTAGAGGATAATTGCATTAAAATGTTGTATTGGTTTCTGCAACAACATGAATCCACCATAAGTATACATATGGCGCCTTCCTCTTGAACCTCCCTCCATCCCCTACCCCATACCACCACTCTAGATTGTCACAGAGTATCTGATTGAGCTTCTTATACAGAAACTTGCTGCTACCTATCTGTTGTACATATGGTATAGTATATGTTTCCATGCTACGCTCTTAATTTGTCCCACTCTTTCCTTCCCCAGCTGTGTCCACAAGTCTGTTCTCTATGTCTGTGTCTCTATTCCTGCCCTGCAGATAGGTTCATCAGTGCCACCTTTCTAGATTCCATATATATGCATTCAGTTCAGTTCAGTTCAGTCACTCAGTCATGTCCAACTCTTTGCAACCCCATGGACTGCAGCACGCCAGGCTTCCCTGTCCATCATCATCTCCTGGAGCTTGCTCAAACTCATGTCCATTGAGTCAGTGATGCCATCCAACCATCTCATCCTCTGTCATCCCCTTCTGCTTCTGCCTTCAGTCTTTCCCAGCATTAGGGTCTTTTCTCATGAGTCAGTTCTTCACATCAGGTGGCCAAAGTATTGGAGCTTCAGCATCAGTCCTTCCAATGAATATTCAGGACTGATTTCCTTTAGGATGGACTGGTGGTTGGATCTCCATGGTCTCCAAGGGACTCTTAAGAGTCTTCTCCAACACCACAGTTCAAAAGCATCAATTCTTCGGTGCTCAGTTTTCTTTATGGTCCAGCTCTCACATCCATACCCGACTACTGAAAAAACCATAGTTTTGACTATACAGATCTTTGTTGGTAAAGTAATGTCTCTGATTTCTAATATGCTGTCTAGATTTGTCATAGCTTTTCTTCAAAGGAGCAAGGGTCTTTTAATTTCACAGCTGCAGTCACCATCTGCAGAGATTTTGGAGCCCAAGAAAATAAAGTGTCTCATTATTCCTATTGTTTCCCCATCCATTTGCCATGAAGTGATGGGACCAAATGCCATGATCTTTGTTTTTTGAATGTTGAGTTTTAAGCCAGCCTTTTCACTCTCCTCTTTCACTTTCATCAAGAGGCTCTCTAGTTCCTCTTCGCTTTCTGCCATAAGGGTGGTGTCATCTGCACATCTGAGTTTATTAATGTTTCTCCCGGCACTTGATTTCAGCTTGTGCTTCATCCAGTTCAGCATTTCTCATGATGTACTCTATATAAGTTAAATAAGCAGGATGAAAATATACAGCCATGACGTGTTCCTTTCCCAATTTGATGCTAGTCGGTTGTTCCATGTCCGGTTCTAACTGTTGCTTCTTGACCTGCATACAGATTTATCAGGAGGCAGGTAAAGTGGTCTGTTATTCGCATCTCTTTAAATTTTCCGCAATTTGTTGTGATCCACATAGTCCAAGGCTTTTGCCTAGTCAATGAAGCAGAAGTAGATGCTTTTCTGGAATTCTCTTGCTTTCTCTATGATCAAACAGATGTTGGCAATTTGATCTCTGGTTCCTCTGCCTTTTCTAAATCCAGCTTGAACATCTGGAATTTCTTGGTTCACGTACTGTTGTTGAAGTCTAGCTTGGAGAATTTTGAGCGTTACTTTGCTAGCATGTGAGATGAGTACAGTTGTGCAGTAGTTTGAACATTCTTTGACATTGTCCTTCTTTGGGTTAGAATGAAAACTGACCTTTTCCAGTCCTGTGGCCACTGCTGAGTTTTCCAAAATTGCTGGCATATTGAGTACAGCACTTTCACAACATCATCTTTTAGGACTTGAAATAGCTCAGCTGGAATTCCATCACCTCCACTAGCTTTGTTCATAGGGATGCTTCCTAAGTCCCACTTGACTTCACACTCCAAAATGTCTGGCTCTAGGTGAGTGATCATACCATCGTGGTTATATGGGTCATTAAGATCTTTTTTGTATAGTTCTTCTGTGTATTCTTGCCACCTGTTCTTAATATCTTTTGCTTCTGTTAGGTCCATATTGTTTCTGTCCTTTGTTGTGCCCATTTTTGCATGAAATGTTCCCTTGCTATTCTAATTTTCTTGAAGAGATCTCTAGTCTGTTCCATTCTATTGTTTTCCTCTATTTCTTTGCATTGGTCACCGAGGAAGGCTTTCTTCTCTCTCCTTGCTATTCTTTGGAACTCTGCATTCAGATGGATATATCTTTCCTTTTCTCCTTTGCCTTTCACTTGTCTTCTTTTCATAGCTATTTGTAAGGCCTCCTCAGACAACCATTTTGCCCTTTTGCATTTCTTTTATGCATTAATATACGATATTTGTTTTTTTCATTCTGACTTACTTCACTCTGTGTAACAGGCTCCAGGTGCATCCACCTCACTAGAACTGACTCAAATCCATTCCTTTTTATGGCTGAGTAATATTCTATTGTGTATATGTACCACAACTTCTTTATTTATTCATCTGTGGATGGACATCTTCGTTGCTTCCATATCCTGGTTATTTTAAATAGTGCTGCAGTGAACATTGGGGTACATGGGTCTTTTTGAATTATTGTTTTCTCAGGACATATACCAAATAGTAGGGTTGCTGGATCATATAGTAGTGTTATTCCTAGTTTTTTTTTTTTTTTTTAAAGAATCTCCATATTGTTCTCCAGAGTCGCTGTATCATTTAAAACTCCCACCAACAGTGCAAGAGGGTTCCCTTTTCTCTACACTCTATCCAATATTTATTGTTTGTATATATATATTTTTTTGATGATGGCCATTCTGACCAGTGTGAGGTAATAACCTCACTTCAGTTTTGATTTGCATTTCTCTGATAATGAGTGATGTTGAGCATTTTCCATATGCTTATTTGTCATCTATATGTCTTCTTAGGAGAAATGTCTGTTTAGGTCTTCTGCCCATTTTTTGATTGGGTTGTTTGTTTTTCTGATGTTGAGCTGCATGAGCTGTTTGTATATTTTGGAGATGAATTCTTTGTTAGTTGCTTCATGTGCAATTCTTTTCTCCCATTCTGAGATCTTCATAATTTCTTAACTTTCATAATGCTATTTTTTTTTGCTTCTTCATCCATCTGGTTACCCTGTGAAATAATGATGCTTCCTAGAAGCCACATCTTGAGGCAGAGTCTACATGCTAAAGTTTTACTGGGAGATACAATTCAAGGACATCATGGATGAAGGAGAAAGGGAAGTGAGGCAGGGAAAGAGGAAAAGCAAATGCAAAGTGGCATGTTGTAAAGCTGATATAACCTCACAACAATATACAACTGGTTGGTTGGTCACATAGGATGTCTCCCACATAGGATATAAGCAATGTGAAATACTATATCTTGGAATAGCCTCGATGGAGGGAAGGAAGGAAGGCAAAACTATCCGCTAATGATTTCCCATATCCTTTGATCGGAGTTCAACGTTCACTTCAAGAGGTGTTATCTCCTCTCACCTTCCAGGTTGACCCATCAGACTGCCCAAGGCAGCATTCAGGGAAGCCAGATCATATGCAGTAATGTTTAACACTGTATCTGGGTCCAGAAGTAGTGGGAGGAGCCAGCATCTTTAAGCCCATTCCCTCGAGTTGGACCTGGACCAGAACTGCTGCTGCCCCTAGAGTAGCAGGTGTGACAGTCACCATGCTCAGAGCCCAGCCCTTACCTCAGGGGAGGCTGGGACGGTCAGCAGTATTAGGAGAGCAGATGACAGTGATAGTGGTGGGGGTGTCCACTGAAGCAGTGGTCAAGTCTCAGGGGCAGGTAGGCGGGGAAATACAGGGAAGTGCATGAACTCAGGTTTATATGCTCTGAGGTCTTCTTCATATAAAAAAGGCAGGATAAATGCTTGAATTTTTTCTTTTCAATTATTTTTCAGAACAAGGCCTTAGCTCTATCGATCCTCCAAGGATGATCAATGAGGGTTCTAAATTTTGGTTTGATTTTTTAGAGGAGTGGGCATATTATAACAAATCCATGGGTTTTTAAAAAACTGAATTAATTTATCTCAATCCATTGTTTCACACAAATGCATATTTTAGAAATGTCCAGATTGTCCCTTCTTTGGCCAGTGGAAGCCATTTCAAGTTACTTCCTGACTTCTGCTGACATGCTTCTGGAAGTCTTTGAGAGTTTCTTTGCTTTCTGGTGTGACAAGGTATCTTGTACATTTCCTGCCTCAGACCTGGAACCAACCACATCTGCAGGCAGCCCTGGTTCATTTTTGTGGCTAATAATATTCAGAGCCCACTCGGGACACTAAGCTAAAGTAGCAGAATATTGAAGGTAAATCTAAGTGTTAACAAAAATTTTCTTAAGTAAAAAACTTAAAAAAATAGAAAAATTAGATTCTCAACAGGTAAACCAAATTTTTGACAAATGCATATAATGGAAATGTATACATATTTCAAATCTAGAGGGAAATTCAAAATTTTACTTAAGTGACTTAGCATACTCCTTTTTAAAGACTCCTTAGGAAACCTTTCATTCTGTTGATCAACAAAACATTATTTGGGTACTTTGTGTTTCAAATTTTTAGGCCCTCTGAGTGCTCATAGGTTTCTAAAAAGTGTACGTGGTCCAGAAAATAGCAGCTTGAAACTCGCTAGGGATCTGTGTATGCACATTTTACAAAGGAAGCTCTCTTAAATGGTTAAGTTTAAATGGGCCCAGAGAGAACTAGGTGGGGGGCTGGGGGAGCAGAGAATTTATTTATTTACCAAACAGCTATTTAACTTTCACTTGCTGAACTCTGCCATGGAGAATTCAAATACAAAAGGTTTATTTAAATACAAAGTTTATCCCTCCAGGTATTTCCAGATAATTTGAAAGTAAGAGAAGAAAATAATTAAAATACTGTGTCTTAACTAGTTACTGGGTTGCTAACTTCCATAGACAGAAGGAGAGACCTACAGCCAAGGTGGAGTTGGGGGTAGGCTACTAGGAACAAGAAGCATTAAACTTGGGCTTGAAGAATAACTTCCCCAGGTTGTGGAAAAAAGAACATTCAAACTGTAGAAAAAGGCATGGACAAAGCCACAGAGATGAATAGGGGAATGGTCCCAATGGAATGGCAAGACGCTATTCTTGTGTGTTTATTTTCAAAACAGACAAGCCCGTGGAACAGTCTTGCAATGACAATAGAGGAAATTGAGTCTGTAGATACCTGTAAGTAGTCAAATTGAGAATGAGGTTATACACCATGCTAAACACTGGAACTGTTTAGATAGTTAAAACAAGATTGAGTTTGTGTGAGACATATCATTTAAGAATACAGTTTTGTTATTTCCTTTATAGATAAGATGTTGACCTTAAGACAGCTTTCAAGCTTAGCTGGACAGCGCAAAGACCACAGTGTTCTGAGCAGGCCAGTGGGTGTTGGGAGAACAGGGTCTCAGATTGGGGGTGTGAGAAATGCACGTAGGAGATAGGTGCTCACACAGCCAGGAGAGTCCCAGAACTTTCTTGCTGCTGCTGCTAAGTCACTTCAGTCGTGTCCGACTCTGTGCGACCCCATAGACGGCAGCCCACCAGGCTCCGCCATCCCTGGGATTCTCCAGGGAATACTGGAGTGGGTTGCCATTGCCTTCTCCAGTGCATGAAAGGGAAAAGTGAAAGTGAAGTCGCTCAGTCATGTCCGACTCTTAGCGACCCCATGGACTGTAGCCTGCCAGGCTCCTCCGTCCATGGGATTCTCCAGGCAAGAGGACTGGAGTCGGGTGCCATTGCCTTCTCCGCAGAACTCTCTTACTGTAGCTTTAATTTCATGACTGCAATCCCTCTCTTGGCTTCCAGTCTTGACTCCAGAGTGACTTTTTGTTAGGAACTCTCTTTCTCAGCTCTTAACTTTGCAGATGATCTCCGAGAGGCTGAATCTTCTAGGACACTGATCTCTAGTTAGTAGTGGGGCCTATCTTTGGGTGCTGAAGTCTCACCTGGTAGATCTCTAAACTGATAAACCCTGACAGGGTTGGTAAATTGATCATAGGCACTTCTTTCAGGATTTGAAATAGTGTCTGACAAATGAGACCCCGTGGACAGTGTCACACTACTTATATTAGGATAAATCTAAGCTTAAGTAATAAAGACGCTCCAGAATACCATGACTTTAATAATAGTAATAATAATAATAATAAAAGTTTCTTTCTCTTCCTCACATAGTAGTTTCAAAGTGAGTGTGGCATGTCAGTGGGATTGCTCTGCTCAAGTGAGGACCCGGGTTCCTTCCAAGTTGTGGCTTTTCCATCTCTTGGCCAGTGTGCCTCAAAAAAAAAAAAAAAAAATTAATGTTCATATGAATTCCCTAGGAATCTTGTAAAAGCAGATTCCATTTTAGTAGGTCTGAGGCGGGACCTGAGATTCTGTGTCTCTAACAGTTCCTGAATGGTACAATACTGCTGTTCCCTGATCATACTGGAGTAACAAGACCCTAGGGCATTATCATTGTCTGCATGGTCAACACGGAGTCACTGCTACAGTCAGGGAGAGGCAGAGGGCAGAGGCTCCCTTGATGCCTTGGAAGTGGCACACAGTACTTCTTCTCATGTTCCCTAGGTGAAATCTTAGTCACATGGCCACATCTAATGCTACAGATGTCTTGGAAATGGAACCTTGTTGGGCAGCTGTGTACACAGTCACAGTCCTTACTTTTGTAGAGCAGGGTTGGTGGGGGGCAGATATCGGCAGACAGCTTTCTGTGCCTGCCACATTCCTCTACCTGGAGTCCCCTCGTGTGCCCCTCAGGGTCTTCTGGTGGTCACCCAGTAATGTG